>CM076675.1:64459699-65059699 GCA_038501925.1 Xenopus petersii
TCTTCCGCCTGGAGGGCAAGCTGATTTCAAGCAGCTGGATAGTCCTCCTGGATGACAAGTTGATCTCGTGCAGCTTGCAAGCGCCAAAAGCTAAAGAGGGCCTTTGTTACTTTTCTCGGGGAAAGAGGCTTCACTTGGAAACATGACATAGGTTTGCAAGCGACTGCTTGCATTCCTGCCTTTTCCTCTCGCTAACAGCTATTCATTTCGGCAAGGAGCGTGCAGGGAAGTCTTGAATAGCAATCCCCCGGCAAAACGCAGCTCGTGCATTAGCCGGGAATCGAACCCGGGCCTTCCGCGTGGCAGGCGAGAATTCTACTACTGAACCACCAATGCTTCCATTGCCCTGACCTGTGCCCTTGTAGGGAAACGCATGGGAACCACTGACGCCATGCCGTCGGCACTCACCAGTCCCAGAAGGGCCCGCCTGTTGAGCCAGCTGCGGCCCGGCTAGCTCAGTCGGTAGAGCATGAGACTCTTAATCTCAGGGTCGTGGGTTCGAGCCCCACGTTGGGCGTCTGCCGTCGTCGTTTTTTTACGGTGCCACCCACCAGATATTGGGAACGTGTGAAACGGGCATTTGGATGCAGAACATAAGGCAACTTATAGCCTTCTGTATAGCTGCGCGACAGCTGCGGGCCTTTCCGAGCAAAGGCTTTCCGCTCCCTGGGGACCCGACAGAAATCAAAGATCACCTTTCCGCTCGCCGACCTTAATGTGTCTGAACTGAGGGCCAAAAAACATTGCAACTTACCTAAAGCCAGCACTGCATTGACAAAGGAAAAGAGCCGTTGCTAGTCCACCGGGACACCAAAGAAATGTAAGAAAAAAGACAAAAAACACATTCCCATGATATCGAGCACAGATGGCTTTTTCCTTTACCACCCTATTTGCAAAAGATTCATTCCATCTTGGATCACCTGACTGCGGCATGTCAAGCAGCTGGATCTTCCGCCTGGAGGGCAAGCTGATTTCAAGCAGCTGGATAGTCCTCCTGGAAGACAAGTTGATCTCGTGCAGCTTGCAAGCGCCAAAAGCTAAAGAGGGCCTTTGTTACTTTTCTCGTGGAAAGAGGCTTCACTTGGAAACATGACATAGGTTTGCAAGCGACTGCTTGCGTTCCTGCCTTCTCCTCGCGCTAACTCCTATTCATTTCGGCAAGGAGCGTGCAGGGAAGTCTTGAATAGCAATCCCCCGGCAAAACGCAGCTCGTGCATTGGCCGGGAATCGAACCCGGACCTCCCGCGTGGCAGGCGAGAATTCTACCACTGAACCACCAATGCTTCCGTTGCCCTGACCTGTGCCCTTGTAGGGAAACGCATGGGAACCACTGACGCCATGCCGTCGGCACTCACCAGTCCCGGAAGGGCCCGCCTGTTGAGCCAGCTGCGGCCCGGCTAGCTCAGTCGGTAGAGCATGAGACTCTTAATCTCAGGGTCGTGGGTTCGAGCCCCACGTTGGGCGTCTGCCGTCGTCGTTTGTTTTACGGTGCCACCCACCAAACATTGGGAACGTGTGAAACGGGCATTTGGATGCAGAACATAAGGCAACTTATAGCCTTCTGTATAGCTGCGCGACAGCTGCGGTCCTTTCCGAGCAAAGGCTTTCCACTCCCTGGGGACCCGACAGAAATCAAAGATCACCTTTCCGCTCGCCGACCTTAATGTGTCTGAACTGAGGGCCAAAAAACATTGCAACTTACCTAAAGCCAGCACTGCATTGACAAAGGAAAAGAGCCGTTGCTAGTCCACCGGGACACCAAAGAAATGTAAGAAAAAAGACAAAAAACACATTCCCATGATATCGAGCACAGATGGCTTTTTCCTTTACCACCCTATTTGCAAAAGATTCATTCCATCTTGGATCACCTGACTGCGGCATGTCAAGCAGCTGGATCTTCCGCCTGGAGGGCAAGCTGATTTCAAGCAGCTGGATAGTCCTCCTGGATGACAAGTTGATCTCGTGCAGCTTGCAAGCGCCAAAAGCTAAAGAGGGCCTTTGTTACTTTTCTCGGGGAAAGAGGCTTCACTTGGAAACATGACATAGGTTTGCAAGTGACTGCTTGCGTTCCTGCCTTTTCCTCGCGCTAACACCTATTCATTTCGGCAAGGAGCGTGCAGGGAAGTCTTGAATAGCAATCCCCCGGCAAAACGCAGCTCGTGCATTGGCCGGGAATCGAACCCGGGCCTCCCGCGTGGCAGGCGAGAATTCTACCACTGAACCACCAATGCTTCCATTGCCCTGACCTGTGCCCTTGTAGGGAAACGCATGGGAACCACTGACGCCATGCCGTCGGCACTCACCAGTCCCGGAAGGGCCCGCCTGTTGAGCCAGCTGCGGCCCGGCTAGCTCAGTCGGTAGAGCATGAGACTCTTAATCTCAGGGTCGTGGGTTCGAGCCCCATGTTGGGCGTCTGCCGTCGTCGTTTGTTTTACGGTGCCACCCACCAAACATTGGGAACGTGTGAAACGGGCATTTGGATGCAGAACATAAGGCAACTTATAGCCTTCTGTATAGCTGCGGGCCTTTCCGAGCAAAGGCTTTCCGCTCCCTGGGGACCCGACAGAAATCAAAGATCACCTTTCCGCTCGCCGACCTTAATGTGTCTGAACTGAGGGCCAAAAAACATTGCAACTTACCTAAAGCCAGCACTGCATTCACAAAGGAAAAGAGCCGTTGCTAGTCCACCGGGACACCAAAGAAATGTAAGAAAAAAGACAAAAAACACATTCCCATGATATCGAGCACAGATGGCTTTTTCCTTTACCACCCTATTTGCAAAAGATTCATTCCATCTTGGATCACCTGACTGCGGCATGTCAAGCAGCTGGATCTTCCGCCTGGAGGGCAAGCTGATTTCAAGCAGCTGGATAGTCCTCCTGGAAGACAAGTTGATCTCGTGCAGCTTGCAAGCGCCAAAAGCTAAAGAGGGCCTTTGTTACTTTTCTCGGGGAAAGAGGCTTCACTTGGAAACATGACATAGGTTTGCAAGCGACTGCTTGCGTTCCTGCCTTTTCCTCGCGCTAACGCCTATTCATTTCGGCAAGGAGCGTGCAGGGAAGTCTTGAATAGCAATCCCTCAGCAAAACGCAGCTCGTGCATTGAACCCGGGCCTCCCGCGTGGCAGGCGAGAATTCTACCACTGAACCACCAATGCTTCCATTGCCCTGACCTGTGCCCTTGTAGGGAAACGCATGGGAACCACTGACGCCATGCCGTCGGCACTCACCAGTCCCGGAAGGGCCCGCCTGTTGAGCCAGCTGCGGCCCGGCTAGCTCAGTCGGTAGAGCATGAGACTCTTAATCTCAGGGTCGTGGGTTCGAGCCCCATGCCCATGTCTGCCGTCGCCGTTTGTTTTACGGTGCCACCCACCAAACATTGGGAACGTGTGAAACGGGCATTTGGATGCAGAACATAAGGCAACTTATAGCCTTCTGTATAGCTGCGCGACAGCTGCGGGCCTTTCCGAGCAAAGGCTTTCCGCTCCCTGGGGACCCGACAGAAATCAAAGATCACCTTTCCGCTCGCCGACCTTAATGTGTCTGAACTGAGGGCCAAAAAACATTGCAACTTACCTAAAGCCAGCACTGCATTCACAAAGGAAAAGAGCCGTTGCTAGTCCACCGGGACACCAAAGAAATGTAAGAAAAAAGACAAAAAACACATTCCCATGATATCGAGCACAGATGGCTTTTTCCTTTACCACCCTATTTGCAAAAGATTCATTCCATCTTAGATCACCTGACTGCGGCATGTCAAGCAGCTGGATCTTCCGCCTGGAGGGCAAGCTGATTTCAAGCAGCTGGATAGTCCTCCTGGAAGACAAGTTGATATCGTGCAGCTTGCAAGCGCCAAAAGCTAAAGATGGCCTTTGTTACTTTTCTCGGGGAAAGAGGCTTCACTTGGAAACATGACATAGGTTTGCAAGCGACTGCTTGCGTTCCTGCCTTTTCCTCGCGCTAACTCCTATTCATTTCGGCAAGGAGCGTGCAGGGAAGTCTTGAATAGCAATCCCTCAGCAAAACACAGCTCGTGCATTGGCCGGGAATCGAACCCGGGCCTCCCGCATGGCAGGCGAGAATTCTAACACTGAACCACCAATGCTTCCATTGCCCTGACCTGTGCCCTTGTAGGGAAACGCATGGGAACCACTGACGCCATGCCGTCGGCACTCACCAGTCCCGGAAGGGCCCGCCTGTTGAGCCAGCTGCGGCCCGGCTAGCTCAGTCGGTAGAGCATGAGACTCTTAATCTCAGGGTCGTGGGTTCGAGCCCCATGTTGGGCGTCTCCCGTCGCCGTTTGTTTTACGGTGCCACCCACCAAACATTGGGAACGTGTGAAACGGGCATTTGGATGCAGAACATAAGGCAACTTATAGCCTTCTGTATAGCTGCGCGACAGCTGCGGGCCTTTCCGAGCAAAGGCTTTCCGCTCCCTGGGGACCCGACAGAAATCAAAGATCACCTTTCCGCTCGCCGACCTTAATGTGGCTGAACTGAGGGCCAAAAAACATTGCAACTTACCTAAAGCCAGCACTGCATTGACAAAGGAAAAGAGCCGTTGCTAGTCCACCGGGACACCAAAGAAATGTAAGAAAAAAGACAAAAAACACATTCCCATGATATCAAGCACAGATGGCTTTTTCCTTTACCACCCTATTTGCAAAAGATTCATTCCATCTTGGATCACCTGACTGCGGCATGTCAAGCAGCTGGATCTTCCGCCTGGAGGGCAAGCTGATTTCAAGCAGCTGGATAGTCCTCCTGGAAGACAAGCGAAAATCATATCATACTTACCGAGATTTTCCTTTCCTGGACTGGAACATGGCAGTGGGCAACAATGGGTTAATCCCTCCTGCCATGCAAATGGGACAGGAAATACCAAATAAATTCCTGACTTCCTCCCCCGGCCGCCATCTTGATTCTCTTGGAGTCTCCCCTAACGAGGGTGGGAAGCCATGCCCACTGCCATGTTCCAGTCCAGGAAAGGAAAATCTCGGTAAGTATGATATGATTTTCGCTTTTCCTGTTCCTTTCACATGGCAGTGGGCAACAATGGGATGTACAAAAGCAACAACTACATAATGCAAGGGAGGGTATTCTTTTTATTTTTGACCCATAACAGATTTCAGAACGGCTGTTCCAAAAGCCGTAGATTTGCTCATAAACACATCAAATTTGTAATGCTTAAGGAAAGTGTGAAACGAAGACCATACTGCAGCTTTGCAGATGTCTTCAGATGAGGTTCTGGCTTGAAAAGCCCAGGATGCTGCAATTCCTCTTGTTGAGTGTGCCCTAATGTTAACGGGTACTGTGCTGGCATTTACAGAGTATGCTGATCTGATGCATTCTTTTATCCAAACCGCAATAGTGGATTTTGCTGGATGCTCGCCCCGTTTTTTTCCTTCAGGTATAACCAAGAGGGAGTCTGTTTTTCTAAAGCTGCTCACTCTGTCCAGGTAAGTTGTGATACATCTGACTACGTCCAATGTGTGCCATTTTTCTTCCTCACTGTTTTCCGGATTGGGAAAAAAAGAAGGTAACGTTATCTCTTGCGTCATATGGAAATCCGACACCACTTTTGGTATAAACTTATCTGCTGTTCTTAATACTACTTTGTCCTGAAAAAATAAAATCTTTCCTGGACTAACAGATAACGCATGCAGTTCACCCACTCTTCTTGCCGATGTGATTGCGAGTAGAAAACACATTTTTAGGTTTAACATTTTCAAAGGAATTTCTTCTATAGGTTCAAATGGTTCCTTTGTTAGTGCTTCTAAGACAATACTCAGGTCCCAGGGAGGGACTTGTGGTCTAGAAATAGGAAAGATTTTTTTAAGTCCCAGGAAAAATCTTTTGATCAAAGGTTTGTTTGCCCAGGATATCTCAGTGAAATGTGATATAGCCGTAATTTGTCCTTTAAGCGTAGAAGCGCTTAACTTCAAGTCCATGCCTTTCTGCAGGAATTCTACAATCTGGATTTCTGAAATTTCTTGGAAATTGATTCCATTAGTTTCACGCCAATTGTTAAATTTTTCCCAGATAGTGAAATATTTTTGGATGGTGTTGGGTTTTTTTGCAGCTATTAGTGTAGATATAGAAGCTGCTGAGAGGCCTGATGCTGCCAGGTTTATCCTCTCAAAAGCCAGGCCGTCAGAGCCCATTTTGCTGGTTGCGGATGGATGATTTCTCCTTGTGATAATAGATCTATCCTCTGTGGTAGTCTGAATGGGTGATCTATGGCCATGAGTTGTATTTGTGAAAACCATGGCCTTCTTGGCCACCAAGGGGCTACTAAGACTACCTCCGCTTTGTCCTCTTTGATTTTTTTCAAAGTTCTTGGGATCAGGCTGATTGGAGGAAACACATATGGTCTGGGGATTCTCCAGGAAATTGAAAAGGCATTCACCACCCTGGATTCCCTCTCCTGTGTCCAAGACACATATATCGGTATCTTTGCGTTGAGATGTGTTGCCATTAGCTCTATAGAAAATGGACCCCATTTCCTGAGTATTTGTTGGAAAACCTGCTGATGCAGTTCCCACTCCCCATTCTGTGGTTTGGACCTGCTCAATTTGTCCGCCAATGTATTTGTTATGCCCGGAATGTATTCTGCTGTTAAGTTCATCAGGTTTTTCTCCGCCCATGCAAACATAATTATGGTCAAGTTCAATAGGGTTTTTGATTTTGTTCCCCCTTGTTTGTTGACGTATGTCACAGCTGTTATGTTGTCTGATCTCACCAGCACTGACTTCCCTTTGACTAGGTGACTGAATGCAAGCAGACCCAGGAATATAGCTTTCAGCTCTTTCCAATTGGAGGATTTCTTCCTCTCTTCCTGTGACCATAATCCTTGTGTTTTTAAGTTTTGGGCATGGGCTCCCCAGCCCCACTTGCTGGCATCTGTTGTCATGATTAACCAATTTACTTGGTGTAAACATACCGGCTGCAACAGGTTGTTCTTCCTCTTCCACCATTTCAAAGATTCCCTTGTCATTGGGTGTAGCCTGATTGGTTGTAAAGGAATTTTGTAGTCTTTGTCCCACTTTTGTAAGAAGTCCATCTGAAAGATTCTTACGTGTGACATTGCCCACTTCACACAAGTTGTGGTGGATATTAATTTCCCCCAAGTCATTGCCGAGTGCGTAGGTTTCGATAATACCTGCTTTACAGTTTCCAGAATGTCTCTGATTCTTCTTTCTGGAAGGTATAGTTTGAAATTTACGGTGTCTATCATGACTCCTAGAAATTCTAGCCTTTGTGTTGGCAATATGACACTTTTTTCGTAGTTTATAAGCCATCCTAGCTTCTGAAGATAATTTATGGTAATTGCAAGATGCTCTGTAAGTCTTCCTTTTGATGGAGCTTTTATCAGGATATCGTCCAGATAGGCGAATATCTGGATGCCTTTTAATCTTAAGTTTGCCACTATGGGTGCCAGAATTTTGGTGAAGATTCTCGGTGCCGTGGCTAATCCGAATGGAAGTGTTCGATATTGGTAGTGTCGATTTAGGATTTTGAACCTGAGATACTTTCTGTGACTGTTTTTTACAGGAATGTGTAAATAGGCATCCTTGATATCCAACTTTGCTAACCAATCCCCTTGTGACAATGCCTGTGAAATAGAGCTTATTGTTTCCATCCTGAATGGCGGAACTGCCAATTTTTCGTTTATATTTTTTAGATTCAAGATTACTCTGAACTCTCCGTTTGGCTTGTGTCTCAGAAATAGGTGTGAATAGGTTCCTAGAAACCTTTGATTCCTTGGTACTGGAACAATTACTTTGTTTCTTTCCAATTCCTTTATGACTCGCGTCAAATTCTTTCTCTCTCCCGCAGGTCTCATTTTGTCCGAGGATACGAACTTTCTGAGGGGATTTTGTGTTAGCTCTAATTTGTATCCTGTTGAAATAATGTTCAGGACCCATTGATCCGAAATTTCCCGAGCCCACACCTCTGTATAATTTTTTAATCTTCCTCCAACCAGTGATGGGGCTCCAACACCTTCATGCCTTTTTGTCGGTGTTATTCCAGGGTGTTTTTTGATCATTTCTTTTGGAGGAAAAAAATTGATTCTTGGGCCTCCATTGCCTGGAGAATGGTTTTCCCGGTTTGTATTGTTTCGCGTCCTTGAGGGAATTCCTAGGATTTTTATTTTGAAATCTTCTGTCTCTACGCTCCTGAGGCAAAAAAGATGATTTTCCTGCTGAGGCTTTAGATATTATCTGATCTAGTTCTGGCCCGAATAAATGGTTTCCCTTGAATGGGAGAGAGCATAAATTGTGCTTGGATTGTGAATCCGCATTCCAGTGTCTGAGCCACAAACTTCTTCTGGCTACTACAGAAAGCCCCATGGATTTCCCAGCCAGTTTTATGGAATCCATTGAAGCCTCTGATGCATATTCATTTGCCATCTTGATGTCTTGTATCATCTCTAATAGTTTTTCTCTTTCTGTTCCCGACTTGATTGCGGACTCCAGTTCCTGTATCCAGATTTTATTGGCTCTCATTACTGAGGTTGTAGCCACGGATGCCTTACATAAAGCACCCCCTGCCATATAAGCTCTTTTAAGAGCTCCATCCTGCCTCCTTTCCATAGTGTCCTTTAAAGAGACCCCTTCATCTACTGGTAAGGTGGTACGCCTGGCCACCCTGGTAATAGCTGCATCTACTTTAGGAGGGGTATCCCATGTTTTGGTATCTTCTGTAGCAAAAGGGAACATTTTTTTTGAATCTTCTTGATGATATCTGTTTTTTGTCTGGGAATTCCCATTCCAATACAATTGTGGATTGAATGACCATGTATAGGGAAAAGGTGGTTTTTCTTAGATACTTTCTTAAACATCTTATCCTGCTTCTCTGGGTTTTGAATTTTGTCTTCCAGATCCAGAGTTTTCCTGACTGCTTTAACTAGAGACTCTATCATGTCTGTATTGAATTCTGATTCCCCCTCTTCTTCAGATTCCATGTCAGATATTTCACCTTCAGATTCTGTTTCTGGTAAATTGATTCTATCGAGGGTGTCCCCTTGTGTCTCTGTCTGCTCCACAGGGTTGTGGGCTATTTGCCCTAGGCTACTGCCTCCATCTAAGTTTCTCATAACGTTATCAGTTACTTGCGACACCATATTGGCCATAGATTGGTTGAAAGTGTTCTTCATCCATGACATGAATTCAGTGAATTGCGTCGGTGCTATCCCTGAAGCATCAGAAAAGCATTTTTCACATAGCCTTTTATCCGGCATAGCAGATTCCTGACAAGATGCACACTGTCTCCTTGTCTTTTTCCTTTGTCCAGAAGGAGAACTCCTAAAATAAAATATAAACATTAGTATCTTTCTTTTATCCTTGCAGATCATCCCATAGCCTCTCAAAACTCACCCCCTTGAGCCTGAATGCGAGCGTCTGGAGCTCATGATGAAGGCAGGTTTTCTACCTGCAATGCCAGCCTAAGAAAAAAACATTTTTTATGGCATATTAGTATCATACAGGCTCACAACTGTTTAGTTCAGAAGGTAACCATCTGTTACTTACACAGCACCCTTCTGAAAGCACAAACGGCACAAGCAGCTTACAACAGCCTTACCAACACCAGGCAGCATAGGGGATACAAACCGCCACAATATTGAAGTTTAAATGGCTCTCGGTTCCTTTTCGCGCTGTTTTTTTCAACTTTTCGCGCCACTTCCGGGTTCGCGTAAGTTTGAGCATGCGCAGATCCCCTGCGCCATCTTGGAACCGGAGAAACACTGACGTCTTATTGCGCATGCGCCGGATCTCCAGCATTGCGGCTGACAGCGTCAAACGGCACCATTTGGCCTTAGTCCACATTCGGACTTCCCTGGGCACACAAGAGGGTTTGGAACCTCGGCCTGGGACTTCAGGAAAGGAGAGGTACTTTCTCTGGCACATCTGGGGGGAGCGACAGGAGAAAAAAAGATGGCGGCCGGGGGAGGAAGTCAGGAATTTATTTGGTATTTCCTGTCCCATTTGCATGGCAGGAGGGATTAACCCATTGTTGCCCACTGCCATGTGAAAGGAACAGGAAAAGTTGATCTCGTGCAGCTTGCAAGCGCCAAAAGCTAAAGAGGGCCTTTGTTACTTTTCTCGGGGAAAGAGGCTTCACTTGGAAACATGACATAGGTTTGCAAGCGACTGCTTGCGTTCCTGCCTTTTCCTCGCGCTAACTCCTATTCATTTCGGCAAGGAGCGTGCAGGGAAGTCTTGAATAGCAATCCCTCAGCAAAACGCAGTTCGTGCATTGGCCGGGAATCGAACCCGGGCCTCCCGCGTGGTAGGCGAGAATTCTACCACTGAACCACCAATGCTTCCATTGCCCTGAACTGTGTCCTTGTAGGGAAACGCATGGGAACCACTGACGCCATGCCGTCGGCACTCACCAGTCCCGGGAAGGGCCCGCCTGTTGAGCCAGCTGCGGCCCGGCTAGCTCAGTCGGTAGCGCATGCGACTCTTAATCTCAGGGTCGTGGGTTCGAACCCCACGTTGGGCGTCTGCCGTCGTCGTTTGTTTTACGGTGCCACCCACCAAACATTGGGAACGTGTGAAACGGGCATTTGGATGCAGAACATAAAGCAACTTATAGCCTTCTGTATAGCTGCGCGACAGCTGCGGGCCTTTCCGAGCAAAGGCTTTCCGCTCCCTGGGGACCCGACAGAAATCAAAGATCACCTTTCCGCTCGCCGACCTTAATGTGTCTGAACTGAGGGCCAAAAAACATTGCAACTTACCTAAAGCCAGCACTGCATTCACAAAGGAAAAGAGCCGTTGCTAGTCCACCGGGACACCAAAGAAATGTAAGAAAAAAGACAAAAAACACATTCCCATGATATCGAGCACAGATGGCTTTTTCCTTTACCACCCTATTTGCAAAAGATTCATTCCATCTTGGATCATCTGACTTCGGCATGTCAAGCAGCTGGATCTTCTGCCTGGAGGGCAAGCTGATTTCAAGCAGCTGGATAGTCCTCCTGGATGACAAGTTGATCTCGTGCAGCTTGCAAGCGCCAAAAGCTAAAGATGGCCTTTGTTACTTTTCTCGGGGAAAGAGGCTTCACTTGGAAACATGACATAGGTTTGCAAGCGACTGCTTGCGTTCCTGCCTTTTCCTCGCGCTAACACCTATTCATTTCGGCAAGGAGCGTGCAGGGAAGTCTTGAATAGCAATTCCAAGGCAAAACGCAGCTCGTGCATTGGAAAGGAATCGAACCCGGGCCTCCCGCGTGGCAGGCGAGAATTCTACCACTGAACCACCAATGCTTCCGTTGCCCTGACCTGTGCCCTTGTAGGGAAACGCATGGGAACCACTGACGCCATGCCGTCGGCACTCACCAGTCCCGGAAGGGCCCTCCTGTTGAGCCAGCTGCGGCTCGGCTCGCTCAGTCGGTAGAGCATGAGACTCTTAATCTCAGGGTCGTGGGTTCGAGCCCCACGTTGGGCGTCTGCCGTCGTCGTTTGTTTTACGGTGCCACCCACCAAACATTGGGAACGTGTGAAATGGGCATTTGGATGCAGAACATAAGGCAACTTATAGCCTTCTGTATAGCTGCGCGACAGCTGCGGGCCTTTCCGAGCAAAGGCTTTCCGCTCCCTGGGGACCCGACAGAAATCAAAGATCACCTTTCCGCTCGCCGACCTTAATGTGTCTGAACTGAGGGCCTAAAAACATTGCAACTTACCTAAAGCCAGCACTGCATTGACAAAGGAAAAGAGCCGTTGCTAGTCCACCGGGACACCAAAGAAATGTAAGGAAAAAGACAAAAAACACATTCCCATGATATCGAGCACAGATGGCTTTTTCCTTTACCACCCTATTTGCAAAAGATTCATTCCATCTTGGATCACCTGACTGCGGCATGTCAAGCAGCTGGATCTTCCGCCTGGAGGGCAAGCTGATTTCAAGCAGCTGGATAGTCCTCCTGGAAGACAAGTTGATCTCGTGCAGCTTGCAAGCGCCAAAAGCTAAAGAGGGCCTTTGTTACTTTTCTCGGGGAAAGAGGCTTCACTTGGAAACATGACATAGGTTTGCAAGCGACTGCTTGCGTTCCTGCCTTTTCCTCGCGCTAACTCCTATTCATTTCGGCAAGGAGCGTGCAGGGAAGTCTTGAATAGCAATCCCTCAGCAAAACGCAGCTCGTGCATTGGCCGGGAATCGAACCCGGGCCTCCCGCGTGGCAGGCGAGAACTCTACCACTGAACCACCAATGCTTCCATTGCCCTGACCTGTGTCCTTGTAGGGAAACGCGTGGGAACCACTGACGCCATGCCGTCGGCACTCACCAGTCCCGGAAGGGCCCGCCTGCTGAGCCAGCTGCAGCCCGGCTAGCTCAGTCGGTAGAGCATGAGACTCTTAATCTCAGGGTCGTGGGTTCGAGCCCCACGTTGGGCGTTTGCAGTCGTCGTTTGTTTTCCGGTGCCACCCACCAAACATTGGGAACGTGTGAAACGGGCATTTGGATGCAGAACATAAGGCAACTTATAGCCTTCTGTATAGCTGCGCAACAGCTGCGGGCCTTTCCGAGCAAAGGCTTTCCGCTCCCTGGGGACCCGACAGAAATCAAAGATCACCTTTCCGCTCACCGACCTTAATGTGTCTGAACTGAGGGCCAAAAAACATTGCAACTTACCTAAAGCCAGCACTGCATTCACAAAGGAAAAGAGCCGTTGCTAGTCCACCGGGACACCAAAGAAATGTAAGAAAAAAGACAAAAAACACATTCCCATGATATCGAGCACAGATGGCTTTTTCCTTTACCACCCTATTTGCAAAAGATTCATTCCATCTTAGATCACCTGACTGCGGCATGTCAAGCAGCTGGATCTTCCGCCTGGAGGGCAAGCTGATTTCAAGCAGCTGGATAGTCCTCCTGGAAGACAAGTTGATATCGTGCAGCTTGCAAGCGCCAAAAGCTAAAGATGGCCTTTGTTACTTTTCTCGGGGAAAGAGGCTTCACTTGGAAACATGACATAGGTTTGCAAGCGACTGCTTGCGTTCCTGCCTTTTCCTCGCGCTAACTCCTATTCATTTCGGCAAGGAGCGTGCAGGGAAGTCTTGAATAGCAATCCCTCAGCAAAACACAGCTCGTGCATTGGCCGGGAATCGAACCCGGGCCTCCCGCATGGCAGGCGAGAATTCTAACACTGAACCACCAATGCTTCCATTGCCCTGACCTGTGCCCTTGTAGGGAAACGCATGGGAACCACTGACGCCATGCCGTCGGCACTCACCAGTCCCGGAAGGGCCCGCCTGTTGAGCCAGCTGCGGCCCGGCTAGCTCAGTCGGTAGAGCATGAGACTCTTAATCTCAGGGTCGTGGGTTCGAGCCCCACGTTGGGCGTCTCCCGTCGCCGTTTGTTTTACGGTGCCACCCACCAAACATTGGGAACGTGTGAAACGGGCATTTGGATGCAGAACATAAGGCAACTTATAGCCTTCTGTATAGCTGCGCGACAGCTGCGGGCCTTTCCGAGCAAAGGCTTTCCGCTCCCTGGGGACCCGACAGAAATCAAAGATCACCTTTCCGCTCGCCGACCTTAATGTGGCTGAACTGAGGGCCAAAAAACATTGCAACTTACCTAAAGCCAGCACTGCATTGACAAAGGAAAAGAGCCGTTGCTAGTCCACCGGGACACCAAAGAAATGTAAGAAAAAAGACAAAAAACACATTCCCATGATATCGAGCACAGATGGCTTTTTCCTTTACCACCCTATTTGCAAAAGATTCATTCCATCTTGGATCACCTGACTGCGGCATGTCAAGCAGCTGGATCTTCCGCCTGGAGGGCAAGCTGATTTCAAGCAGCTGGATAGTCCTCTTAATCTCAGGGTCGTGGGTTCGAGCCCCACGTTGGGCGTCTGCCGTCGTCGTTTGTTTTACGGTGCCACCCACCAAACATTGGGAACGTGTGAAACGGGCATTTGGATGCAGAACATAAGGCAACTTATAGCCTTCTGTATAGCTGCGCGACAGCTGCGGTCCTTTCCGAGCAAAGGCTTTCCGCTCCCTGGGGACCCGACAGAAATCAAAGATCACCTTTCCGCTCGCCGACCTTAATGTGTCTGAACTGAGGGCCAAAAAACATTGCAACTTACCTAAAGCCAGCACTGCATTCACAAAGGAAAAGAGCCGTTGCTAGTCCACCGGGACACCAAAGAAATGTAAGAAAAAAGACAAAAAACACATTCCCATGATATCGAGCACAGATGGCTTTTTCCTTTACCACCCTATTTGCAAAAGATTCATTCCATCTTGGATCACCTGACTGCGGCATGTCATGCAGCTGGATCTTCCGCCTGGAGGGCAAGCTGATTTCAAGCAGCTGGATAGTCCTCCTGGATGACAAGTTGATCTCGTGCAGCTTGCAAGCGCCAAAAGCTAAAGAGGGCCTTTGTTACTTTTCTCGGGGAAAGAGGCTTCACTTGGAAACATGACATAGGTTTGCAAGCGACTGCTTGCATTCCTGCCTTTTCCTCTCGCTAACAGCTATTCATTTCGGCAAGGAGCGTGCAGGGAAGTCTTGAATAGCAATCCCCCGGCAAAACGCAGCTCGTGCATTAGCCGGGAATCGAACCCGGGCCTTCCGCGTGGCAGGCGAGAATTCTACTACTGAACCACCAATGCTTCCATTGCCCTGACCTGTGCCCTTGTAGGGAAACGCATGGGAACCACTGACGCCATGCCGTCGGCACTCACCAGTCCCAGAAGGGCCCGCCTGTTGAGCCAGCTGCGGCCCGGCTAGCTCAGTCGGTAGAGCATGAGACTCTTAATCTCAGGGTCGTGGGTTCGAGCCCCACGTTGGGCGTCTGCCGTCGTCGTTTTTTTACGGTGCCACCCACCAGATATTGGGAACGTGTGAAACGGGCATTTGGATGCAGAACATAAGGCAACTTATAGCCTTCTGTATAGCTGCGCGACAGCTGCGGGCCTTTCCGAGCAAAGGCTTTCCGCTCCCTGGGGACCCGACAGAAATCAAAGATCACCTTTCCGCTCGCCGACCTTAATGTGTCTGAACTGAGGGCCAAAAAACATTGCAACTTACCTAAAGCCAGCACTGCATTGACAAAGGAAAAGAGCCGTTGCTAGTCCACCGGGACACCAAAGAAATGTAAGAAAAAAGACAAAAAACACATTCCCATGATATCGAGCACAGATGGCTTTTTCCTTTACCACCCTATTTGCAAAAGATTCATTCCATCTTGGATCACCTGACTGCGGCATGTCAAGCAGCTGGATCTTCCGCCTGGAGGGCAAGCTGATTTCAAGCAGCTGGATAGTCCTCCTGGAAGACAAGTTGATCTCGTGCAGCTTGCAAGCGCCAAAAGCTAAAGAGGGCCTTTGTTACTTTTCTCGTGGAAAGAGGCTTCACTTGGAAACATGACATAGGTTTGCAAGCGACTGCTTGCGTTCCTGCCTTCTCCTCGCGCTAACTCCTATTCATTTCGGCAAGGAGCGTGCAGGGAAGTCTTGAATAGCAATCCCCCGGCAAAACGCAGCTCGTGCATTGGCCGGGAATCGAACCCGGACCTCCCGCGTGGCAGGCGAGAATTCTACCACTGAACCACCAATGCTTCCGTTGCCCTGACCTGTGCCCTTGTAGGGAAACGCATGGGAACCACTGACGCCATGCCGTCGGCACTCACCAGTCCCGGAAGGGCCCGCCTGTTGAGCCAGCTGCGGCCCGGCTAGCTCAGTCGGTAGAGCATGAGACTCTTAATCTCAGGGTCGTGGGTTCGAGCCCCACGTTGGGCGTCTGCCGTCGTCGTTTGTTTTACGGTGCCACCCACCAAACATTGGGAACGTGTGAAACGGGCATTTGGATGCAGAACATAAGGCAACTTATAGCCTTCTGTATAGCTGCGCGACAGCTGCGGTCCTTTCCGAGCAAAGGCTTTCCACTCCCTGGGGACCCGACAGAAATCAAAGATCACCTTTCCGCTCGCCGACCTTAATGTGTCTGAACTGAGGGCCAAAAAACATTGCAACTTACCTAAAGCCAGCACTGCATTGACAAAGGAAAAGAGCCGTTGCTAGTCCACCGGGACACCAAAGAAATGTAAGAAAAAAGACAAAAAACACATTCCCATGATATCGAGCACAGATGGCTTTTTCCTTTACCACCCTATTTGCAAAAGATTCATTCCATCTTGGATCACCTGACTGCGGCATGTCAAGCAGCTGGATCTTCCGCCTGGAGGGCAAGCTGATTTCAAGCAGCTGGATAGTCCTCCTGGATGACAAGTTGATCTCGTGCAGCTTGCAAGCGCCAAAAGCTAAAGAGGGCCTTTGTTACTTTTCTCGGGGAAAGAGGCTTCACTTGGAAACATGACATAGGTTTGCAAGTGACTGCTTGCGTTCCTGCCTTTTCCTCGCGCTAACACCTATTCATTTCGGCAAGGAGCGTGCAGGGAAGTCTTGAATAGCAATCCCCCGGCAAAACGCAGCTCGTGCATTGGCCGGGAATCGAACCCGGGCCTCCCGCGTGGCAGGCGAGAATTCTACCACTGAACCACCAATGCTTCCATTGCCCTGACCTGTGCCCTTGTAGGGAAACGCATGGGAACCACTGACGCCATGCCGTCGGCACTCACCAGTCCCGGAAGGGCCCGCCTGTTGAGCCAGCTGCGGCCCGGCTAGCTCAGTCGGTAGAGCATGAGACTCTTAATCTCAGGGTCGTGGGTTCGAGCCCCATGTTGGGCGTCTGCCGTCGTCGTTTGTTTTACGGTGCCACCCACCAAACATTGGGAACGTGTGAAACGGGCATTTGGATGCAGAACATAAGGCAACTTATAGCCTTCTGTATAGCTGCGGGCCTTTCCGAGCAAAGGCTTTCCGCTCCCTGGGGACCCGACAGAAATCAAAGATCACCTTTCCGCTCGCCGACCTTAATGTGTCTGAACTGAGGGCCAAAAAACATTGCAACTTACCTAAAGCCAGCACTGCATTCACAAAGGAAAAGAGCCGTTGCTAGTCCACCGGGACACCAAAGAAATGTAAGAAAAAAGACAAAAAACACATTCCCATGATATCGAGCACAGATGGCTTTTTCCTTTACCACCCTATTTGCAAAAGATTCATTCCATCTTGGATCACCTGACTGCGGCATGTCAAGCAGCTGGATCTTCCGCCTGGAGGGCAAGCTGATTTCAAGCAGCTGGATAGTCCTCCTGGAAGACAAGTTGATCTCGTGCAGCTTGCAAGCGCCAAAAGCTAAAGAGGGCCTTTGTTACTTTTCTCGGGGAAAGAGGCTTCACTTGGAAACATGACATAGGTTTGCAAGCGACTGCTTGCGTTCCTGCCTTTTCCTCGCGCTAACGCCTATTCATTTCGGCAAGGAGCGTGCAGGGAAGTCTTGAATAGCAATCCCTCAGCAAAACGCAGCTCGTGCATTGAACCCGGGCCTCCCGCGTGGCAGGCGAGAATTCTACCACTGAACCACCAATGCTTCCATTGCCCTGACCTGTGCCCTTGTAGGGAAACGCATGGGAACCACTGACGCCATGCCGTCGGCACTCACCAGTCCCGGAAGGGCCCGCCTGTTGAGCCAGCTGCGGCCCGGCTAGCTCAGTCGGTAGAGCATGAGACTCTTAATCTCAGGGTCGTGGGTTCGAGCCCCATGCCCATGTCTGCCGTCGCCGTTTGTTTTACGGTGCCACCCACCAAACATTGGGAACGTGTGAAACGGGCATTTGGATGCAGAACATAAGGCAACTTATAGCCTTCTGTATAGCTGCGCGACAGCTGCGGGCCTTTCCGAGCAAAGGCTTTCCGCTCCCTGGGGACCCGACAGAAATCAAAGATCACCTTTCCGCTCGCCGACCTTAATGTGTCTGAACTGAGGGCCAAAAAACATTGCAACTTACCTAAAGCCAGCACTGCATTCACAAAGGAAAAGAGCCGTTGCTAGTCCACCGGGACACCAAAGAAATGTAAGAAAAAAGACAAAAAACACATTCCCATGATATCGAGCACAGATGGCTTTTTCCTTTACCACCCTATTTGCAAAAGATTCATTCCATCTTAGATCACCTGACTGCGGCATGTCAAGCAGCTGGATCTTCCGCCTGGAGGGCAAGCTGATTTCAAGCAGCTGGATAGTCCTCCTGGAAGACAAGTTGATATCGTGCAGCTTGCAAGCGCCAAAAGCTAAAGATGGCCTTTGTTACTTTTCTCGGGGAAAGAGGCTTCACTTGGAAACATGACATAGGTTTGCAAGCGACTGCTTGCGTTCCTGCCTTTTCCTCGCGCTAACTCCTATTCATTTCGGCAAGGAGCGTGCAGGGAAGTCTTGAATAGCAATCCCTCAGCAAAACACAGCTCGTGCATTGGCCGGGAATCGAACCCGGGCCTCCCGCATGGCAGGCGAGAATTCTAACACTGAACCACCAATGCTTCCATTGCCCTGACCTGTGCCCTTGTAGGGAAACGCATGGGAACCACTGACGCCATGCCGTCGGCACTCACCAGTCCCGGAAGGGCCCGCCTGTTGAGCCAGCTGCGGCCCGGCTAGCTCAGTCGGTAGAGCATGAGACTCTTAATCTCAGGGTCGTGGGTTCGAGCCCCATGTTGGGCGTCTCCCGTCGCCGTTTGTTTTACGGTGCCACCCACCAAACATTGGGAACGTGTGAAACGGGCATTTGGATGCAGAACATAAGGCAACTTATAGCCTTCTGTATAGCTGCGCGACAGCTGCGGGCCTTTCCGAGCAAAGGCTTTCCGCTCCCTGGGGACCCGACAGAAATCAAAGATCACCTTTCCGCTCGCCGACCTTAATGTGGCTGAACTGAGGGCCAAAAAACATTGCAACTTACCTAAAGCCAGCACTGCATTGACAAAGGAAAAGAGCCGTTGCTAGTCCACCGGGACACCAAAGAAATGTAAGAAAAAAGACAAAAAACACATTCCCATGATATCAAGCACAGATGGCTTTTTCCTTTACCACCCTATTTGCAAAAGATTCATTCCATCTTGGATCACCTGACTGCGGCATGTCAAGCAGCTGGATCTTCCGCCTGGAGGGCAAGCTGATTTCAAGCAGCTGGATAGTCCTCCTGGAAGACAAGCGAAAATCATATCATACTTACCGAGATTTTCCTTTCCTGGACTGGAACATGGCAGTGGGCAACAATGGGTTAATCCCTCCTGCCATGCAAATGGGACAGGAAATACCAAATAAATTCCTGACTTCCTCCCCCGGCCGCCATCTTGATTCTCTTGGAGTCTCCCCTAACGAGGGTGGGAAGCCATGCCCACTGCCATGTTCCAGTCCAGGAAAGGAAAATCTCGGTAAGTATGATATGATTTTCGCTTTTCCTGTTCCTTTCACATGGCAGTGGGCAACACTGGGATGTACAAAAGCAACAACTACATAATGCAAGGGAGGGTATTCTTTTTATTTTTGACCCATAACAGATTTCAGAACGGCTGTTCCAAAAGCCGTAGATTTGCTCATAAACACATCAAATTTGTAATGCTTAAGGAAAGTGTGAAACGAAGACCATACTGCAGCTTTGCAGATGTCTTCAGATGAGGTTCTGGCTTGAAAAGCCCAGGATGCTGCAATTCCTCTTGTTGAGTGTGCCCTAATGTTAACGGGTACTGTGCTGGCATTTACAGAGTATGCTGATCTGATGCATTCTTTTATCCAAACCGCAATAGTGGATTTTGCTGGATGCTCGCCCCGTTTTTTTCCTTCAGGTATAACCAAGAGGGAGTCTGTTTTTCTAAAGCTGCTCACTCTGTCCAGGTAAGTTGTGATACATCTGACTACGTCCAATGTGTGCCATTTTTCTTCCTCACTGTTTTCCGGATTGGGAAAAAAAGAAGGTAACGTTATCTCTTGCGTCATATGGAAATCCGACACCACTTTTGGTATAAACTTATCTGCTGTTCTTAATACTACTTTGTCCTGAAAAAATAAAATCTTTCCTGGACTAACAGATAACGCATGCAGTTCACCCACTCTTCTTGCCGATGTGATTGCGAGTAGAAAACACATTTTTAGGTTTAACATTTTCAAAGGAATTTCTTCTATAGGTTCAAATGGTTCCTTTGTTAGTGCTTCTAAGACAATACTCAGGTCCCAGGGAGGGACTTGTGGTCTAGAAATAGGAAAGATTTTTTTAAGTCCCAGGAAAAATCTTTTGATCAAAGGTTTGTTTGCCCAGGATATCTCAGTGAAATGTGATATAGCCGTAATTTGTCCTTTAAGCGTAGAAGCGCTTAACTTCAAGTCCATGCCTTTCTGCAGGAATTCTACAATCTGGATTTCTGAAATTTCTTGGAAATTGATTCCATTAGTTTCACGCCAATTGTTAAATTTTTCCCAGATAGTGAAATATTTTTGGATGGTGTTGGGTTTTTTTGCAGCTATTAGTGTAGATATAGAAGCTGCTGAGAGGCCTGATGCTGCCAGGTTTATCCTCTCAAAAGCCAGGCCGTCAGAGCCCATTTTGCTGGTTGCGGATGGATGATTTCTCCTTGTGATAATAGATCTATCCTCTGTGGTAGTCTGAATGGGTGATCTATGGCCATGAGTTGTATTTGTGAAAACCATGGCCTTCTTGGCCACCAAGGGGCTACTAAGACTACCTCCGCTTTGTCCTCTTTGATTTTTTTCAAAGTTCTTGGGATCAGGCTGATTGGAGGAAACACATATGGTCTGGGGATTCTCCAGGAAATTGAAAAGGCATTCACCACCCTGGATTCCCTCTCCTGTGTCCAAGACACATATATCGGTATCTTTGCGTTGAGATGTGTTGCCATTAGCTCTATAGAAAATGGACCCCATTTCCTGAGTATTTGTTGGAAAACCTGCTGATGCAGTTCCCACTCCCCATTCTGTGGTTTGGACCTGCTCAATTTGTCCGCCAATGTATTTGTTATGCCCGGAATGTATTCTGCTGTTAAGTTCATCAGGTTTTTCTCCGCCCATGCAAACATAATTATGGTCAAGTTCAATAGGGTTTTTGATTTTGTTCCCCCTTGTTTGTTGACGTATGTCACAGCTGTTATGTTGTCTGATCTCACCAGCACTGACTTCCCTTTGACTAGGTGACTGAATGCAAGCAGACCCAGGAATATAGCTTTCAGCTCTTTCCAATTGGAGGATTTCTTCCTCTCTTCCTGTGACCATAATCCTTGTGTTTTTAAGTTTTGGGCATGGGCTCCCCAGCCCCACTTGCTGGCATCTGTTGTCATGATTAACCAATTTACTTGGTGTAAACATACCGGCTGCAACAGGTTGTTCTTCCTCTTCCACCATTTCAAAGATTCCCTTGTCATTGGGTGTAGCCTGATTGGTTGTAAAGGAATTTTGTAGTCTTTGTCCCACTTTTGTAAGAAGTCCATCTGAAAGATTCTTACGTGTGACATTGCCCACTTCACACAAGTTGTGGTGGATATTAATTTCCCCCAAGTCATTGCCGAGTGCGTAGGTTTCGATAATACCTGCTTTACAGTTTCCAGAATGTCTCTGATTCTTCTTTCTGGAAGGTATAGTTTGAAATTTACGGTGTCTATCATGACTCCTAGAAATTCTAGCCTTTGTGTTGGCAATATGACACTTTTTTCGTAGTTTATAAGCCATCCTAGCTTCTGAAGATAATTTATGGTAATTGCAAGATGCTCTGTAAGTCTTCCTTTTGATGGAGCTTTTATCAGGATATCGTCCAGATAGGCGAATATCTGGATGCCTTTTAATCTTAAGTTTGCCACTATGGGTGCCAGAATTTTGGTGAAGATTCTCGGTGCCGTGGCTAATCCGAATGGAAGTGTTCGATATTGGTAGTGTCGATTTAGGATTTTGAACCTGAGATACTTTCTGTGACTGTTTTTTACAGGAATGTGTAAATAGGCATCCTTGATATCCAACTTTGCTAACCAATCCCCTTGTGACAATGCCTGTGAAATAGAGCTTATTGTTTCCATCCTGAATGGCGGAACTGCCAATTTTTCGTTTATATTTTTTAGATTCAAGATTACTCTGAACTCTCCGTTTGGCTTGTGTCTCAGAAATAGGTGTGAATAGGTTCCTAGAAACCTTTGATTCCTTGGTACTGGAACAATTACTTTGTTTCTTTCCAATTCCTTTATGACTCGCGTCAAATTCTTTCTCTCTCCCGCAGGTCTCATTTTGTCCGAGGATACGAACTTTCTGAGGGGATTTTGTGTTAGCTCTAATTTGTATCCTGTTGAAATAATGTTCAGGACCCATTGATCCGAAATTTCCCGAGCCCACACCTCTGTATAATTTTTTAATCTTCCTCCAACCAGTGATGGGGCTCCAACACCTTCATGCCTTTTTGTCGGTGTTATTCCAGGGTGTTTTTTGATCATTTCTTTTGGAGGAAAAAAATTGATTCTTGGGCCTCCATTGCCTGGAGAATGGTTTTCCCGGTTTGTATTGTTTCGCGTCCTTGAGGGAATTCCTAGGATTTTTATTTTGAAATCTTCTGTCTCTACGCTCCTGAGGCAAAAAAGATGATTTTCCTGCTGAGGCTTTAGATATTATCTGATCTAGTTCTGGCCCGAATAAATGGTTTCCCTTGAATGGGAGAGAGCATAAATTGTGCTTGGATTGTGAATCCGCATTCCAGTGTCTGAGCCACAAACTTCTTCTGGCTACTACAGAAAGCCCCATGGATTTCCCAGCCAGTTTTATGGAATCCATTGAAGCCTCTGATGCATATTCATTTGCCATCTTGATGTCTTGTATCATCTCTAATAGTTTTTCTCTTTCTGTTCCCGACTTGATTGCGGACTCCAGTTCCTGTATCCAGATTTTATTGGCTCTCATTACTGAGGTTGTAGCCACGGATGCCTTACATAAAGCACCCCCTGCCATATAAGCTCTTTTAAGAGCTCCATCCTGCCTCCTTTCCATAGTGTCCTTTAAAGAGACCCCTTCATCTACTGGTAAGGTGGTACGCCTGGCCACCCTGGTAATAGCTGCATCTACTTTAGGAGGGGTATCCCATGTTTTGGTATCTTCTGTAGCAAAAGGGAACATTTTTTTTGAATCTTCTTGATGATATCTGTTTTTTGTCTGGGAATTCCCATTCCAATACAATTGTGGATTGAATGACCATGTATAGGGAAAAGGTGGTTTTTCTTAGATACTTTCTTAAACATCTTATCCTGCTTCTCTGGGTTTTGAATTTTGTCTTCCAGATCCAGAGTTTTCCTGACTGCTTTAACTAGAGACTCTATCATGTCTGTATTGAATTCTGATTCCCCCTCTTCTTCAGATTCCATGTCAGATATTTCACCTTCAGATTCTGTTTCTGGTAAATTGATTCTATCGAGGGTGTCCCCTTGTGTCTCTGTCTGCTCCACAGGGTTGTGGGCTATTTGCCCTAGGCTACTGCCTCCATCTAAGTTTCTCATAACGTTATCAGTTACTTGCGACACCATATTGGCCATAGATTGGTTGAAAGTGTTCTTCATCCATGACATGAATTCAGTGAATTGCGTCGGTGCTATCCCTGAAGCATCAGAAAAGCATTTTTCACATAGCCTTTTATCCGGCATAGCAGATTCCTGACAAGATGCACACTGTCTCCTTGTCTTTTTCCTTTGTCCAGAAGGAGAACTCCTAAAATAAAATATAAACATTAGTATCTTTCTTTTATCCTTGCAGATCATCCCATAGCCTCTCAAAACTCACCCCCTTGAGCCTGAATGCGAGCGTCTGGAGCTCATGATGAAGGCAGGTTTTCTACCTGCAATGCCAGCCTAAGAAAAAAACATTTTTTATGGCATATTAGTATCATACAGGCTCACAACTGTTTAGTTCAGAAGGTAACCATCTGTTACTTACACAGCACCCTTCTGAAAGCACAAACGGCACAAGCAGCTTACAACAGCCTTACCAACACCAGGCAGCATAGGGGATACAAACCGCCACAATATTGAAGTTTAAATGGCTCTCGGTTCCTTTTCGCGCTGTTTTTTTCAACTTTTCGCGCCACTTCCGGGTTCGCGTAAGTTTGAGCATGCGCAGATCCCCTGCGCCATCTTGGAACCGGAGAAACACTGACGTCTTATTGCGCATGCGCCGGATCTCCAGCATTGCGGCTGACAGCGTCAAACGGCACCATTTGGCCTTAGTCCACATTCGGACTTCCCTGGGCACACAAGAGGGTTTGGAACCTCGGCCTGGGACTTCAGGAAAGGAGAGGTACTTTCTCTGGCACATCTGGGGGGAGCGACAGGAGAAAAAAAGATGGCGGCCGGGGGAGGAAGTCAGGAATTTATTTGGTATTTCCTGTCCCATTTGCATGGCAGGAGGGATTAACCCATTGTTGCCCACTGCCATGTGAAAGGAACAGGAAAAGTTGATCTCGTGCAGCTTGCAAGCGCCAAAAGCTAAAGAGGGCCTTTGTTACTTTTCTCGGGGAAAGAGGCTTCACTTGGAAACATGACATAGGTTTGCAAGCGACTGCTTGCGTTCCTGCCTTTTCCTCGCGCTAACTCCTATTCATTTCGGCAAGGAGCGTGCAGGGAAGTCTTGAATAGCAATCCCTCAGCAAAACGCAGTTCGTGCATTGGCCGGGAATCGAACCCGGGCCTCCCGCGTGGTAGGCGAGAATTCTACCACTGAACCACCAATGCTTCCATTGCCCTGAACTGTGTCCTTGTAGGGAAACGCATGGGAACCACTGACGCCATGCCGTCGGCACTCACCAGTCCCGGGAAGGGCCCGCCTGTTGAGCCAGCTGCGGCCCGGCTAGCTCAGTCGGTAGCGCATGCGACTCTTAATCTCAGGGTCGTGGGTTCGAACCCCACGTTGGGCGTCTGCCGTCGTCGTTTGTTTTACGGTGCCACCCACCAAACATTGGGAACGTGTGAAACGGGCATTTGGATGCAGAACATAAAGCAACTTATAGCCTTCTGTATAGCTGCGCGACAGCTGCGGGCCTTTCCGAGCAAAGGCTTTCCGCTCCCTGGGGACCCGACAGAAATCAAAGATCACCTTTCCGCTCGCCGACCTTAATGTGTCTGAACTGAGGGCCAAAAAACATTGCAACTTACCTAAAGCCAGCACTGCATTCACAAAGGAAAAGAGCCGTTGCTAGTCCACCGGGACACCAAAGAAATGTAAGAAAAAAGACAAAAAACACATTCCCATGATATCGAGCACAGATGGCTTTTTCCTTTACCACCCTATTTGCAAAAGATTCATTCCATCTTGGATCATCTGACTTCGGCATGTCAAGCAGCTGGATCTTCTGCCTGGAGGGCAAGCTGATTTCAAGCAGCTGGATAGTCCTCCTGGATGACAAGTTGATCTCGTGCAGCTTGCAAGCGCCAAAAGCTAAAGATGGCCTTTGTTACTTTTCTCGGGGAAAGAGGCTTCACTTGGAAACATGACATAGGTTTGCAAGCGACTGCTTGCGTTCCTGCCTTTTCCTCGCGCTAACACCTATTCATTTCGGCAAGGAGCGTGCAGGGAAGTCTTGAATAGCAATTCCAAGGCAAAACGCAGCTCGTGCATTGGAAAGGAATCGAACCCGGGCCTCCCGCGTGGCAGGCGAGAATTCTACCACTGAACCACCAATGCTTCCGTTGCCCTGACCTGTGCCCTTGTAGGGAAACGCATGGGAACCACTGACGCCATGCCGTCGGCACTCACCAGTCCCGGAAGGGCCCTCCTGTTGAGCCAGCTGCGGCTCGGCTCGCTCAGTCGGTAGAGCATGAGACTCTTAATCTCAGGGTCGTGGGTTCGAGCCCCACGTTGGGCGTCTGCCGTCGTCGTTTGTTTTACGGTGCCACCCACCAAACATTGGGAACGTGTGAAATGGGCATTTGGATGCAGAACATAAGGCAACTTATAGCCTTCTGTATAGCTGCGCGACAGCTGCGGGCCTTTCCGAGCAAAGGCTTTCCGCTCCCTGGGGACCCGACAGAAATCAAAGATCACCTTTCCGCTCGCCGACCTTAATGTGTCTGAACTGAGGGCCTAAAAACATTGCAACTTACCTAAAGCCAGCACTGCATTGACAAAGGAAAAGAGCCGTTGCTAGTCCACCGGGACACCAAAGAAATGTAAGGAAAAAGACAAAAAACACATTCCCATGATATCGAGCACAGATGGCTTTTTCCTTTACCACCCTATTTGCAAAAGATTCATTCCATCTTGGATCACCTGACTGCGGCATGTCAAGCAGCTGGATCTTCCGCCTGGAGGGCAAGCTGATTTCAAGCAGCTGGATAGTCCTCCTGGAAGACAAGTTGATCTTGTGCAGCTTGCAAGCGCCAAAAGCTAAAGAGGGCCTTTGTTACTTTTCTCGGGGAAAGAGGCTTCACTTGGAAACATGACATAGGTTTGCAAGCGACTGCTTGCGTTCCTGCCTTTTCCTCGCGCTAACTCCTATTCATTTCGGCAAGGAGCGTGCAGGGAAGTCTTGAATAGCAATCCCTCAGCAAAACGCAGCTCGTGCATTGGCCGGGAATCGAACCCGGGCCTCCCGCGTGGCAGGCGAGAACTCTACCACTGAACCACCAATGCTTCCATTGCCCTGACCTGTGTCCTTGTAGGGAAATGCGTGGGAACCACTGACGCCATGCCGTCGGCACTCACCAGTCCCGGAAGGGCCCGCCTGCTGAGCCAGCTGCAGCCCGGCTAGCTCAGTCGGTAGAGCATGAGACTCTTAATCTCAGGGTCGTGGGTTCGAGCCCCACGTTGGGCGTTTGCAGTCGTCGTTTGTTTTCCGGTGCCACCCACCAAACATTGGGAACGTGTGAAACGGGCATTTGGATGCAGAACATAAGGCAACTTATAGCCTTCTGTATAGCTGCGCAACAGCTGCGGGCCTTTCCGAGCAAAGGCTTTCCGCTCCCTGGGGACCCGACAGAAATCAAAGATCACCTTTCCGCTCACCGACCTTAATGTGTCTGAACTGAGGGCCAAAAAACATTGCAACTTACCTAAAGCCAGCACTGCATTCACAAAGGAAAAGAGCCGTTGCTAGTCCACCGGGACACCAAAGAAATGTAAGAAAAAAGACAAAAAACACATTCCCATGATATCGAGCACAGATGGCTTTTTCCTTTACCACCCTATTTGCAAAAGATTCATTCCATCTTAGATCACCTGACTGCGGCATGTCAAGCAGCTGGATCTTCCGCCTGGAGGGCAAGCTGATTTCAAGCAGCTGGATAGTCCTCCTGGAAGACAAGTTGATATCGTGCAGCTTGCAAGCGCCAAAAGCTAAAGATGGCCTTTGTTACTTTTCTCGGGGAAAGAGGCTTCACTTGGAAACATGACATAGGTTTGCAAGCGACTGCTTGCGTTCCTGCCTTTTCCTCGCGCTAACTCCTATTCATTTCGGCAAGGAGCGTGCAGGGAAGTCTTGAATAGCAATCCCTCAGCAAAACACAGCTCGTGCATTGGCCGGGAATCGAACCCGGGCCTCCCGCATGGCAGGCGAGAATTCTAACACTGAACCACCAATGCTTCCATTGCCCTGACCTGTGCCCTTGTAGGGAAACGCATGGGAACCACTGACGCCATGCCGTCGGCACTCACCAGTCCCGGAAGGGCCCGCCTGTTGAGCCAGCTGCGGCCCGGCTAGCTCAGTCGGTAGAGCATGAGACTCTTAATCTCAGGGTCGTGGGTTCGAGCCCCATGTTGGGCGTCTCCCGTCGCCGTTTGTTTTACGGTGCCACCCACCAAACATTGGGAACGTGTGAAACGGGCATTTGGATGCAGAACATAAGGCAACTTATAGCCTTCTGTATAGCTGCGCGACAGCTGCGGGCCTTTCCGAGCAAAGGCTTTCCGCTCCCTGGGGACCCGACAGAAATCAAAGATCACCTTTCCGCTCGCCGACCTTAATGTGGCTGAACTGAGGGCCAAAAAACATTGCAACTTACCTAAAGCCAGCACTGCATTGACAAAGGAAAAGAGCCGTTGCTAGTCCACCGGGACACCAAAGAAATGTAAGAAAAAAGACAAAAAACACATTCCCATGATATCAAGCACAGATGGCTTTTTCCTTTACCACCCTATTTGCAAAAGATTCATTCCATCTTGGATCACCTGACTGCGGCATGTCAAGCAGCTGGATCTTCCGCCTGGAGGGCAAGCTGATTTCAAGCAGCTGGATAGTCCTCCTGGAAGACAAGCGAAAATCATATCATACTTACCGAGATTTTCCTTTCCTGGACTGGAACATGGCAGTGGGCAACAATGGGTTAATCCCTCCTGCCATGCAAATGGGACAGGAAATACCAAATAAATTCCTGACTTCCTCCCCCGGCCGCCATCTTGATTCTCTTGGAGTCTCCCCTAACGAGGGTGGGAAGCCATGCCCACTGCCATGTTCCAGTCCAGGAAAGGAAAATCTCGGTAAGTATGATATGATTTTCGCTTTTCCTGTTCCTTTCACATGGCAGTGGGCAACAATGGGATGTACAAAAGCAACAACTACATAATGCAAGGGAGGGTATTCTTTTTATTTTTGACCCATAACAGATTTCAGAACGGCTGTTCCAAAAGCCGTAGATTTGCTCATAAACACATCAAATTTGTAATGCTTAAGGAAAGTGTGAAACGAAGACCATACTGCAGCTTTGCAGATGTCTTCAGATGAGGTTCTGGCTTGAAAAGCCCAGGATGCTGCAATTCCTCTTGTTGAGTGTGCCCTAATGTTAACGGGTACTGTGCTGGCATTTACAGAGTATGCTGATCTGATGCATTCTTTTATCCAAACCGCAATAGTGGATTTTGCTGGATGCTCGCCCCGTTTTTTTCCTTCAGGTATAACCAAGAGGGAGTCTGTTTTTCTAAAGCTGCTCACTCTGTCCAGGTAAGTTGTGATACATCTGACTACGTCCAATGTGTGCCATTTTTCTTCCTCACTGTTTTCCGGATTGGGAAAAAAAGAAGGTAACGTTATCTCTTGCGTCATATGGAAATCCGACACCACTTTTGGTATAAACTTATCTGCTGTTCTTAATACTACTTTGTCCTGAAAAAATAAAATCTTTCCTGGACTAACAGATAACGCATGCAGTTCACCCACTCTTCTTGCCGATGTGATTGCGAGTAGAAAACACATTTTTAGGTTTAACATTTTCAAAGGAATTTCTTCTATAGGTTCAAATGGTTCCTTTGTTAGTGCTTCTAAGACAATACTCAGGTCCCAGGGAGGGACTTGTGGTCTAGAAATAGGAAAGATTTTTTTAAGTCCCAGGAAAAATCTTTTGATCAAAGGTTTGTTTGCCCAGGATATCTCAGTGAAATGTGATATAGCCGTAATTTGTCCTTTAAGCGTAGAAGCGCTTAACTTCAAGTCCATGCCTTTCTGCAGGAATTCTACAATCTGGATTTCTGAAATTTCTTGGAAATTGATTCCATTAGTTTCACGCCAATTGTTAAATTTTTCCCAGATAGTGAAATATTTTTGGATGGTGTTGGGTTTTTTTGCAGCTATTAGTGTAGATATAGAAGCTGCTGAGAGGCCTGATGCTGCCAGGTTTATCCTCTCAAAAGCCAGGCCGTCAGAGCCCATTTTGCTGGTTGCGGATGGATGATTTCTCCTTGTGATAATAGATCTATCCTCTGTGGTAGTCTGAATGGGTGATCTATGGCCATGAGTTGTATTTGTGAAAACCATGGCCTTCTTGGCCACCAAGGGGCTACTAAGACTACCTCCGCTTTGTCCTCTTTGATTTTTTTCAAAGTTCTTGGGATCAGGCTGATTGGAGGAAACACATATGGTCTGGGGATTCTCCAGGAAATTGAAAAGGCATTCACCACCCTGGATTCCCTCTCCTGTGTCCAAGACACATATATCGGTATCTTTGCGTTGAGATGTGTTGCCATTAGCTCTATAGAAAATGGACCCCATTTCCTGAGTATTTGTTGGAAAACCTGCTGATGCAGTTCCCACTCCCCATTCTGTGGTTTGGACCTGCTCAATTTGTCCGCCAATGTATTTGTTATGCCCGGAATGTATTCTGCTGTTAAGTTCATCAGGTTTTTCTCCGCCCATGCAAACATAATTATGGTCAAGTTCAATAGGGTTTTTGATTTTGTTCCCCCTTGTTTGTTGACGTATGTCACAGCTGTTATGTTGTCTGATCTCACCAGCACTGACTTCCCTTTGACTAGGTGACTGAATGCAAGCAGACCCAGGAATATAGCTTTCAGCTCTTTCCAATTGGAGGATTTCTTCCTCTCTTCCTGTGACCATAATCCTTGTGTTTTTAAGTTTTGGGCATGGGCTCCCCAGCCCCACTTGCTGGCATCTGTTGTCATGATTAACCAATTTACTTGGTGTAAACATACCGGCTGCAACAGGTTGTTCTTCCTCTTCCACCATTTCAAAGATTCCCTTGTCATTGGGTGTAGCCTGATTGGTTGTAAAGGAATTTTGTAGTCTTTGTCCCACTTTTGTAAGAAGTCCATCTGAAAGATTCTTACGTGTGACATTGCCCACTTCACACAAGTTGTGGTGGATATTAATTTCCCCCAAGTCATTGCCGAGTGCGTAGGTTTCGATAATACCTGCTTTACAGTTTCCAGAATGTCTCTGATTCTTCTTTCTGGAAGGTATAGTTTGAAATTTACGGTGTCTATCATGACTCCTAGAAATTCTAGCCTTTGTGTTGGCAATATGACACTTTTTTCGTAGTTTATAAGCCATCCTAGCTTCTGAAGATAATTTATGGTAATTGCAAGATGCTCTGTAAGTCTTCCTTTTGATGGAGCTTTTATCAGGATATCGTCCAGATAGGCGAATATCTGGATGCCTTTTAATCTTAAGTTTGCCACTATGGGTGCCAGAATTTTGGTGAAGATTCTCGGTGCCGTGGCTAATCCGAATGGAAGTGTTCGATATTGGTAGTGTCGATTTAGGATTTTGAACCTGAGATACTTTCTGTGACTGTTTTTTACAGGAATGTGTAAATAGGCATCCTTGATATCCAACTTTGCTAACCAATCCCCTTGTGACAATGCCTGTGAAATAGAGCTTATTGTTTCCATCCTGAATGGCGGAACTGCCAATTTTTCGTTTATATTTTTTAGATTCAAGATTACTCTGAACTCTCCGTTTGGCTTGTGTCTCAGAAATAGGTGTGAATAGGTTCCTAGAAACCTTTGATTCCTTGGTACTGGAACAATTACTTTGTTTCTTTCCAATTCCTTTATGACTCGCGTCAAATTCTTTCTCTCTCCCGCAGGTCTCATTTTGTCCGAGGATACGAACTTTCTGAGGGGATTTTGTGTTAGCTCTAATTTGTATCCTGTTGAAATAATGTTCAGGACCCATTGATCCGAAATTTCCCGAGCCCACACCTCTGTATAATTTTTTAATCTTCCTCCAACCAGTGATGGGGCTCCAACACCTTCATGCCTTTTTGTCGGTGTTATTCCAGGGTGTTTTTTGATCATTTCTTTTGGAGGAAAAAAATTGATTCTTGGGCCTCCATTGCCTGGAGAATGGTTTTCCCGGTTTGTATTGTTTCGCGTCCTTGAGGGAATTCCTAGGATTTTTATTTTGAAATCTTCTGTCTCTACGCTCCTGAGGCAAAAAAGATGATTTTCCTGCTGAGGCTTTAGATATTATCTGATCTAGTTCTGGCCCGAATAAATGGTTTCCCTTGAATGGGAGAGAGCATAAATTGTGCTTGGATTGTGAATCCGCATTCCAGTGTCTGAGCCACAAACTTCTTCTGGCTACTACAGAAAGCCCCATGGATTTCCCAGCCAGTTTTATGGAATCCATTGAAGCCTCTGATGCATATTCATTTGCCATCTTGATGTCTTGTATCATCTCTAATAGTTTTTCTCTTTCTGTTCCCGACTTGATTGCGGACTCCAGTTCCTGTATCCAGATTTTATTGGCTCTCATTACTGAGGTTGTAGCCACGGATGCCTTACATAAAGCACCCCCTGCCATATAAGCTCTTTTAAGAGCTCCATCCTGCCTCCTTTCCATAGTGTCCTTTAAAGAGACCCCTTCATCTACTGGTAAGGTGGTACGCCTGGCCACCCTGGTAATAGCTGCATCTACTTTAGGAGGGGTATCCCATGTTTTGGTATCTTCTGTAGCAAAAGGGAACATTTTTTTTGAATCTTCTTGATGATATCTGTTTTTTGTCTGGGAATTCCCATTCCAATACAATTGTGGATTGAATGACCATGTATAGGGAAAAGGTGGTTTTTCTTAGATACTTTCTTAAACATCTTATCCTGCTTCTCTGGGTTTTGAATTTTGTCTTCCAGATCCAGAGTTTTCCTGACTGCTTTAACTAGAGACTCTATCATGTCTGTATTGAATTCTGATTCCCCCTCTTCTTCAGATTCCATGTCAGATATTTCACCTTCAGATTCTGTTTCTGGTAAATTGATTCTATCGAGGGTGTCCCCTTGTGTCTCTGTCTGCTCCACAGGGTTGTGGGCTATTTGCCCTAGGCTACTGCCTCCATCTAAGTTTCTCATAACGTTATCAGTTACTTGCGACACCATATTGGCCATAGATTGGTTGAAAGTGTTCTTCATCCATGACATGAATTCAGTGAATTGCGTCGGTGCTATCCCTGAAGCATCAGAAAAGCATTTTTCACATAGCCTTTTATCCGGCATAGCAGATTCCTGACAAGATGCACACTGTCTCCTTGTCTTTTTCCTTTGTCCAGAAGGAGAACTCCTAAAATAAAATATAAACATTAGTATCTTTCTTTTATCCTTGCAGATCATCCCATAGCCTCTCAAAACTCACCCCCTTGAGCCTGAATGCGAGCGTCTGGAGCTCATGATGAAGGCAGGTTTTCTACCTGCAATGCCAGCCTAAGAAAAAAACATTTTTTATGGCATATTAGTATCATACAGGCTCACAACTGTTTAGTTCAGAAGGTAACCATCTGTTACTTACACAGCACCCTTCTGAAAGCACAAACGGCACAAGCAGCTTACAACAGCCTTACCAACACCAGGCAGCATAGGGGATACAAACCGCCACAATATTGAAGTTTAAATGGCTCTCGGTTCCTTTTCGCGCTGTTTTTTTCAACTTTTCGCGCCACTTCCGGGTTCGCGTAAGTTTGAGCATGCGCAGATCCCCTGCGCCATCTTGGAACCGGAGAAACACTGACGTCTTATTGCGCATGCGCCGGATCTCCAGCATTGCGGCTGACAGCGTCAAACGGCACCATTTGGCCTTAGTCCACATTCGGACTTCCCTGGGCACACAAGAGGGTTTGGAACCTCGGCCTGGGACTTCAGGAAAGGAGAGGTACTTTCTCTGGCACATCTGGGGGGAGCGACAGGAGAAAAAAAGATGGCGGCCGGGGGAGGAAGTCAGGAATTTATTTGGTATTTCCTGTCCCATTTGCATGGCAGGAGGGATTAACCCATTGTTGCCCACTGCCATGTGAAAGGAACAGGAAAAGTTGATCTCGTGCAGCTTGCAAGCGCCAAAAGCTAAAGAGGGCCTTTGTTACTTTTCTCGGGGAAAGAGGCTTCACTTGGAAACATGACATAGGTTTGCAAGCGACTGCTTGCGTTCCTGCCTTTTCCTCGCGCTAACTCCTATTCATTTCGGCAAGGAGCGTGCAGGGAAGTCTTGAATAGCAATCCCTCAGCAAAACGCAGTTCGTGCATTGGCCGGGAATCGAACCCGGGCCTCCCGCGTGGTAGGCGAGAATTCTACCACTGAACCACCAATGCTTCCATTGCCCTGAACTGTGTCCTTGTAGGGAAACGCATGGGAACCACTGACGCCATGCCGTCGGCACTCACCAGTCCCGGGAAGGGCCCGCCTGTTGAGCCAGCTGCGGCCCGGCTAGCTCAGTCGGTAGCGCATGCGACTCTTAATCTCAGGGTCATGGGTTCGAGCCCCACGTTGGGCGTCTGCCGTCGTCGTTTGTTTTACGGTGCCACCCACCAAACATTGGGAACGTGTGAAACGGGCATTTGGATGCAGAACATAAAGCAACTTATAGCCTTCTGTATAGCTGCGCGACAGCTGCGGGCCTTTCCGAGCAAAGGCTTTCCGCTCCCTGGGGACCCGACAGAAATCAAAGATCACCTTTCCGCTCGCCGACCTTAATGTGTCTGAACTGAGGGCCAAAAAACATTGCAACTTACCTAAAGCCAGCACTGCATTCACAAAGGAAAAGAGCCGTTGCTAGTCCACCGGGACACCAAAGAAATGTAAGAAAAAAGACAAAAAACACATTCCCATGATATCGAGCACAGATGGCTTTTTCCTTTACCACCCTATTTGCAAAAGATTCATTCCATCTTGGATCATCTGACTTCGGCATGTCAAGCAGCTGGATCTTCTGCCTGGAGGGCAAGCTGATTTCAAGCAGCTGGATAGTCCTCCTGGATGACAAGTTGATCTCGTGCAGCTTGCAAGCGCCAAAAGCTAAAGATGGCCTTTGTTACTTTTCTCGGGGAAAGAGGCTTCACTTGGAAACATGACATAGGTTTGCAAGCGACTGCTTGCGTTCCTGCCTTTTCCTCGCGCTAACACCTATTCATTTCGGCAAGGAGCGTGCAGGGAAGTCTTGAATAGCAATTCCAAGGCAAAACGCAGCTCGTGCATTGGAAAGGAATCAAACCCGGGCCTCCCGCGTGGCAGGCGAGAATTCTACCACTGAACCACCAATGCTTCCGTTGCCCTGACCTGTGCCCTTGTAGGGAAACGCATGGGAACCACTGACGCCATGCCGTCGGCACTCACCAGTCCCGGAAGGGCCCTCCTGTTGAGCCAGCTGCGGCTCGGCTCGCTCAGTCGGTAGAGCATGAGACTCTTAATCTCAGGGTCGTGGGTTCGAGCCCCACGTTGGGCGTCTGCCGTCGTCGTTTGTTTTACGGTGCCACCCACCAAACATTGGGAACGTGTGAAATGGGCATTTGGATGCAGAACATAAGGCAACTTATAGCCTTCTGTATAGCTGCGCGACAGCTGCGGGCCTTTCCGAGCAAAGGCTTTCCGCTCCCTGGGGACCCGACAGAAATCAAAGATCACCTTTCCGCTCGCCGACCTTAATGTGTCTGAACTGAGGGCCTAAAAACATTGCAACTTACCTAAAGCCAGCACTGCATTGACAAAGGAAAAGAGCCGTTGCTAGTCCACCGGGACACCAAAGAAATGTAAGGAAAAAGACAAAAAACACATTCCCATGATATCGAGCACAGATGGCTTTTTCCTTTACCACCCTATTTGCAAAAGATTCATTCCATCTTGGATCACCTGACTGCGGCATGTCAAGCAGCTGGATCTTCCGCCTGGAGGGCAAGCTGATTTCAAGCAGCTGGATAGTCCTCCTGGAAGACAAGTTGATCTCGTGCAGCTTGCAAGCGCCAAAAGCTAAAGAGGGCCTTTGTTACTTTTCTCGGGGAAAGAGGCTTCACTTGGAAACATGACATAGGTTTGCAAGCGACTGCTTGCGTTCCTGCCTTTTCCTCGCGCTAACTCCTATTCATTTCGGCAAGGAGCGTGCAGGGAAGTCTTGAATAGCAATCCCTCAGCAAAACGCAGCTCGTGCATTGGCCGGGAATCGAACCCGGGCCTCCCGCGTGGCAGGCGAGAACTCTACCACTGAACCACCAATGCTTCCATTGCCCTGACCTGTGTCCTTGTAGGGAAACGCGTGGGAACCACTGACGCCATGCCGTCGGCACTCACCAGTCCCGGAAGGGCCCGCCTGCTGAGCCAGCTGCAGCCCGGCTAGCTCAGTCGGTAGAGCATGAGACTCTTAATCTCAGGGTCGTGGGTTCGAGCCCCACGTTGGGCGTTTGCAGTCGTCGTTTGTTTTCCGGTGCCACCCACCAAACATTGGGAACGTGTGAAACGGGCATTTGGATGCAGAACATAAGGCAACTTATAGCCTTCTGTATAGCTGCGCAACAGCTGCGGGCCTTTCCGAGCAAAGGCTTTCCGCTCCCTGGGGACCCGACAGAAATCAAAGATCACCTTTCCGCTCACCGACCTTAATGTGTCTGAACTGAGGGCCAAAAAACATTGCAACTTACCTAAAGCCAGCACTGCATTCACAAAGGAAAAGAGCCGTTGCTAGTCCACCGGGACACCAAAGAAATGTAAGAAAAAAGACAAAAAACACATTCCCATGATATCGAGCACAGATGGCTTTTTCCTTTACCACCCTATTTGCAAAAGATTCATTCCATCTTGGATCACCTGACTGCGGCATGTCAAGCAGCTGGATCTTCCGCCTGGAGGGCAAGCTGATTTCAAGCAGCTGGATAGTCCTCCTGGATGACAAGTTGATCTCGTGCAGCTTGCAAGCGCCAAAAGCTAAAGAGGGCCTTTGTTACTTTTCTCGGGGAAAGAGGCTTCACTTGGAAACATAACATAGGTTTGCAAGCGACTGCTTGCATTCCTGCCTTTTCCTCGCGCTAACACCTATTCATTTCGGCAAGGAGCGTGCAGGGACGTCTTGAATAGCAATCCCTCAACAAAACGCAGCTCGTGCATTGGCCGGGAATCGAACCCGGGCCTCCCGCGTGGCAGGCGAGAATTCTACCACTGAACCACCAATGCTTCCATTGCCCTGAACTGTGTCCTTGTAGGGAAACGCATGGGAACCGCTGACGCCATGCCGTCGGCACTCACCAGTCCCGGAAGGGCCCGCCTGTTGAGCCAGCTGCGGCCCGGCTAGCTCAGTCGGTAGAGCATGAGACTCTTAATCTCAGGGTCGTGGGTTCGAGCCCCACGTTGGGCGTCTGCAGTCGTCGTTTGTTTTCCGGTGCCACCCACCAAACATTGAGAACGTGTGAAACGGGCATTTGGATGCAGAACATAAGGCAACTTATAGCCTTCTGTATAGCTACGTGACAGCTGCGGGCCTTTCCGAGCAAAGGCTTTCCGCTCCCTGGGGACCCGACAGAAATCAAAGATCACCTTTCCGCTCGCCGACCTTAATGTGTCTGAACTGAGGGCCAAAAAACATTGCAACTTACCTAAAGCCAGCACTGCATTCACAAAGGAAAAGAGCCGTTGCTAGTCCACCGGGACACCAAAGAAATGTAAGAAAAAAGACAAAAAACACATTCCCATGATATCGAGCACAGATGGCTTTTTCCTTTACCACCCTATTTGCAAAAGATTCATTCCATCTTGGATCACCTGACTGCAGGATGTCAAGCAGCTGGATCTTCCGCCTGGAGGGCAAGCTGATTTCAAGCAGCTGGATAGTCCTCCTGGATGACAAGTTGATCTCGTGCAGCTTGCAAGCGCCAAAAGCTAAAGAGGGCCTTTGTTACTTTTCTCGGGGAAAGAGGCTTCACTTGGAAACATGACATAGGTTTGCAAGCGACTGCTTGCATTCCTGCCTTTTCCTCGCGCTAACACCTATTCATTTCGGCAAGGAGCGTGCAGGGAAGTCTTGAATAGCAATCCCCCGGCAAAACGCAGCTCGTGCATTGGCCGGGAATCGAACCCGGGCCTCCCGCGTGGCAGGCGAGAATTCTACCACTGAACCACCAATGCTTCCATTGCCCTGACCTGTGCCCTTATAGGGAAACGCATGGGAACCACTGACGCCATGCCGTCGGCACTCACCAGTCCCGGAAGGGCCCACCTGTTGAGCCAGCTGCGGCCCGGCTAGCTCAGTCGGTAGAGCATGAGACTCTTAATCTCAGGGTCGTGGGTTCGAGCCCCACGTTGGGTGTCTGCCGTCGTCGTTTGTTTTACGGTGCCACCCACCAAACATTGGGAACGTGTGAAACGGGCATTTGGATGCAGAACATAAGGCAACTTATAGCCTTCTGTATAGCTGCGCGACAGCTGCGGGCCTTTCCGAGCAAAGGCTTTCCGCTCCCTGGGGACCCGACAGAAATCAAAGATCACCTTTCCGCTCGCCGACCTTAATGTGTCTGAACTGAGGGCCAAAAAACATTGCAACTTACCTAAAGCCAGCACTGCATTCACAAAGGAAAAGAGCCGTTGCTAGTCCACCGGGACACCAAAGAAATGTAAGAAAAAAGACAAAAAACACATTCCCATGATATCGAGCACAGATGGCTTTTTCCTTTACCACCCTATTTGCAAAAGATTCATTCCATCTTGGATCACCTGACTGCGGCATGTCAAGCAGCTGGATCTTCCGCCTGGAGGGCAAGCTGATTTCAAGCAGCTGGATAGTCCTCCTGGAAGACAAGTTGATCTCGTGCAGCTTGCAAGCACCAAAAGCTAAAGAGGGCCTTTGTTACTTTTCTCGGGGAAAGAGGCTTCACTTGGAAACATGACATAGGTTTGCAAGCGACTGCTTGCATTCCTGCCTTTTCCTCGCGCTAACACCTATTCATTTCGGCAAGGAGCGTGCAGGGAAGTCTTGAATAGCAATCCCCCGGCAAAACGCAGCTCGTGCATTGGCCGGGAATCGAACCCGGGCCTCCCGCGTGGCAGGCGAGAATTCTACCACTGAACCACCAATGCTTCCATTGCCCTGACCTGTGCCCTTGTAGGGAAACGCATGGGAACCACTGACGCCATGCCGTCGGCACTCACCAGTCCCGGAAGGGCCCACCTGTTGAGCCAGCTGCAGCCCGGCTAGCTCAGTCGGTAGAGCATGAGACTCTTAATCTCAGGGTCGTGGGTTCGAGCCCCACGTTGGGTGTCTGCCGTCGTCGTTTGTTTTACGGTGCCACCCACCAAACATTGGGAACGTGTGAAACGGGCATTTGGATGCAGAACATAAGGCAACTTATAGCCTTCTGTATAGCTGCGCGACAGCTGCGGGCCTTTCCGAGCAAAGGCTTTCCGCTCCCTGGGGACCCGACAGAAATCAAAGATCACCTTTCCGCTCGCCGACCTTAATGTGTCTGAACTGAGGGCCAAAAAACATTGCAACTTACCTAAAGCCAGCACTGCATTCACAAAGGAAAAGAGCCGTTGCTAGTCCACCGGGACACCAAAGAAATGTAAGAAAAAAGACAAAAAACACATTCCCATGATATCGAGCACAGATGGCTTTTTCCTTTACCACCCTATTTGCAAAAGATTCATTCCATCTTGGATCACCTGACTGCGGCATGTCAAGCAGCTGGATCTTCCGCCTGGAGGGCAAGCTGATTTCAAGCAGCTGGATAGTCCTCCTGGATGACAAGTTGATCTCGTGCAGCTTGCAAGCACCAAAAGCTAAAGAGGGCCTTTGTTACTTTTCTCGGGGAAAGAGGCTTCACTTGGAAACATGACATAGGTTTGCAAGCGACTGCTTGCGTTCCTGCCTTTTCCTCGCGCTAAAACCTATTCATTTCGGCAAGGAGCGTGCAGGGAAGTCTTGAATAGCAATCCCCCGGCAAAACGCAGCTCGTGCATTGGCCGGGAATCGAACCCGGGCCTCCCGCGTGGCAGGCGAGAATTCTACCACTGAACCACCAATGCTTCCATTGCCCTGACCTGTGCCCTTGTAGGGAAACGCATGGGAACCACTGACGCCATGCCGTCGGCACTCACCAGTCCCGGAAGGGCCCGCCTGTTGAGCCAGCTGCGGCCCGGCTAGCTCAGTCGGTAGAGCATGAGACTCTTAATCTCAGGGTCGTGGGTTCGAGCCCCACGTTGGGCGTCTGCCGTCGTCGTTTGTTTTACGGTGCCACCCACCAAACATTGGGAACGTGTGAAACGGGCATTTGGATGCAGAACATAAGGCAACTTATAGCCTTCTGTATAGCTGCGCGACAGCTGCGGGCCTTTCCAAGCAAAGGCTTTCCGCTCCCTGGGGACCCGACAGAAATCAAAGATCACCTTTCCGCTCGCCGACCTTAATGTGTCTGAACTGAGGGCCAAAAAACATTGCAACTTACCTAAAGCCAGCACTGCATTGACAAAGGAAAAGAGCCGTTGCTAGTCCACCGGGACACCAAAGAAATGTAAGAAAAAAGACAAAAAACACATTCCCATGATATCGAGCACAGATGGCTTTTTCCTTTACCACCCTATTTGCAAAAGATTCATTCCATCTTGGATCACCTGACTGCGGCATGTCAAGCAGCTGGATCTTCCGCCTGGAGGGCAAGCTGATTTCAAGCAGCTGGATAGTCCTCCTGGAAGACAAGTTTATCTCGTGCAGCTTGCAAGCGCCAAAAGCTAAAGAGGGCCTTTGTTACTTTTCTCGGGGAAAGAGGCTTCACTTGGAAACATGACATACGTTTGCAAGCGACTGCTTGCATTCCTGCCTTTTCCTCGCGCTAACACCTATTCATTTCGGCAAGGAGCGTGCAGGAAAGTCTTGAATAGCAATCCCCCGGCAAAACGCAGCTCGTGCATTGGCCGGGAATCGAACCCGGGCCTCCCGCGTGGCAGGCGAGAATTCTACCACTGAACCACCAATGCTTCCGTTGCCCTGACCTGTGCCCTTGTAGGGAAACGCATGGGAACCACTGACGCCATGCCGTCGGCACTCACCTTTCCCGGAAGGGCCCGCCGGTTGAGCCAGCTGCGGCCCGGCTAGCTCAGTCGGTAGAGCATGAGACTCTTAATCTCAGGGTCGTGGGTTCGAGCCCCACGTTGGGCGTCTGCCGTCGTTGTTTGTTTTACGGTGCCACCCACCAAACATTGGGAACGTGTGAAACGGGCATTTGGATGCAGAACATAAGGCAACTTATAGCCTTCTATATAGCTGCGCGACAGCTGCGGGACTTTCCGAGCAAAGGCTTTCCGCTCCCTGGGGACCCGACAGAAATCAAAGATCACCTTTCCGCTCGCCGACCTTAATGTGTCTGAACTGAGGGCCAAAAAACATTGCAACTTACCTAAAGCCAGCACTGCATTCACAAAGGAAAAGAGCCGTTGCTAGTCCACCGGGACACCAAAGAAATATAAGAAAAAAGACAAAAAACACATTCCCATGATATCGAGCACAGATGGCTTTTTCCTTTACCACCCTATTTGCAAAAGATTCATTCCATCTTGGATCACCTGACTGCGGCATGTCAAGCAGCTGGATCTTCCGCCTGGAGGGCAAGCTGATTTCAAGCAGCTGGATAGTCCTCCTGGATGACAAGTTGATCTCGTGCAGCTTGCAAGCGCCAAAAGCTAAAGAGGGCCTTTGTTACTTTTCTCGGGGAAAGAGGCTTCACTTGGAAACATGACATAGGTTTGCAAGCGACTGCTTGCATTCCTGCCTTTTCCTCGCGCTAACACCTATTCATTTCGGCAAGTAGCGTGCAGGGAAGTCTTGAATAGCAATCCCCCGGCAAAACGCAGCTCGTGCATTGGCCGGGAATCGAACCCGGGCCTCCCGCGTGGCAGGCGAGAATTCTACCACTGAACCACCAATGCTTCCGTTGCCCTGACCTGTGCCCTTGTAGGGAAACGCATGGGAACCACTGACGCCATGCCGTCGGCACTCACCAGTCCCGGAAGGGCCCACCTGTTGAGCCAGCTGCGGCCCGGCTAGCTCAGTCGGTAGAGCATGAGACTCTTAATCTCAGGGTCGTGGGTTCGAGCCCCACGTTGGGTGTCTGCCGTCGTCGTTTGTTTTACGGTGCCACCCACCAAACATTGGGAACGTGTGAAACGGGCATTTGGATGCAGAACATAAGGCAACTTATAGCCTTCTGTATAGCTGCGCGACAGCTGCGGGCCTTTCCGAGCAAAGGCCTTCCGCTCCCTGGGGACCCGACAGAAATCAAAGATCACCTTTCCGCTCGCCGACCTTAATGTGTCTGAACTGAGGGCCAAAAAACATTGCAACTTACCTAAAGCCAGCACTGCATTGACAAAGGAAAAGAGCCGTTGCTAGTCCACCGGGACACCAAAGAAATGTAAGAAAAAAGACAAAAAACACATTCCCATGATATCGAGCACAGATGGCTTTTTCCTTTACCACCCTATTTGCAAAAGATTCATTCCATCTTGGATCACCTGACTGCGGCATGTCAAGCAGCTGGATCTTCCGCCTGGAGGGCAAGCTGATTTCAAGCAGCTGGATAGTCCTCCTGGATGACAAGTTGATCTCGTGCAGCTTGCAAGCGCCAAAAGCTAAAGAGGGCCTTTGTTACTTTTCTCGGGGAAAGAGGCTTCACTTGGAAACATGACATAGGTTTGCAAGCGACTGCTTGCGTTCCTGCCTTTTCCTCGCGCTAAAACCTATTCATTTCGGCAAGGAGCGTGCAGGGAAGTCTTGAATAGCAATCCCCCGGCAAAACGCAGCACGTGCATTGGCCGGTAATCGAACCCGGGCCTCCCGCGTGGCAGACGAGAATTCGACCACTGAACCACCAATGCTTCCATTGCCCTGACCTGTGCCCTTGTAGGGAAACGCATGGGAACCACTGACGCCATGCCGTCGGCACTCACCAGTCCCGGAAGGGCCCGCCTGTTGAACCAGCTGCGGCCCGGCTAGCTCAGTCGGTAGACCATGAGATTCTTAATCTCAGGGTCGTGGGTTCGAGACCCACGTTGGGCGTCTGCCGTCGTCGTTTGTTTTACGGTGCCACCCACCAAACATTGGGAACGTGTGAAACGGGCATTTGGATGCAGAACATAAGGCAACTTATAGCCTTCTGTATAGCTGCGCGACAGCTGCGGGCCTTTCCGAGAAAAGGCTTTCCGCTCCCTGGGGACCCGACAGAAATCAAAGATCACCTTTCCGCTCGCCGACCTTAATGTGTCTGAACTGAGGGCCAAAAAACATTGCAACTTACCTAAAGCCAGCACTGCATTGACAAAGGAAAAGAGCCGTTGCTAGTCCACCGGGACACCAAAGAAATGTAAGAAAAAAGACAAAAAACACATTCCCATGATATCGAGCACAGATGGCTTTTTCCTTTACCACCCTATTTGCAAAAGATTCATTCCATCTTGGATCACCTGACTGCGGCATGTCAAGCAGCTGGATCTTCCGCCTGGAGGGCAAGCTGATTTCAAGCAGCTGGATAGTCCTCCTGGAAGACAAGTTGATCTCGTGCAGCTTGCAAGCGCCAAAAGCTAAAGAGGGCCTTTGTTACTTTTCTCGGGGAAAGAGGCTTCACTTGGAAACATGACATAGGTTTGCAAGCGACTGCTTGCGTTCCTGCCTTTTCCTCGCGCTAAAACCTATTCATTTCGGCAAGGAGCGTGCAGGGAAGTCTTTAATAGCAATCCCCCGGCAAAACGCAGCTCGTGCATTGGCCGGGAATCGATCCCGGGCCTCCCGCGTAGCAGGCGAGAATTCTACCACTGAACCACCAATGCTTCCATTGCCCTGACCTGTGCCCTTGTAGGGAAACGCATGGGAACCACTGACGCCATGCCGTCGGCACTCACCAGTCCCGGAAGGGCCCGCCTGTTGAGCCAGCTGTGGCCCGGCTAGCTCAGTCGGTAGAGCATGAGACTCTTAATCTCAGGGTCGTGGGTTCGAGCCCCACGTTGGGCGTCTGCCATCGTCTTTTGTTTTACGGTGCCACCCACCAAACATTGGGAACGTGTGAATCGGGCATTTGGATGCAGAACATAAGGCAACTTATAGCCTTCTGTATAGCTGCGCGACAGCTGCGGGCCTTTCCGAGCAAAGGCTTTCCGCTCCCTGGGGACCCGACAGAAATCAAAGATCACCTTTCCGCTCGCCGACCTTAATGTGTCTGAACTGAGGGCCAAAAAACATTGCAACTTACCTAAAGCCAGCACTGCATTCACAAAGGAAAAGAGCCGTTGCTAGTCCACCGGGACACCAAAGAAATGTAAGAAAAAAGACAAAAAACACATTCCCATATCGAGCACAGATGGCTTTTTCCTTTACCACCCTATTTGCAAAAGATTCATTCCATCTTGGATCACCTGACTGCGGCATGTCAAGCAGCTGGATCTTCCGCCTGGAGGGCAAGCTGATTTCAAGCAGCTGGATAGTCCTCCTGGATGACAAGTTGATCTTGTGCAGCTTGCAAGCGCCAAAAGCTAAAGAGGGCCTTTGTTACTTTTCTCGGGGAAAGAGGCTTCACTTGGAAACATGACATAGGTTTGCAAGCGACTGCTTGCGTTCCTGCCTTTTCCTCGCGCTAAAACCTATTCATTTCGGCAAGGAGCGTGCAGGGAAGTCTTGAATAGCAATCCCCCGGCAAAACACAGCTCGTGCATTGGCCGGGAATCGAACCCGGGCCTCCCGCGTGGCAGGCGAGAATTCTACCACTGAACCACCAATGCTTCCATTGCCCTGACCTGTGCCCTTGTAGGGAAACGCATGGGAACCACTGACGCCATGCCGTCGGCACTCACCAGTCCCGGAAGGGCCCGCCTGTTGAGCCAGTTGCGGCCCGGCTAGCTCAGTCGGTAGAGCATGAGACTCTTAATCTCATGGTCGTGGATTCGAGCCCCATGTTGGGCGTCTGCCGTAGTCGTTTGTTTTACGGTGCCACCCACCAAACATTGGGAACGTGTGAAACGGGCATTTGGATGCAGAACATAAGGCAACTTATAGCCTTCTGTATAGCTGCGCGACAGCTGCGGTCCTTTCCGAGCAAAGTCTTTCCGCTCCCTGGGGACCCGACAGAAATCAAAGATTGCTTTTTCCTTTACCACCCTATTTGCAAAAGATTCATTCCATCTTGGATCACCTGACTGCGGCATGTCAAGCAGCTGGATCTTCCGCCTGGAGGGCAAGCTGATTTCAAGCAGCTGGATAGTCCTCCTGGATGACAAGTTGATCTCGTGCAGCTTGCAAGCGCCAAAAGCTAAAGAGGGCCTTTGTTACTTTTCTCGGGGAAAGAGGCTTCACTTGGAAACATGACATAGGTTTGCAAGCGACTGCTTGCGTTCCTGCCTTTTCCTCGCGCTAACTCCTATTCATTTCGGCAAGGAGCGTGCAGCTGGATAGTCCTCCTGGATGACAAGTTGATCTCGTGCAGCTTGCAAGCGCCAAAAGCTAAAGAGGGCCTTTGTTACTTTTCTCGGGGAAAGAGGCTTCACTTGGAAACATGACATAGGTTTGTAAACGACTGCTTGCGTTCCTGCCTTTTCCTCGCGCTAACTCCTATTCATTTCGGCAAGGAGCGTGCAGGGAAGTCTTGAATAGCAATCCCTCAGCAAAACGCAGCTCGTGCATTGGCCGGGAATCGAACCCGGGCCTCCCGCGTGGCAGGCGAGCATTCTACCACTGAACCACCAATGCTTCCTTTGCCCTGAGCTGTGTCCTTGTAGGGAAACGCATGGGAACCACTGACGCCATGCCGTTGGCACTCACCAGTCCCGGAAGGGCCCGCCTGTTGAGCCAGCTGCGGCCCGGCTAGCTCAGTCGGTAGAGCATGAGACTCGTAATCTCAGGGTCGTGGGTTCGAGCCCCACGTTGGGCGTCTGCCGTCGTCGTTTGTTTTCCGGTGCCACCCACCAAACATTGGGAACGTGTGAAACGGGCATTTGGATGCAGAACATAAGGCAACTTATAGCCTTCTGTATAGCTGCGCGACAGCTGCGGGCCTTTCCGAGCAAAGGATTTCCGCTCCCTGGGGACCCGACAGAAATCAAAGATCACCTTTCCGCTCGCCGACCTTATTGTGTCTGAACTGAGGGCCAAAAAACATTGCAACTTACCTAAAGCCAGCACTGCATTGACAAAGGAAAAGAGCCGTTGCTAGTCCACCGGGACACCAAAGAAATGTAAGAAAAAAGACAAAAAACACATTCCCATGATATCGAGCACAGATGGCTTTTTCCTTTACCACCCTATTTGCAAAAGATTCATTCCATCTTGGATCACCTGACTGCGGCATGTCAAGCAGCTGGATCTTCCGCCTGGAGGGCAAGCTGATTTCAAGCAGCTGGATAGTCCTCCTGGAAGACAAGTTTATCTCGTGCAGCTTGCAAGCGCCAAAAGCTAAAGAGGGCCTTTGTTACTTTTCTCGGGGAAAGAGGCTTCACTTGGAAACATGACATAGGTTTGCAAGCGACTGCTTGCGTTCCTGCCTTTTCCTCGCGCTAAAACCTATTCATTTCGGCAAGGAGCGTGCAGGGAAGTCTTTAATAGCAATCCCCCGGCAAAACGCAGCTCGTGCATTGGCCGGGAATCGAACCCGGGCCTCCCGCGTAGCAAAGAACTCGTCCACTGAACCACCAATGCTTCCATTGCCCTGACCTGTGCCCTTGTAGGGAAACGCATGGGAACCACTGACGCCATGCCGTCGGCACTCACCAGTCCCGGAAGGGCCCGCCTGTTGAGCCAGCTGTTGCCCGGCTAGCTCAGTCGGTAGAGCATGAGACTCTTAATCTCAGGGTCGTGGGTTCGAGCCCCATGTTGGCCGTCTGCCATCGTCTTTTGTTTTACGGTGCCACCCACCAAACATTGGGAACGTGTGAATCGGGCATTTGGATGCAGAACATAAGGCAACTTATAGCCTTCTGTATAGCTGCGCGACAGCTGCGGGCCTTTCCGAGCAAAGGCTTTCCGCTCCCTGGGGACCCGACAGAAATCAAAGATCACCTTTCCGCTCGCCGACCTTAATGTGTCTGAACTGAGGGCCAAAAAACATTGCAACTTACCTAAAGCCAGCACTGCATTCACAAAGGAAAAGAGCCGTTGCTAGTCCACCGGGACACCAAAGAAATGTAAGAAAAAAGACAAAAAACACATTCCCATGATATCGAGCACAGATGGCTTTTTCCTTTACCACCCTATTTGCAAAAGATTCATTCCATCTTGGATCACCTGACTGCGGCATGTCAAGCAGCTGGATCTTCCGCCTGGAGGGCAAGCTGATTTCAAGCAGCTGGATAGTCCTCCTGGATGACAAGTTGATCTTGTGCAGCTTGCAAGCGCCAAAAGCTAAAGAGGGCCTTTGTTACTTTTCTCGGGGAAAGAGGCTTCACTTGGAAACATGACATAGGTTTGCAAGCGACTGCTTGCGTTCCTGCCTTTTCCTCGCGCTAAAACCTATTCATTTCGGCAAGGAGCGTGCAGGGAAGTCTTGAATAGCAATCCCCCGGCAAAACGCAGCTCGTGCATTGGCCGGGAATCGAACCCGGGCCTCCCGCGTGGCAGGCGAGAATTCTACCACTGAACCACCAATGCTTCCTTTGGCATGAGCTGTGCCCTTGTAGGGAAACGCATGGGAACCACTGACGCCATGCCGTCGGCACTCACCAGTCCCGGAAGGGCCCGCCTGTTGAGCCAGCTGCGGCCCGGCTAGCTCAGTCGGTAGAGCATGAGACTCTTAATCACATGGTCGTGGATTCGAGCCCCATGTTGGGCGTCTGCCGTCGTCGTTTGTTTTACGGTGCCACCCACCAAACATTGGGAACGTGTGAAACGGGCATTTGGATGCAGAACAAAAGGCAACTTATAGCCTTCTGTATAGCTGCGCGACAGCTGCGGTCCTTTCCGAGCAAAGACTTTCCGCTCCCTGGGGACCCGACAGAAATCAAAGATTGCTTTTTCCTTTACCACCCTATTTGCAAAAGATTCATTCCATCTTGGATCACCTGACTGCGGCATGTCAAGCAGCTGGATCTTCCGCCTGGAGGGCAAGCTGATTTCAAGCAGCTGGATAGTCCTCCTGGATGACAAGTTGATCTCGTGCAGCTTGCAAGCGCCAAAAGCTAAAGAGGGCCTTTGTTACTTTTCTCGGGGAAAGAGGCTTCACTTGGAAACATGACATAGGTTTGCAAGCGACTGCTTGCGTTCCTGCCTTTTCCTCGCGCTAAAACCTATTCATTTCGGCAAGGAGCGTGCAGGGAAGTCTTGAATAGCAATCCCTCAGCAAAACGCAGCTCGTGCATTGGCCGGGAATCGAACCCGGGCCTCCCGCGTGGCAGGCGAGAATTCTACCACTGAACCACCAATGTTTCCTTTGCCATGAACTGTGTCCTTGTAGGGAAACGCATGGGAACCACTGACGCCATGCCGTCGGCACTCACCAGTCCCGGAAGGACCCGCCTGTTGAGCCAGCTGCGGCCCGGCTAGCTCAGTCGGTAGAGCATGAGACTCTTAATCTCAGGGTCGTGGGTTCGAGCCCCACGTTGGGCGTCTGCAGTCGTCGTTTGTTTTCCGGTGCCACCCACCAAACATTGGGAACGTGTGAAACGGGCATTTGGATGCAGAACATAAGGCAACTTATAGCCTTCTGTATAGCTGCGCGACAGCTGCGGGCCTTTCCGAGCAAAGGCTTTCCGCTCCCTGGGGACCCGACAGAAATCAAAGATCACCTTTCCGCTCGCCGACCTTAATGTGTCTGAACTGAGGGCCAAAAAACATTGCAACTTACCTAAAGCCAGCACTGCATTCACAAAGGAAAAGAGCCGTTGCTAGTCCACCGGGACACCAAAGAAATGTAAGAAAAAAGACAAAAAACACATTCCAATGATATCGAGCACAGATGGCTTTTTCCTTTACCACCCTATTTGCAAAAGATTCATTCCATCTTGGATCACCTGACTGCGGCATGTCAAGCAGCTGGATCTTCCGCCTGGAGGGCAAGCTGATTTCAAGCAGCTGGATAGTCCTCCTGGAAGACAAGTTTATCTCGTGCAGCTTGCAAGCGCCAAAAGCTAAAGAGGGCCTGTGTTACTTTTCTCGGGGAATGAGGCTTCACTTGGAAACATGACATAGGTTTGCAAGCGACTGCTTGCGTTCCTGCCTTTTCCTCGCGCTAACTCCTATTCATTTCGGCAAGGAGCGTGCAGGGAAGTCTTGAATAGCAATCCCTCAGCAAAACACAGCTCGTGCATTGGCCGGGAATCGAACCCGGGCCTCCCGCGTGGCAGGCGAGAATTCTACCACTGAACCACCAATGCTTCCTTTGGCATGAGCTGTGTCCTTGTAGGGAAACGCATGGGAACCACTGACGCCATGCCGTCGGCACTCACCAGTCCCGGAAGGGCCCGCATGTTGAGCCAGCTGTGGCCCGGCTAGCTCAGTCGGTAGAGCATGAGACTCTTAATCTCAGGGTCGTGGGTTCGAGCCCCACATTGGGCGTCTGCCGTTGTCGTTTGTTTTACGGTGCCACCCACCAAACATTGGGAACGTGTGAATCGGGCATTTGGATGCAGAACATAAGGCAACTTATAGCCTTCTGTATAGCTGCGCGACAGCTGCGGGCCTTTCCGAGCAAAGGCTTTCCGCTCCCTGGGGACCCGACAGAAATCAAAGATCACCTTTCCGCTCGCCGACCTTAATGTGTCTGAACTGAGGGCCAAAAAACATTGCAACTTACCTAAAGCCAGCACTGCATTCACAAAGGAAAAGAGCCGTTGCTAGTCCACCGGGACACCAAAGAAATGTAAGAAAAAAGACAAAAAACACATTGCTATGATACCGAGCACAGATGGCTTTTTCCTTTACCACCCTATTTGCAAAAGATTCATTCCATCTTGGATCACCTGACTGCGGCATGTCAAGTAGCTGGATCTTCCGCCTGGAGGGCAAGCTGATTTCAAGCAGCTGGATAGTCCTCCTGGATGACAAGTTGATCTCGTGCAGCTTGCAAGCGCCAAAAGCTAAAGAGGGCCTTTGTTACTTTTCTCGGGGAAAGAGGCTTCACTTGGAAACATGACATAGGTTTGCAAGCGACTGCTTCCGTTCCTGCCTTTTCCTCGCGCTAACACCTATTCATTTCGGCAAGGAGCGTGCAGGGAAGTCTTGAATAGCAATCCCCCGGCAAAACGCAGCATGTGCATTGGCCGGGAATCGAACCCGGGCCTCCCGCGTGGCAGGCGAGAATTCTACCACTGAACCACCAATGCTTCCATTGCCCTGACCTGTGCCCTTGTAGGGAAACGCATGGGAACCACTGACGCCATGCCGTCGGCACTCACCAGTCCCGGAAGGGCCCGCCTGTTGAGCCAGCTTTGGCCCGGCTAGCTCAGTCAGTAGAGCATGAGACTCTTAATCTCAGGGTCGTGGGTTCGAGCCCCACGTTGGGCGTCTGCCGTCGTCGTTTGTTTTACGGTGCCACCCACCAAACATTGGGAACGTGTGAAACGGGCATTTGGATGCAGAACATAAGGCAACTTATAGCCTTCTGTATAGCTGCGCGACAGCTGCGGGCCTTTCCGAGCAAAGGCTTTCCGCTCCCTGGGGACCCGACAGAAATCAAAGATCACCTTTCCGCTCGCGGACCTTAATGTGTCTGAACTGAGGGCCAAAAAACATTGCAACTTACCTAAAGCCAGCACTGCATTCACAAAGGAAAAGAGCCATTGCTAGTCCACCGGGACACCAAAGAAATGTAAGAAAAAAGACAAAAAACACATTCCCATGATATCGAGCACAGATGGCTTTTTCCTTTACCACCCTATTTGCAAAAGATTCATTCCATCTTGGATCACCTGACTGCGGCATGTCAAGCAGCTGGATCTTCCGCCTGGAGGGCAAGCTGATTTCAAGCAGCTGGATAGTCCTCCTGGAAGACAAGTTTATCTCGTGCAGCTTGCAAGCGCCAAAAGCTAAAGAGGGCCTTTGTTACTTTTCTCGGGGAAAGAGGCTTCACTTGGAAACATGACATAGGTTTGCAAGCGACTGCTTGCGTTCCTGCCTTTTCCTCGCGCTAACTCCTATTCATTTCGGCAAGGAGCGTGCAGGGAAGTCTTGAATAGCAATCCCTCAGCAAAACGCAGCTCGTGCATTGGCCGGGAATCGGACCCGGGCCTCCCGCGTGGCAGGCGAGAATTCTACCACTGAACCACCAATGCTTCCATTGCCCTGACCTGTGCCCTTGTAGGGAAACGCATGGGAACCACTGACGCCATGCCGTCGGCACTCACCAGTCCCGGAAGGGCCCACCTGTTGAGCCAGCTGCAAGCGCCAAAAGCTAAAGAGGGCCTGTGTTACTTTTCTCGGGGAATGAGGCTTCACTTGGAAACATGACATAGGTTTGCAAGCGATTTCAAGCTGATTTCAAGCTGATTTCAAGCAGCTGGATAGTCCTCCTGGAAGACAAGTTTATCTCGTGCAGCTTGCAAGCGCCAAAAGCTAAAGAGGGCCTTTGTTACTTTTCTCGGGGAAAGAGGCTTCACTTGGAAACATGACATAGGTTTGCAAGCGACTGCTTGCGTTCCTGCCTTTTCCTCGCGCTAACTCCTATTCATTTCGGCAAGGAGCGTGCAGGGAAGTCTTGAATAGCAATCCCTCAGCAAAACACAGCTCGTGCATTGGCCGGGAATCGAACTCGGGCCTCCCGCGTGGCAGGCGAGAATTCTACCACTGAACCACCAATGCTTCCTTTGGCATGAGCTGTGTCCTTGTAGGGAAACGCATGGGAACCACTGACGCCATGCCGTCGGCACTCACCAGTCCCGGAAGGGCCCGCATGTTGAGCCAGCTGTGGCCCGGCTAGCTCAGTCGGTAGAGCATGAGACTCTTAATCTCAGGGTCGTGGGTTCGAGCCCCACGTTGGGCGTCTGCCGTTGTCGTTTGTTTTACGGTGCCACCCACCAAACATTGGGAACGTGTGAATCGGGCATTTGGATGCAGAACATAAGGCAACTTATAGCCTTCTGTATAGCTGCGCGACAGCTGCGGGCCTTTCCGAGCAAAGGCTTTCCGCTCCCTGGGGACCCGACAGAAATCAAAGATCACCTTTCCGCTCGCCGACCTTAATGTGTCTGAACTGAGGGCCAAAAAACATTGCAACTTACCTAAAGCCAGCACTGCATTCACAAAGGAAAAGAGCCGTTGCTAGTCCACCGGGACACCAAAGAAATGTAAGAAAAAAGACAAAAAACACATTCCCATGATACCGAGCACAGATGGCTTTTTCCTTTACCACCCTATTTGCAAAAGATTCATTCCATCTTGGATCACCTGACTGCGGCATGTCAAGTAGCTGGATCTTCCGCCTGGAGGGCAAGCTGATTTCAAGCAGCTGGATAGTCCTCCTGGATGACAAGTTGATCTCGTGCAGCTTGCAAGCGCCAAAAGCTAAAGAGGGCCTTTGTTACTTTTCTCGGGGAAAGAGGCTTCACTTGGAAACATGACATAGGTTTGCAAGCGACTGCTTCCGTTCCTGCCTTTTCCTCGCGCTAACACCTATTCATTTCGGCAAGGAGCGTGCAGGGAAGTCTTGAATAGCAATCCCCCGGCAAAACGCAGCACGTGCATTGGCCGGGAATCGAACCCGGGCCTCCCGCATGGCAGGTGAGAATTCTACCACTGAACCACCAATGCTTCCATTGCCCTGACCTGTGCCCTTGTAGGGAAACGCATGGGAACCACTGACGCCATGCCGTCGGCACTCACCAGTCCCGGAAGGGCCCGCCTGTTGAGCCAGCTTTGGCCCGGCTAGCTCAGTCGGTAGAGCATGAGACTCTTAATCTCAGGGTCGTGGGTTCGAGCCCCACGTTGGGTGTCTGCCGTCGTCGTTTGTTTTACGGTGCCACCCACCAAACATTGGGAACGTGTGAAACGGGCATTTGGATGCAGAACATAAGGCAACTTATAGCCTTCTGTATAGCTGCGCGACAGCTGCGGGCCTTTCCGAGCAAAGGCTTTCCGCTCCCTGGGGACCCGGCAGAAATCAAAGATCACCTTTCCGCTCGCGGACCTTAATGTGTCTGAACTGAGGGCCAAAAAACATTGCAACTTACCTAAAGCCAGCACTGCATTCACAAAGGAAAAGAGCCGTTGCTAGTCCACCGGGACACCAAAGAAATGTAAGAAAAAAGACAAAAAACACATTCCCATGATATCGAGCACAGATGGCTTTTTCCTTTACCACCCTATTTGCAAAAGATTCATTCCATCTTGGATCACCTGACTGCGGCATGTCAAGCAGCTGGATCTTCCGCCTGGAGGGCAAGCTGATTTCAAGCAGCTGGATAGTCCTCCTGGAAGACAAGTTTATCTCGTGCAGCTTGCAAGCGCCAAAAGCTAAAGAGGGCCTTTGTTACTTTTCTCGGGGAAAGAGGCTTCACTTGGAAACATGACATAGGTTTGCAAGCGACTGCTTGCGTTCCTGCCTTTTCCTCGCGCTAAAACCTATTCATTTCGGCAAGGAGCGTGCAGGGAAGTCTTTAATAGCAATCCCCCGGCAAAACGCAGCTCGTGCATTGGCCAGGAATCGAACCCGGGCCTCCCGCGTAGCAGGCGAGAACTCTTCCACTGAACCACCAATGCTTCCATTGCCCTGACCTGTGCCCTTGTAGGGAAACGCATGGGAACCACTGACGCCATGCCGTCGGCACTCACCAGTCCCGGAAGGGCCCGCCTGTTGAGCCAGCTGTTGCCCGGCTAGCTCAGTCGGTAGAGCATGAGACTCTTAATCTCAGGGTCGTGGGTTCGAGCCCCACGTTGGGCGTCTGCCATCGTCTTTTGTTTTACGGTGCCACCCACCAAACATTGGGAACGTGTGAATCGGGCATTTGGATGCAGAACATAAGGCAACTTATAGCCTTCTGTATAGCTGCGCGACAGCTGCGGGCCTTTCCGAGCAAAGGCTTTCCGCTCCCTGGGGACCCGACAGAAACCAAAGATCACCTTTCCGCTCGCCGACCTTAATGTGTCTGAACTGAGGGCCAAAAAACATTGCAACTTACCTAAAGCCAGCACTGCATTCACAAAGGAAAAGAGCCGTTGCTAGTCCACCGGGACACCAAAGAAATGTAAGAAAAAAGACAAAAAACACATTCCCATGATATCGAGCACAGATGGCTTTTTCCTTTACCACCCTATTTGCAAAAGATTCATTCCATCTTGGATCACCTGACTGCGGCATGTCAAGCAGCTGGATCTTCCGCCTGGAGGGCAAGCTGATTTCAAGCAGCTGGATAGTCCTCCTGGATGACAAGTTGATCTTGTGCAGCTTGCAAGCGCCAAAAGCTAAAGAGGGCCTTTGTTACTTTTCTCGGGGAAAGAGGCTTCACTTGGAAACATGACATAGGTTTGCAAGCGACTGCTTGCGTTCCTGCCTTTTCCTCGCGCTAAAACCTATTCATTTCGGCAAGGAGCGTGCAGGGAAGTCTTGAATAGCAATCCCCCGGCAAAACGCAGCTCGTGCATTGGCCGGGAATCGAACCTGGGCCTCCCGCGTGGCAGGCGAGAATTCTACCACTGAACCACCAATGCTTCCATTGCCCTGACCTGTGCCCTTGTAGGGAAACGCATGGGAACCACTGACGCCATGCCGTCGGCACTCACCAGTCCCGGAAGGGCCCGCCTGTTGAGCCAGCTGCGGCCCGGCTAGCTCAGTCGGTAGAGCATGAGACTCTTAATCTCAGGGTCGTGGGTTCGAGCCCCACGTTGGGCGTCTGCCGTCGTCGTTTGTTTTACGGTGCCACCCACCAAACATTGGGAACGTGTGAAACGGGCATTTGGATGCAGAACATAAGGCAACTTATAGCCTTCTGTATAGCTGCGCGACAGCTGCGGGCCTTTCCGAGCAAAGGCTTTCCGCTCCCTGGGGACCCGACAGAAATCAAAGATCACCTTTCCGCTCGCCGACCTTAATGTGTCTGAATTGAGGGCCAAAAAACATTGCAACTTACCTAAAGCCAGCACTGCATTCACAAAGGAAAAGAGCCGTTGCTAGTCCACCGGGACACCAAAGAAATGTAAGAAAAAAGACAAAAAACACATTCCCATGAAATCGAGCACAGATGGCTTTTTCCTTTACCACCCTATTTGCAAAAGATTCATTCCATCTTGGATCTTGGATCTTCCTCGCGCTAACACCTATTCATTTCGGCAAGGAGCGTGCAGGGAAGTCTTGAATTGCAATCCCCCGGCAAAACGCAGCTCGTGCATTGGCCGGGAATCGAACCCGGGCCTCCCGCGTGGCAGGCGAGAATTCTACCACTGAACCACCAATGCTTCCATTGCCCTGACCTGTGCCCTTGTAGGGAAACGCATGGGAACCACTGACGCCATGCCGTCGACACTCACCAGTCCCGGAAGGGCCCGCCTGTTGAGCCAGCTGCGGCCCGGCTAGCTCAGTCGGTAGAGCATGAGACTCTTAATCTCAGGGTCGTGGGTTCGAGCCCCACGTTGGGCGTCTGCCGTCGTCGTTTGTTTTACGGTGCCACCCACCAAACATTGGGAACGTGTGAAACGGGCATTTGGATGCAGAACATAAGGCAACTTATAGCCTTCTGTATAGCTGCGCGACAGCTGCGGTCCTTTCCGAGCAAAGGCTTTCCGCTCCCTGGGGACCCGACAGAAATCAAAGATCACCTTTCCGCTCGCCGACCTCGCCGATCAGCTATCCAAGCTGATTTCAAGCAGCTGGATAGTCCTCCTGGATGACAAGTTGATCTCGTGCAGCTTGCAAGCGCCAAAAGCTAAAGAGGGCCTTTGTTACTTTTCTCGGGGAAAGAGGCTTCACTTGGAAACATGACATAGGTTTGCAAGCGACTGCTTGCGTTCCTGCCTTTTCCTCGCGCTAACTCCTATTCATTTCGGCAAGCAGCGTGCAGCTGGATAGTCCTCCTGGATGACAAGTTGATCTCGTGCAGCTTGCAAGCGCCAAAAGCTAAAGAGGGCCTTTGTTACTTTTCTCGGGGAAAGAGGCTTCACTTGGAAACATAACATAGGTTTGCAAGCGACTGCTTGCATTCCTGCCTTTTCCTCGCGCTAACACCTATTCATTTCGGCAAGGAGCGTGCAGGAAAGTCTTGAATAGCAATCCCCCGGCAAAACGCAGCTCGTGCATTGGCCGGGAATCAAACCCGGGCCTCCCGCGTGGCAGGCGAGAATTCTACCACTGAACCACCAATGCTTCCGTTGCCCTGACCTGTGCCCTTGTAGGGAAACGCATGGGAACCACTGACGCCATGCCGTCGGCACTCACCAGTCCCGGAAGGGCCCGCCTGTTGAGCCAGCTGCGGCCCGGCTAGCTCAGTCGGTAGAGCATGAGACTCTTAATCTCATGGTCGTGGATTCGAGCCCCATGTTGGGCGTCTGCCGTCGTCGTTTGTTTTACGGTGCCACCCACCAAACATTGGGAACGTGTGAAACGGGCATTTGGATGCAGAACATAAGGCAACTTATAGCCTTCTGTATAGCTGCGCGACAGCTGCGGTCCTTTCCGAGCAAAGGCTTTCCGCTCCCTGGGGACCCGACAGAAATCAAAGATCACCTTTCCGCTCGCCGACCTCGCCGATCAGCTATCCAAGCTGATTTCAAGCAGCTGGATAGTCCTCCTGGATGACAAGTTGATCTCGTGCAGCTTGCAAGCGCCAAAAGCTAAAGAGGGCCTTTGTTACTTTTCTCGGGGAAAGAGGCTTCACTTGGAAACATGACATAGGTTTGCAAGCGACTGCTTGCGTTCCTGCCTTTTCCTCGCGCTAACTCCTATTCATTTCGGCAAGCAGCGTGCAGCTGGATAGTCCTCCTGGATGACAAGTTGATCTCGTGCAGCTTGCAAGCGCCAAAAGCTAAAGAGGGCCTTTGTTACTTTTCTCGGGGAAAGAGGCTTCACTTGGAAACATAACATAGGTTTGCAAGCGACTGCTTGCATTCCTGCCTTTTCCTCGCGCTAACACCTATTCATTTCGGCAAGGAGCGTGCAGGAAAGTCTTGAATAGCAATCCCCCGGCAAAACGCAGCTCGTGCATTGGCCGGGAATCAAACCCGGGCCTCCCGCGTGGCAGGCGAGAATTCTACCACTGAACCACCAATGCTTCCGTTGCCCTGACCTGTGCCCTTGTAGGGAAACGCATGGGAACCACTGACGCCATGCCGTCGGCACTCACCAGTCCCGGAAGGGCCCGCCTGTTGAGCCAGCTGCGGCCCGGCTAGCTCAGTCGGTAGAGCATGAGACTCTTAATCTCATGGTCGTGGATTCGAGCCCCATGTTGGGCGTCTGCCGTCGTCGTTTGTTTTACGGTGCCACCCACCAAACATTGGGAACGTGTGAAACGGGCATTTGGATGCAGAACATAAGGCAACTTATAGCCTTCTGTATAGCTGCGCGACAGCTGCGGGCCTTTCCGAGCAAAGGCTTTCCGCTCCCTGGGGACCCGACAGAAATCAAAGATCACCTTTCCGCTCGCCGACCTTAATGTGTCTGAACTGAGGGCCAAAAAACATTGCAACTTACCTAAAGCCAGCACTGCATTAACAAAGGAAAAGAGCCGTTGCTAGCCCACCGGGACACCAAAGAAATGTAAGAAAAAAGACAAAAAACACATTCCCATGATATCGAGCACAGATGGCTTTTTCCTTTACCACCCTATTTGCAAAAGATTCATTCCATCTTGGATCACCTGACTGCGGCATGTCAAGCAGCTGGATCTTCCGCCTGGAGGGCAAGCTGATTTCAAGCAGCTGGATAGTCCTCCTGCATGACAAGTTGATCTCGTGCAGCTTGCAAGCGCCAAAAGCTAAAGAGGGCCTTTTTTACTTTTCTCGGGGAAAGAGGCTTCACTTGGAAACATGACATAGGTTTGCAAGCGACTGCTTGCGTTCCTGCCTTTTCCTCGCGCTAACTCCTATTCATTTCGGCAAGGAGCGTGCAGCTGGATAGTCCTCCTGGATGACAAGTTGATCTCGTGCAGCTTGCAAGCGCCAAAAGCTAAAGAGGGCCTTTGTTACTTTTCTCGGGGAAAGAGGCTTCACTTGGAAACATGACATACGTTTGCAAGCGACTGCTTGCATTCCTGCCTTTTCCTCGCGCTAACACCTATTCATTTCGGCAAGTAGCGTGCAGGGAAGTCTTGAATAGCAATCCCTCGGCAAAACGCAGCTCGTGCATTGGCCAGGAATCGAACCCGGGCCTCCCGCGTGGCAGGCGAGAATTCTACCACTGAACCACCAATGCTTCCGTTGTCCTGACCTGTGCCCTTGTAGGGAAACGCATGGGAACCACTGACGCCATGCCGTCGGCACTCACCAGTCCCGGAAGGGCCCGCCTGTTGAGCCAGCTGCGGCCCGGCTAGCTCAGTCGGTAGAGCATGAGACTCTTAATCTCAGGGTCGTGGGTTCGAGCCCCACGTTGGGTGTCTGCCGTCGTCGTTTGTTTTACGGTGCCACCCACCAAACATTGGGAACGTGTGAAACGGGCATTTGGATGCAGAACATAAGGCAACTTATAGCCTTCTGTATAGCTGTGCGACAGCTGCGGGCCTTTCCGAGCAAAGGCTTTCCGCTCCCTGGGGACCCGACAGAAATCAAAGATCACCTTTCCGCTCGCCGACCTTAATGTGTCTGAACTGAGGGCCAAAAAACATTGCAACTTACCTAAAGCCAGCACTGCATTGACAAAGGAAAAGAGCCGTTGCTAGTCCACCGGGACACCAAAGAAATGTAAGAAAAAAGACAAAAAACACATTCCCATGATATCGAGCACAGATGGCTTTTTCCTTTACCACCCTATTTGCAAAAGATTCATTCCATCTTGGATCACCTGACTGCGGCATGTCAAGCAGCTGGATCTTCCGCCTGGAGGGCAAGCTGATTTCAAGCAGCTGGATAGTCCTCCTGGATGACAAGTTGATCTCGTGCAGCTTGCAAGCGCCAAAAGCTAAAGAGGGCCTTTGTTACTTTTCTCGGGGAAAGAGGCTTCACTTGGAAACATGACATAGGTTTGCAAGCGACTGCTTGCGTTCCTGCCTTTTCCTCGTGCTAAAACCTATTCATTTCGGCAAGGAGCGTGCAGGGAAGTCTTGAATAGCAATCCCCCGGCAAAACGCAGCACGTGCATTGGCCGGGAATAGAACCCGGGCCTCCCGCGTGGCAGGCGAGAATTCTACCACTGAACCACCAATGCTTCCATTGCCCTGACCTGTGCCCTTGTAGGGAAACGCATGGGAACCACTGACGCCATGCCGTCGGCACTCACCAGTCCCGGAAGGGCCCGCCTGTTGAACCAGCTGCGGCCCGGCTAGCTCAGTCGGTAGAGCATGAGACTCTTAATCTCAGGGTCGTGGGTTCGAGCCCCACGTTGGGCGTCTGCCATCGTCGTTTGTTTTACGGTGCCACCCACCAAACATTGGGAACGTGTGAAACGGGCATTTGGATGCAGAACATAAGGCAACTTATAGCCTTCTGTATAGCTGCGCGACAGCTGCGGGCCTTTCCGAGAAAAGGCTTTCCGCTCCCTGGGGACCCGACAGAAATCAAAGATCACCTTTCCGCTCGCCGACCTTAATGTGTCTGAACTGAGGGCCAAAAAACATTGCAACTTACCTAAAGCCAGCACTGCATTGACAAAGGAAAAGAGCCGTTGCTAGTCCACCGGGACACCAAAGAAATGTAAGAAAAAAGACAAAAAACACATTCCCATGATATCGAGCACAGATGGCTTTTTCCTTTACCACCCTATTTGCAAAAGATTCATTCCATCTTGGATCACCTGACTGCGGCATGTCAAGCAGCTGGATCTTCCGCCTGGAGGGCAAGCTGATTTCAAGCAGCTGGATAGTCCTCCTGGATGACAAGTTGATCTCGTGCAGCTTGCAAGCGCCAAAAGCTAAAGAGGGCCTTTGTTACTTTTCTCGGGGAAAGAGGCTTCACTTGGAAACATGACATAGGTTTGCAAGCGACTGCTTGCGTTCCTGCCTTTTCCTCGCGCTAAAACCTATTCATTTCGGCAAGGAGCGTGCAGGGAAGTCTTGAATAGCAATCCCCCGGCAAAACGCAGCACGTGCATTGGCCGGGAATAGAACCCGGGCCTCCCGCGTGGCAGGCGAGAATTCTACCACTGAACCACCAATGCTTCCATTGCCCTGACCTGTGCCCTTGTAGGGAAACGCATGGGAACCACTGACGCCATGCCGTCGGCACTCACCAGTCCCCGAAGGGCCCGCCTGTTGGACCAGCTGCGGCCCGGCTAGCTCAGTCGGTAGAGCATGAGACTCTTAATCTCAGGGTCGTGGGTTCGAGCCCCACGTTGGGCGTCTGCCGTCGTCGTTTGTTTTACGGTGCCACCCACCAAACATTGGGAACGTGTGAAACGGGCATTTGGATGCAGAACATAAGGCAACTTATAGCCTTCTGTATAGCTGCGCGACAGCTGCGGGCCTTTCCGAGAAAAGGCTTTCCGCTCCCTGGGGACCCGACAGAAATCAAAGATCACCTTTCCGCTCGCCGACCTTAATGTGTCTGAACTGAGGGCCAAAAAACATTGCAACTTACCTAAAGCCAGCACTGCATTGACAAAGGAAAAGAGCCGTTGCTAGTCCACCGGGACACCAAAGAAATGTAAGAAAAAAGACAAAAAACACATTCCCATGATATCGAGCACAGATGGCTTTTTCCTTTACCACCCTATTTGCAAAAGATTCATTCCATCTTGGATCACCTGACTGCGGCATGTCAAGCAGCTGGATCTTCCGCCTGGAGGGCAAGCTGATTTCAAGCAGCTGGATAGTCCTCCTGGAAGACAAGTTTATCTCGTGCAGCTTGCAAGCGCCAAAAGCTAAAGAGGGCCTTTGTTACTTTTCTCGGGGAAAGAGGCTTCACTTGGAAACATGACATAGGTTTGCAAGCGACTGCTTCCGTTCCTGCCTTTTCCTCGCGCTAACACCTATTCATTTCGGCAAGGAGCGTGCAGGGAAGTCTTGAATAGCAATCCCCCGGCAAAACGCAGCACGTGCATTGGCCGGGAATAGAACCCGGGCCTCCCGCGTGGCAGGCGAGAATTCTACCACTGAACCACCAATGCTTCCATTGCCCTGACCTGTGCCCTTGTAGGGAAACGCATGGGAACCACTGACGCCATGCCGTCGGCACTCACCAGTCCCCGAAGGGCCCGCCTGTTGGACCAGCTGCGGCCCGGCTAGCTCAGTCGGTAGAGCATGAGACTCTTAATCTCAGGGTCGTGGGTTCGAGCCCCACGTTGGGCGTCTGCCGTCGTCGTTTGTTTTACGGTGCCACCCACCAAACATTGGGAACGTGTGAAACGGGCATTTGGATGCAGAACATAAGGCAACTTATAGCCTTCTGTATAGCTGCGCGACAGCTGCGGGCCTTTCCGAGAAAAGGCTTTCCGCTCCCTGGGGACCCGACAGAAATCAAAGATCACCTTTCCGCTCGCCGACCTTAATGTGTCTGAACTGAGGGCCAAAAAACATTGCAACTTACCTAAAGCCAGCACTGCATTGACAAAGGAAAAGAGCCGTTGCTAGTCCACCGGGACACCAAAGAAATGTAAGAAAAAAGACAAAAAACACATTCCCATGATATCGAGCACAGATGGCTTTTTCCTTTACCACCCTATTTGCAAAAGATTCATTCCATCTTGGATCACCTGACTGCGGCATGTCAAGCAGCTGGATCTTCCGCCTGGAGGGCAAGCTGATTTCAAGCAGCTGGATAGTCCTCCTGGAAGACAAGTTTATCTCGTGCAGCTTGCAAGCGCCAAAAGCTAAAGAGGGCCTTTGTTACTTTTCTCGGGGAAAGAGGCTTCACTTGGAAACATGACATAGGTTTGCAAGCGACTGCTTCCGTTCCTGCCTTTTCCTCGCGCTAACACCTATTCATTTCGGCAAGGAGCGTGCAGGGAAGTCTTGAATAGCAATCCCCCGGCAAAACGCAGCACGTGCATTGGCCGGGAATCGAACCCGGGCCTCCCGCGTGGCAGGCGAGAATTCTACCACTGAACCACCAATGCTTCCATTGCCCTGACCTGTGCCCTTGTAGGGAAACGCATGGGAACCACTGACGCCATGCCGTCGGCACTCACCAGTCCCGGAAGGGCCCGCCTGTTGAGCCAGCTTTGGCCCAGCTAGCTCAGTCGGTAGAGCATGAGACTCTTAATCTCAGGGTCGTGGGTTCGAGCCCCACGTTGGGCGTCTGCCGTCGTCGTTTGTTTTACGGTGCCACCCACCAAACATTGGGAACGTGTGAAACGGGCATTTGGATGCAGAACATAAGGCAACTTATAGCCTTCTGTATAGCTGCGCGACAGCTGCGGGCCTTTCCGAGCAAAGGCTTTCCGCTCCCTGGGGACCCGACAGAAATCAAAGATCACCTTTCCGCTCGCGGACCTTAATGTGTCTGAACTGAGGGCCAAAAAACATTGCAACTTACCTAAAGCCAGCACTGCATTCACAAAGGAAAAGAGCCGTTGCTAGTCCACCGGGACACCAAAGAAATGTAAGAAAAAAGACAAAAAACACATTCCCATGATATCGAGCACAGATGGCTTTTTCCTTTACCACCCTATTTGCAAAAGATTCATTCCATCTTGGATCACCTGACTGCGGCATGTCAAGCAGCTGGATCTTCCGCCTGGAGGGCAAGCTGATTTCAAGCAGCTGGATAGTCCTCCTGGAAGACAAGTTTATCTCGTGCAGCTTGCAAGCGCCAAAAGCTAAAGAGGGCCTTTGTTACTTTTCTCGGGGAAAGAGGCTTCACTTGGAAACATGACATAGGTTTGCAAGCGACTGCTTGCGTTCCTGCCTTTTCCTCGCGCTAAAACCTATTCATTTCGGCAAGGAGCGTGCAGGGAAGTCTTTAATAGCAATCCCCCGGCAAAACGCAGCTCGTGCATTGGCCGGGAATCGAACCCGGGCCTCCCGCGTAGCAGGCGAGAACTCTACCACTGAACCACCAATGCTTCCATTGCCCTGATCTGTGCCCTTGTAGGGAAACGCATGGGAACCACTGACGCCATGCCGTCGGCACTCACCAGTCCCGGAAGGGCCCGCCTGTTGAGCCAGCTGTTGCCCGGCTAGCTCAGTCGGTAGAGCATGAGACTCTTAATCTCAGGGTCGTGGGTTCGAGCCCCACGTTGGGCGTCTGCCATCGTCTTTTGTTTTACGGTGCCACCCACCAAACATTGGGAACGTGTGAATCGGGCATTTGGATGCAGAACATAAGGCAACTTATAGCCTTCTGTATAGCTGCGCGACAGCTGCGGGCCTTTCCGAGCAAAGGCTTTCCGCTCCCTGGGGACCCGACAGAAATCAAAGATCACCTTTCCGCTCACCGACCTTAATGTGTCTGAACTGAGGGCCAAAAAACATTGCAACTTACCTAAAGCCAGCACTGCATTCACAAAGGAAAAGAGCCGTTGCTAGTCCACCGGGACACCAAAGAAATGTAAGAAAAAAGACAAAAAACACATTCCCATGATATCGAGCACAGATGGCTTTTTCCTTTACCACCCTATTTGCAAAAGATTCATTCCATCTTGGATCACCTGACTGCGGCATGTCAAGCAGCTGGATCTTCCGCCTGGAGGGCAAGCTGATTTCAAGCAGCTGGATAGTCCTCCTGGATGACAAGTTGATCTTGTGCATCTTGCAAGCGCCAAAAGCTAAAGAGGGCCTTTGTTACTTTTCTCGGGGAAAGAGGCTTCACTTGGAAACATGACATAGGTTTGCAAGCGACTGCTTGCGTTCCTGCCTTTTCCTCGCGCTAAAACCTATTCATTTCGGCAAGGAGCGTGCAGGGAAGTCTTGAATAGCAATCCCCCGGCAAAACGCAGCTCGTGCATTGGCCGGGATTCGAACCCGTGCCTCCCGCGTGGCAGGCGAGAATTCTACCACTGAACCACCAATGCTTCCGTTGATCTGACCTGTGTCCTTGTAGGGAAACGCATGGGAACCACTGACGCCATGCCGTCGGCACTCAACAGTCCCGGAAGGGCCCGCCTGTTGAGCCAGCTGCGGCCCGGCTAGCTCAGTCGGTAGAGCATGAGACTCTTAATCTCAGGGTTGTGGGTTCCTGCCCCACATTGGGTGCCTGCCGTCGTCGTTTATTTTAAGGTGCCACCCACCAAACATTGGGAACGTGTGAAACGGGCATTTGGATGCAGAACATAAGGCAACTTATAGCCTTCTGTATAGCTGCGCGACAGCTGCGGGCCTTTCGAGCAAAGGCTTTCCGCTCCCTGGGGACCCGACAGAAATCAAAGATCACCTTTTCGCTCGCCGACCTTAATGTGTCTGAACTGAGGGCCAAAAAACATTGCAACTTACCTAAAGCCAGCACTGAATTCACAAAGGAAAAGAGCCGTTGCTAGTCCACCGGGACACCAAAGAAATGTAAGAAAAAAGACAAAAAACACATTCCCATGATATCGAGCACAGATGGCTTTTTCCTTTACCACCCTATTTGCAAAAGATTCATGCCATCTTGGATCACCTGACTGCGGCATGTCAAGCAGCTGGATCTTCCGCCTGGAGGGCAAGCTGATTTCAAGCAGCTGGATAGTCCTCCTGGAAGACAAGTTGATCTCGTGCAGCTTGCAAGCGCCAAAAGCTAAAGAGGGCCTTTGTTACTTTTCTCGGGGAAAGAGGCTTCACTTGGAAACATGACATAGGTTTGCAAGCGACTGCTTGCGTTCCTGCCTTTTCCTCGCGCTAACTCCTATTCATTTCGGCAAGGAGCGTGCAGGGAAGTCTTGAATAGCAATCCCTCAGCAAAACGCAGCTCGTGCATTGGCCGGGAATCGAACCCGTGCCTCCCGCGTGGCAGGCGAGAATTCTTCCACTGAACCACCAATGCTTCCATTGCCCTGAACTGTGTCCTTGTAGGGAAACGCATGGGAACCACTGACGCCATGCCGTCGGCACTCACCAGTCCCGGAAGGGCCCACCTGTTGAGCCAGCTGCGGCCCGGCTAGCTCAGTCGGTAGAGCATGAGACTCTTAATCTCAGGGTCGTGGGTTCGAGCCCCACGTTGGGCGTCTGCAGTCGTCGTTTGTTTTACGGTGCCACCCACCAAACATTGGGAACGTGTGAAACGGGCATTTGGATGCAGAACATAAGGCAACTTATAGCCTTCTGTATAGCTGCGCGACAGCTGCGGGCCTTTCCGAGCAAAGGCTTTCCGCTCCATGGGGACCCGACAGAAATCAAAGATCACCTTTCCGCTCGCCGACCTTAATGTGTCTTAACTGAGGGCCAAAAAACATTGCAACTTACCTAAAGCCAGCACTGCATTCACAAAGGAAAAGAGCCGTGGCTAGTCCACCGGGACACCAAAGAAATGTAAGAAAAAAGACAAAAAACACATTCCCATGATATCGAGCACAGATGGCTTTTTCCTTTACCACCCTATTTGCAAAAGATTCATTCCATCTTGGATCACCTGACTGCGGCATGTCAAGCAGCTGGATCTTCCGCCTGGAGGGCAAGCTGATTTCAAGCAGCTGGATAGTCCTCCTGGAAGACAAGTTGATCTTGTGCAGCTTGCAAGCGCCAAAAGCTAAAGAGGGCCTTTGTTACTTTTCTCGGGGAAAGAGGCTTCACTTGGAAACATGACATAGGTTTGCAAGCGACTGCTTGCGTTCCTGCCTTTTCCTCGCGCTAACTCCTATTCATTTCGGCAAGGAGAGTGCAGGGAAGTCTTGAATAGCAATCCCTCAGCAAAACGCAGCTCGTGCATTGGCCGGGTATCGAACCCGTGCCTCCCGCGTGGCAGGCGAGAATTCTACCACTGAACCAACAATGCTTCCGTTGCTCTGATCTGTGTCCTTGTAGGGAAACGCATGGGAACCACTGACGCCATGCCGTCGGCACTCACCAGTCCCGGAAGGGCCCGCCTGTTGAGCCAGCTGCGGCCCGGCAAGCTCAGTCGGTAGAGCATGAGACTCTTAATCTCAGGGTCGTGGGGTCGAGCCCCACGTTGGGCGTCTGCCGTTGTCGTTTGTTTTACGGTGCCACCCACCAAACATTGGGAACGTGTGAAACGGGCATTTGGATGCAGAACATAAGGCAAATTATAGCCTTCTGTATAGCTGCGCGACAGCTGCGGGCCTTTCCGAGCAAAGGCTTTCCGCTCCCTGGGGACCCGACAGAAATCAAAGATCACCTTTCCGCTCGCCGACCTTAATGTGTCTGAACTGAGGGCCAAAAAACATTGCAACTTACCTAAAGCCAGCACTGCATTGACAAAGGAAAAGAGCCGTTGCTAGTCCACCGGGACACCAAAGAAATGTAAGAAAAAAGACAAAAAACACATTCCCATGATATCGAGCACAGATTGCTTTTTCCTTTACCACCCTATTTGTAAAAGATTCATTCCATCTTGGATCACCTGACTGCAGCATGTGCACCATCTCAGCCCCTTCTGGTCCCAGACTGCAAAGTGCCTTCTCAGGCGATGACAATTCAGGCAAACTGAGCATGGCCCTTATGTACAGCACTGGGTGCAAGATGAGTATTTTAGAATCCTGCAAACCTCAATTTGTTTATTCAGGTATCAGGTTCCCCAGCTTAAAACTTTGCAGTTTCTGCAGGCCTGGTTTTTGTATCGTCTCCTTAGACATTGTAAACTGTAATGCTTGGTCTGACACATGCGCAATTAGTCACCAAATTTGACAAGCTCATAGATTGGATACAGTTCTCCTTCAGTCAGTCCATGTCACAAATAAAATAAATAGAGTAATCAAAAGCGTAATTTAAAGAGTATCATTGTCCAGACAAAATACAGTTGTTGCGCATCTTCCAGAAGACATCCAGAAGTTGATAATGAAGAGCCAAATTATTTAGAAACATTTGATTTCTACATAGATCTTATAATAACACCTCTCATAAAAACTATACTCATAGCACTCACTTTGGTAATCAAACAACTAAGAGTTTCTGCAACTGACTGAATGATCTCAACCTTCTTATGTCTCCACAATGCTTTTTAACTATTTTAATATTGTTACTAAATCCTTTCATGTCTTATTCAGCTACAGTACAACTTATTCACATGATCCTATGCCTTCATCATTACTAAAACAATGTTCCTCTGCCCTAACTTTAGCTGTTACTCATACAGTATATTCAGTTCATTTTTAGTTCTGGTACTTTCCCCATTTATTTTAAACAGACCTGTGTCAAGCCCATTTTTACCAAGGCTTCACTGGACCTATCCTGTCTATCTATCGCCATGTCTGTCATTTTACCCTAACTCCCTAAACTCCTAAAACATTTTTTCTGCACCCATAACCTGCTGGATATGGAATTTTTCTAACAAATCCTCTTCACTAGTTCATCCTAATGTTGAGGTGCCTCATCCCTGTTCTGTTCTCACTGTGCACTCTAACTTTAGGAGGCCTCAAACTGAACCTAGTTAAAATAGAGCTCATGATCCTCTCATCCAAATCGCCTTCTGTTATCACTACTATTGATGGCTTGACCATTAATTCTCTTAATTTGGCACACTGTCTGAGAGGTTATCTTGAACCCAGTAGCATTAACAATATTAATGCCACTGCTAAAACATTGCAATATATGCTGCTTACCTTCACAAGCAATAGCTAAAATGCTAATCTATGCCCTTAAACTATCCCATTACACTACGGCATTCTTCTATTAATTGGTCTCCTAGAGTCACACCTGGTAAAAATCCTATAATTACGAACCAATTAAACTGCAGCAATTTCAACAAGTCTCACAGGCCCAAAGACATCAACTCCACTTGCTTAACAAAACCAAAAAGAAGCTCCTATATTACAACCACCTCTTCTTTGAGAAAGATAAAAAAGGGCAGCTACTGGCATTCCTCCTCTGGGAAAGCAATGCCCTAGTCCCCATTACACAGTTATGGTCCCCCAGGGGCATCAATGACACATTTGTCCAATATTTCAGATACTCTGTTGGCCCACACAAGTTGAAAATACCCAGAGTTTAAGGAACTACCTAAACAATATTCCCCTGGAGAAGCTAACTAGGCAATAAAAAACACCTATTGGAAGAGCTATTGACAGTTACTGAAATCAAGGATGCAATCTCCTCCTTCCCTACTGGTTAGATGACTGGACTGGACTGCATACCAATAGACTGATACAATCTTAACCTAGACACTTTGACCCCCAAGCTGCTCTAGTTATATGAGGCAGACCTTGATGCTGGCACCCTACCCTATTCCTTTGGGAAGAACTTATAGTCTTAATACCCAAGAAAGGTGGTGACCCAACAGACCGTGCTGCCTACAGGCCTGTCTCACTTCTCTCCAACAATGTCAAAATTATAGCAAAAGTATTATATATAATGTATAAGTATTATATAACTGCCTCACCATGGGTATTCTATCTAAGTGCACCCTGGCCAATCTGGTTTTATGCCAGGCCGGGCAACTGACATCAACATATGCAGATTATACACAAACCTCAATCTGGCCCAGTTAGGGGGATACCTGGGAGTGGTGGGCTCCCTAGATGCTAGGAAGGCCTTGACCTGAGTCGGTGGAATGAAGGTATCTATGGAAAATGATGGCAGCAATGGGCTTTGGACCTAAATTCACTAGCTGGGTTTGGCTGCCAGCCCAATAGCCAGACTCTGCACACAGTAGCATTCGTTTCGGGGGCGGGCCCTGGTGCATGACGCACAGCTGGGCCCCACCCTGCCCCCCCTCCGTGTGGCCGCATTTGGCCACATTTTCAATGGCGAATGGACTGCCGGGGGGCCCTGAGGGGGTGCGGGCCCTGGCCCGCCCGCACCCCCTGCTCCCCCGGTAATTCCGCCACTGTCTGCACAAACAAATTCATTTCTGACTCCTTCAACCTAAGCAGAGGCACTAGACAGGATCCCCCTACTTATTTGCACTGGTTAAAGAGCCCTTAGTGACTTTCATTCGCACAACCCCACTACTCAAGGGCCCCTCATTGGTGTACCTGGCCTATGAGGGGCAGTCCCTTATGGCACTCCTGGGGTTAGATGACCAGTTTGGGGAGGTCTTGGGGCTCCAAGTTAATTGGCAAAATCTACCTACATGTGGCTACATAACCATATACCTTCCCCCTGCCCCCCCCCCCACAGAATTACAATGTGTCAAAGTGTTTAAGTACTTGGGAGTGTGGGCTAGTGCGAATCCATGAAGATAAGGAGTGCTAAATATAGACCCAATGGTACAGCAACCAGGTTCCAACCTCATGCATTGGCATAGTCTCCCACTTTACCTACTGGGGTGCATTAATCTCATAAAAATGGCAGTATTTTCTAAACTACTTTATCTTTTGCCACACCTCCACATTGAAAATGGCACCTTTGGTGTGGGCGACAGTACTTAGTTATGAAAAAAAACCCTACAAAATGTTACCTCTGTGGAGCAACCCTGTGTTAAACCACTTCCTTACTGTTCCTGATCTCTGGATGATGTTTAAAATCAAATATGTTGGTCAGCTGTATGATGATCATAGGCTAAAGTCCTTTGCAGCCTTAACTGCAGAATACAATATCCCTAGGTCTATGAGTCCATTTCCTACCCCTCTCTAAACTCACAGAACTATTAAAGGAACAGTAACACTGTTGTGTATTTGCATAAGCTGTGTTAATAAACCTTTGAAAGATGTTAGAATGTTGCAGCCTGGGGAATAGTGGGAGGAGACTGGGAAGCTTGTCTCTGTGTGTGTGTGAGATATAACAATGGCGACAAGGACATCTGAACCCTCTGTGCATCCCCCTGAAAAGTTTCTGCAGAACCCAGGAGAGCCTGCAGTGTCTTGGGATCTCTGGTATGAACAGTTTTCTATCTATTTACTGGCATCTGGCTTGGATGAGATCTCCCCTGAGAGAAAAAGGGCCCTGTTACTTCACTCCCTGGGCTCTGAAGCATACCTCATTTTCACAACTCTGGGAGCAGATTCCTTATACACTGCCACAGTACAGGCTCTGGAGAATTACTTTAAACCTGCCCCAAATGCTTTAGTGGCCAGAGTTCAGTTTCGCAGACACTGTCAGGCTGAAGAGGAACTTATACATCACTATGTTGCAGAGCTGAGGCGGCTAGCAGTCCCCTGCAAATTTGGTCCCTTGCACGATGAACTGATTAGAGACCAACTTATTGAAAAAACGACAAATGCTAAACTTAGAGAGAGGTTGCTTATGGAACCAGATACACTTACTTTACAAAAAGCTGTGTAGCTGGGGTGCCAAATGGAAATGGCTTTGCTGGAGGCCAGGAATATGCCCCCTTCAGGAGGGAGTGAGGTCCATGTTCATGTACACAAGCTGACTGACAGTAAATCTAATGCACACTGCTTCAATTGTGGAGGCAGCAGCCATAAAGGTGGCATGAAACTGTGCCCAGCACAAGGCAAATGCTGCAGGTGCTGTAACAAATTGAACCATTTTGCTAAATTCTGCTGCTCAGTGCAAGACACAACGGTTCATAATCTAGAACAAAATGACTGTACACCTGATAATAGTGAGATTAATGCGGTGGGTAAGGATAATGCAGGAGAGCAGGAGGCACTGGCCTGTATATGGCTTGTGAAAAGTGGCATTGTGGCAGGACGTTTACCCTGAGACCTGATCACCAAGCCCTAACTTCCTTGCTGTCTACATCAGGATCTGGCCATCGCCCTCTTTGTGTTCAGCGATGGTCACACAGGTTATATCAATACAACTTTGAAGTTCGCTACAGACCAGGAAAATTGAATCAAGTAGCAGATTACCTGTCACGTATAGTCCTCAAGTCTGAGGAGACAAAGACTGCACAGGAGGAAGAAGACACATTGATGATGTCCAATTCCTTAGTCTTCACAGTTACACCACAAGATTTGGTGACCTCATCTCAGAATGACCCAGTGATTCAAGAAATACTAAACTACTTAAGTGGAGAATGGCCATCTGTTTTAGCAGGACACCTTCAGTCATACTACCAAGTGATAACAGAGTTGTCACCCTGGAAAGATGTTTGTTTAGTACGAGGGCACAGGGCAGTAATTCCAACTGCACTAAGACCAGCAGTCCTCAGGATGGCCCATGAAGGACATTTGGGTGTGGTAAGAACAAAACAGCTTTGCAGAGAAGCAGTATGGTGGCCTGGCATAGATAATCAAATTGAAACCTTGATTCGAAACTGTGAACCATGCTTACTCAGTGGGAAAAATTTGAAGAAAACGGCTGCTCCACTACAGGTTAGGCCTTTTCCCCAAGCCCCATGGGATACAATTCAGTTGGATATATGCGGAGAAATAACCATAGCACAACACCAGACACTTGAGAAAGGGCCTTGGTGCCCGAAACATGTTGTGTGGATACTTAATAAATCCTAAATGCAGTTATTCTGCCTACAGCGTGTTATTCCCATACTTTGACAAAACAGTGATTTACAAGAGGAGGCCAGGGACGGAGCTTCCAGGGAAACACAGTCTGGCTATACTAAAAGTGCGGCTAATGAGTGTAAACTTACTATAGAGACATTTGTTGGTTGCATTTGATTTATACTCTAAATGGCCAGAGGTAGCTACAGCAGGGGTGATTACCTCAAAAGTTGTCATCACTACCTTAGAAGGATGGTTTTCATGGTGGGGACTTCCACTAGAAATTATTACAGACAATGGCCCACAGTTTGTGTCAAAATAATTTGAAGATTTCCTTCAATTGAAGGGCATGAGGCATATTTTAACACCACAATACCATCCACAGGCCACTGGAGGCGTGGAACGTTTTAATCAAACTTTAAAAAATGGCCTTAAGGTACACCTACATGAAGGCCTTCTATTCAGCAAGGCTTTAACTACAGTTCTACAGCACTACAGGTCTGCACCCCATAGCGCAACTGGGGAATCACCAGTAAAACTGACGTGAACGTGAGCGTATCTGTGAACATTTATGTTCACAGATAAAAGTAACAGAACCCAGAGACTTGCGAGCAAGGGTAAAAACCTATTAGAGCAAAACAAAAGCTAACCATGATTCAAGAAGAAAAGCCAAGACAATTACTCTTAAGGTTGGGCAATGGGTGAGAATAAGAAAACCCTCAATCAGGTCAAAATTTGATCCCATATTGTCTGACCCCATTCAGATCCACAGTCAGTTGGAACCAGTCACCTACAAATTGCAGGATGGATCTACTTGGCATGTGAGCAGTATAGCACCTGTTTCTGAGCCTTCACAGGTGTGGGACACTGCCTCTAACTCGCATTTCTGTTATGATACACCGAATGTGGTTGCACAGCCACAAACACCAGAAAACCCATCAGGCAATACTCCACCCGTTGAACGGGCCACTGAAATAAGTCAAAGTTCAGCCCTCACAAGCAACTTACCTAGGCATCTGGATGACTATGTACTTTATAAGGTTTCCAGGTTTTGAAGCATAATAGACGGAGGGGAAGAGGTTGTGTGTTAAGCGGTGTTAAGTTTTATAAAGTTTATTACCTTTGAAGGATGTTAGAATGTTGCAGCTTGGGGAATAGTGGGAGGAGACTGGGAAGCTAGTCTCTGTGTGTGTGAAATAAAGATGGTGAACTGATAGTCTGTCTGCATTACTGAGATATAACAAACACCAACAAATGAAAGTGCATTAATTTAATTGTTGGGGTTGTTTTCTCTGGAAAAAAGGCGCTTGCGAGGGGACATGATTACACTTTACAAGTACATTAGAGGACATTATAGACAAATGGCAGGGGACCTTTTTACCCATAAAGAGGATCACCGTACCAGAGGCCACCCCTTTAGACTAGAAGAAAAGAACTTTCATTTGCAGCAACGTAGGGGGTTCTTCACAGTCAGGACAGTGAGGTTGTGGAATGCACTGCCGGGTGATGTTGTGATGGCTGATTCAGTTAATGCCTTTAAGAATGGCTTGGATGATTTTTTGGACAGACATAATATCAAAGGCTATTGTGATACTAAGCTCTATAGTTAGTATAGGTATGGGTAAATAGAATTTGATTAAAAGTAGGGAGGGGTGTATGTATGGATGCTGGGTTTTCATTTGGAGGGGTTGAACTTGATGAACTTTGTCTTTTTTCAACCTCTCAACTCTACAGGGCAAACTATCAGCTCTAACAGCCTTTACCAGAGTTCAGTGGTCCACTTTCCCCTTGGTTCTATATTTTTTTTTAGGCTGTCAAACATGTAAAGCCTGTTGTTAAACCTAAGGTTGTGCCTCAGGATCTTATGTTAATACTTCAAAAGCTAGCAGAATATCAGTTTGAGCCACTTAAAGTTATGCCTATGAATCTCTCTCTCCTGGAGAGCAGCTTTATCAATGGCCATAACTACAGCCTGCAATGTCAGCGAATTAATTCCAGTTGGAAGATTTGTGCAGAGCAGCATGTCTTTTCCAGTGGATATTATCACTAACCTTGGACTGGTGCTCCATTTGCCTGAAAAACACACCCACTCAAGGTATTATTCCACTTAGTGCTACACTGTCTTCAAGGTTTTCCTATGCATCCCCTGCAGCTCTCTTAGGACTGTTTACAGGGGCAGGAAAGTAACATGGCAAATATTACTTTTTTTTGCATGCAAACAGTCCTTAAAGGAAAACTATACCCCCAAAATGAATACTTAAGCAACAGATAGTTTATATCAAATTGAATGACATATTAAAGAATCTTACCAAACTGGAATATATATTTACATAAATATTGCCCTTTTACATCTCTTGCCTTGAACCACCATTTCGTGACTCTATCTGTGCTGCCTCAGAGATCACCTGACCAGAAATACTACAACACTAACTGTAACAGGAAGAAGTGAGGAAGCAAAACACACAACTCTGTCTTTTAATTGGCTCGTGTGACCTTACATGTGGTTTGTATGTGTGCACAGTGAATCTTACGATCTCAGGGGGCGGCCCTTATTTTTTAAAATGGCAATTTTCTATTTATGATTACCCAATGGCACATATTACTAAAAAAGTATATTATGATAATGGTTCATTTACCTGAAGCAGGGTTTTACACATGAGCTGTTTTACTCAGTATCTTTTCGTAGAGACCTACATTGTTTGTGGGGTATAGTTTTCCTTTAAAGGGATACTGTCATGGGAAAAAAAAAAATTTCAAAATGAATCAGTTAATAGTGCAAAAAAAAAAATAGTGAAATTGACGTCTAGCCCCATGTCAGATTTCAAAATTGAATATAACAAAATCTGTTTGCTCTTTTGAGAAATGGATTTCAGTGCAGAATTCTGCTGGAGTAGCACGATTAACTGATGCGTTTTGAAAAAAACATGTTTTCCGTTGACAGGTTCCCCTTAAAGAATCCAGCATCACACTCACAGGAAAAGCCAGTGCATTTTTCAGCAAGTGAACAGCCAGCTTGGGTCCAAGTTTTTTATTGATTATAGTCTATGAAGATTGAATATTGGCACCCTTTAATATTCAGCAAGCATATACTATATAGGTATATTACATTGTGATGAGGGTAAACCCAACCAAGAGAATAGCACATCATCAGTTATAGGCCAATAAAAAGCTTTAATTAAGCTTTCAGATGCAGGGAGGACAGAGGACATTGAATGCAGATTCTTCAAAGCAATAATAAAACTAAAATAAATTAGATCAGAGACTATAAAAAATTTTCTGTGGATGCATTGGTCTGACCATGCACGTGAATTCAACATAGATTGGATATTTAATTTGTATTGGTAGGAGCTTGTGGATGACACTAACTCAATCATTATTGGAAATTGTAGGAATTGCTTGTTAAACCCTGGTTGTCACCTGCACGTGTTGCTGTAGTAGGCATTTACAGGAGAGGACCTGGAGTATAATATATTGGCCTAACATAAATGCAACATATCAGCTAAGACAACACAGCGCAACTATATTGACCTGGCCTCAGTTTAGCAACAATTATGCCATTTTGTCATGTAGCCTCTTCCAGTTTGTATTGTGGAAACAGTAACCAAAATAACAGTTTACTGTGAGGCAAAGTCTTGAGAAAATATACTGCAACATTACTTGTATTACACAATATTATTTGTGTTGAAGCCTTTAAAGATTTTATGGAATGCATGTTCACAGTTAACAATGCCAAGGCAATCCTCCTTATCAAGGAGATTGTCTGGTTTGTTCTACTATGTCATATGTTAATACAAGCAAGAGAGGTTTTGTGGTTTTTCATTTTTTTAAGTTATGCTACAACATTTTGCTCAGAAAAGTCTAGTTTGCATTTATTCTACACATCTATTGATGTATATTCCAGTGTTTGATTAGTTTCTCCTAAAAATTACAGTTTCACTAAATTACATGATTTTCCTTTTTAATTAAATTACATATGGGATATTGGATTCATACAAATGCTTCAATCACTAAACTTTATTTCAAGGTTTCCAATAGTCTTTTCAAACCTTATTCTTAATACCCAACGTCTAAAATCAGAAGTCTCTCTTAATATGTAGCAGCAAAAGTTTATAAGAGTAACAGGTAAGTGAGAGAAATATCAGAATTTCAATAATTTAATGGTCTGCTGGATGGGATGTAGTTAAATGTAAGAGGCAGCATACAAGACAGAAAGGGTATACAAGGTTATGGACAAATATCTTAAGCTGAATGAACTTTCATGCTCTCCATTTGAGTATCTAAACCACAATTTTCTGTTTTCTTTCCTTTTTCCTGCTGCTGCTTCTTCTGCTTTTTGGTAAGTTCTTGGTCAATTGGAGCAGGTTTTACAAACTTTATTATATCCTTTAGACCTAAGAAAGAAAAATAGGTGGAATTTGTAAAATTCACCAATAAATACGTTATCTTTTTCCATTCCTGAACATTTTTTTTTTTTACAACCATTTATTTCTCCCACATTCGGGTATGTGGTATATGAGGCAGCATATTTGCCTCCTTTACCATTGTTTTAAGTAGGACATATGAATTTAATTTTCTATTGCTTGCACTAAATGGTCCAAATCTGAAAGTAAAATCACATTCTAATTTCTGATTCTTATGAGCACAGTAAAACAAATAAGGAGTCCACTGAAAAACTCAGTGTATAAACAACCCTTCGGGTAAGGTCACACTGAGCGTTTCGGGGAGATTTAGTCACCTGGCGACTAATCGCCTCGTCTTTGTGGCGACCCTCTCCCCGAAAGCCTTCCCTCACTCTGCACCGGCTAAAATGAAAAATCGTTGGCTTTTTCATTTAGCGCCGGCAATTTTTCATTTTAGCCAGCGCAGAGTGAGGGAAGGCGTTCAGGGAGATTGGTCGGCGCAAAGAGGGGCGATTAGTCGACAGGTGACTAAAACTCCCCGAAATGCTCAGTGTGACCTTACCCTTTGTAGCCCTTCAGACTATTCAATAAAGAGCAGCTCATTATAGAGGGCTTCCAGTGGACTACGGATTTGTTTTGATTAAGCTTGTACAAAACAAAAGTAAAATGTGACTTTGCTGCCAAATGCACAGTTTACCCCCATATAACAGGATTTTTTGATACTCACCGTTAAATCTGTTTCTCTGTAGTCATAAGGGGGACACAGGGACCGATGGGGTTAAGCTCCACCCTCCAGGAGGCAGGACACTTGGTAACAATTAATTAAGGGGCGTGCCGTGCTTGGCTTAACCCCGCACACAGTGCTCAACACTCAGTTTGTTCCAAAAAACATATTAACCAGTATAACTGAACTATAACGTATGACAGAATGAAAGCCAGGGATTATCCTGGACACGACCATCAGGTCAACGGCTCGTCTTAGGGCGGGAAGCCCTGTGTCCCCCTTATGACTACAGAGAAATAGATTTAACGGTGAGTATCAAAAAATCCTGTTTTCTCTGTCGTCTTAGGGGGACACAGGGACCGATGGGGACTTAACAAAGCAGTCCCAAAAAAACAGGGTGGGACGAGCCAATTTAACTGATTTAGTGGAAGATAGACTGCAAAACCTTGCGACCGAGGGAGGCCTCAGCCGACGAAGTTTTGTCGAGTCTGTAGAATTTAGTAAATGTATGAACAGAGGACCAGGTAGCTGCTTTGCAGATCTGATCCAATGAGGCAGCATTGCGCCATGCCGAGGAGGCTCCCATTGCCCTCGTGGAATGAGCCTTGACACCTTGAGGTGGTGTCCTACCTTTTGACAGGTAGGCTTGGCAGATGGTCTGTTTGATCCATCTGGCGATGGTAGTCTTTGATGCTGGTAAACCTTTACGAGGTCCGGAAGGAATAACAAAAAGAGCTTGAGATCTCCGAAAGGGCTTCGACCGTTGAAGGTACCACCGAAGTGCTCTGACTACGTCTAGATTGTGAAGACGTCGTTCTTTGTCATTATTTGGATCTGGACATAGAGACGGAACTATGATTTCCTGATTGATGTGGAAGGAAGACACAACTTTGGGTAGAAACGAAGGAACCGTCCGTAAAACTGCCTTGTCTTTGTGGAACACCAGAAAGGACGGATCACAGGATAGTGCACCCAGTTCAGACACCCGTCTGGTTGACGAAATTGCCACTAGAAACACAGTCTTGTAAATGAGCCATGTGTCGGAAATAGAACTCATGGGTTCGAATGGAGGGTCAAGTAGAGCCTCGAGCACGAGATTAAGGTCCCAACCCGCGACGGGCGGTTGAAATGGAGGACGGACGTGAGCCACTCCTTGCAGAAAAGTCCGTATGGAGTCCTCTGTTGCAAGACGATGTTGAAAAAGGACAGACAATGCAGATACTTGTACTTTTAATGAGCTGAGTTTTAGACCTAACTGCAGACCACGCTGTAAAAAGGACAACACTCTAGGTATGCTGAGTTCTAGAGGGGGCAGGTTGAGTTCTTCACACCAACTGTAGTAGGAACGCCACACTCTGTGATAAGACTTGGAAGACGTGGATTTACGTGCTTTTAGCATAGTAGAAATAACTTCGTCTGCTATCCCTTTTCTTCACCGGATGGATGCTTCAATAGCCATCCCGTCAAAGCGAACAGTCCGGGATTGGGATGTGTCAGTGGACCCTGACTGAGCAGATCTGGTCTGTGTTGTAGTCGGATCGGTTGTTCTATGGACATCTCTTGCAGATCGGAGAACCATGTTCTTCGAGGCCAATAGGGAGCTACCACAATCACCGTGATGGTTGATCTCCTGATCTTCTTGAGGACTCGAGGCAACATCGGAAGAGGAGGAAAGACGTATGCCAGGTCGAACGACCAAGACTGAGTCATGGCGTCCACTCCCTCCGCCATTGTGTCTCGGGAACGAGCAAAGAACCTTTGAACCTTTCGATTGGCTCTGGACGCCATGAGGTCGATCTGTGGAGAGCCCCAGAGGTTTACTAGCTCCATGAATGCCTCCGGATGAAGTTCCCATTCGCCCGGATGTACTTGGTTTCGGCTGAGAAAGTCTGCTTTTATGTTGGCCACCCCTGGGATGTGAATGGCCGACAATTGTACTTGGTTGGATTCTGCCCAACCCAGTATCGCCTGTGCTTCCTTTAGTGCAGCTTTGCTGCGTGTTCCTCCCTGCCGATTTATGTACGCCACTGTTGTGACGTTGTCGCTTTGGATGCGAACTGGGTTTTGGTGCAGGCATTGTGACCAATGGAATAGGGCTAGTCTTACTGCTCGCAATTCGAGTACGTTGATGTGAAGTTTGGACTCCTCGGGAGACCATTGACCTTGTGCAGATAGGTTGTTCCACGTGGCCCCCCAGCCTGTGAGGCTCGCATCCGTGGAAATTACACTCCATTCTGGGCTCGCCCAGGATTGGCCCACAGCCAGGTTGTCCATCTTCAACCACCACAGAAGAGTTTCCCTTGTCGTATGGGAGAGGTTGATCACTCGCGACAGAGGACCTCCTTTCCAGGATGACAAAATGTTCGCTTGTAAGTCCCGTAGGTGGATTTGAGCAAAGGGAACTGCTTCGATGGTTGACACCATGAGTCCCAGTACTTTCATTGCCATGTGGATGGTTGGTCTCTGGTGAGACAGGAGGGACTGTACTTGATCTCTGATCTTGTGCTGCTTGTCTTGTGGAAGACAAACCATCTGTGTCATTGTGTTGAATTCCAGGCCTAAGAATATCATCTGGTGGCTGGGCTGTAGGTTGGACTTTGACCAGTTGATGGTCCAGCCGAAGCTCTGCAATAGTTGAATCGTCTTGCAGAGGTCCTCCTTTGCCTTTTCTTCTGATCTGGCCTTCAGGAGAAGATCGTCCAAGTATGGAGTCACTGAAATGCCTAGGAGTCGTAATGTTGCTGCCGTTACCGCCATAAGCTTGGTGAACACCCGTGGTGCTGACGAGAGTCCGAAGGGAAGTGCCACAAATTGGAAGTGTTGATTCGCGAATGCGAATCTGAGGTATTTCTGATGGCGGATCCAAATTGGTACATGAAGATATGCGTCCTTGATGTCTAGGGACATCATGAGCTGTTCGTGCTCCATGCCTCGTATCACTGATCGGAGTGTTTCCATCTTGAAACGAATGGATCTGATAAACTTGTTGAGCAGTTTGAGATCTAAAATTGGTCGGAAGGATCCGTCCTTCTTTGGCACTATGAACAGATTGGAGTAGAACCCTGAGAATCTCTCCGGCTGTGGTACTGGTACAATTACTCCAGTGTGTTCCAGTTTGGAAATGCATTGTAAGAATGCTCGTGCTTTTGTGGGGTGTGATGGAACCCTGGACATAAGGAATTTTCGAGGGGGTGGGTTGGTGAAGTCGAGATGATAACCTTCCGTGACTATCTCGTTGACCCAAGCATCTGAAGAGTGATGGATCCATACCTCCCGGAATCGAAGTAACTTGCCCCCTATTTGTTCTAGCGATTCCGGAGGGGGTGCCCCGTCAGGCTGAGGTAGACTTATCTCCTGCGGGTTTCGTGAAGGTCTTGTTGGGCTTTCATGGGGTGCGAGTTTTATCGTTGGTCTTGTTACGAAAGTGTGAACGTCGTGGTGGACTGTATTTGCGTGTGTAACGTCCGCTTTGGCCACGAAAAAACTTTCCGCGTCTAGCAGTCCCCATAGACCTACTCTTTGCCTGAGGAAGGAAGGTGCTCTTTCCCCCTGTTGCTTGCGAAATGATTTTCTCAAGTTCTTCGCCAAATAACCGTTGACCTTTAAAAGGCAGTGAGGTTAAGGATTTCTTGGAACTCAGGTCAGCTGACCAGTTTTTAAGCCATAAGGTCCTCCGTGCCGCTATGGATAGAGCTGATGTGCGGGCTGTAATCTGTGAAATATCTAGGGTGGTATCACAGAGGTAGGCGGACGCCTCTGCAATTGTTTGTGCAGAGGACAATAGGTCAGTTCTGGGCACACCCTCTTGAATGTCTGTGACTAAAGATTCTGCCCATGCTTGAATAGCTCTGGATACCCAGGCTGAAGCGAGACAGGGTCTCAGGGTTGATCCGGAAGACGTATAAATAGCTCTTAGGAAACCCTCCAACCGTCTATCCGACGGATCTTTAAAGGCCGCTGCGTCAGTTACTGGCAATGTGGTAGATTTCGATAATCTGGACACGGGAGCATCCACCATTGGAGGATTGGTCCACTTATCCACCAGTTCCTTGGGAAAAGGGTAGGACTTAGAAAATTTCCTTGTAGCTTGGAATTTTCGTTCTGGAGTGTTCCATTCATCTTGTATCATGTCCGTCAGCTGGTCATGCGATGGAAAAACTGTAGTGGACTTGTGTTGTCTCTTGAACAACCTAGATGTTTCAGCTTGTTTTTGCGCTTGAGAAATATTAAGTACTTCGAGCACCTTTTTAATTATGCCCTCCACATCGTGTTGAAAATCGCGATCTCTCTCACCAGCATGATCTTCCTCTTCTTCCCCAGAAGACTCGTCTGAAAGCGGTAGTTCGCCTTCTGATTGAGAGGAGTTTTGTTCTGCCGACAACTCGTCGGAAGATACATGTGCTAGGGAGTCGGCCTTAGAGTCATGAGAACGTTTGCGTTTTCCACTTGGTCTGTGACTAAACTTAGCCAAGGCTTTTCCCAGGGTATTAGCAATGGCCGGTAATCCTTGTAAGGATGCTAAGGACTGAGACAGTTGAATAGCCCAGGAAGGAGCTGGTATATCTTGCACTCGGCTGGGCCCCGGCTGTAGAGAAGGGCTTTCTGACTCAGAATTTTCTGTCTGTGTCTCTGTTGGAACAGGGTTGTTGGAAGAAGCATTTTGAGCCCCCTGCCCCATTGAACAAGATCTGCACAGTGGCTCGTTCTGAAGGAATTTTAGATTGACACTTTGTACAGGCAAAGTAAGTCACCATTGCTGTTGTGGGTACTCTCCCCCCCGCCCTAGTGAATAATCCCACTGGCCTACCTTCTGCCATTGGATATCACCTGAGTGGGAAGCAGTGTGCGAGAGCTGAGTCAAGGTCCAGCTGTTGCAACTGTAAATATGGAGTGTGGATAGTTCCAGACTACTCCCTTATGCCACCACTGAGCTCTAAACACGGAGGATGTCTTGTAAAGCTGTTTGAGTCTCACTCCTGTGTGTTCCGCGCAGCCTGTCAGTCCTCCCGGTTGAGTGAGCGGGGACAAAATGGCCGCTGGAACGCATATGCCAGCTTACTTACCTAATGGTAGGTTCACAACGGCCAGACCCTCTGCCAACCGAACGGAAGCCAGGCACTGTCTGGGTGGTCGGTATAGCCCTCAGGCTAGGTAATGACCCCGGTGAACATGAAATGGTGGGGGCTAACCAAAAGGATACAGGCAGCCCTGTTCCTGGTATCACCCCGGGTGCCAGCTTCAGCTAGCCGAAGAATCTTTCCTCACAGGGAAAATCCAACCTCCTGGTAGCAGGACACTTGAAAAACTGAGTGTTGAGCACTGTGTGCGGGGTTAAGCCAAGCACGGCACGCCCCTTAATTAATTGTTACCAAGTGTCCTGCCTACTGGAGGGTGGAGCTTAACCCCATCGGTCCCTGTGTCCCCCTAAGACGACAGAGAAATTGTATTATAGTGAAATATTTAATAATTTATTTAGTGAAATAAAAAAATACATATTGCCTAATTAAAACAACAGGCAAAAATGTATGTTCAGTACAAGGCATATTAAACGAACATTTACAAAGATGCCCAGTCCCTTGTGATAAGCAACCCCACAGCATGATGCAACTACCGCACATCACTACAGATATTGTACTTGCTTTGAACTTTGCCTAAAAAGCTCTAAATGCTTTTTAGGCAAAATGTATAAATCACCACACCTATAGCACAAAATATATACCATTTCTGATTTCAAGACAAACAACAAATGGATATTGGCTGCGATCACAACACAGGATAAATGCAGGCCGAGAAACAGCCAAATCGCTTGACAGAGCCTGCTCCTGAGTCAGCACTATGCCTGTAAGCAGAAACATGGAGCGGATGTTGGATGTTGCAGACACTGGAGAATGCTGCATGTAGCCTTAGACCTAAAGGGCACCTGTCACCTGAATTTGTTTCCCCCACCAAAGGTATGGGTTAATAGAGACATATATACCGTATACGGGTATAGGATCAGTCATCCGTAAACCCGTTATCCAGAAAGCTCTGAATTACGGAATGGCCGTCTCCAATAGACTCCATTTTATACATATAATTAAAAATTTTTAAATTCATTTCCTTTTTCTCTGTAATAATAAAACAGTACCTTGTACTTGATACAAACTAAGATAAAATTAATCATACTGGAGGCAGAACCAGCCTTATGAGTTTATTTTTATTTAATGTTTACATGATTTTCATATCTCTTCTCTTTTGACCTGTACCCCCTTCCAGCTTGTGTCACCAACTGTCCTACAGCAATTTCTGCATTTATGTCCTCCATATATTTATTTTATACATATAACTCACTTAATATGACTCAGGAGTGTGACAATATTTTGAGGGGGTGGACTCTATGGGGGTTATTTACTAAACTCAATACACAAAATCTGTAAAATTCGTGATTTTTTGTGTTATAATAGGCTTTTAAAAAAACCACAAATTTTTCTGGATTTTATTAAACCCCGAGGGCTAAAAAGCCCGAATATCAAAACACGGCATCTCAAACCTGTCGAGGTTGCATAAAAGTCAATGGGAACAGTCCCATTTATTTTTGTTTGTGTCGGGGGTTTCGGGCAATTCCACAATGTTTTTGGGGCTTTCGGGTGAAAACTCGGGAAAATCCCAGAAAAATCTGAGCTTTTCCCGCAAAATGTAATAAAAAAGTGTTAAAAACCTGAGCGGCTTAGATCGGAGTTTGTAGCAGCCGATATTGAAATAAATTCGGACCTTGATAAATAACTCCCTATATGTGTAGATACATAAAACCACTATATAATGCATATTTAAAAGGAAATAGAGGATGGTTTAAAATACTATAAAGCTCATTTATTCAATGAAGGCAATATGCAATGCACATTGTTTTTGCCCACATATCACAATGCAACCTACCCATGGTGCCCTGCGAAAAGTACATTAGCACCAACTATGGCCCCTGCCAATAATAAATGAGCCCTTACATATGCAAACTGGTTCGAGCCAAATGTAGATTGATTATGTTTTTGGGACAACATATAGCTATTCAGTTACACACTTTTTCAAGGTTAATAAGAGAAACATTCAGAATTTCTCTCATCTATAAAACTTACCTGGAGGCATAAAGCCCCTGAGTTTCTCTGGAATAATTATACCTTCCTCAGTCTGATAGTTCTCTAGAATTGCACAAATTGCACGGGTTGTGGCACACATAGTGGCATTTAACATGTGCACAAAGTCTACCTGTGAGACAAAAAGGTCATGCTAATGAGTATCAAAAATGATATGCTTTATCGTGTCCCTTACATTTGCATTTTTACTTCATATTGACTTTGGCATTCTGTCAAAGAAATATGTTAATCTAATTAAGATCCAATCAAATTTACTATTATTCTATACTATTTTTTTTAAAAAATGGAGTGCCTGAATGAACAATGCCAGAATCTGCAATCTTGCAAGAATAGCACATTTAAGCTTTACGTAATTATACTGCTATAATTAAGTTTAATTTGGCCAACCACTTAGCGTTAGGTGCAGGTCACACAAGGGAAGAACGTTCTTCCAAGGCTTACAAAGATTCCTTGTCTTGGAATCAGAGGTGAACACAGAAGTAACATACAAAGGGAGAAGAAGGAGGTGCGGATTGAGTGCAGGTCCTAAAATGGCAATATTTTGCAGAGGTTAGGGTCAGGAGCAGGTTGAGGTTTTCCTGACCCACACAACAGATGTTTTCTTCCTATTATTTTGTTGGGTGCTATTCTCGTATATAGCACTTGATGGCATAACTGACAATACAGCAAAACACTTCCTATTTCCCCTTGATTCTCTCCTGTCTATAATTGGCTTGTGTTGGCTGGAATACAGACAATTTAGGACAGCCATGTCCAAAGTCAGGCCCAGGGGCCAATTGCGGGCCGTTTTCAAATTTACACTGGCCCTCGGCCTCCTTCATGAAATTAATAATAATGCGGCCCATCAGCACAGTGCGATCATGAATCGCGAGCTGATTTCAGCATGCTCCTAAATCAGGGGTGTCCAAACTTTTTGCAACCATTCAGCCTGACATTCTTTGAACCATTAACATCATTAAACACATTTAAACAAGGAATCGCGTAGCCATAGCAGTAATATTTTGGCATAGTAGTGAAATGATCTGACACTTGGTCTATACTGTTGCCTGTGTGCTGAAGGTGTTAGCAATAGACACGTACTGGCACATAGTGTCAATAGACATACCGACATGCCAGTACAGTAAACTAAAGAAGTATACGAGAGCGGCACATCACTACGCACCAGTACGTAAGAATGGCAGGCTGAATGGTTGCAAAAAGTTTGGACACCCCTGATTTAGGAGCATGCTGAAATCAGCTCCTGTCTTCAGTTATATTTTTCTTTGAAATGGCAGAAAGTAGTCTAGTGTATCAGGGCCCATTACTTCATAAGTAAATAAAGTATATGGGGCTAAAGTCCTCACTGCTTCGAGCAATACAGCATTTAATGTATTTGGGGTGTCAGTATACTCTGCTTCTCAATGAATAACTTATTTGGGATGTGGGAGTATTGTTCTTACAAGCATCTGTCTTTTACTGTACAGGCTAGTTCAAAAAGTCTGAAGCAAATGTCATATGGGACAGTTTTACAACAGTTCACTTCAGCTGGCAACAACTGAAACCATCTACAAGCCTACTGAAGTACACTGAAACTGCAAGTACAAGCCCAAAAATGTGCATATCCAGCACACTGGGTGTTTTGTCCACTGACTAGTCAGTGGCAGCTAAAATGCAACCAATCCTGATAGGACAACAGCAGCAGTCAAAACCCCCCATATGCTGGAGACCCCCTTTATAGCATATATGGAAGGTGACATGGCAAGCAGGGACTGAACTAGAAGTAGGCATATGATACGTGGGAAAGAAAATGTCTAATATGCAAGATCAACAAGGTTCAGCGCATTGATGGACAATTTTGTTTTTCCTCCATTAAAATACAGGATGGTTTTTCCACAGGCACATGCTATGAATCTGAAGCAGAGGACTGGAAACAACATAGAAACAGACAACCCCCTCAGAACTTGCTGAAAGAAAAGGGGTTATCAGTGAGAACAAAAAAAAACCCTTTTTCTCTTGCCTAGATTGGGGGACACAGGTGCCATGGGGATGTATCAAAGCAACCCCTGAAAAGTGGGACAATGTCGCCCTGTAGGTGGTAAGTATATCCCTGTCTAACTCCTTCATCCCGAAACTTTCTTCGACTGACACCTGCATGTGAAGCTTTTAGAATCTTGTGAAAGTGGCTACTCAAAACACCTGCTGAGTGGAGGCCTGGTGCTGAACTCCCAGAAAATAAAGAGTGATCGTGTTGACCGACCTTGGACTTTGAAGAGAGGAGGTTTGCCCCTAACTGCATAGGCCCTAATGATGGTGGAGTAGTTGGCAATGGTCGTCTTGGAAGCCTTGAGTCTTTTCTAGGGCTGTCGGTAAGAACAAAAAGTGAGTCTACCTTCCTAACCCTCCCCATAGCCTTCAATTAGGTTATGAGTTATCAAACAACATCCAGCTAGTTAAGTCTTTGTTTTAGGGAATTTTTGTGGACTGGGCAAAATGAGGGAACCAGCAAATTCTGGTTAAGATGGAACTCTTTAGAAAAAAAGTCTGGTGTTGGTATCATTACCGGTGGACGGAGATTTGCAGGACAGAACTGCCAGCTTGAATACTAGTTTCCAGAAGGAATACAACCTTTTCCATGAGAATGAAGAGCGGAATGTTGCCTAGAGGTTCATAGGGATCCTCTTGTAGGACTGCCACTACAAAGTTCATGTCCCAAGGGGGAACCCGATATGTGTGTTTGTGGGGGGGGGGAAACTATTCTTGTTGCTCCTTGCAGGAAGGTTTTCACGTTGTTACACAGTTGTTTTTCTGGTGCTCGAAGTATGTGAGGAACTCTGCTGCTGCAGTGGCGGAACACTATTCAGCCGAAAACAATATTTCCCTTGTGTGAGCTATATATACATAGTGCATATGATTGACCCATACTTATTAGGCTGGCGCAGACCTTATGGGAGAGAAATCAACAGCCTAAGGGGATAGGGAGCTTGCCTGCAGTCCTCCCACAGACGACATCTTCTTCCACGCGATCTTCTTCCTGCTTTGAACGGCGTTTTGGCGCATGCGCAGTAGGATCATTTCGCCGGTACGGACCTACTGCGCATGCGCCAAAAGTCACGCGCATGCGCAGTAGATCGTACCGGCGAAATGATCCTACTGCGCATGCGCCGTTCAACGCAGGAAGAAGATCGCGTGGAAGATGTCGTCGTCTGTGAACTCCCTGGACTGGACCTGCGCAGAAGGGTAAGTAACAAGTTAGGGGCATTTGCCCAGCGGGACGGGTATGCCAGGGGGGAGGAGGGAGGGTGGGCAACAAACGGGAGGGGGGGTGGGGGGTTTGCGCCGACTAGGTTTCCTTCCCCTTTAAGGTTTGTAACCTATGTGTACTGGGAGAGGCTCTGGTATCTGGCCCTGTCCTCTGTGTGGCATAACCGTAAACCTTAGTTCCTTCTGAGTACACTAAAAAAAGTGAGGCTAGTATAAGGAGGCAGAGGATGAAGCCCGGGGCAGTAGAAGGAGTCATTTTTAACTATCAATGTCCATTTTACCAAGCTGCTTCATCCTCATGATTCCTGTGTCCCCCAATCTAGGCAAGAGAAAAGTTTAGGTGTTTTATCTTATCAGCATTGCTATTATTTTTTTCTTATCTGCCGTGTTCTCATTTCAGGACTGGGACATTTCCCTTGCACAGTTCATCAGTACCTTGTCCATCATCTTCTTTGTCTGTCCATAGCGGATCCGTAGCCGCCTGGCTTGGTAGTCAGTGCAGTTTGAACAAGAGACCAGCTCTCTGAACGCACCTGAGCCTGGAAACCAGGCTTCTAAATCTAGCTTCTTACTGGCAGCATGATTCAAGGAGCCTAAAAACAAAAGAAATTATTTGTCAGGACATTGACTTTTTTTCAACTAGGGATCGAGTTTCTCCACATTTTTTTTTACACCAGCGGATATAATGCTGTATGCCACTGGCCTAAAGGAGGTTTTGTTTGTCCACATAAAAAATTAAATGCTCCCAGATTGTGCTCTATCCTCTAGAAAGGGTGGGGCATTTAATTTACCTCTAACCCTACACCGATATAAGTGGTAATTATCATCATCATGATGATTCCAAAAATAGGCTTCATTTAAGTACCTGAAACAATATTCACAATACGATATGGGATGCCCAGCATCTGGTAAAATGATTCGGCTGTCATAATCATTTCTTCAAACATTTCCCAGGACTTGTTATCATGTGGCGAGGCATAAATAAACTGCTCAATCTGGTTAGGGTTACAAAGAAGAAGAAAATAATACATTTGGGACAGAATACAGTAGATGACATGAGAGGCAAGGTAATTGGGGTTGTCTTAAAGAGCCACATACTTTAAAAATAAAATTGTTCAAATTAAATACGCAAAGGAGAAATACATGATCAAACTGAACAAGCTTTTACCTTCTCAAACTGGTGTACTCTAAATATGCCTCGTGTGTCCCTTCCATGGGACCCTACTTCCTGACGGAAACAGGTTGATATGCCAGCATATCGTACAGGTAAATCTTCAGGCTTCAGCCACTCATCCCGATGTAATGCAGCTATTGGCTGTTCTGAAGTAGCTATAAGGTATTTCTCATCTACAGAGTTATCATCAGATTTTTCACTGCCTTTACCGATCACCTTTAAATATAAATAAGTTGCAAATAAAAGTAAATACAATGCCAAGTCAACTTTAGTTTATCTTAGTTTATCCGGAAAGCTGAAATCCAGAAAAGCTTTAAATTAACGGAAGACCATTTCCCGTAGAGTCATATTTTTTTCCCATAATTTCCTGTAATAACGCAGTATCTTGTACTTAAAGAAAAGCTCTGGGTTAAAGGGGAAGTGGATGTCAGGAATTAAAAATGGGGGGCAGCTCAGAATGAAGTTGAGTAGGCTGGGATCCACAGAATTGTTTAGCTGCATTTTTATTAAACTAGACTTTTTTTTAAATGTACACAAGAAACTAGAAAGGATCTGCATCAGCCCAGGAGCAGGCACACAGAGCTGTTTTGAATGCTAAAACGTGTCAATATACATTGCCTGCACCTGGGCCAACACGTTTATCTGCAGGCTAAGTGTGACCTTAGCTACAACCAGTGGCTTGTGAGGAACATGTTGCTCACCAACCCATTGGATGTTGCTCCCAGTGGCCTCAAAACAAGTGCTTATTTTTTTTAATTCCTTCCTTGGAAGCAAGTTTAAGTTGCATAAAAACCAGGTGTACTGCCAAAGAGAGTCTTCTGTAGGCTGCCAGTCCACATAGAGGCAGTCACATCCCATAATTGACTGCTCCCAGGAACATATTTTTGTTTAAATCTCGTAAAAGATAAAAACAAAGTTTAATAAATATGACATTAAACGGCAGTTTTATGGAAATATGAGTTTGTGGAAAAATATAAAACAAATGAGGACAATAAAGATGCAAACAAAACTGTGCAATTTTTGCACAGGAAAAAAAGTAAGTCATATTAGTTCTGTACTATGGCATTGGACTCATTTGTTGCTTGTACATAATGTTTTTTTCACCCAAGTACAGTGGTCCCATTATCTGCCACCTGTGGCTAAAATATCTTCGCTTTCAGTGCATACAATTAAAATATCTTCGCTTTCAGAGGATGACAATTATATATATATATATATATATATATATATATATATATATATATATATATATATATATATATATATATATATATATATATATATATATATATATATATTGTAATTTGTATACTTCAAATGTTCAAATATAAGAATAATGAACAATATGCCCTGCCCTTTCTAATTGCCCCTGTGTGACTACACAGGCTGAACACCTCAAAAGGCAGAGTAACACCCCAATAAATATTTAAATGTCTAGAAAAAAAAAACACACAAAGGGAATATCTGATGAACTATCTCGAAAAAGTCACAAAAAAAAAACTGCAGCTCTATAAACAAACTATGTAGATCATACACATACCTTGTACAGTTCTTCATCAAACTGACTGAGCTGGGCCACCTCCTGCATGACCTCTTTCCTCATGAAGAATGGGGTATATATGGGAGTGTATCCCTTTTCTGACAGAGTATGCAAAGCAAATTGTATGAGGGCCTGCTCTAGAAACACCAACGGACCCTAAAATAAGGAGAAAAGTAGCATTCAATTACAGACCTAATTCCACTACTTATTATAAAGTTTTAGTTCTAATGTGAAATTTTAGTTCTAAATGTAATCATTATTGGGTGTGAAAGCCACCCAACCATATATATACCTTTTTGCGGATATATGATTCTAAGCAACATCTCAATATTAGGGCTGGGTGAATCTGACCTGTTTCGCTTTGTCAAAAATTTGTGTGGGCTACAAAATTTTTCTTGATGTGTGACAAATTTTTTTTTCATTTTTGTGGCGATACTCACTATACATTAGCTAACTAAAAAAAAAAAAGTAAATGGTTTTAAAAGAGGTCTTAGGCTCCTCTTCTGTTCATTTTCTGATATGGCTCTTGTGGGAGTATGTGAAGATTACAGATGCAGAATCAATTGTGCATGCTCCTGGAATATCCATGCTGGGGAATGGACAGAAGAGGAGCTGAAGACAGCAGAAGATGGCTCATTTGAACTCTGCCGCACTGCAGTTTTAAGACAGGTCCACACACACAGGGATACTCTTCAAAGTAGCAGGGAAGGAGAGCAATGGAGGTGGGTGTAGGGGCGCTGAGGATTAGCCTTTTAAAATGTCATGTTGCACAGTATACTTCACAGAGAAACTTACTGAACAGCTAATAGCAAATGTAGCTTAGACATGTAAACAGAGCTGCAAGTTTAAACACCCCATGACCCTCACCTTTAAGAAATATCCTCTGCTCCCAGCTACTACAGCTCCTTTTTCACCCTCAAAGCCATCTACCATAACCACAAGGTCCACATGCGAGTATTTCTTTTGAATTTCACAGTCTCCCCAAGTGCGTTCCACCTTGTTATCATTGTCCTGAAAGAACGTTTCAGTGTTAAAATTATTAACGTTATTCTTGCGCAAAAAAAATAAGCCACAACATTATTAAAGGGGCAGTAAAAATGTGGAAAAGATACACGACAGGAAATTTTCTTTTTCATAGAAATACTAGAATATTGTCTCTTTGCCATTAAAAGTATGTTAGCATTTTTACAATGAGCTTAATATTTTACCAATGTGAATGGTTAAATGACTTGGCATCATATGAGTAATTATTACTGCGATGATGGAAAAATAAACTAGTTCCCTTCCTATTGCATATTCTGGAATGTACCTCATCGTTGCTGATAGGCACTGTTGGGTGAAGCAGGTTCCCAATCTCACGTAAACTTTCAAATCTCTCTGCTTCCAGCTTAATACGTTCTGCATCGGTTGCTGCTATGGCTTCATCTATTAAAACCCGCAGCCTCTTTATCTGTGTAACTGACAGAGCCTGCAGAGGTAAAGAAATACACCACAAAAGCAAGTTACATTAAAATAGTTATGCTCTTTTCCACTTCTATACAACCAGACCTCATAACAGATTTGATGTCAAGGACAACCAAACAAGTTTTGTTTTCAACCAAGACCACAGGGTTTACTTTTCTAAAATTGTTCTAGAATTAAACAAATTTAAAATATACTTTTTACATATCAAGCTCTTTTGGGCAGGTCCCTTTTCCCTGTTCTATTGGTTATTTTTTTGTGTATGTAATCTGTAAGCTCACTGTATGCAGCTATTTACTGTACAGTGCTGAGGAATATACTTTATAAATTAATATAGCAGCTGTTAACCAGGTTCTGCCATGTGTCTCCAATAAAAGCATTTTAATTATTAAAAACGTAAAGAATTTTATCCAAACATTATGTTGAATCGGACTAGATAGACTTTTTCTAAATGTGGTCTACTTTCTCAACAAGTGGACTATTCCATGGACAATTAATGTAATGTTTCTTCACTGAGACACAATTGGTTATAAATGTTTATGATCAGTCACTTGTACCTTTTTTCACCTGAAGAAAAGTTCTTAGCCTGAAGTGTTGTGCACTATCCTTTTTCTACAATAAATGTGGCTAGAAGCCTTGCCCCTTCCTAACTTGTGTTTCCTCGTGTTCCTATATTTATGTATGATATTATCATATGATAAACCACTAAGCTAAAAGGCAACAACGAATTTTATGTCCAGACTGCCTGAGAAAATGGCACTTTAGACAAGACTAAACTGGTGGTAAAGTTGGTAGGGCTCATTTACAACTGCAAGTGTAGTTTGCAAATGCCATTTCAGGCACATGCCACCCTTCAAGGTAGCAGTAACGCCAGGGTTCGCAAGTCAATAGGCACTGAATATGCAGTGAATTGTCTGTTGGGCACACTGGAGCTTTGTGCCAAAATGAGAAAGACACAAGTACCTTTAATAAATGGCAAAGATTTGTGCAACAACTGCGGCCATTTGTAGACAACTGTGGTATCGCTTTATAACTATAGCCCTAGTAACTACTGCACAGCACAGGTGCAAGGAGCAAAATCTGACCCACAAAATAGCATTAAAATGAAATTTAAAAAACCCAAGCAGTCACAGGCATTAACACCTGCAATATATTAAAAGCTGAAAGGTTGGAACTGAAAAACAAGAATGCAAAACCAGATAGTAAGGTTCATTTATTGCAATAAAATAACAATCAAAAGTGATACTGCATTTAAAGCTGATTTTAAAGAAAAGAAGTAAACAATGTACAGTGATCTTTACTCACACTGAGAACTTCAGCTGTCAGCTGGTCAAGCTGGATATTTTCAGGAAGAACATCACTGTCCCCCAATGGTTCCTTTTTCTGTAAAAGCAGACAAAAATCAGACACTGAAAATCTGACTTTAGAGAAAGTAATAAAGCTATCTGGCAATGTCTGTTTATAAAAGTGACATTTGTTTACAAATGTCAGTTAAATGCATCATCCAATATTCTGTGGACTAAAGATTATGGGTGCCAAGGTGTCTAAAATCACCCCGTATGCCATTATTCTTAGCCTTGTTTGCCCATATTACCCACATTTGCCATATTTATCATGACCACAATTTTCCCAACATTCCTTCTAGAAATTATTCTATATACCATATTAAAGTGAGTTCGCCCTTTTTTAAGGGTCGAGGAGTACAAAAGGACCCGCCTCAGGGGCCCGGAAAGGGAATGAAAGCGGTAATGGTATGGGGACATCATTGGGTCTGTTTATTCAGAATTGCCCCTAAATGCACTGTACTAGAGAAAATGATACTTTTACCAAATCAGCAGTTATCATTGGTGTTATAGTAAAAACAAATGATATTTCAAGAATTAAAACAGATATGGGACCGGTTATTCAGAATGCTCAGGACCTGGGCTTTTCTGGATAATGGATATTTCTGTAATTTGTATCTTCATGCCTTAAGTCTACTAGTAAATCATGTAAACATTAAATAAGGCCAATAGGCTCCCAATAAGGATTAATTACATCTTAGTTTGGATCAAATACATGGTACTGTTTTATTATTACAGAGCAAAAGGAAATCTTTTTAAAAATGTGGATTATTTCAATAAAATGATGTCTATGGGAGACGGACTTTTCGTAATTTGGAGCTTTCTGGATAACGGATCCAATACCCGTATTCCAAATAGGTGAGGGAGGGGTAAAAGATAAATGTTTTACTTCCTTGTTTGTATGACAAAAAGTCATGCAATTTTAAGGATTTGTTTCGGCCATGCACGAAGATTCTGCATACTCTCTATCTTGCTCAATAAGGCAGAATACCAAATAGAATACTGGATTCTGTGTATCCCTAGTAAGAAGTGGGAAAATTGCTTATACTATGGCTCCCTCCACCATGCCATTCCCAGCTTACCTTAAAAATTAACACGGCAGGCCCGTGTTCCTTAAACACAACTTCTGCTAGCATAAACTAAAATGCATTCTGCTGTATGCAATACCCTGTTCAATTTACCTATTTTAATTTACTTTAGGTGCTTGACACCAGACTGCTTTATCTATAACCTACACCTCACAGCCATTTTTCATGTGTTTGACTCTTCTGAGAGGCAAGTACTTGTGTTCAAAGTACATTATTCTAGCGTGTATTCATTTTTATGCCTTTATCATGCATTTCAACAGATACACCTTCTGTTAGGGCCCTAAAGAGCCGCTCTGTGTTGGTTAAGTCAGGCATCCACACCTCTGCTGCAGCATCTCAGGACAGCTTCCACACATCTACAATTGTTCCAAGTGCCCACACACCATGATTTTTTGACAACAGCTCAAGAGTAATTTCTTTCCAAATTGAATTTGTCTACCAGTATTCCAGGAATTCACTCCCATACACCTGCACAGCTCTGTTGTAATGAGTCTAGATAGAATCTATTTCTGCCTTACTTCTATCATAACATTTTAGGACTAAACCTGCTCAGCATCATTTCTCTACACTTTTTTGGTTCATTTTTATTTGATGCTTTTGCAGAATTGATCCTATGGCTTCACCATCCCTAATAGAAGTCATTTTCACTATTGTTGGCAATAACCAGTTTTGGTAAGTTTGGCTGCATTACAGTCAAGAGATTTAAGGGACAATATACCTCCTTGAGTTTGATGAACTGGGCATGCACTGAACATATTTTACGGCTTAGTGTTATATCAATCTCCAACTTTTTGGGTTCTTGGTGGCATTCAGTGTGCAGATAAAAGGACTTCTGCTTATCTATAAGCCAAAATGGTCTCAACAACGAGCTGAAGGGAGAAGGGTGTTGATAAAGAGCATATTATATAATATAGATAATTGTAATAGGGTGGTAAGTGTGAAAGCAAAACAATTGCAGTGTGCTATAGGAAAATAACTAAAATTACATCTAGGGATTTAAAGCATCCCCAGTCACATACTACATTTGCTTATTGCCATGTCACAAACTGTAAGGCAACCCAAGTGAAGCCTGAAGCTGTCAAATGGGGTACCCAGTCAGATTGCTAATTATGGTAAATATAGACTGCATTTAACTAGACTGAAATTTCCTGCAACTACAGGAGAGCAAGAATTAAAATAATGGGTTGAATATACATAAGAAGGCTCAAACTAGAGTGAAAACAATCTTTAGGACAAATTAACATCAACACATTATATTGCCGTGTCTTGTTTCATTTGTTTTCTTTCAAGTGGTATTGCTTTTTTCCATTTGGGGGTATAACTTGCAGAGGGTCTCTTTTCACTGAAAGTAAAAGTGTCAGAGGTAATCTAGAATCTAGAATATGACACAGAAATACATCAGTGGATTATTCACACGATAATCAAAGTTCGGGGGTTAAACCACAGTGCTTCCAGTAACTGCCAATTAAAAAGATCCAAGGTGATTGAGAGGCAAAGTAGACCATGGGGCCTATTTATCGTTGTGTGAAAAAAAAAAAGAAACCAAATACACCACACATCACTACGCATCACCACAAAGAACTTTGTACTTATCAAGCTGTTGTCAAAATAATTGTGTTAAATGTGGTATAATATACAACATACACCTTGATAAATTCACCTTTTTACACAGCTTTTTACACAATTTTTCCAGCATCACACAATATGATAAATGGGCCCCCTAGTGTGGCAACATCCTAGATGCATTTTAATGTTACTTACACTTCCTTGTTTCCAGCCTTCAACCATTTTCTTACAATTAGAATTTATTAGAATTCCTCATGTCAGAAGGCTTTTTTAGGAATTAAATGCTGCCATGATGTGCCTGTAGCTCAAAAGAGAACCTCAAAATGTAACTGAAACCAAAGCTAACTATTCCATACACAGCACTGAGCAGATTGCAGTGATTTACAGAAAAGAGAAGGAGCTAGCAGGGCGTAAAACAGTCAATAACATATATTAAAAATAGCTGAATTTGGCAGAAAAATGACAAAGGTGTAAGAAGACGTACAAGTATGGCTAAGGTGTCAAAAAGTATTTACATATAAGATGCACAGGTAAATCGGGAATAAGGGTTAGAGATCATTGATGATCAAAGTTTACCTTCATTTTCTCCCCGGTGATTTTGCTGCAAAGATTTTTCTGTTTATTAAGATTGTCTGCCTGAAACCTGCCTGCAAGGACACAAACAAATCAATAAGGGTGTGAGATAGGATTAATTTAATGGAAAAGAATAGAGTATATATTCCTGACATATTCCTTGGCTTAGAAGAGTACCTTCCGTAGACACCAGCAGAACACACCCATATAGCTATAACAAATGGACTGTGTTGTTTGATCTACAGTACACTATGTAGACACCTGGGCAGATAAAACAGGAAATTGTTTATACATACCGTAATTTCTGTTTCCTGGTCACTTCCATGGCAGCATTCACCCATGGGTTAATTACCCCCTGCAGGCCAGCGGACAGGACCTCCCCCTACAATTTAAAAGTTCCACCTGTTCCTCCCTTCCCTCGTCTTCGTACTAAAGCTGTCCCCTATATCGGGTGGGAAACTCCCCGGTGAATGCTGCCATGGAAGTGACCAGGAAACAGAAATTACGGTATGTATAAACAATTTCCTGTTTTCCCATAGTCACCCATGGTCAGCATTCACCCATGGGAAATCCCCAAGCTTAAAACAGAGGGCGGGACACATATATATATTTAACAGAACTTTTAATTAGTAGAATACACTACAGACTGTAAAACTTTCCTCCCAAATTTAGCTTCTTGGGAGGACAAAACATCCAGCTTGTAATGTTTAACAAATGTATTTAAGGATGACCATCTTGCCGACTTGCAGATGCTTTCTGGCGACTCTCTGGCTTGTGCCGCCCAGGAACTCGCCAACGCCCTGGTAGAGTGAGCCTTCAACCCTTTTGGGACACTCCTTCCTGCCACATTATATGCCTTAGCGATGGCCGCTACAATCCAGGAGCTAATTGTTCTCTTGGTAGGAGCTTGACCTTTCCTGTATCCATTCGGAATTATGAACAAATGTTCTGATTTTCTCCATTTCTTTGTTCTTTCCAAGTATATTTTTATGGCTCTTACTAAATCCAAAGTATGCCAAATTTCTTCCTCTGTAGATGTAGGAACAGGAAAAAATGCAGGCAAGATGACCTCCAAATCCATATGGAATTTAGATATAACTTTCGGCAGGAATCCAAATGCGGGTCTCAACACCACTCTGTCTCCAAAAACAACTGTATTTGGCTCAGAAGCCGCCAGAGCTGCTATTTCTCCAACTCTACAGGCTGATGTTACGGCCACTAGGAGAATAACTTTCAATGTCATATTCCACGCTGACGTTTCCTCCAAGGGCTCAAACGGAGCCTCGGTCAAGACCTTTAAGACTAAAGGCAGATCCCATGGTGGAAGATAATTCCTCTTCATTGGTCTAACTCTTACAAGGGCATTAAAGAATCTTCTTACCAGCGATTCTTCTGCCCAATTCTTCCCAGTCATTGCTGAAATTGCCGACACTTGACCTCTCAATGTACTGCACTGCAATTTCATCTCATATCCTGAAAACAGAAATTCTACCACCACTGCAGGCGATGGTGACAACGGATTCTCCTCCTTTTTTGAAACAAAATCCGCAAACTTTTCCCACACTCTATAGTATTGCTGGGAGGTGCTTTTCTTTCTTGATTTCAATAATAAGTCTATGACTTCATCCTTCAGCAGCAACCCTTTCAATGTCTCCCTCTCAACCGCCAAGCCATCAGACACAGATGATTGTGTCCCTGAAACTGAATGGAATTTTGTGACAGCCAGCCTGGGAAGTTCTGAATCTGCATCGGCTCTTCTATGGCCATTCTCTGAAGCAGGGGAAACCATGGCCTCCTGGGCCAGAAAGGGATAATTGCAATGGCTTCTGCCTCGTCTTTCTTTATCTTCTTCAACACTCTCCATACTAATGGACATGGAGGAAACACATAAATTAGGCCTTCTGACCAACTCTGTCTTAAGCCGTCCACTGCTTCTGCTTCCTTGCAGGGGAACCTTGCAAAAAACCGCTGACACTTCGTGTTCTGTAGGGATGCCATTACATCTACCCATGGCTGACCCCACTTCTTCACCAACTTCTCGAAGATGTTCTCGTGTAGACTCCACTCCCCTGGGTCTAACACTGCTCGACTGAGGAAATCTGCTTTCCAATTCTCTTTCCCTGGAAGATGTATTGCAGTTAACCCCTTTAGCCAACTTTCTGCCCACTGAAACAGTGGTTCTACTTCTTTCAGCAGAGCTCCGCTTTTGGTGCCACCTTGCTTCCCTATATAGGCAACCGCCGTTGTGTTGTCCGTCATTATCTTTACCTGCTTGTCTTTCAACAGGTGAGAAAAATGAATGAGAGCTTCTCTTATTGCTCTGAGCTCCAAAATATTTGATGGCACATTTTCTCCTATCCATGTGCCTTGTACAACTCTCTCCTCCATGTGGGCTCCCCAACCCACACTTGAAGCATCGGTGGTTATTACCACCCAGTCTGGTTCCTCTAGAGGGACTCCTCTCGCCAGATTCTCGTACTTGCACCACCAAGCTAGAGTCTTCTTGACCTCCTGTGGTACCACCAATTTTCTTTGTAAATGTAGATGGGGCTGATTTACCTTCCTTAGAAGAAAGAACTGCAAGGGCCTTAAATGCCACTTCGCCCATCTCACTATTTGTATCGTTGCTGACATCGCTCCCAGCACCTTCAGGCAATCGTGAACCGTAACTGTCTTCCTTCTCCTGAAGTCCTTTATCAATTCGACCACTTTCTTTTGTCTGTCTAGTGGTAGACTGACCAGATCTCGATCTGTTTGAAATAAAGCCCCTAAATACTGTAGGGTCTGAGTGGGAATAAAGTTGCTTTTTTCCTGGTTTATTACCCAACCATGGATCTGCAAAAATTCCTTTACTCTGGAAGTTTGCACCTCGGCCTCTGCCCTCGAGTTTGCCACAACCAGAATGTCGTCGAGATAATGGTATACTGCCACACCTTCCTTCCTTAACTCGGCGATGAGTGTGACCAATACTTTCGTGAATACTCTCGGAGACTGGGCTAGACCAAACGGCAGGCATCTGAACTGCACATGTGTGTCTTCTATTGCAAATCTCAGATATTTTCTGTGCACTTGAGCAATAGGCACATGAAAATAAGCATCTTTTAGATCTATGCTTGTCAGCCAGTCTCCACTTGAGACTACTTGCATTATGGATGTTAAGGATTCCATTTTGAACTTTCTTGCTTGCAGGAACTTGTTGAGATTCCTCATATCTAGCACCGGCCTCATTGCACCTGATGCCTTCTTTATCAGAAATAGCTTTGAATAAAACCCGGTGTGTCTTTCTTGAGGCATAACTGTTTCTATTGCTCCTGTCATGAATAACTGACTCAAATAATCTTGAGTTACTCTTCTGTTTGAATCTGTTCTTTTGATTTTCGACTCTATGAAAAAGTCTCTTTTGGGTACTGCCTTGAATTCCAGGAAGAATCCTGATTCGATTACCTCTTGTACCCAAACATCTTGAATCGTTGTGGCCCAGACATGCGAGAAATCGGCCAACCTGCCACCCACCATGGTCTGGGCCTTGCCACCTTCATTGTTGGTTGGAAGTTGACGGGGTAGAAGAGAAAAACCCAGATCTCTTAGCTGCCCCTCTGTAACTTGGACGACCTGATCGCCAAGACGTTTGCCTAGAATATTCTCTGCCAGGCTTATACTGTCTGGAAGTTTTGAAGGATTTGTCTTTAGCTTTGCCATAGTTTGAATCAAAACGTGCTTTCTTGGGCTGATTTTCCTGAGGAAGAAACACACTCTTGCCTCCTGACACCTTCTTTATAATCGCATCCAGTTTTTCCCCAAACAGCATCTCTCCCTCAAAAGGCAACTGGCATAAATTAGCTTTTGAAGCTGTATCCGCTGCCCAGGATTTTAGCCACAGAGCTCTTCTGGCTGCTACTGATAATGCCATTGATCTTGCTGAGAAGTGCACCATGTCTAGTGATGCTTCCGATATGAATTCTGTTGCCATTCTGCAATCGGACAACATTTCCAACAACTTCGGCCTTTTGACATTAGAGGATATTGCTTCTCCAAGATCTGCCAACCATACTTTTAATGCCCTCGACACCGATGTAAGTGCCACTGCCGGTTTACAGGCTGCTCCGGCAGCCCCAAAGGCCTTTCTTAGATTAAACTCCATCTTCTTCTCCATCGGCTCTCTAAAGACAGCCGCATCATCCACTGGAAGTGTAGTCTTCTTTGCAAGCCTGACCACAGCTGCATCCACTTTAGGCGGAGACTCCCAGGCCTTAGAATCTTGTTCATCAAAGGGGTACTTCTTATTGAACTTCCCTGCAGTTTGAGCCCTTTTTTCCGTCTTTTTCCATTCTGTTGTAATTATCTCTTTAATCGATGAATGTACTGGAAAATACACTGATCTTTTCTTTGAGGAGGGAAAAAGTCTATCTGCAGTCGACAACTTTGTAGCTTCCGTAGGGAATGTCAAAGTCTGCCTAACTGCCTTAATCAATGGGTCTATAATCGTTAAATCAAACGATGATTCTTCCTCTGATTCAATTTCCCCTTCCTCTGACCCTGCCTGAGACAGGATGTCCGAATCAGGTGATAGTTCTTCCTCTGACACATCCGACAAAAATTCTCCTTGTCTATGATGATGTCTTTGTCTCTTTCTGGAGCTTGACACTTCCTGGAATCCCTGTATCACCGCCTGTTTAATTACAGAAGCTAGGGAATCTGCAAACAACTGGTTCTCCTGTGACAACGAAGTTCCAGGATCTTGTTGTTTTTCTGCTGAAGCTGTTTTCTCCGGAGACTTGTCCTTTTTTGCATCTGTGGCAGGAAGGCTGCATAGAAATAACACATGGTTAGAATCTGAGCCTTACGTATGCCAAAGTCTCTCTGACTTATACATCACCTTTTCCCTTTAGGATGAGAGGCTTTCCCCGTCATACCAGGCTCCATTGGTAACTAGTCAAGAGAGTAACAATAATCAGCACTTCCACTTAATAATACAAGAAAGGAACTTAGCTGATCTGCAACACATACCTGCTCTGCGTGCCTAATACTCAGTCAGAATGCTGGCAAAATGGCACTAACAGGAAGTGTATACCTCTTTAAATAATGGAGGCCGCCCTCTGAATAATTTACCTTCCATTCTGGATAATAGCCATACCTGTATAATCTAAGCTCATTCCCAGTAAAAACGCTTGGTTTTGGCGCCAAAAAAAACCCTTACAGCGTCTTCCTCCTATCTTCTGCCGAAACGACATTTTGCCCTTTTCCAAAATGGCCGCTCGCACACTTCCGCCGTGACGCACTCACAGCAACCAAACGGCTGAACCGCATCCAGCGTGAACCTCTCCTGAGGGCTCCGGACTTCTCCTAACCCGCGCAGCGGGAGGATCAGACCACCTCCAAGCTGCTGCCATAGCCACGCTTCCTCCGCATCCCCCTGACCCGCAGAACGGGAGGAGAGATACGGGCATGTAAGTAAGCCCTGCTAACCCCAAGAGGGGAGCTTTCAGGGCCCTCACTTTTGATCCAGGATTCCACGTTCTCCACTGAACTAGCATCCTATCCCTGGCCCGGACAGGACAAAATAGACGAGGGAAGGGAGGAACAGGTGGAACTTTTAAATTGTAGGGGGAGGTCCTGTCCGCTGGCCTGCAGGGGGTAATTAACCCATGGGTGAATGCTGACCATGGGTGACTATGGGAAATATATATTCATATTTGTTATAAATACAATAGTACCCAATCACCTCAAAAACTGTTAGTGAAAAGAAGAAACATTTTTATTATGTTGTATGTAGTAAGCCTTTTACTACCCCTCCCCCCAACTTTCCTCTGTTAAGATAGAGAGAAGAGCAAATCCCTAATAAAGAAAATATAAATATACTCTACATATTTTATGTATGATTTATAGCTATGGCACATGGCTGTTTTGACAGCCATTGTACTCTGGCAAAGAACAATGGTAATCAAAATACCCCTGTGCATACAGTATGACACCACCTCCGCACTTGGTTCACCAAGTTCTACTTGCAACTGCTTTTTGTGCGTCACATATACTGTATATACTTATTTGACAGGTAAACAGGAGTTTTGTGACCACCGCTCTTTTCTATCGGATTTTAATTGTAGACAAAATGTTCAGTATGCTACCGTACTCCCTATTAGGAGAGATTGCATCAGTCAGACTTAAGCAACATTTTCATATGTATCAATCGCATAAAAAGCTAAATAACTCAAAAACCACAAATAATAAAAATTAAAACCAATTGCAAATTGTTTCAGAATATCACTCTCTACATCAGGGATCCCTAACCTTTTGAACCCGTGAGCAACATTCAAACGTAAAAGGAGTTGGGGAGCAACACAAGCATGAAAAATTTTCTTGGGGTGCAAAATAAGTGCTGTGATTGGCCATTTGGTAGCCCCTGTGTGAATTGTCAACCTACATTGAGGCTCTGTTTGGCAGTGCAGCTGGTTTCTATACAACCAAAACTTGCCTCCAAGCCTGGAATTCAAAAATAAGCTCCTGCTTTGAGGCCATTGGGAGCAACATCCAAGGAGTTGGAGAGCAACATGTTGCTCACGAGCTACTGGTTGGGGATCACTGCTCTACGTCATACTAACAGTTCATTGAAAGGGGGAACAACCCCTTTAATTGCTATTCTCAATTGTAGGAAGTCATAGCATAGTGTTAATGAGGATCAAATGGTTACTATTTGCTACAGTGAGATAAAACAAATGAAAGGCAATAGTTATGTTTAAGATACTTGATCTGCTTTTTCTGGGAGGTTCTTACAGCAGATTAGGTGAATCCAGCTGTGTGGTGGAGGGGCGGGTAGGCAAACGCCATGTTTATTAAAGCATCCTTAAAGGAGAATTCAACCCTTTAAGAAAAAATCCTGTATCTCCCTCCTCCCCCCGCTTAACTGCCCCCCCCCGGGGAAATGCCCCAATACTTTATACTTACCCCTCGGTGCAGATGCTGGCATCGGAGTTCCACACAGCCATCTTCTGGGTCTTTGTGTCTTCTTTGGCAATTTTCATGAGTTTTGGCACATGTGCAGTTGTCGCAAACTGGTAAAATTGATCCAACTGCACATGTGCCAACATGTCGATCTCCCACTCAGCTTGCCGAAGACCAGGAAGATGGCTGCGTGGAACTTCAATTCAATGCCAGAATCTGCGTGGAGGGGTAAGTATAAAGTATTGGGGCATTTCCCAGGGGGGCAGGAGTGAGGGGAGGTCTCCATGGGGTGGGGGTACTGGTTTTTTTCTTAAAGGGTTGAATTCTCCTTTAAGGACGCTTTAATAAACGTGGCGTTTGCCAACCACACACAGCTGGATTCACCTTATCTGCAGTAAGAACCTCCCAGAAAAAGCAGATCAAGTATCTTAAACATAACTATTTCCTTTCATTTGTTCAGTTAAGCTGGGGGCAGGAGGGAGGGGAGTCACCGAGGGGTGGGGGTATGGGTTTTTTTCTTAAAGGTTTGAATTCTCATTAAAAAAAACAAAAAAACTTTACAATAGTTGCCTAGTAACAAATAGTAACCATACAGGAAGTGCACATCAGTAGTGGCAGGAATTAGAAAGATAGAAGCTCAAAGGCCCCGCCCCCTTGCTGCAGGATTGCATCAGAAGATAAAATAACACGTGGACACAAGCACATATGTTTAACTGCGAGTTCCATTCTCCCCGCAGTACAGAAGCATTTAGGAACCCCAGTGTAGAGTATAATGTATTTCCAATGCTACACAGAGCTCTGCCGCAGGATCCTAATGTTAAACAAGTAGCGGCGGACGCCTTATGCTAATTAGACGCTCGGGTACAGCTGAACTGCAAGGCCCACCATCAGTGACAGCTAAAAGGGGCCAGACGGACCGGATTCTTATACATTAAGAACAATTAGCAGAATTCTTCCGCTAAGATTATTTACGTGTTTATAAAATGCTGCCACTCACTTTTCCTCCATGCTGTGTCCGAGTTCAGCAATGTATCCACCAGCCCCGGGTCCTTGAATCTCTTTCTCTGAGTCTCCCTGACGAGCTCCGGGTTTCCTCCTTTGTCTTCCCTGAAAAGATCTAAATCTAAAACCATGTTGACTGCTCGGCTCTGAGATAAATGAATTGGCTTCCGATATACTAGTCTTTGGCAGCTGCACTAGAGTGGATTCCCACACTGGAAACGCAACTGGATCCAGGTCACAGATACTTTAAAAAAAATTTAAAGGAATCTAGGCGCATGCGCAAACTGTCAGGCGCTGCGCTTGCGCAGTAAATCTGGCTGCTTTGCGTTCCATTAATTTGGTGATAAATACTTTATTTCCGGGAGGTGTATCTTCCATAGTTTGCTGTCATTCCCATACCCCCACTGTTTCAGTGTTTCTGTCGTGAATAACAGACCCAAAACAGGACATGATTTGGACCAGTGGGTCTGGACTGAGAATTAAAATAGGCCCTGGCATTTCAGGTACACAGAGGCCAAATCAGCCCACACAGCGGCCCAAACGGCTGCCACCAGTCCACTAAACAGCTGCGATTCTGGGGAAGAAGACGTCTGAAGCGGCTCCTCAAGATACCGCACCCCCTCGCTGGCTTACCCATCCGGTGGGGAGGCATCCAAGACAGGAACACTAGTGCAAAGAGCGCAACTGTGCTCTCTTTTACTAGTAAAGCCGAATTGAAGGGGGCCATATGGGTCATACCTGTTGCTTTTGAATGTGAGCTGCATGCTAAGGATCAAATGCAAACTCACTGAACAGTTATGTCCCATGTGGCCCCCCTTCAAGTCGCTGACTAACTCAGAGTTAGAGAGCTGAAAAGCAGGAAGTAGTGTTCTGGCTATTATGTCAGACATCCAGCCTTTATAGATTCCATTTTTGGCTAACTATATTAGAAACATTTTTTATTTTGCAAGGCAATTTACCCAGTTTTTGTTTTTACACTGAACTGTTTCTTTAAAGTCCCAATACAAAAAGATCGAAAAATTTGAGTTTTTTTAACTATAAAATCTGAATTTTTAGTGAGGAAAAAAAAAAGAATTCTTTCGGGATTTATGATACCCCCAAGGATGGAAATGAAAATACTCCTAATCAGACCTGCCGAGGTTATATATAAGTCAACGTCCTGTTTGGAAGTTTCTGTGGTATGCACTAGAATTAGTCAGAAGATCCAACTTTTTCTGCCAAAAATCAGAAAAATTCGGACTTTTCAGGGGGAAAAGCCCAAAAAGAATCAAGAAATGCAGGAAAAAAAATTATGATTCAGATTTTCATCAATTATAATGAGTTTTTACCCGATCCGAAAAAAATCATGTATTTTTAATCATAAATAATGTCCATTTGTGGATTCTAGTTTGGTTGGACTTTTTTATTTTAAATACTCCGAAAAATTTGGATTTTGATAAATAAGGCCCTTAAAGTTTTGTGTTCATCTTCTAATAGGTCTTTTCATTGATTTACATCAAATTACCTGGTCCAGTGGGTGCATTTAGGGATCAGCCAATTGTCAGTTTGAGACCATGACTATCATTTTGCCAAGCTACTAGCAGGACCGCCATTAGAAATAAAAGGGCTCCGTACTGCAACATTTTCTGGGCCCCCTGGTCCCCGCCCGGCCCCCAAGCCCCACCCTAGATGCCGTCCCCACACCACACTAAAAAGTCCACACAGACATCAGTGCTGAAAACGGTACCCCCCCTCACATGTTAGAAAAAGCCATTTGTTGTCAGGGCCCCTTAAAGGTTAAAAAAAATGGCAGCCAGGATCAAACATAAACTTTTTTTAAAAAAAATACTGGTGGTCAGCCCCCCCCCTACAAGTTAAAAAAAAACATTGGTGGTCAGGGCCCCCCTATAAGTTAAAAAAAAAAACTGGTGGCAGGCCCCCCCCCATAAATTTTTTAAAAAAAACATTGGTGGTCAGGGCCCCCCTACAAGTACAAATGAATCATTGGTGGTCATAGGATATTTTTAAAAAAAAACTTTGGTGGCAGATTCCATCACTTGACTAATTCAACTTCCTCTGATCAAGACTAAAGCCAACAATCATTTCTCACTACTAATAGTGCTTGATCTCTCAGCTGCATTTGACACTGTAGATCACCCTCTCCTCCTCCAGTCCCTCCAGTCGCTTGGCCTTCATGACACAGCCCTGTCCTGGTTCTCTTCTTACATCACCAATCGTTCCTTCAGTGTCTCCTACAATGGAGTATCATCTTCTCCCCTACCTCTTTCTGTTGGAGTTCCTCAAGGCTCTGTCCTGGGACCATTACTATGCAAATTAATAAACTCGTATGGTTTCCACTACCACCTCTATGCTGACGATACTCAGATCTATCTCTCATCTCCTGATCTCAACCCAGAACTCCTAACTCGCGTCTCCTCCTGCATGTCCGCTATCTCTACCTGGATGTCGCAACGCTACCTTAAATTAAACCTCTCTAAAACTGAAATGGTTCTCTTTCCTCCAACTCAATACAAACTCACGTGCACACTCAGGCCCTTTCTGCAAGATCACGCTCGGTGCACAGCTCCTTAGGGAGACGGCCCTCCCAAAATTTTTGCTAGTAGAAAAACACTGCAAGCCGGCACACACAGCTATTCAAACCGGGGTACAACCCCTGGTACGTTTTTGTGACGCAATAAACGTACCAGGGGTTGTACCCCGGTTTGAATAGCTGTGTGTGCCGGCTTGCAGTGTTTTTCTCTTTCCTCCAACTAACACCAGTAACATCCCGGAAGTATCCATCATAGTTAACAATTCCACTATCACCCCCTCTCCCCAGGCCCAGTGCCTTGGGGTTATCCTAGACAGGGCCGGAACTAGGGGTAGGCAGAGTAGGCATCTGCCTAGGGCGCAATCGGAAGGGGGTGCACTTTTAAGGGGAAACTTTTCTTTCAAATAATCCTTTATTCTATCAGATTGCCTGGCCGTGTGATATTGCTAGCATAGTGCTGTCATCTAGCTCCGGCAGCGATCTCCAGCCCCCACCTCCCTCTTACTTGAACGCATCCTGCTGGATGCTGCCACTGCCCTTCTTCTTAATGTGCTGTGTGACGCATGCGCTCTAGGAAGCGGCGCGTGTAGACGTAAGCAGTACACACATTGAGACTGCAGTGGGTCAGCAGAGAGACTGGCGCGTTGGCGTGGCGCCTGGCGCGGCAAGTGGCTTGGGAACCTGGCTGGCGTGGTTTGAAGAGAGCTGGGCCTGGGCCTTGTGCACACCGACTGAAAATCAGACGACTGCTGGGCTTAGTTTATGCTTCCTGCTGGCTGCTGGCACAAACATCATCTTGGGCAATAATCTTGCTGCTGTTGGTTTCTAGCCTGGCACACATTTAAAGGGGGAATATTTTGCTGGCTGGCACAGATATGGAGCATTATTTGGCTGCCGGCTGGCACAGGTATTAATTTGGGAGCAATATTTGGCTGTTGGCTGGCACAGGTATTAATTTGGGGGCAATATGTGGCTGCTGGCTGGCACACATATTAATTTGGGGGCAATATTTGGCTGCTGGCTGTCACAGGTTTTAATTTGGGAGCAATATTTGGCTGCTGGCTGGCACAGGTATTAATTTGGGGGCAATATTTGGCTGTTGGCTGACACAGGTATTAATTTGGGGGCAATATGTGGCTGCTGGCTGGCACATATATTAATTTGGGGGCAATATTTGGCTGCTGGCTGGCACATGTATTAATTTGGGAGCAGTATTTGGCTGCTGGCTGGCACATATATTAATTTGGGGGCAATATTTGGCTGCTGGCTGGCACATGTATTCATTTGGGAGCAGTATTTGGCTGCTGTCTGGCACATATATTAATTTGGGGGCAATATTTGGCTGTTGGCTGGCACATATATTAATTTGGGGGCAATATTGGGGCCAATATTTGGCTGTTGGCTGGTACAGATATGGGGCAATATTTCGGCTGTTGGCTGGCACAGGTACAGACTTGGGGGCAATATGTTGACTACTGTTGGCACAGGCACAGAATTCTGGGAAAATATTTTGGCTGCTGGCTGACACAGGTACAGATTTGGGGGCAATATTTTGGGTACTGCTGTCACAGATACTAAGCTACCTCAAAAATGGGCATGCTGGCAGTGGAAAGGCTACCACATGGCTAAGGAGGTTTCAGCTTTAACATAAATTGCACTTTTCTCATAGGAGTTGTGTCAAAAGTAAAATGTTGTGGGCATTTCAGTATTGATGTTAAGTGAACCCTTCATTTGCACTTTGATTAACAGGATAAAATGATCCTACTGTTTTGGTTTTTCTGACATTTTTTAGTGTAGCTTATTTTTGTTTGTTAACATTACATATTTATACAAAGCTTTCATTCATGAATGTGTTGTAAGCTTTCTTTATTTAAAAAAAAACATAATGGTAAGGTTGGAAATGGTAATGCAGGACGGGGGGGGGGCGCTGATTGAAGTCCTTGCCTAGGGTGCCAAACTACCTTGGCCCGGCCCTGATCCTACATTCTGCCCTGTCATTCACTCCTCATATCCAGTCACTTATTAAATCATGTCACTTCCACCTAAGGAACATATCCAAAATTCTTACTCACTCTCTTATGATATCGCGTCTAGACTACTGTAACTCTCTTTTAATTGGCCTTCCCCTCCAGAGACTGTCACCTCTCCAGTTCATAATGAACACTGCTGCTAGGCTCATATACCTCAACAACCGCTCCTCCTCTGCCTCGCCATTCTGTCAATCCATGCACTGGCTTCCGTTCCCTTTCAGAATCAAATTCAAATTAATGACACTGACTTTCAAAGCACTTCATAACTCTACCCCAACCTACATCTCTGAACACATCTCTATATACTCACCCAATTGCTTACTATGCTCCTCTACTGACCTGCTACTCAACTCTTCTCTCATTACCTCCTCACATGCTCGCATTCAAGACTTTGCAAGGGCTGCACCCCTCCTCTGGAACTCTCTCCCACGGTCTGTCTGCCTTTCTCCCAACCTTTCTGCTTTCAAGAAATCTCTGAAAACTCACTTTTTTCGAGAAGCCTACCCTCACTCTGCTTAACTACCAAACGCAACACCACATACAATACCACATTTCTCACCCACTTAAATCGATCCCACTCCCACACTGTGTGTATAACTCCCTTCCCTTTAGAGTGTATGCCTATGCATAGGGCCTTCCTCACCTTTTTGTACCTGTATTGATTGTGATCTTTGTTACTCCATATGTTCTATGTATAGAATTCATGTGATTTAGTTGTATAATCACATTTACTTTACAGTGCTACGCAATATGTTGGCGCTATATAAATACATGTTAATAATAATAATAATAATAATAATAATAATAATAATAATAATAAAGTCTTGCCTCTGGTAATAGCACCATCCTAGTTAATTATAATATTTGTGGTGGACACTAGTGATGTGCGGGCCGGCCCGATACCCGCGGGTTCAGCCGACCTTGCACTCTTCTTCCGGGTTCGTCTTTTATAGACAATGCACCTGCTTTCCCTGCCCCTTTTGTGACATCATCACGAGGCGCGTCTATAAAAGCAACCCAGAAGTCAGATGCGGGTGGTCGCAGGCTAAGGTAGGGCAGGTTAAGGTGCGGGTCGGGACCAAATCATATTTTAAGGTGCTCACTGCAGGGGTCATCTGTAAGATCCCCAGAGAAAAATAGAAATTAAGCAATAGCAGAGCATTCCAGTTAAGTAAACTTATTTAATTTGCATATTAACCCAACACATTTCAACTCCTCCCCCCAATGTTTTAGGGGGTCAAAGCACCATCCTATTTAACAGTCCTTTAGGCCAATGGCATTTTGTTGCTTGCTCATGACACCTGCAATTACCTTTTCTTAGGTTAAACCTATAATTGCAGTGAACCTGAGATTAGTCATGCAGCACTGTCAACTTTTATTTGGAGGGTTGTGGAAGATCTGCTGATTGCTCACTGCACATGTGCACTTTGTCCTCTGATGGCACTGTCTCTGCACATGCGTCCAATGGGTTTCACTGGAGATAGTAGAAAATAGGGGGCATGAGATAGATTGACAGGACACAGGTCTGATCATGTTATTGCTTTAGAATGTGGCAGTAAACATCTTCAAGCAATAACATGTTAACACTGGCACAATCTAAACAATTACAAGGTTAGCCCATGTAGTCAGTGTGCGTTTTGATACCCTTGAGAGAGAATTCATGTGGTTGACCATATTCCCAATGTGGTATTGCCCTTAGTAGCTTTTGGGCAGGCCTGAACTGGCAATCTGCAGGTTCTGGCAAATGTCAGAGGGGCTGCCATATGATGCCATAGAAAGTCACTATTTAGTGGGCTTGTGGGGAGCTGATTGGGCCTCTCTGTACTTGGAATGCCAGGACCTATTTTGACTCCCAGTCCAGACCTGCTTTTGGGTCCCAACTGTTTAGCCATTTGTGTTTGTGCTACTGTAGTACCTACCACATAATCAACAAACCAGTGTCCAGGTGAATAGCTTATTGCAGCAAAGCATAATTCTTCCCTAATGGAATCCACACTCGCATACTGTTGGACAGAGGTTCAGTGTGACTCTTCTGTATCTCTGAACTCTGGTCAATAGAACCAATGAGGGTCAGACTGACCTGTTGGCAACATTTTCAAGGCAGCATATCTGGTTCATGTACAGTGACATGGTGCCAAAGGAAATTTCTACGGTTTCTAAGCTAGGACTTTTTTGTCTTTTTAATCATATCCTCAGATATATTAAGGTTATATGCTGAAGGGTTCATCTGCCACATTGCAGACAGGGAGAATGCTGGGTTGTGCCCAGCTGTCACAGTCATTGACTGGCATAAGCAGAGCATTATTCATTCTCTATGGAAAGAAGAGACAGGCTGTTCCTAAGAACGCCACCATGATTAACATGCTCCATATGATAAAGGCCACCTGATAGCTCACCCTAACTGACTTTCAACCTGGGCTTTTAGGTACAGTAGATCAAGAAGAGGATATAATCAATGAGTCCCATGGTTTGGAAATCACTGTTCAAGGGGAAGTCCTGTTGGGAAATTAAGGGCATTGTGACTGCTACTAGGCAGAGCATTCCACATCCTTCCAGTTTAGAACCAATTGCTCTTGTCCTTTCTGGGCAAATGTACATGTACATTTTTGAAATCCTCTCAAAAGAGCATCTTTAAAGATGGGCTTTCTTTGTAGTTTAGTTTAGTTCCAAAAGGACACTTTTTAAATACAGACGTTATACAACATACATTAGACAACACTGAACAACTGATTTATTAAAAAATTGGCTTTTTATTTATTCGCATTAAAACACTTAGAACTCTGAAGAACAAAGAATATGTGATGCAAGCATACACCATCTTCAAGCATGTAGAAATGAGAAACAAAGAAGGTATTCCATTACATCTACAAAGGCAGAATACACATCAGTGTTGAGTCATTGGCAGTTTAACAGAATGTAGCGATCAAGTGATGGATGCACGTTGTCATCCCTTCTTAATAATATAAAAGCAGTGTCAGTGTCATAGCGAGAAGTCACCAGGTACCATTGAAAAAACCTTCAGCGGATTCCTGATGTGCATCTTCAAGCAACTCCTGGGGCCTCCCCCCCCCATGACTTTTGTTATCCTCTTTCCCGGTTTTAGTCACTTTGAAGGAGAAGATGTGGAAGGGGAAGTTGGACTACTATACAGAAGACTCCATGGTTTTGGGGTCTGCTGTATGGTAGTTCACAACTGAGCTAGCAGTGTTACTTTGTTAGATAGACGTTGATTCTCTTAAAGGTACTATTACAATAATATTATTATTGTGCCTGCCTATAACTAGTAATTAAAAAATTATGTTTATGCAAGACTATTTAAGTAACTTGAGAACCCTCATTTTGGTGCTTGGGTTCAAAGGGTTTCCCAAAGTCACTTACATGGATTCCTTAACCAGGTTTTTCCCAGATAAGGGTGCACATTTACATTTGGAGTTAAGTAATTGACCTCTCCTTCTGTCTGATATGGCACAAAATTCTTATTTAAAGTGTTCCATGTCCATCCAGTTTCTAATAGCCAGAAAAAAAAATGTATGTATATATATATATATATATATATATATATATATATATATATATATATATATATATATATATATATATGTGGTTAATCTCTGAGGCTAATAATGAAGAAAGCTCGTTGACATGCTGAACACTAATAACCAAACTTGACAGTCTAATAGAACCATTTACATATCCATGTCGACACCTCCGGATGACTTTAGAGGTACTGAATCAAATCCATCTGATGATCTCTGAAACAAAAAAAAATATTACCATACATTATACACAAAATACCACAATAGTTTGCAGTCATTTTGGAGAAGTAACAGAATTATGGTATATCACAGGGGGTTAAATAAAGTACAAACGGACATATTGATAATAGAAAAAGACAGCAAAATGTACAGCTATTAAGGATAAACTAAACCCAGAAATAATTGACATGTTCAGCTGTCCAGTGATTTAACCCTTTCTTAGATTGTATACTCAACAGGGCAGGAACCTCCCTCCTACTGTGCCTGTTACCATATTGCATTTAATCTTTGTATATTTTTTACTTATAATGTTTGCACTCTCTGTGGATACTTTTCTACATTGTATAATTGAAAAGACGATGTGGCAAATGGCGGAGCGCTTCCCATGCACGCCAGCTCCTGCTACGCCGCAGCTCTCGCAATGTATCGGCTCCTTCTGACCGGTTGCCACATCACACTTCTGTTACCGCTGCAGAGCGCTGATCAAAGCATTCTTGGAGTCTGGTAAGTTAATATCAATAGATCGGCTTTATTTTGCGCTTTTAAAATTACAAAGGAGGGGATTTACATCTGATGTAAATCCCCTCCTTTGTAATTTTAAAAGCGCAAAATAAAGCACCCAGCAACAATTGCTTCTATTAAAAATAAAGTAACCAAAAATCTATTAAGAGCACATCCCCTACAAAATATTTATTAAAACATACAATAATAGTTTACAGGCCAGCCTACCAAAATTAATATTAATAAATAATCAACTAGTAACATCGGACAACTACAGTTTTAAGGATAAATCAAGAAATGAAAACAACTCAACATCAAAAAATTTAATACAAACATTAAAAATTGCATTTCAATAAAATCACGAAATCAAGAAAGCAAAAATAATTGATCACAAATTGACAGTGTGATTCGTTTTCATAATAAGTCATACTAATGAATAGTTTTTAGGGGCAAAAAAATAGACAAAATGAAAAAACAAAATGTGTGTAAAACACAAAATATTTTAATATTAATATTTTAAGAAAGTTACATTTAGTAATGTGTGCATGTTACCTGCCTCAGCAGATGTCCTAGTGGACACTAGGGGGCCTATTTAATAAAAGTCGAATTTCTGTTTTTTTACAAATTACATACTTGTTCTTTAAGGAAAAAAAAATTATTTCTAAAAAAACTATACAAATTTGAGATATTTTAAGGGGCAGATTTATTAAGGGTCGAATTGAAAATTCAAATTCAATTTTCTGATTTTTTTGTGGTCAAAACTGTCAAATTTGACTAGGGAATTATCCAAACTCGATTCAAGTTTTTTTAAAAACTCTAATTAGATTTTTTGAGATTTTTCATACTCTTACCTGTTAAGAATTTGAATTCGACTATTTGCCACCTAAAATCGGCCAAATGACTGTTTAATTCAATGTTTGCAGCCTACCTGACAAAGTTTTTTTCGGAAAAAAAACTCAAATCAAGTTTGATCAAATCTGATTATAGTTTTTGCGTCATTTAAATTAGTTTGAGTTTAAATAATTTGATTTTATTAATAAATTTCAGCAAGTCAAATTTTGAATTCATTAGAATTTAAGGAAGTTTAAAAAACTCCTACAATAAATGTGCCTCAAACCACAAAAAATGAATGCAAAAATTTTCCAACTTAACATGGTCAAGGTCCAATAGAAGTCTACACTGATCCTGTTTGAACTTTTTTTTTGCCATTCAGATTTTTAGAGGTTTTCAGATTTTTATGCTAGTTATTGTCCGAAAAACTCTTAAGATTTTCAAATTTTTTAGCACATCATTCAGCTTTTTTTGTTCATGCTTTTTATATTCAAATCTTTTAATTACTTTCATTGCATTTGTGGTTTTAGAGAAAATAAGTTTATTCGTGCTTTCTAAAACCACTAAAATGAGAATGTTTCACATTGGTGTAATTACACCTGTTAAAGAGATGCAAGTGCCTGCCAATGTGAAGTTTATATGCCAAAAATTGTCATATTAGTGTTTAAGTAATTTGCTGATGCTATGATAAATTACATTTTTTCCAAGTATTCTTCAAATTTGACGATTCTCACTTTAGTAAATATGCCCCTAAATCCTTAAAAAGTGCTAGGATTTAGCAGAATTCCAAACTTGAGGTCGAATTCAGTGCATCCCTAACATATTAATTACCAAAAAGGTAGTCCATACTGTACCTTTCCAGACAAATACATGAACTTTCGTAACAGAGAACGGTGATTATTGAAGATTAGATCATCCTCTGCATCCTCTCCCTCCATGATAGCACAACTGTCAGCAGCTGGAAGCTCCCCTTCTTTAGAGGGAGCATTCATCATTAAGCGTGAGTACTTAAACTCCAGTCTAGAAAAAAAATGGGAGAGGATATGTTCTATGAAGGCAATAGTCAACCACAAAGACACAAATAGTTATTACTTGTATTAATAGTTATTCTATGGAAACAAATAATTGCTTTCCACAAGCAGTATTACCTTTGCATGAATTTAATATCGTTTTTGCAAACCCGGAAAGTATTTAGCAACCCCATGTGAAAGAAAGCTTTTACATTTTATAGTCTAAAACTTCTTGATGAAAAAGTTATTTTTTCTCCACAAAACAACGGCACCTTTAAGCAGGCAAAAATGCACTATGTGTAATAAAAATCCACAATGTAATAACTGTTGTGTACAATATTACATTACAAAATAAGTTGTGTTCATTTTATTGTTTACTTCTTTTATTACATGTCCCTTTACGAATGCTGTACTTATCATAAAGGCGCAGAGAATACATTAACCTTACATTCTATGAAGCAAATGGAGAACATTTCCACATACTTTTGATTTTTCCTCCAGAAGTACCCAGTAAGGACAGTGAGCAGCAGAGCAGTGCAGATACCACCAGATACACCCACTTTAAGCCAAAAGTCCTCACTCTTACAGATTGTGACACTTGGATTTGGTAGCTCTACACCACCAACACACAGGCGTGGATCTCTCCACATCGGGGAGGTCCTCTGAAATGGAAATTTAACACTGGTCATAAGTTCAACAAATGTTTAATTTAGAACATGACATTTTTTTCTAGACCAAATTTGTAAAGAGTTGTAAAACCTCACCGCAGCTACAGATTATGTATTAAAACACTAACTGGTGGCCTACATGCAGCCAAGGAATTCTTATGGCCCCATAGCCTGCTCAACAGCAACATTGCACAGGTATATGATGATGTTACCATTTAGCATTGAACCTGTAGTACAGGTATGGGTGTCTGGAAACCTGTTATCCAGAAAGCTCCAAATTATGGGAAGGACAGCGACCATTTTAATAAAATAATGAACAATTTTAAAATTATTTTTACTATATCCCAACTAAGATAATTATGTTGGGTTTAATTAAAGTTGTTTGTTTTAGTAGACTTAAGGTATGGAAATTATAGGGAAACCCCTTATCCAGAAAACCCCAGGTACCTAGCATTCTGGATAACAGGTCTTATACCTGTATGCTGTAATCAGCAGACTGCATATAAAAGGTTAAAAAGTACTATTCTGATATCTGTGGCATAATACTTTACAAGCATATCTTTTCAGATGTCTTTATTTTCAGCAGTAGAACACTAAGTGATGAACTAAGCTATAACTCTTATTACCTGAAGACCATGCTGGCATTCACCAGTGATTATATGATAGTCCTGTTCACTGCAAAGGGGACATGCCGCCTTTGTCTCCCACAAAAAATGAAATGTGCACCCATCACAAGTTCCTTCTGGACAGTCACTGTTAGAAAACAAGGTAAAAAATTATCATACATTTTTATCTTGAATTATCAGAATTGTAACTTAAAATTTCCATGTAGAAACTGAGTTATTTGATCTTATTTATATATAAGACCATTATATATTATATATGGAATTATTTAACTTTTTGCTCTGCAGCTCTTGAATTTTAAAAACAGCACCTATCTACCCGTAGGAACCGAGTTACTCTAGCAACCTGGCAGTGGTTTAAATGACAGGAATGACTGGAATGTGATAAGAGCTAAGAGTACAAATAACAATACAGTTGTAGCAACCTAGAACCATAGTTTTTTGGCTGCTGGTGTCAATGATCCAAAACAATCTCCCAGAGCAGGGCAGCCATGTTGGAACTGACACATGGGCATAATGAGAGAGTGCTCCAATTTGTTCAGTATATGTACCTGTGCAGATCTGTAAACCAAATCAACTCCCGTCTATTGTGCTCACCAGATGAAATCAACAGAGACTCTTGTCCAACTTAATCTGTGACTTTATGCACACATCGTGATCGTGGCAAACATTGTGCAGACAGCTTTCACGTTTCATGCCTTTACTACTGCCACTTCCTCAGAGCTGAGTGAAACTCACGTGATATAACACTTATGGGCAGATTTACTAAGGGTCAAATTTCGAAGTTAAAAAAACTTCGCAATTCAACCCTCGAATTGAAATCCTTCGACTAGAATATTCGAACGATCGAAGGAAAACGATTAAATCCTTCGAATCAAACAATTTGAACGTACGATCAAAGGATTTTCCTTCGATGTACAAAGACTTAGAAAATGGTTGTAGAAGGTCCCCATAGGCTAATATAGCACTTCGGCAGGTTTAATTTGGCGATGTATTGAAGTCAAAGTTTTTTAAAAGAGACAGTACTTCGATTATCGAATGGTCGAATATTCGAACAATTTTTACTTTGAATCGAAGTAAATTCGAAGACGTAGTATCTTATTCGATGGTTGAAGCATTCAAAAAAATTACCACTTAATTTAGGATCTAAGTATAACACAATTAGATTTAAGTGTAACTTTAGAGGTACAGTGATTTCGATATATGCCTTTGAGAGAGATGTAAACGGACATGGTATGTTTGTGGACCCCTCAGAATAGATGTAACGTGTCCATTGAGAAGTTTTTAAATGAATCATTTTTAAATGAATTATATTTAACTCTGACACTTTTTTACATTTTTGCATATGAACACCGTTTTACACTTTTATATGTACTATTTTATATTTTTGTATGTCTAATGCAGCACAAGATGCAGAGCACAGCAATGCAGCAGTGACACTCATTTTGATAACCCCTGATCTTACCAGTCTCCACACTTTGTCTCATACACCATCTTCTTTTACATTGTAAGCAGGGCCCTTTTTAGCACTTTTATCAGTTCCATCTTAGTATGTTTTCACATAGTCAATGTCAATGCTCGAGAAAAACTCCACCCGCACCCGACCCTAACTCGCTGTGCCCCAGCCCGTACCCAACCCTAACCGGAGTGCTTCCCTCTTTATATCCATCCCCGCGTCCGCTGTGATGTCATGAAAAGGCAGGACCTGCACGAGTATATAAAAAGGCACGTGCAGAGGTGGAAGTGGGGCAGGAGAAGGTTGCAGGCGGGTAGAATGGAGGCCAAAATTCAACCCGAACCCGAGAACGTACTGTGGAAGTCAGCCCGAACCCGCGGACATCATGCCGGCCTGCACATCACTAGTGTACACCTACGTATAGTACAGCACTTAAATTATGTTGTTGCAATACTTTATAAATATGTGATAATAATGACAGCAGGGACAGAACACAGGGGGACAGATGTTTACTGTCCTTACCTGACCTCTAATCCGTTTGTGAGGTGCAGAGCACATGTATGCCCCCAAAGGCACTGTTAATTAGTCCACTGAAGTTAAATATTTTCATATTGGTGTCAGTAGAGGAAAATTCTTACCTAGGAGTTGACAATTTGTCCAAAACAGTCAGTTGTGGGTTACAGCGAAGTCGAACAGTTGTGGCACGGCCAGAACGGCAAGAATCCGTGAATTCATTTGACCTAAAGGATTACGCAACAAGTGAAAGAAGAGGTAAGCAATCTTTTTCTTTACATGATGCTATAATTTAGGGTTTGGCAGAAAAAAAATGAGTATTTTGGTAAAACATATAAACAGAAATTGCATTGAAAAAACAGAAGCAAAGAAACCACTGCATTTGAAAAACAGCTGCAGTTTGGGTCATAAAGTATCACTGTCAAACGTTTCCCTTCTGCATAGCATTCTGGCTTTGTAAAAGATATTTGCTTAAATGTTCCCATAATGCAGGTCCAAATATATGCCCCCATGCTGTTTTTTGGTGGGTAACCATGAAACTTCCCACTATAATAAAAAATAGTTACAAAAGTGTGGTACATAAACCGAGTTCTGGGTAGTAGCAATATCTCTCAAGGTATATCTGGGTCCCCTCAAATGCAATACATGCAATTTTTTTCATAATTTATTTAGGTAAATGAAAAACAGAAGATTGAGGAATATCTAGCTCCTTTTTAGCCCATAGCCTGGTCTGAGATGAAGTCAACTCTGATGAAAGAGGTAATGTTCTGTAAAATCCGCACTTTACTGAATTTGTGGAGAAACGACCTTTCGCCAGAATGCTCGGGACCTGGGGTTTTCCGGATAACAGATCTTTCCGTAATTTGGGTCTTCATGCCTTTAGTCTACTAGAAAGTCATTTAAACAATAAATAAATCCAATAGGCTAGTTTTGCTTCCAATAAGGATTAATTATATCTTAGTTGGGATCAAGTACAAGCTACTATTTTATTATTACAGAGAAAAAGGAAATCATTTTTAAAAATTTGGATTATTTGGATAAAATGGAGTCTAAGGGAGACAGCCATTCCAGATTTTGCAGCTTTCTGGATAAGAGATCCTATACCGTTATATGTTTTTTCCATGGTATCTCTGATACATAAACCCCGGGGACATTAGCAGGGCCAAAAGTCAAGATGCACTTAAAATTTTGAAATTTGGGGCAGAAAAAATCTAAAAATGAATGGGAGGAGTTAAAGTGAAAGTTGGTACAAGACCTATGTGTTGACAAAGAAAAGGAAGAGAGTGTGTAGGGCATGGCGGCATACACTTGGTCCATAGATTTTAAATAAGTTATAATGTGATAAAATGAAGGCATTATTATCAGTACTGTACCTAAAGTAGAAAATAATGTCTTGTATTCCTGCATTCTCTCCAGGAAACAATTGTGCAGAAATATTACCAAGAGTTGTGGCAGTTGTCACACCTGATAGAAACAAAATAGGAAAACAAAAAATATAATTTCTCTTTATGTCTCCCTAAATGCAGTCCACTAAATGCACTGAAAATTATATAATTATTTTAAGGCACACAAATATTACCAAGTAGATGATCAGCAATGCTAACTGGTTGAGATGACATTGTGTGTCCTGATGCATCTGATGGTACAATAACAGACTGACAAATGTAGGAAGTCACAGTGTTCCATGATTCTGTCTCTGTCCCTCTGCCACCCAATACATTATCCACACAAGATGCCAGCCTTTTCCCCTAACAGGAGGAAACAACAAATTTGCATGTAAGACAGTGTAATGGAGCATATACAAATAAAGAACTCCAGTGCATTTTACTTTTACCAATATGCCATGGGACTGTGGAACCTAATGTCACAACTTATTAGGCATACTAGACTTGTGGCCAATAGGATGCGATGTTAATTAAGTGTACCAGAGGTATTCGCTGGCATTCCCAAAATAGCATGCCTCTTTGGAATGTCTTCTGTATAAGGTACAAAAGAGGGACATAGAGAAATGCCAATTTAATACTATTTTAAAAGGGCTTAAATAATGTAGAAAACATTTAATTGTGCTGAATTAAAATTTTCCTTTAAGGAAAGAGTCAATCATAAGTGGTCACTTCCCACTGGACATAGGCATCATGATGCAACTGATTTTGGAAACAACTGATGCTCTGTCAGCAACCCCACAAATTAGAATTGACAAATAATGTGCATAAGAACTTGATTTGCTTTATGAGAAAGATACAGTAAAAGTAAAAGCTGAACATTTTTTTTTTTATTATTATTATTTTTATTAATAATAAAGAATAATTAACTGTAATGGAACTATGGGGATTGAGTGGTACCCTAGCTTTGTAAATTGTGCAACTACAAGCTCTTACTGTACGTTTATATGGTTCATAGCAGTGTTGGACTGGGGGTTTGGGCCCACCGAAGCCTCCAACTTAAGGGCCAACCACCCCCATTATGAACTCCTACAAATTTAAGGCAACCCGGGGGGAAGGGTGTTTGGTCATGAGCCAGCAGAACATCTCTTAAGGCACAGGTCTTTAATGCTAAAGGGCTTCAGTTACCATGGGCTGATACAGCGGCTGACTGGTACAGTACCCCCAAAACATTATGTGCAACCTTTCTGTCCTACTTCTTTGATACACTTTAGTTCTCCTTTACTAGACAACCATTATTCTGTGTGTGGAGCCAGCCAACACTTTTTACTGTAGATGATAATTATATGTGTAAGTGTGTAAAACATCCATTTGACTGATATCCTCCCTGAAAATGTTTTTCAGTCTGTTTGGGAAAAGTACTGCACAAACTTCTCTTGACTAAATTATACACAATAGGGAAATTGGGCCATCTGGCCAAACAGTTAGATAACCTGGCAATTATTCCCAGAGTTGCCAATCACAGACCTGGTTTCCACAAAGACTGATGCTGAAGTTACGATTATATCTCTTCCCCTTGGTGGTAAAGCTCGGTGGCCCAGAGAATGATGTCACATTAGGAAGAGAAGAGAAATTATATTTCAGCTGCCCCTTTCCTGCTGGTACAGTCAGTAAACAATCACTAAAACATGCTGAATGTGCCTGGGGAAAATGGGAAAATCAAAATGAGTTGAGAAATAATATAAACTATTACAAACACAATTGTGATCATCAGTTTACATATCCCTGGCAGAATCTTAAAAATGCCATTTATGGAAAATATGATTCTGCAAACTCCATTCTTTTATTTTGGAATATTGGTCACTGGTCAGGTAAAGCTATCTTTTATCATAGGAATCATAATCATAACTGAACAGATTGCCCTGATGAAAAGTTTACGTCGTTCAAAGTTTTGGCTGATAATATGCACTCAAACTGACATACACAGGTTGAGAGGGCAATGAAGGGCAAGTATCCACACGTGCATTTTGTTTGATTGTACTTAATATCTGTCTATAGCCAATGAGGCAGATTTCCTAAAGGGTGAAGCAGCCGTTGCTAGAGAAAATTCACCAGAAATCCCATCCGCAGGGACATCGCCAATTTAGTAACAGGCGTAGAGGACAATTCACTAGAGAAAGAGACCATCGCTAGCGCAATTTTGCGCCCTATTGCCAGGCAAATTTTTGCTCAGGAGAATAATCGTTACTCTGCAAGTTCATTAAGTGCGAATTTTACAGAGTTTCCTTCATCACCTTAGACCTGGCAAACTGATAAGATGAAGCTACATCATCCTCAATCTTATGTCAGTGACATCATATCCTGTATGGTGAAGTCATAAAAGTTCTAGAAAAGACTGGAGTCTTTTCATATTTTAAAGCCGGATTGCCTTCAAAAGTTCTAATTATAAAATAAATTGTGTTAAAAAAAATTTCCAACCATTTGAGGGGCATGCCACATTCGTTTTAGGCTGGGTTCATGTCCAAGACATTAGAGTCTCTCTTTTGTGTTTATTTTGCTTCCTTGGACATTTGTAATAATAAGTGGCTACTTTAAGCATTTGCACCAATATCTCTAATAAAGACATCTATACAACCTATATGTATCTGTCCTATTCAAATTAGCCAAAGCGTTAGTGTACTAACGAAGTTTTGCTAGGAAGAAATTAACGCATATTAAATGCTCGTGCTGAGGAATTAATACTAGCAAAACATCGCTGTTTCAGCAGACACAATAAGGAGATGCTTGAACAATGAGCTGCACAGTAAAGTTGTCAGAAAAAAAAAACATTGTTGCACCAAAACCACAAAATAGCCTGCTTACAATTCATCAAACCACAAATTGAGGCATTTTGGGTAGATTTCAAACATGGAGTCCATGCCAGACAACCAACAAAGTTACAGATATACTATTGCATATTTAAGCAACAGATAGTTTATACCATATTAAGTGGCATATTAAAGAATCTTACCAAACTAGAATATACATAAGTTTTGCCCTTTTATATATTTTAGCTTGATTCCCCATTTTATATTTCCTGTGCTGCCTCAGAGATCACCTGACCAGAAATACTGCAGCTCTATCTGGAAAAAGCAAAAGATAGAGCTTTGTCTGTTTATTGGCTCATGCGACCTAACATGTATGGCTTGTTTGGTGCGTCTATGTGCACCATGAATTGTAACATCCCAGGGGGTGGCCCTTATTTCTTAAAGGGGTTGTTCACCTTCCAAACACTTTTTCAGTTTAGTTGTTTCAAGATTGTTCACCAGAGATAAAGACTTTTTTTCAATTGATTTCAGTTTTTTATTTTTTATAGTTTTTCCAAAACTGAATTCTAAAGTTTAATGTTCGCGTCTCTGGTGTTTCCGTCTGGCAGCTCCGCAGGCCCGGATTTGTGGAAAGGCCACCTTGGCCCGGGCCTAGGGCAGCAGGATTTTAGGGGGGAGCATGCTGCCCAACCACACCCACATTGGTTCAAAAACACTGGGGATGTGCTGGAGATACAATCATTTTTTAAATTTCCCATGCGCCAATCGCCACTGTTTCCAGTCCAGATGATGAAAATTTGCATGAATAAAGGGGAGGGGACAGGGGCGATGAATGGCAGTGGGCCTTGGGGCACCCACTATGTAAATCCGGACCTGCAGCTCCGTGATTCAGGAGCATTCTGAACTGTTACAATTGGATACATTTAGTGGCTACATGAGTTGATACATTTCTTAGCAGTATCTTTGCATTAGTAGCAAAGATCAATTCTAACGGCTGACTTTAATGAAATGCAGAGATTCTGACGAAGATAAAATAAATTATCAGCTAAATGTATCAATTTAGAACAGTTAAAGAGTTGGCAACCCCCCTCCCAGAGCTGCTTTAGAAGGTGAAAACTTTACACTTTAGTATTAGAAAAAAATTGAAAATACAAGGTAGAAACTTGGAAACTAATTGGAAAAAGCAGTGGTGTGCCCTACAGCAAATTAATTTTAGGGTTTGACCTTTTATACCAGTATATGTTGAAATGGCTCATTATTTAGGGCCTCATGTGGCCTCTATATGTCCTGGGCCCACCTGCAGTCTGCTTCCTCTGTAGTTACGCCCCTAGGAAAAAGTCTTTATTTCAGGTGAACTATATGAAAACAACTAAACTGGCAAAAGTGTTTGAAGGTGAACAACCCTTCAGGTTGAAAATGGTTTGTTTAGATGAGGCAGGGTTATTTTTATATATATATATATATATATATATATATATATATATATATATATATATATATATATATATATATATATATATATATATATATATATATATATATATATATATATATATATATATATATATAGATATATATATAGATATATATATATATATATATATATAGATATATATATAAATGTGATTGAACAATACATTTTTTTGTATTTTTAAGACCTGAGAATGCGGATCTTATTAGTTGGATTTAGAATTAATTGATCGATGCTGCATTATTTTTATTATCGTGAGTGCCGGCTTCTCAGTGGACTGTATTTGGCTATTTTAGCCTGGCACCCATGCATTTTTTGAACATTTAATTAATACATTTTCATTCAAAGCCTATACCATGAGTGGCATATGGAAATAACAGCTTGGATTGATATATTCGACATCCTCTTTTGGCCTTTAACAGTTTGGAAAGGAAGCAGTTACCAGTATTCTCACAATGCAAGCTGATAATTCCCGTTGTTTTATCGCACTACACCTACCACTTCATCACCTGGGTGAAAGGAACAGACGGGTTGATTCCTGTCTGCACGGTTGAATACAAGGTGAGCTGGTCGAGATAAACTCAGCCACAATGAGGAGGTGATGTCTGGTGTGTGTTTTACATATGTGTGGGGGAACCCATTGTCACCGGAAGGGACCAGACAGTGATTGACATCCAGATTGACAAGCATGCTCGCGAGATGGTGGCTTTACACCTGTCCACTGAGTGGTGACCGCTTGCCGACTCTGCACCCAGACAGAATTATTGTGCTTTTTGCTCACACATCAGTGTGATGATGCATGCAGGGGCTGGGGCTGTTGGCTGCTTTGTACAGAGTTCTAACTGTTTATGTGAGCATAATGAGCACCCCTCATTGATGTGGAGCTCCCCCCGACACCTTCTAGATAGTCGTCCGTATAAACTGTTCAGTTAACCATAAGGCACACCAATATGGTTTCTGCACACTCATTATACATATAAGGAGATAAAGAGTAATATGGACTTTGTTACATGACGGGGACTCTGAACAGATTGGGACAATGGGACTGGCCTTGCTATTCACATTTTTCGTTTGGCTATTTTATTTTATTAATCATGTTTAAATTAGCGTGATATTGATATATACACAGCGTGTTACTTTACAAATATGATTTATGAATAAGCGTGATGCTAAGGAATTTTTTTGGGGTACTTATTTACACTTTTGAATTGGGCATTATCACATAGTGAGGTACACTACAGGATAATATTGTGTTTTATGAATGGACTTCATGCACATATATATTTATTGATTTGTACTATTAAGGGGGTTGAGTTCAGTAGGTATATAGTTACCACACAGGTTTTTTTTTAAACACTTAGTTTTGGTTAATTAGTTCAGACACCATAATTAGAACATTCTTATGAGTGATTATGGGTGGGTAACCTAAGTTTGCAGAGCTATACATGTGTAAATTCAGGGACTAGTGTCATGGAGAGGTGCTGACAGGGTGTTACTGAAAGATCAGTGAAAGGGTGCACACGGTGCTGGATATGTGGTATTGGTATTGGTATAAGGGGAATCTAAGCCTTGCTGTAGGGTTAATGATGCATACAAGAATCATCCCGTAACATAACGATTGGGAGGGCTAGGTCCCTGTTCATTCTAAACATGACTCAAAGAATGATACAAGTAATATAACTAACATTGTTTATTGCCATTATTGATACTAAGTAATATTACATTGTATCTTGTTTTTATTTTTAGTTCAGATTGAATGTCTTAACTAGGATTTTACAAAAGTTCTGAAAGTTCTGAATATGTAGAAGTAGCATGCTATGTATGCATTGCTTGTATTTTATATTTAGCCTTTAGGGGAGTCGCTTAGTAGTGATGATACTGACATGTCAAAGATTCATTGGCTGTTTTCATGCAATGTATTTAAAACAGGTTTAACCCTAATTAGGCACTTTGAGAAAGGCCCCAGAGGGGGCCGAAATGTCAATCTGTGATTGAATGCTGCACCCAGGCACATTATTTTGATTATTGTGAGTGCCGGCTTCTCGGTGGACTATATATATATATATATATATATATATATATATATATATATATATATATAGATATATATAATAAAGACCTACAATGTTTGGGAGTATCGTTTTCCTTTAACAAACATACCTATGTGCCCTACTGTCAAAACATTTATACAGATGAACTATGAATACTTTCATCATCTGTATAGCTATATGCCTCATTAAAATGCAAATTAGTAACATGATATTCTCTGAATGCTAGATATCAATGTATTGAGATTTATTGTAGTTAACAGTTTAAATTCCTCTTTTATATTGTTTCTGTTTTCACAATATGATTTTTGTATCAGGTCAAGTCTGTTATTGCCCAGTAGTCATGGTATTTACTTACATCATTGCTTTGTGTCCCTGGGCCACACGGCACACAGGCTTCCACTCCATAGGGTTGGTGTGCGTTAAGTATTGTATTTGATGGACAAAGGGTGCAACTACTTGTTTTCTTGTCAATGTAATGCCCTGGAGGGCAAGAGATACAAAGAGAGTCTGTGCCTAGAGCACAAGGCTGGCACCAAGATGCTACACCATCCTTTGTATTGGTAATATTAATAGAATAAATCTTAGCCACATCTTCTGTGTACTTGCGACCCTGCAAACAGAAAAAACGGTATAACATAAAAACTGGAACTACTTTATTCTGCACTAGTGAAAGCATACAGGGGTCGTTTACCTTTTAATTAACTTTTAGTATGATGTAGAGAGAGGTATTCTGAGACAATTTGAATTTGGTTTTCACTTTTATTTTATCTATAGTTTTTGAGATATTTATAGTTTATTCAGCAGCTCTCTAGTTTGTAATTTCAGCAATCTGGTTGCTAGGGTTCAAATAACCCTAGCAACCATGGACTGATTTAATTAAAGACTTGAAAATGAATAGGAAAGGGTCTGAATAGAAATATGAGTAATAAAAAGAAGCAATAATAATAATTATTTGTAGCCTTGCAGTGCATTTGTTTTTAGATGGGGTCAATAACCCCCATTTCAAAGCTGGACAAAGTCAGAAGAAGGCAAATAATTCAAAAACTATAAAAAAAAGAAAAGATTAAGGCCAATTTGAAAGTTGCCTAGGATTAGCTATTCTATAACATAGCAAAAGTTCATGTAAAGGTGAACCACCGCTTTTAGTACCATGGAACATTGGAATTATATATCTAGAGCACAAAATCAGATATATATTCTGGGAAAATATACATGTACACAAACAGTATACCGATACATTGTGGAACAAAAACAGAGAACTTAATTAAAGCAATTATTAAAGACCTGACATGTGAAAATGCCACATAGCAGTAAAGTGATTCCTACTTACCATTTCTCTGACACTGGTTCTTTGGAACGCCCAGGTAAAGGTAGTGTTAGCATTCTTTTGTATACGATAGGTATATGATTGCTTCTCCTGAGTACCTACCCAGTTCTTTACAACTGAGCTCAGCTCTGAATTCACAGCCTAAGAATAAATCCAAATTGACATGTTTAATGACCCTGCAGTAGATTTTACTGTATTCAATGGTTGTTATTTATCTTTATTGCTTATCCTTCTTTTCAGGCCCTTCTCTATTAAGTGTACATTCTGGCTTCCAGACTGTCTGGTTGCATAGAGGAATGTAAGCATTAGCAACCAGAAAGCAGTCATGCATCATGCAAATTAAAGTCAATTATAGCCTTAATAAAGGTATCTGGCAAAGGACAAATAGAAAAAAACTCCTACAATCAAAATACTGACCTATAAGGTAAATGTTACTACCAAAACAAAGGAAACATACGCATAAGATTCCTCAATGCACTTCCGTCCAGCCATAGTATAATTGTCAGAATAGACCTTTTTAGAATTCACCAGATAACCTGACATCAATGACTCTCACAACAATTAGATATAGGCAGTGTTAAATTGAACAGTGACTATAAAGACCTATGGTAGGAATAAGAAAGGACTGATGGAAAATGTTCTTGGCTGGGCCAGCTAGGGCCCACAGAAGATCATCTAGTGTCCAACCTAGCATGGTACAACAGTCAATTAAATCCGAGAATAAATAGGCATTAAAGTCAGGGACTATGCACTCAGTGTTGCATATACTTCATGATTTTCACCCAAACATCAGTGTAAAAAGTGTCAAGAAATTATTTGCTTAGTTATAAATCTGTGTTGTTCTCCTTATATGTGATCGAATGCAATCTGTCTCCTTTACTGAAATTATTAAGGAAATAATGCCATTATTTTACCGGCTGAGCTAAAGTGTGTGCTTTTAGGCAGTTCCTATTTAAAACAAATGAAGGCACTCATTTGAGTTACTAAGAAATACTGCTGGCAAATTCTCTGTGTGACATTGCTGTAAGAAAAGAGTGAATGTGATACAAGTTCAGGTTATAGATGGAACGGTTGCTGTGTTCCAGGGTCTAATTTTATCACCTTGACTACAGCTATTTTTAAAGAAAGATTTCTCTATAAAGAGAGAAAGAGAAAAGTAAAACTTGTTAAAATATCCGTCACTAATACCCTTAGCTTCCTCCCCACCAAAGCTATTTTTAATTTCAAATCTTTTCTAATTGCTGCTGTTTTTATATTAAAGCACAACAGATAGTATGGCAGCAGCATAAGAGAAGCACTACGCCACCACTGTAAATGTGCAACTCTGGGTTTCAAGTCAGAAAGATCAAATGGATTAAAGGATTAAATGCTATATCTTGGCTCAGGCCCAGACTGGCAATCTGGGGGTTCTGGCAAATGCCAGAGGGGCTGTTGTATGGTTCCATAGAAAGTTACCATATAGGGGGGTGGGGGGCTGTTTGGCCCTCTGTGTATTTGGAATGGCAGGGCCTATTTTGACTCCTAGTCCAGGCCTGTCTTGGCTTCTGCATCATGTAAGTAACAAGAGTTCTAATCTTTCCTTTTATTTGCTTTATAATCCGTAGGTCCATTGAACGCCCTGATTTTTGATGCTGTGCCACAATACAGCAATTCATCTGTGCTGTACTTAATAGAGGCGCAAAACTGCACCTTAAAATTACATCTTTATTTCACACTTCTCTAGGCCTGGGTTACTCCATCAAAGTCTGTTTACACCTCTTTTATGGCAAACTTTTATAAATATATAAACATTTGAATTTGTGAATTGTATAGGTTTTTTTTAAAAAAAAAAAAAAAATTGAATAAACTAGTAATTTTACCAAACTGAAATGTTTGCTTATTAATGAAAAAATTTGAATAAAAAAATAACTTGATCTAATAGAACCTTGAAAAAAATCTCAAATGCATCAAATTCGTAATCTATTTATCATTTTCAATGCGTTAACAAACTCTCGAAAGAAATATGAAAAAATTCACCAGCTTTTAGATGCCAAAGATTTCAATTTGTATTTTTAACATTTTTTGTGATTAAGAAAATATTGAACATTCAATTTTTGAAAAAACTAATCCAAACTGTAAAAATGTGAACTGAAGGTTGATAAGTCAGCCTCATATACTACCAGCAGTTTAAGGTGATGGCAGATGGCATAATTTATACTTTGTTAGGTAGGCAAAAAATTGTACCCAAATTTGTGCATGCTAAAATAAAACATATTGTCACTTACATATCGCATTTATTAATGTTGCTCGGATGGAAGTTGGCTGCATGCAGAAATGCAAAGGTCATTGACCAGAAGGTAAACAAAGTGCACCCGTCACATAGTGCACACAAATGAGGAGCGCAAAATATACACTAATGCCCTGCCTGTTTTGTGGTGATGACCATAATGACACGTGCTATAACTTTTAGGTAAAATTGTTAGCATTTTGCCTTATACTCCCAAGTCCTACCTCATTTGTAAAATCTATTACCTATTTTATAATGCCTTTCTCAACAGATACAAAGGAGGAGAAAAGTATGTTCTGCAGTGATTTGTATTTAACTCCACAGCATACAAGTTGTTCTAGTAGGAACAAGATGCCAGAAGCACATTCATTTACTCAGATTTTTTTTCTCAGTTCACCTACTTCAGTGTATAGCCTACCATCATAAAGTAGAGCTGGCAGTTCACAGAACATGTCATTTGAAATACGATTGTAATGTGGGAAACCTCTTTATTTTCTGCATCTTGTGTAACAGATCGTGGGTGGCTGCAAGAGAAATATGAAAGAGAATGACAATCATTATACTTGCTATTGGTTCTGTGTCCAATCTGAGCACTGATCTCATGCCTTATTACCTGAAGCTGGGAATATTCATAGTGAGCACTATGTAATCATTGTCTGAAGATCCTGCAGATGTGTAAATATAATCACCAGCTACCTCCCATCCTGTAAAAAAGAAGAGCTGTTAACATCAGGGAAAAAAAAGATATTAGCTTGGACCCTTTGAAATGACCCACTTGCTTAAAACTCTTAAGTTAAATTGTAAAAGTCAATGGTAAAAGACTTCATGGGTGAGTTAAAAAGTAACCAATTGTTATATCTAAACTGCCATGTTGACCAGAAAAAGTGGCAAAATGCTATGACTTGCTGTTTTATTAGCATAACAGCTGTGCTTTATCAGTAAAAGGCACAATAAAAAGTAAAAAATATCACTCTGTACCGCAACCATTCTCCTTCAGAGTTGCTATACATGCTAAGATTTGGTTTGGCTGTTTTGCCAACTTTAACCATACTTTCAATCCTGTGCTTTCAGAAAGCACTTCACACTGCACTGGAACTGCTTTCAAATAAGCTATTGTTTCTCCTCCTCAATGTAACTGGAGGAGTTGCAGTGGGATTTGAATTTTCATTATTGAGAGCTGTTTTCATATCTATCAGGGAGCTGTTGTCTTGTGTCAGGGAGCTGTCATCTTTCCATTGTTCTTCTGATCTGAGAGAAAGGCAGGAGGTTGATATCACTCCAACTTGCAGTGTAGAACTAAGAGTGACTGAAGTAGAGCACAAGTCACATGACTGAGGGCACCTCAACATGTCTAGCTTCATATCAGCTTCAAAATGAGATATTAAAAAATCTGCTGGAGCAGCATTATCAATTAATGCATTTGGGGGAAAAAACATATTTTCCTATAACCCAGAGTCTGTGTATGGAGCATTCTGTAACTATCACTTGCACTAAAGCAGGCATACATTGAAATGTTCCCTTTAGGCTTTTCTGTGCACACAGTTGGCAAACTAACAGATAGTGCCACTAGTTTAAAGGGATGGAGTCATGCTGCAGCAGTAGTGGATTCCCTTTAATGCACATTTTACCATAACAAATCATAGTACTTAGAAGATTTCAACATTCATACAGTGGAACATTTGTAATTATTTACCTGATTCACCCTGGTACTCAAAATTGATTCCACTCATCACTGTGCTCTTCATGTTGGTTGGAAGAACATTCCACCACTTGTACTCAAATCCTAAAACAGCTTCTGTTCCAACTGGGCAGCTACTACAGGCTGCAGGAAGTTTACATGGAAAAGAGAATTTAGAAAATAAACCATTGTGTTTACAGAAAATTTCACAATGCTTTGCACCCTTATATGCATCTAAATGTATGACTCGATTGTAGAACCTCTTTGCAGAGAATTTATTATGATGCATATTTGTTAACCTAGCCAAATGTATCTGCTTGTGATTTGACAACACCATATTTGAAACTGTATAATGTGAATAATATATTATATGACCGGAAGCAGAGTTTTTTTATGAAAAGGGAAATAAATCATGTGAAGACTGACATTTTTGCAGTTTTAAATGGGAAAGCCAAGATGTCTGTATATCAGAACTTACTAGTGCCATTTGAGAATGAATCTTGAGGGCACGGTTCACAGGAACTGGAGTTTGTCTGGTGGAAGCCTGGGTTACAGGGAGGACACTTCTTTTTAACAACTGAGGTTGGCAGTGACACAGAGTTTTTCACACTATCGCTACACATCTTGGGCTCAATCCATTTGAACATCAGTTGGGTCTAAGAGAGAGATAGATAGTGTAACTTATTTTTATAGCAGGAGCAATACTCACTTACTAGTCTTTAATAGTAAGAAATGTTTGTTACTTGCCTCCCCATTGGCATCACAAGGTGTATGTGTGTAGAAATAATCTTTGTCTGTACAAGGAGGACGTGGGTTACAGGAAGAAGAACCAGAATCTAAAAAGAAGGAGTGGCAGATTTTTTTTTTTAACAAAATGGCAGATGCAAATATGCCATGGGGTTCCCCTGCATCTGCTGGCGCACTATGCGTTATTCATCTGAAGAGATCAGTGGGGCCAGGGTGCATGGGCCCTTGGCACAAAGAGCAGCTAAGGACACAAGTATTTTTAAAGGGGTTGTTTAACTCTTCATGTGGTATTGTGCAGTGATTTTTCAGAAGCTATTAGTATTCAAAGCTACATGCATAGTGACTATACTGCACCATTCAGAAAAGTCACTGTCACAATATTCTGACAATACTGGAATGATTGCTACCATATTAAATGATGCCACGTAAATGTTCATGCTTTGCAAGCCAGTTCTGAAAATCCAAAGTCTGAAATAAAGCAAGATATGTTATTATTTACCTGAATATTTATCTGGGTCGCATGAGATGCAGGAAGAAGCTCCTCGGTTAGAGTATGTGTCTTTTGGGCACACCTGACAGGTGGATGTTCCGTTGGTAGATGCAAATGTGCCTGGCTTACAGGGGAAACATTCTGAAGTATAGGCAGCACCTGTGATTAAAAAAAGCCCCAAACATTACCAGAAACCAAAAGTTCTAAGGGTGCATTTAAAGCACAATTACAGTATGCAAAGTGTATATTTGGGCACATGTTTTTATCCTTAGTAAAACAATTTTCAACCATAGTTCCAGCATCATTGTGTCCGCTAGTGGGAGTTGTGCTTAGTGCAGTTTAATGCACTAAAATGCATTTAAGTGAATATTCTTTGGGGTATATTTATCAAAGAGTGAAGTTAATAGTGAAGTTCCGCCACTAGAGTGAAATTCCGCCACTCTCCATTCATTTCTATGGGATTTTTATAGGCGTATTTATCAAAGGGTGAACTTTCACTTCACCCATAGATAAATACGCCTTTCAAAATCCCATAGAAATGAATTGAGAGCTGCGGAATTTCACTCTAGTGGCGGAACTTCACTCTTTGATAAATTTACCCCTATAAGTGCATTTCCAGTGCATGTTTCAAAATGTGGTGCACTTTTCATGTTGACAGATTTAAAGCGTTTGTTCACTTTTGAGTTAACTTTTAGTATGATGTAGAGAGTGATATTCTGAGACAATTTACAGTTGGTATTCACTTTTTATTATTTGTGTTTCTTTTATTATTTCACTTTTTGTTCAGCAGCTATACAGTTCAGAATTTCAGCAGCTATCTTTTGCTATGGAACAAAATACCTTAACCACTAAAGAGGGCTTTGAATAAGAGACTGGAATATGAATATTTACACAGTTAAGTAGGGTTGAAAAAAAGACTAAAGTCCATCAAGATCAACCATTCCAAATGAGACCCAGTGCCCATACACACACTGACTCACACTGACTCACACTGACTCCTCCATAAACTCACATAAACCATATATACCAATATATATTAATTGTAGATTTTACTGATGTTGTGATGACTGATTCAGTTAATGCCTTTAAGAGCGGCTTGGATGATTTTTTGGACAGACATAATATCAAAGGCTATTGTGATAATAAACTCTATAGTTAGTATAGATATGGGTATAAATAATTTGTGTGAAAGTAGGGAGGGGTGTGTGTATGGATGCTGGGTTTTCATTTGGAGGGTTTGGACTTGATGGACTTTAGTCTTTTTTTCAACCCTACTTAACTGTGTAATTATTCATATTCCAGTCTCTTATTCAAAGCCCTCTGTAGTGGCTAAGGTATTTTGGTCCATAGCAAAAGATAGCTGCTGAAATTCTTAAAAAAGTATTTTTTCAACTATGTAACCAACTATGTAACTATAGCCTTGGATATTATGGTTTTTCAAGAAATCATCCAAGCCCCTCTTAAAGGTATTTCATAATCAGCTATCACAACATAATTCGGCAGGGCATTCCACAACCTCATTATCCTCACTGTCAATAACCACACAGAATTTCAAATGAAAAGTTATTTTCCTCTAATCTAAATGGCCTCTGTTGTGGTGATCCCTGTTATGGAAGAAAAAAAAAAGATCTACTGCTATCTGTCTATAATATCCTCTAATGTACTTATAAAGTGTAATCATGCCCACCCCGCAAGCATCTTTTTTTTCCAGAGAGAACAACCCCAACCATGACAGTCTACCGTCATAGTTTAAATCTTCCATCCCCTTAACCAGTTTAGTTGCACATCTCTGCACTCTCTCCTGCTCATTTATATCCCTCTTGAAGTCTGGAGCCCAAAACTGCACTGAATTCTCCAAGCGAGAGCTTACCAGGGACCTATAAAGAGGCATGATTATGTTTTCATCCCATGAGTTAATGCTCTTTATTTATGCAAGACAGAACTTTATTTGCTTTAGTGGCCACAGAATGACACTGCCAAGAATAAGACATCTTGTTTCTACAAATACCTGTAGATCCTTCTCAATTAAGGAAACCCCCAACATACAGCCATTAAGGGGCAGATTTATCAAGGGTCGAATTTCAAAGTGTAAAAAACGTTGAAATTCGACCATCGAATTGCATTACTTCGATATTCGAAGTCGAAGTTTTTTTTATCGAATTTGGCCATATTTGGTCAAAGTAAAATCGTTCGATCGTACAATGAAATCCTTTGAATCAAACGATTCGACTTCGACTAAAAACGTTGCCAAATGTTGCCTATGAGTTCTAGGAGGTCCCCATAGGCTAACATAGCAATTCGGCAGGTTTAAAGTGGCTACGTGTCGAAGTCGAACTTTTTTAAAGAGACAGTACTTCGATTTTCGAAGTCGAAGTTAGGCCTGTTCGATGGTCGAAGTACCCAAAAAATGGTTTGTAATAATAGTTTTTAACTTCAAAAATTCACTTTGACCCTTAGTATATGTGCCCCTTAGTATATAAGAAGAAGATGGTAAATAATTCAGTATCTATACAAAATAATAAATGAAAACCAAATGAAAAGTTGCTTAGAATACTACAAAACTACAAACTTAAAAGTTAACTTAAAGATGAACCACCCCTTTAATGAATAGCATCGGTTTATGTTATTGTAAACGAGTCCTGTAATATACTATAGGTTTGCTTATAAAAAAAAAAAAAAACAATAAAACAGATTAAGCCATTTAATTCCATTCTACAAATTTGACTTTTTCTTGTATATTGATATACCTGTAATCTGTATAGTCCTCAAAAGCACAGGTTTAGGAACGACACTTCGCAAATAGAAAGCCGCTGTTCTCCAGTAAAGAACATTATTGCCTTTTGTCAACTTCACCTGCAGATATATTCAGACATGGTCCATGGTTATATGGGGCAGAGAGTGGTAAACAGAGGTAAAAAGGGTAAACATACAGTAACACATTGTTTATGCATTAATGGCTGCTTGCCTACTACAAAGCAAACATAAATCTTACAAGATGTACAAAGGGCTGGGGTGCTCCAGGCAGCAGTGCTCCACAAGTAACCAGGGGGGCAGCCATTCAAAGCAGAAAAAGCTCAGGTTTACATAGCAGATAACAGATAAGCACTGTAGAATACAATGGGAACTTTTCTGTTATTTGCTAACCTGTGCCTTTTCTCCTTTTTTCAAACTGAAAGGCTGACCCCATGGCTACACAGCATCTTGTTTATATCAACTATTTAGAGCAGTGATCCCCAACCAGTAGCTCGCGAGCAACATGTTGCTTTCCAACGCCTTGGAGGTTGCTCCCAGTGGCCTCAAAGCAGGTGCCTATTTTGGAATTCCTGGCTTGAAGGCAAGTTTTGGTTGCATAAAAACAAGTTATACTGCCATATAGAGTCTCTTGTAGTCTGCCAGTCCACATAGGGGCCACCAAATAGCCAATTATAGCATTTATTTGGCACCCCCAGGATCTTTTTGCGTGCCTGGGTTGTTCCCCAACTCTTTATTTTTGAATGTGGCTCACGGGTAAAAAAGGTTGGGGACCCCTGATTTAGAGTTTCTGAAGCAAACATACCAGTTTTACCTGTGCAGGGCAACAGTGCATCATCTTTTAACTAATTCAAAAATGTAATTTGTTGATGTTACTGTTCCTGTAATAGATGAATTTCTGGAATAACTGGAAATTTCACTCTTTTAGTGAAGAGATCACATTAGCACTCCCCCCCCCAGACCACCTCCAGCATGAGAAAGGAAAGTGTGGAGGAGGATGGATGGGGCAGTATCGCAACAGCCGCCCCAGGGCATAACAGGAACTAGACACCCCTGGTGATAGATAAGCAATAGAGAGGTCTCTATCTCATGGCTTATCAAGTGAAAACTCCATTGGGTTGTAGAGAAATATCTGGAGTTTTATCAGGAATAAAGGTTTTTCTCCTCAAATTGAATGCAGGCCATTATGTCTTAAATGTCTGTCTCCATTCCTGTCTAACTAAAATGACAATTTATAGCTCAACAAATTCAACCGCAGACAAATATACTAAAAAAATGTCTCTTCACTGCGGTAGATTGTTGATATTGGATTATAAACAAGACAACCCATAATTTCTCACATGCCTGGTTAGAAGAATGCACCAGTGGTGGGAATCCCAAGGCTTAACTACCATAAATCACCTATATGGTCTTACAAGGCAGGTAAAATTGGACTATGCTTTTCTGCCCCTCCATTGGAAAAGTTTAGATTTATTCAAGTCTGTCATTATATCAGTTCAAAATATCAAGTATGCCCTTAAATGCCAAAATCCTAATTTCTGTAAACAATTTGTTGTACTTATTCCTATTCTAAAGGTTGTTCTGTCTCTGTTGTATCAAATCCTTTCAGAGGTGTATTCCCCATTTGCCTTTCTATATGTCAAGGCCTGGGAAAAGGATATTGGACACCTTTTGAATGAGTGAGACGGTCATTATGTGACCATGCAGCCCTAGCTCAATCAATCACATCCTTAATTGAGTCCTGGTACATGGTTCTTCTACACATCTTCATGGCACAGATAAGACTGCTGGTATATCATCATTTATGTTTTAATGGCTTTGGAGAGAAGGGTACAGCTTCCCATACATCATGGCAATGTCCAAGGGTCCATAGATATTTGCCAAGAATTTACAAAATTCTATTTTCCGTCACCACCTTGATATATGTCACGAGACAAAGCTTTGATGGGTAATAAAATCACAAGCCTGTAAGAAGTCTTATCACTCAAATCATTTTAGCATGAACTGTTATAACTTCCTTGTTTAAATTTACTTTTACTATACTCAATTGACATAGCGTAATGTATAAGGTTTTATCATGATGTATCATCTTACCTAACCTTCATTTTCCATTCCCACCTCTTAAACTGCTGAATATAATAGTAGGGAGAGGTAGGACTTTTTAAGAGCCATAAGTGTAGAGTTTATTTTATAGAAAAACAAGAATTGTAAATGTCTTGTTTTTTTTTTTTTAATGAATAACTACCAGCATATCTTACTTTTTTCTTAAGTGACAATGTTCTAAATTTACAGGGAATGCTATACAGAAAGAATTAAGAGAACTAAACCTGGGATGATAGTTGATCTTGATTTAGTGAGCCCCAAGTATGGTGTGACATATGAGTGCAAGTGACTGTATGGGGTTTATTTTGTAAATTTAAAGGGAACCATGAGTTTGACAAAACATAAAATAGAGTAGAAGTGCAGTACATTATCATTATTACTCACTTGGTGATAACTCCATCCTTTTTCTGTAGTTCTCATCCATCTGGAATCTTCTTCTCTTGGCTGGCATTGATCATTGTGAACCTACAGATACAGCACTAAAGATGACTTAAAAATGTTATGACCTCTGTTCATTATATAAGCGTTAATTAGCAAGGGGACATCAGTTTGGTCAAAGCATACTGTGAACAAAATAATGGAGTCATATCTCTAAAGATTTGCTCCCCAAAGACCTACAGTATACTGTTACTATATTGTACAGGCAGAGGTTGTATTTCTGGTCATAGCACTGTAAAGGTAGTTTTAGAAGAGCAAGTGATACTCACAAAGAACTCAAAACCAATGTTACTGTCTGGGTATAAGTATTCAAAGGCTACGAATCCTTCCTGTTTCAGGTTGATAGAATACATCAGAGTGGTTGAACATTCATCTGTGTTTGAGGCAACATATTCACCATGTGGTTCCCACTGTGACCTTAGAGGGAGACATAATAGATATAGAATAGAAGAAAGAATAATATTACATATTAGACTAGCTATATGACAGCCCTGCCCAACTTATGACGGCAAAGTCAAGATGTAACACCAAATGTAATCAGAAGGCATTGCTTACATGTTACAGTTCATGTTGATTCCTTCCTCTGCTGTGTACTGATTGCTGGACATTATAGAGAAGCCGTGTGGCAGCTCTTCCCATTCATCAAAACGCACACCAGTTCCAAGAGAGTAGGTGCCTTTTCCACATGGCAAACATTTTTGCTCCTCCATATCAAGAAATTGTCCTGCACTGCAGGAGAATGCTAAGGCAGACAGAGAACAATATTTGCTGTTACCAGGACATCTTCTAACAAAGCAGTACCTGTACCTCATGCTTACTATGTGTCATTGACAAATATTGTTTCTGTTGTCCAATGTAATTTTAAATTTTGTAAAGAAGTTTACAATATTTCCAATATTTCAGTTGAAATACCATCATTAATAATTTAATATCTACTAGGAAAGTAAGTTAAAGTGGTATCAGCATTTACTTGCCATTTTTTTACCACATTTACATTCTTTTAAAGCCTACTCTATAAAAGGAATGTCGAGCTAGAGGCCTATGAGCCCAATGTGACCTTCAAAGTCTTCAGCATGCCCAAGATTGGCATAAACCATTTTGCATGACATTATTTTTTTTTAATAATTTAGCAAGCAATGTAAAATAGAGGAAAACTGGATGACAGAAGGGAAAACATTTAAACTAATTTTTTTTATAAAATCAAGTGTGAATACTTGAGTATTATTCACGCAAGAAATCTTCAAAATATGTTGACTCTGTTGTTGGCTATGTTATTAATTAAGAGCTTCTGTCTCAATATTTAATTTTGCCTACTATAGATTTACTGTACACAAATTCAACAGATACAGATTTGGTTACAGAGTTAACAAAGGCATATTCAGAATAAAAGATCATAAAAAAGCACATCTATCTTGGAACAAGTGCATTTAAACATTTTTCAAAATGTTATACAGAAATGCAGCCAACTGTAGACATCAATTAGATGATGACCATATGCAATACATTGTAGTGCATGCAATTACTATAAATCTTGTTGCGATAACAAACTTGTATGACCTTGCCTCCCCGATACAACCTCAGAGTTCCTTGACCTTTATTGAAGCACTGCCTCTGAACATTTGTATTTATAAGGCACTTAGCTTGTGATATGTATTTATATAGAACTATTCAATGACTAATACAAAAGATTTTAATGAATTAAAATACATTTTAGATTAACTCAGTTTTCACATTTTGGTTTTTACCTCATAAAATAATAATAATTCATGGCCCAGTACTTACAGTTCTTCTCTTTCTATACAGTATTTAACCATCTACATTTATTTCAACTGTTTAAAGTCTTCTCTCATGCTGCATGGTCATGTATATTATTTTAGTATCCCCAATACAAGCAGCCCATTGTTGGCCACCTACCCCCCAAATTACCACCCTCTCCTACATACTTACAGCACTCTGTGCCCTTGATTGGATCTGGAAGCCCAGTGCAGAGTCCTGGGGTATGAGGAACTGCCACCCGCCACCTTGTTCCTGAGCTGTCACACTCGGTATATTCATAGTGGTACTCTGACTGTAAGGAAGAGAGCTCAACATATAACATACTTTTTTTTGCTTTTGTTTTAATTAAGAAAAAAACTGTGGTATTTGTTTGTATCTTAAGCAAAACAGGAAAAACAGAGACGCTGCTTTCATTTTTAAGCTTCTTGGTTTTGGTAAGTAATTGTAAGCAGAGGAGATGACAAAATTAACTCCTCCTACCTGTAAGTCAGAAACGCACAACTAAGGAAGTGGATTGTTTATGCAGCGCTCACTATTTATATAAAGTGAGTGGTTGTTTATACAGGTTTTATTATATATATATTTTTTTTTTACTGAATATTTATAAAATTTTTCATGCAAGTTACAATCAGATGTCTTTTAAACCAAGAGTCATTATGTAACAGGTATATAATGGCAGTTCAAATTTGTAAACTTTATCAATCATATACATGGTCTCATCATCTGAAATTACATAATCGACATTTAAGTCATGTTACTTTCTTTATTGCAAATGAGAATGATGTAATTTTTCCTTTTAATTTAAATACTACCCAGTCTATTCACTGTACTACTCTATATGTAATACGACGAAAACTGCAGAAATAAATAGGGGGGTCAAGGGGTGGTTGCAGAGGGATCAGTCCCACAAGTTAAGTTGCCTCTAATTGGGCCGTTTAAAATTCCACCCAGGGGAACCATAGTAATTCGTTATCGTATCCCATGCCTTGCATGTGGGCCCTAATAGTTTCCATTGTTCTGACCCATTTGATTTTGTTGATGAGTGCTTGTTGACCTGCCCGAAGCATTTTTGCTGCCATCAGTATGCAGTATCTGTCTCTAATTAGTTTCAGTGGCTTTCAGTGTTCTAATAGGTAGTCCCAGGAGACATGACTGAGGGTTGGGCTCTATGGGATGTTTAAAAATAGCCAACAGGGTACAGGCTTCCATTTCTCAAAACGTTTTAACTACAGTACAGGTCCACCACATGTGGTAAAATATGCCCCTCTCTCCATATCCCCCATAACACTGCAGGGATAGGGTATTGCTTGAGACGTGGGCCAACCTTGTGGGTGTGTAATACCATGTAAATAGTAGTTTGTAGGCTTTTTCCATTATTATTGCACATATGGATGTTTTGCTTGCTTTGTCCCATATGATCTGCCATTTTGCTGGCCTCCTGCATATCTCCTTCCCATCTGGTCATATAGGGATGTACCAGGGAAGTGTTGTCTGCTGCTAGATTATTGTAAAGTAATGATATCAAATGGGTGTTTTGCTCTGAAGTGTTGCATAAAAGCTCAAAATATGTAGGGGCCTGCAGGGGAGTGCCACTTTGTAAAAAAAGTCTATGATAAAGTGGCGGATCTGCAGATATCTGAAAAACTGGCTAGTCTGTATTTGGAAGTTTTCTTTGATATCTTGAAATATCCATATCTCCAGCTCTGTGACTAATTTAGTGCATAAAAGAGCCCTGCGCATGACCCAGGGGAGAAAAGCTGTCAGGTCCTCACCTGGGGGAACCTTTTATTCCCTAGGAATAACTGCAACTTTTCCCTGTATTTATCCCAGAGTTGTTTAGGTTAGTTGTGGGAGGGAGTTCCACGAGTGTTCTACTGTCCTATTTGGGCACCCAGATAATCTTGTCTAATGATAGGGGGGTTAGGTTAGCATTTTCAATGTTTAACCACTGCATTCCAGACATCCAGAATTCTTAAACAATAATATTCCAGTAAGATCATCAATACCAGTGCCTGATATGCCTGGAGTTATGTCTAGCCAGTAGGGTACACTAGAGTACAGCTTAACTTTCCCTTCGGTCTTGGCTTTTTACAGTAGGAATATTAATTTGTGGTGATAATTAATTTGTGTCATTCTGGAATTTGCTCAGATTTACCAATTAAAATTAATAAACAGATACATTACTATGATGGATTCATTTTTTTTACTACAAAAGCTTGTGTATTATTTTGTCTTGCTTCATATCTTTACAGGAATCTCAACATATGTGTCATTGTTTGCTCTGGCTCTGAGCATGAGGTAAAACAAACAAAAAGAAGAGAGCCGGATCCAGGATACTAATTTATGCACGAGGCACCAACAATATTGTTTTAAAGGAACAGTAAAGTTTTAAGCTATCTTTCATTTTATCAGAGCTATCGTTATGATTTTTAAAGCTATTTAATAAAAAAAATGCATGCTTCACAGTGTTCTAACTATTTATTTATTCTGGCCGAAACCTCCACCCACTACTACTGCTGTTTCCCATGTCAAACCCTTTTGTCTTGCTGTTCCTTATATTTGGAATGCCATTCCTGAATATCTCCGGAGAGAAATTTTAGAATTCTTTTAAACTCAAAGACTACCTCTGGAAGCACCTGGATAACACTTGAACTGGGAACTGGCACTTTATGGCAGTGTCACCCACTGTAACCTACAGCACTTTAATACCCCTCTGAATTGTGACTGTAAGTTACCCTCCCATTTAGACTGTAAGCCCTATGGGGTAGGGTCCTCCATCCTTTTGTCTCCTTGACACTGATCACTTAACCTGTATTGTAATTATATTTTATATTTATGTGAATTGTATTTATAATAATAATGCACTTATTGTTACTTATTAATGCAGTGGCCCCTTGTTTGTTACTACTAATTTATTGTTGCTTTGCCCTCAAGGAGCGCTCTACAAATAAAAATATACATACATACATAAACATTATCTGTTAAAAATCAGAAGCACAAAAATAAGAAAAAAGGGCAAGGAAAGAGTTTGGGAGATATCATGAGTATGGCGGAACATAACATTGGAGGAGTAACCCAACTTCCACACTGCCAAGCTTTTTCATCCTTAGCTACTATGTTACTAGGTTGAAAATACAGAGAAATGCATATCTATTAATGGTGCAACAACATGCTTTGAAGCATAGGTCTTTAATATACAGACTGGATAATGTAATTGCAACATTTTTAAGAAACATTGTCTGAGAAGCTCTGTTGAAATATTCAGTAGGCATAACATTAGCTATTATAATACATGGGTGGCAATTTAGAACCGTATAAATATAATATTTAGTAGTAATATGATCTTGTATTTAAAGTTAGGTAACCTGCTGTCTAGCATTCTCACCCTTTCAGACAGGTTACATAATTTAAGGGCTGTTCAGCTTGCAGCTCTCTAACGGTACATGGAATACAATACCCAGCAGCTCCTGCAAGCTTTAGAAGACAAGCAAAACAAAATGAACATTAGTAATTTGACTTACCTTTTTATTCTTATATTGTGCTTAACAGGATTCTTTTTTAGAATATCAGTTCTATTGTTTTAAGATACGCTCCTGGGAACCTTACCAGACAAGTTGATTAATCAGTTTATGGCCAGATGAAAGCCATCTTTTATCTGTTGTCTAACCTCTTAGAGTGGTGGCAAATGGGGAGATTAGTCACCAAGCTATACAGCTTCAATAATGTGGGCTACTGATCTCCCAAAAATACCTTTCCACTGGCAAGAATGTAAATTTCTGGTGTGATGGCATGCAAATCGCTTCATTTTCTGTAATCATCCGAAGTTTCCTTGTGAGGCAACTTCGGGCGATTTCGAAGAGATTAGTCGCTGGCAGTAGCGAATATTTATCAATTAGCTACTTATCTCTCTGTGTGCCACCACCATTATGTTCTTTTGCATCTCCCAGTGCTTTTAGGGATAATTCAGAATCAGGGGCGTAACTACAGAGGAAGCAGACCCTGCGGCTGCAGGGGGGCCAGGAGGTATAGGAGCCCCATGAGGCTCTGACTCATATACAGTTTCAATAAATATTGGTAAAACAAGTCAACTGCTAAACATTTTGGGGGCCTGAAAAATAATTTGCTGTGGGTCTGTAAGAAAATCTTACCCTGGTGGTCTAGTGGGGGGACGGCAGGGACGCCTGCCGCCCCAGCGGGGATGCCCGCCACATTGATCTTCCTTCCTGTAGCACCGGTTAGTTAGGGCACCTGTTTGACTATTCTGATCTCTGGAACCTGACCCTTGCCTGCCTTTCGACAACTCTTCCTGCTAGACCCCTTGATTGACAACCCGGTTTGACCCTTGCCTGCCTGACGATTCTCGATATCTGCCTGCCTCGACCCTGCCTGTCTGACGATTCTCCTTGCCTGCTCCATTTGTACCGTGACCTTCGGCCTTACTGACTTTTACTACAGTCGTGCCCCTTTGCTTGCCAGAACTCCTTGCCTTGCTCCTCTCGAAAAGTCCAGGTGGCATCTGAGTACGCTGAGGGCTCCTCCCGAAACCAAAGGCGGTCACACTACTGGTGAAGCTGAGCCGAGACCAGGGAGCTTGGCATTAGTTCTGGTTTAGGGTGCCGACCGTGACAGGGGCCCAGTAATATCTAGTTACGCCACTGTTCAGAATCACAGCTCCCTAAGGGGCAGGGCTTACTATTATGTGGTCATATCCCCAACCATTTGAATACATGAGCAACATTCAAAAGTAAAAGGAGTTGAGAAGCAACACTAGCATGAAAAATGTTCTTGGGGTGCCAAATAAGTGCTGTGATTGACCATTTGGCAGTGCACCTGGTTTTATACAAACAAAACTTGCCTCCAAGCCTGGAATTCAAAAATAAGCACCTGCTTTTAGGCCACTGGGAGCAACATCCAAGGGGTTGGAGAGTAACATGTTGCTCACAAGCTACTGGTTGGGGATCACTGTTCTAGGTGATCAAGGCATATACTGTATATTTATAGTTTAAAGGAATAGTTCAGTGTGAAAATAAAAACTGTGTAAATAGATAGGCTGTGCAAAATAAAAAATGTTTCTAATATAGTTAGTTAGCCAAAAATGTAATATATAAAGGCTGGAGTGAACAGATGTCTAATAAAACAGCCAGAATCCAACTTCCTGCTTTTCAGCTCTATAACTCTGAGTTAGTCAGTGACTTGAAGGGGGGCCACATGGTACATTTCTGTTCAGTGAGTTTGTAATTGACCCTCAGCATTCAGCTCAGATTCAAAAGCAACAGATATGACCCATGTGGCTCCCCCTCAAGTCTCTGATTGGTCACTGCCTGGTAACCAGGGTAACCAGTCAGTGTAAACCAAGAGAGCTGAAAAGCAGGAAGTAGTGATCTAACTGACATGTTATACTTCAAATCACTCCAGCCTTTATACATTACATTTTTGGCTAACTAACTATATTACAAACATTTTTTATTTTGCACAGCCTATCTATTTACCCAGTTTTTATTTTTACACTGAACAATTCCTTTAAAAGGATTGGGCACACAGGACTTGGTAGTTAATATTGATTTTTATTTTAACCCAAATGCTGGCCAGAAACTTCCCTGAGTTTCGCCAAATGTTAATGATGATTAATAAATAGAATTCACTTATTGAAATGTAGCAAAGCCTGCATAAAAGCAATGTTTTACTCTCGAAAATGTCATTGAACTTTATTAGGCTAGTGTCACGCACAATATGCTGCCTTCCACCCCACATTTTCAAATGCACACATAGGGTTGATTTCAAAGTAAAAACCAAAAGTATGCGTTTGGTGAATGCTATGTCTGCCAGTGTATTGTAAAGATGGGGGTTGAAACAGTAGTTACCCATAGCAATTAATTCAATCTTTTATTTTTCTCCTGCTAGTAGACCGATCAAAAATAATTTCTGTGGTTGCTATTGTTAACTATAGTGGTGCAGTATAGTACCCATTTTACTAAATGCTTGTACTGAGCAGTCACTTTCATGTTACTCATGTGACTATTTCTATTTTCCTTATAGTAGACAATATTAAAAAGCATGTCATGCTTTAAGGAAGGAATTATAGACATAATCTCAATATCAGGGCAACTCTCCAACAAGATTACAGTGGATCTGTTTATCTAAAAGGATAATTAACCTTACCACACGGTTGTTTGAAGATACCTCTGCCTGCTTAAACAATGAGAGTAAATAATAGTAGTGGCACAGCGAGATTTCAGCAGTTTTGCCAGACATTTTTCTACTCACCCCAATATAACAAATGTCACCTATGTAAATTAAAATACTAGTAACATCAAAAAACTAAATTTTAAAATAAAGTTTGTCAATGTGAACACCTTGATATTAACTATTACTTATCAACAAATGTCCTATTTTATATAAGAGAGTTTTTCATTCTACATTTCTGTTAAACCCTGTGTAAGAACTAAGAGCAGTCCAGGTAAAGCAGCGTAAAAAGAACCATTACATTTGTATACCGATATTTTGAACAGAGAACATGAAGAATTGTGACTAACAGAAAAAAAACCCATATAATTGCAACAATGCTATTATAGACTGTGTATAAATGTATTTTCCTTATAACCCAATTAGTACATAAACATATGTCACTGTAGGATCACCCCATTATGTTACAACAGTATGAGGGGTCCAGTGTACCTAGCTAATTACACACACTGCTATCTCTGTGATAAACTTTAAGTAGAACATAATTCCCAAATACTAACTGTAATGCTGTGCAGAACAAACTATAAAAAAAGAACCCTAATTTTTTTTAGGAAAACCGAGATGCTGGCACTTAGGGGCCTATTTATTAAACTTCAAATGTTTCTGGTTGAGTTTATAAAGGGGAAAAATTTTAATTTTTAAAGGGAAAGATAGATTGATTATGGTCAGAAAATACTCCACCTAAAACCTGTCGAAATCATGCAGAAGTAAATGGCAGATGGTCCCTTTAACAATTGGAATGTTCTTTTTACCTTCAGGTTTCTATATGGTTTCAGGCTGTTTACACTGGTTTTCGTTCACTAATCCAGTAAATTAAAATTTTTTGGGCATTTATGAAGATCAATTTTGTCACAACTTTTTGTCACACCCATTTTTTCAATAAGGTTTATTGGTAAATTAAGGGGATTGAGGTTTGGTTGAATTTATTTATTTAAGTGAGAAAATAAAGTTGAGTTCTAGTAAAAAAAAAAAAACCCTTAATTTCAAATGTTAAAACAATAAATATAATGTACTTTGGCACAGGCCCGGACTGGCAATCTGTGGGTTCTGGCAAATGCCAGAGGGGCTGCTGTATGGTTCCATAGAAAGTTACCATATAGTGGGCTGGTAGGAGGCTGTTTGGGCTGGTAGGGGACTGTTTGGGCTCCTGTGTACTTGGAATGGCAGGGCCTATTTTGACTCCCAGTCCAGGCCTGCTTTGGCATACCATTCTCTCCCAGCAACACAGGCTTTTGGTTAAAGCATAAGTGAAAGCAGAATTATTGTCAAAAGGCTCATAAACCTCTAGTTTTACTCCCAGTGCTATCAGTTTGCTGTTTGCTCATGACAGCACTGGGCTGTGAAGACAGATTAATGCAGACTCAAAACCACGAAGGCCATCTCCATAGTGAAAAGTAATAAGAAATTCATATGATTCTCTGCATCCACAACTGACTTAGTAGGAGCTATCAACTTTCTCACCTGTCTCATGACACAACTGAATGTATGTCACTCTTTCTGTGTCTACTTTTACCCATGTGAAGTGGCTTTTCTTTTGAATTTCTTTAAAGCTACTTCTCTGAGTTATTTATAAAAAATAAATTCTAAAAGTGGTTGTCTTTATCTGTAGAACCCTGGAAAGTGTAATGATCCATTTTCTGAAATAAACAATCTCTTAGACCTATTTTAGGCACCAGGCAGGCTTCAAAATAGACTTAAATTGTAACAATATCAGCTTCTATAAGTAAAAATTTAACAAGACACAGTTTAAGTCAAAAAAAAAAAAGAACAGATATCACCACCCCAGCATTATTTGTAAAATGAAATCCAAATGTTGTCCTGGGAGTTGTAAATCTTCAATCTGTATGCAGATATTATAGTGTCAAGAAGGACAGCTTTAAACTAAGTAAGCTTTTTCAGAAAGGTCTATATAAAAACACTAGTAAACACTCAAAATAATGTTGCTCTGAGTTCTTTGTAAAAAAAAAAACACCACATTTCTTTTCCTTCCTTCTCTCAGCTTAAACCTTCAGGACACAGGCTTGAGCATGCTCAGTTTTCTCCTCTCTCCCTCTCCCTTCTCTGTCCTCCCCAACTGCCAAAGCTATGGGTGAGCAGGATGAGAGGATGAGAGGCAGGAAGTGATGTCATACCAAGCTAATGTGACAGCTGCTAACCTAAACAAACAGAGAAAGGATCTAGAGCTGTTTACTCAGGTATGGTAAAGCATTCTACAGAATAAATATAGCATTCTATCTTGCACTATTTGGCTAATCTATTGGCAACAACCTGCCTCTGCAGCTTTCCTTCTCCTTTAAGGAAAATAGGTTTACTGCAATTCAAGAGTGCATTAGTCACATCACGCTTTTAAAGAGAGATAACATCATACCTTATACACTTACAAAACTGTAGTAATTGAAATCTCGGCAGTCTAGCATAAGGTGAGCTTGCCAATAGGCCAATTGCACAGTAGGCTGTAGAAATGTATGCAGAAAAACATCCTATTGTGCAACTGCAATCAATGGCAATGATACACAAAGTCGCATAGCATTATAGCACATATGTTGCATTTGAATAGACTCAGTGGAAAAAAAACTATGCTGAAATGCAGATTTGAACATGTGTGGGTACAACTGGGCAGAATAAAATGGGGTCATGCACTCATATGCTAAGGTGTGCAAAAACCTCAAAACACACACCACGCGCACATCTCAACACATCAAACAAACAAACAAACAAAAACCCCACCAGTGTCTAAAAGCCTGAATGCTGAACCCTAGAAACCCAATCTGATTACATGGGGCAGAAACAGCATTATCCCAGGTGTGTTTCTATTTTTTTTACATGCTTAAACTACAGAAGTGTTAATTATTGTGCTTGCCAATGCCAGGTCTTCAAGACAGACCAGGTTACTCCTGGTCTCCTGCAGTACTAGAAAATCTTACACAAGCACATCATTTTGAATTTGAAATACCTCTTTGTGTCTCCTGCCTGGAGGTGAATTGGAGACACCTGTATTCCTTTATTCTCCACCCCTAAACGTCATGTTTGCTCATAATTTGTACTGCCAGCAGGATACTGATGTTTCAAATAGAATATCTATTAGCTGAATTAACTCTTACACCCTTCATTTTAATAAGTTACTGGAAGGTGATACAATCTCTTAAACTAGGCAGATTGAATTTTCAGACCACCTGCTACATGTTTATGTTTTAGCCATTCAAAACTCAAAGGGTAGGCAGGTGCAATTCTAAGCTCTGTGCTAGTTATGCATAGAAAACACAGCTCATTATTTTAAATTTTACAAGGTGAAAAGTTTCTTCTGTATGCCAGTGCCTGGTTCTGTGAATGTAATGGCTGTTTCAAAAACTTCCCCTGTTTCATTACAATATACTGTATTCAAGACAGAAATAGAAACATACAGCTATTTATTTGGTCTCCTACAGGAACTGAATCCTGAATGTTTATCTACATATTCAGACCCCAGCAGACATCTGTATAGCCCACACATAAAGATGGTATTAACATCTATGTTTTCTCTACGATGTGTGTCCTCTACATGCACAAGTTAAGATGCAAGCAAAAGAGGAGCACACAGAAAATATGGAAGGTTTTGTTTTTTGTAGACTGTAAGGTTAATTTAAGAATGCAAGTAAAAATAAACACAGAAATTCTGGGTGGGAAAGCTGCATTTTAGGTAAGAAAATGTTGATTTGCATTCAGTTTGTGTACTTTGTATGCATAAAAAATATTTGGATTGATCTGAGCAAATGTATGGTTAAAAAACTTTGCAGAATGGAGTACTCATAAATGCCTCAGCTAACTGATTCCATTATATTCTGCTGGCTGTTTAGAATTGTGTTGGGCTGTGTTTGAGGCTAATGTCATACAAGGACTGATCTCGGCTTGTGGAAAAAAGAAGGCTGAGGATCAGCCCCTACGCAGGCATTTGCATCCTTTTTTGACTGCACCCAGTACCATTGCGTCAGCCCATGTGCAGGCACATGTGGTGGATTTCAGAGCTGAAATGACAAATAAAAAACAAACAAATACAAAAAGTATTGTAGAAGTGATACCTATATTGGCTAACAATAAATATACATTGCAAGCTTTCGGAGCACCAAGGCCCCTTCATCAGTACTCCGAAAGCTTGAAATGTATTTTTATTGTTAGCCAATATAGGTTTCACTTCTACAATACTTTTTGTATTTGTTTCTTTTTCTTTTTGTTATTTTTGCTACTGGCTAACACGGTACCACAAGTTTTGTTAAGAGCTGAAATGCAAACTCTTAAATTTCAGCTCCAAAATCCGACGCATGTGCCTGTGCCAGGGACATTGCAATAGTTCTGAGTGCAGGCAAAGAAGGAAGCAGAGGCTAGTATATGGGCTAATATTCAGTCAATATCAGTTCTTGTGTGGCATTTGCCTAAAACGCACAAACAAGTACTTATAGATAGATAGAACTAAAACGTACAATACTTTAGGGCCCTTCTACACTACAAAACATGAAAAACAGTCAGTATTGCTCACAGGCCCTAAAAAGGTACTTGTTTTGTTCTTTGTTATTTCATAACTGCACACTTTAAAAATTAATCCAAGTAGTATATAAAATAGCAATGTACACACAAGGTTTTTGAGAAGTCAAAAAAATAAAGAATTTCCAAAAGGCAATTGTTTTGCATATGTTTAAAGATAATTTGCTATTAATAATATAGTTTATACAAATAAGGTTTTGTGTAACCAAAGGTGGCATCCATACGGCTAACCAGGTGTCAAATGCCATTCATGGTTCTCTACAAAACTATAGAATGGAAACCTTCCTCATATAAAATATATTTGTTGTGGGAAAAAATGTAAACAGTTTATTAGTTGGTGCTTGCTCAACATTCACAAACTTTGAATGTAAAATAAAATTACTTTTTGACATAAGTTGGTTAAAATGTTGTAATTAGAGTGTTTTAAGAGGATATGCTAGATTTTAATTATTTGCAAGCATGCAAATACCATCCAGTATTTTTTAAAGGCTCTCTAAATGCACAGTATACAATGGCCTTTTTAGACTGATTTTATGCTAGAGTATGTGATTAAAAAGCCAAATGAATTGGACAATAGTTAAATCAATATTACAAGATTGAATTATCTAGTGAATATCCTCTTATATCCTCATATTTTACAACTGGGGGTACATTATTTATTGAGGTGACAGAAATTATTTTTCCAAGCACCAAATATGATGACATTACTAATCACTGTTTATAAGGAATAATTTACAGGATATTTGGGGCTCTTGTATATTATATCGTGAATAAAATGCCCACTTTCAGAAAATATAGGATATTATTAGACACTGAGGAGATTCATAGCCATATAAAAACATGAGGTCTTTGGCCTTGTGCTTTTATAAATGTCATGGAACTCCTAGGTGACATAGGATCTTCATATTTTACAATAGGGAATGCTTTATTTATTATAATACACAAGATCATGTATGTGTATGAGTCACGTGACGAAATGACATCACTAAGAATTGATTAAACATGGATGATATCACTAAGCACCATTCATAAGGATATCATTTATAGGATATTCATGGCTTGTATAGTATATAATTGACATATTAAGGCAGCCATCCCCAAACAGGGGCTCACCAGCAAAATGTTGCTCATCAACCCCTTTGGCTGTTGCCCCCAGTAGCCTCATATTTTTAGGCTGGGAGGAAAGTTTTGGTGGCATAAAAACCATATGCACTCCCAAACAGAGTCTCCTGTATACTTCCAGTTCACATAGGGGCTACAAAATAGGCAATTACAGGGACTTTTTTCTTGATTGTGTTGCTCCTCAAGTCTATTGAATGTGGCTCACGGATAAAAAAAAAGGTTGGGGACCCCAGCTTTAAGTTGACAGCAGATACAGAGGAAAAAGTCACCATAAAACTGGTTCATCATTTATGCTGACCAGACATGGATCAATTTAGGTGATCTTAGCAGAGCAATTGGAGTATTCTATTTGCATCTGAGCAGCTTTTGTGGATATGCTCAAAATTACTTTATTGGAGGTAATGCTAACAATGTTTGGTGCATCTAAAAAGAATTTCAGTAACCAAAAGATACACAAAATAGCTAACTAATAATTCTTGCTTATTTTGCCAATTTTACAGCATCCACATATTAGCAACTAGTATCTCTTCTTAATTACTAACATTTTCCCCCAGTTACATTTTGCATTTAAAGGATGATTGACTATGTACCAGCAGATTAATGTCCTCACAGACATTGCTGATATAACACCCGCAAACAAATGGCCCAGCAATGTGCTTTAAAAGGCACAGTCATATTGATAATATCACTGTAGACAATATGTTAAAAGAAACTACTCTCAACGGCTACGTCTTGCACCCACTGTCTAGTTCATGATGGACCCACAGCCTAACTGCCCTCCGCTCAAGTGGCTGTCATAAAAGTGTTAAGGTGGCTATACATTGAAAGATATACCCATTTAGTGAAATTGCCAAATGAGTGGATCTATCCCCAATATGCCCAATTTGAGGTGGGCAATATCGGGCTGATCCAACTGTTTGGCTCTTGGGTGAAAGAACGGGATCACAATGACTGGGACCTTATCATGGAGCCAACGTGGTCCTCACCCAAATGGTTTTTAGTGGCCTCTGTATGACCACCTTTACAAAACAAATGGAATAAGGGAACATTGCACACAATTTAACCAATCATATAATTCATCATCATTGTATTCTAATATGTCTCCAGTAGCTACATGGTTATTTATTTTCTTTAAAGATTTCATATGAGCTTTTAAATTACTACGCTGTTATTCCCATTAATTACATTTTACATAATTTTCTAGCCACTAAATAAAGCTTTTACTCCATTATGTAAAAAAAGGTTTTAGTGGAAAAAAATGCTAAATTGGTTTTTGAATATTTTTCCCTTGTGCCTACAGTTTAGATATGTTTTGTGACCAGACACTGACTTAGCCTCAGAAAAAAATGTAATTGTTGTAAAATATGTTATTGAAATGACAGTGATTTTATGCAAAAAAAATACACTACCCAAAAGCAGTTGTCAACAAATTTGCACAATATGCAACTTAAATGAATCCATCACACTGTCCCACCTTAGCACATGACTTCAGACCCCTCTGCCTGCCTCCCACATCACTGGGTCCAATGAAAATTATGGTCGAATACGGGGGGTACTAAAGACTCATATGAATTTGAAAGAAGTTTTAAGGGGCATACTATACTTGAGTACCACCATACTTTTGAAATTGCTTTCCTATACTTTATCATACATAAGTTTTTGTTTATATATTTTTCAGAACTGTAATATGCATGACCCTTGGTTACTGGTAGATTTGTGTTTGCAAATAAATGTACAAAAAAAAGTGTTCCTTTATGACCAATTGGATGACTATACCAAATCAGTTCACACTGAAACAGAAAATATTCAGTAAGATGTTATGTTGCTTGTACTTTTCAACTTTTTAAGATAAATATTGTCTGAGATTGCTCCGTAGCATGTTTAACATATGGCATTGACACGTGACTACTAACAGCTGTCATGTTAATAAAAGATAGGAAATTCTCAGGAACTGGTATATCAACCCTTCTTTCTCACAGCCCAGTAAAGCTAGTACATAAACTTTTCCAAGTCTCCATTTTATCTATTTGTGTAACATAAAATAAATAAACCTCTTTATCACAAATTATCGTTACTTCTTACTGTGCCACTTACTTCTTTGCAAGCATGAAGCTGCTGTCCATAAACATGAGTGGAAATACCCAGCAGCAACCATGGAAGGAAAAGCAAGAATGCCTGATGTAGAGCCAAAAAACAATACTGCTTAAGCATGGTTCCAGAACAATTTCCAGAACTGGATTGCAGGAGAGAGAGAGGCTGCTAGGAAAGGTGTAAAAAAAAGAACAGGTGTTTCCAGCTTTTATCAGGCAGAGAGAAAGGATCCTGGAGTCAGACACACCCCTTGACAAGCTCTGCCCTTTCACTAGGTGCTTCATAAGCCTTTCAACCCCTTCAGTGCCACTGAGAATTTGCTGTAATTGTTTACCTGCTTTTTGGGTCTAATGCATAAAGCCACGTCTGTGTGTCTGTACCAGTGAATATACATCATATATTTTCAAGAAATTAGGGTGTTAGTGCAGAAAAATAGAATATATATATCTATCTATATCTATCTATATCTATATATATATATATATATATATATATATATATATACATACAGGTGACGGCACTCCCAGGGAAAACAAAATTTGAAAAAAGGCAAGGTTGCTGATTAAGTCAGGTTTATTTTATCTGACGTTTCGGTTCCTGTACTAGAACCTTCCTCAGGGAAGGAACTGGCCATCCTGTCCCCCACTGCCGGTCACTTTCAACCTCTCTCTCTCCCCCAAAGCAACTGCTGATTACTGGAACTACCTCTCTTTTTCCCTGAGGCGATAATGTTAACTCAATAAATACCATAAATAAAGGCCCAAAATTGAATAATTGTGTTTTGCAATGCTTAAATATTTTCTGTTAAATTCCAGTAATAGTGTGCCAAATCTCAGAAATCACAGAATCACAAATTACATTTCTCCCAAGCATTTTAGATTCAACACTGTTTATCTATAAATATATAGACATTTACATAGATACATACACACACAAAGCTTCCAAATGTGTCATTAACTAACAGCACCTATCTATTTAATTTTGCACCAATGTGTCAATGTGGAAATCCTGGAGCTAACACCTGGGTTAGAGGTGGTTGTAGCTACAGGGTTCCCATGCACCTCTAGGCACAGCAGTACTCAATGGCCCACACCCCCTCGGGCCCAGCGGTGGTTTGCCCTAGCTTATCCACCAGCAACATTGCTTGTGGAGATTGTTTGTGGAGGGGGTGGGGGTCGGGGCCCGGCTGCACAGACTGCACCTTTGGACAGGCCCCCTTGGGGCTACATTCAGCCCCTGGTCATTTAGAAAGCTTAAATATACAGTATATTATATACCAACACAGATACAGTATGAGAGTCTATTGGTAAAGATACATTTTCATAGATACTCTGCAAGTCAAAAAAAAAACACAACCAAGGCCAGAGCTGGGTCACATGTTATGTCAATGAAGATATGCAATTTTCCTGTATTTCTCAGAATGAAACTTTCTGCATGAACATACAAAATGCATCTAATTATCGTCTGAAATGTTAAAAATGAATTAAACCCTATTTATTAGCTGGATCTATAGAGCACTGCCTACTGAACAGCATCAAAGTTAATGCATCTAAACTTCTTAATGTATTACAATATAGTGGCACATTCCTGCCTCTAGCTAAGCTTTTTTAGTGGAGCCCATTTGAAAATAATGTAAAAGTCCATAAGTCTCCAATTGTTAAATAGCAAACCACTGGGGCTGATTTATTAGCCCAGAATGGGGTTCAGCTGAAACAAAGTCAATAGCAAGTGAATTCTTTAACTCGCTTGTGAATTCTAACATTAATTACGACAAGTGGAATTTTTGTACCACTTGTTGTCACTGATGCCACAAAAGCAAGTTAAAAAAACAACTCACTTGTGTTTTCTAACATCATTTCAGCCAAACTCAAAGCATGGCAAATAATAAATCAGTCCCTTACATGTGATTGTTACTATTGCAGGCTAGTTTCAGTCCCAACCAGGCAATGGTAAACTGGAGGTATCAGAGAAGGACCCCTCATTTTATATATCAATCAGCAGATTCCTGTTGTTGTAGTTTATAATCATCCATTGTGCATTTTAATAACATTATTTGTTCTTTAGAGGCAAGGGAAGCCTCATTTAAATGTGAATGCAACTGAGAAAAAGAATTTATACGAAGGTTTACATTTATAGTATTGTGTGTATTTATTTGTATACATGAGATATTTATCATAGGAACATAGGAAACTATGTTCCTTACTTTGGTATGTGACAAACCTAGTTCAAGAGTAAATTACGGTTTTAAAGATAGAAGTGAATGCCTTAAGAGCATTATTTCAAAGAAATAATTCAGAAGACCCAAAGGAGATAAAGGTGTACAAGCAAAACATATTTGTGTAAAGTAGTTTTTTTTAGTTAAATGTTGATATAGGTTGTCTTTTTCACTTCATATGCCCAGCAGTGTTATAATGTATACCTATGTCTCCACAGCTAGTAGTATTTTGTATACGTCTTCTGCATCATATCTCAGAAGTATTTGTTACCTGGTGCATACTTGTGTTTAGTGCATGAACAAGGATCAACAGTAAATGCATATGAAGGAGTTGTGCAATGCTGCAGCATTATATTTCAGCTTTGGCATGTGTAACCTTATTCATTTTCTAATATACCTGCATGGTCCTTAAACAGGTCCAACTAGTGATGGATATACATTACTGCAAAATAGTTGCATCATCATGACATTTATTATACAGGACTCGTGTCTAAGAATTTCTCCTTGCCAACTGAATACAATTTGGTAAGTACTGTAATTTTAAGAATCAACTGTGAAAAACATGAGGGTCAGTCACCACTTTTAGGAATCTTATGTTTCTTATGAACTGCCAGGGACATAGCTAGGGGCCTGTAGGGCTCAGTCCAAATTTTGTGTGCAGGGTTACCACATTGAATTACTTGTGTACCCAGGAACATTGGATGTTTAAAGGGGTTGTTCACCTTCCAAACACTTTATGAAATAAAACTGTTTTCAGTTTCAGTTGGATTCAGATTGGATTCAGATTGTTCACCAGAAATAAAGACTTTTTATCAGTTGCTTTCTATCTTTTATTTTTTACCATTCTCCCAAAATGGTTTAAATTAAATGTTCCTGTCTCTGGTGTTTCAGTCTGGCAGCTCAGTGATCCAGGAGCATCTGAACTGTTACAATTTGCTACATTTAGTTGATACAATTAGTTGATACATATTGACAACTATTGTATCAGTTCTAACAGCGGCCTGTAATGAAACTCAGGAATCCTGTTCAGCAGGGAAAAAGATAACAAATATATCAACTAAATGTATCATTTTAGAATAACAAGTCACCCCCGGGGCTGCTTTAGCAGGTGAAAAATGAAGTTTCCTCACAAGTAAACTTCGGGCAACTTCGGAAATCGAAGCAACACGAGTGCATTGGTGCAGGCTTTTTTTCATTAAAGAAGACACGGGGAAGCAGTTTGGGGAGATTAGTCGCCCCAAAGAAGAGACGATTAGTCGCCGGGCGACTAAATCTCCCCAAATCTCCAGGCGTGCCCTAACCCGAAGGGCTCTTACAGACGAGCGTTTGAAGCTGTGCTCCCCTGCATTCAGTTTTTTATGCGTTCAGCCGCAGGGGAGCACAGGAGTAGACACATTCAATTTCTTTCAATAGGGCTGTACTCACACAGGCGCATGTAGGCGCTGAATGCAGGAAAAATGCAGCATGTTGCGTCTCAACCTGCGTTCGGCACCTACATAAGCCTGTGTGAGTACAGCCCCATTGAAAAAAACTAAATGCGTCTACTCCTGCGCTCCCCTGTGGCTGACGGGACGTAGGGGAGTGCAGCTTCAAACGCTCATCTGTAAGAGCCCTAAGGCTGCCTCATTGTGCTAGATGGTCTAATCCATATTGTTAATTCTATTAAGGTGGGAAAGAACATTTTATCTATTTAGCCTTTGTACAGAATTGTAATCAGGAGACATTGTGCAGCCTCTCATAGCCCACAGCTGTGGCTATACTGTCAAACTACCAGTTCAAAGATTCAGGGCATAATGAAGCAAAAAGCAATTGCCCAGAATAAATAAAGGCTAATAGCACACAAGTTGATTTTTTTGTTGGAGTAGAGAGAAAAGATGCCTTTTTTATTTTATTTTTTAGATTGACCTATACTAGATATGCCTTCTGCTCCCTTTATCTGTGCACTGACAGGCACCAACCAACCAACTCCAGTGTATTTGCAGAGGGCCTTATTTATTAAAATCCAAATCTGAGTATTTAGATAAAAAAATCCAACCAGGCTGAAATCCACGATTGGACCATATTTGTTATTTAAAAAGCATGATATAAATAGATTGGGTAAAAACTCGAAAAAAAAATAATTTTTTTCTGAGTTTTCCCGAAAAAGCGCAGACCAAACAAACTTCCAAATAGGATAGGTACCTCTCCCATTGACTTATATACAACCTCCGCAGGTCTGAGATGCCGGATTTTCGAATTCAGACTTTTTGCAGCCTCTGGGTTTAATAAATCCAGAAAATTTTTAAGTTTTTTTTTCAGCTAAAAAATTCAGATTTTATAGTTAAAAAAACTCAAATTTTTCAAGTTTTTGACATTCGGACCTTGATAAATAACCCCCTTAATGTTCTACCAGCTTTTGGGGTTCTCCCACAAGAATAAATTAATTGTTTATGAGCTTCATGCATAGATATATATAAGGGTTTAGAGGGTGTGTGTCAATGGTGGTATACACATCAATCTGCATTAGGAGTTAGTAATCTTTGCGTTGCATGCAAGCCATAGGGCAAGGGGAAAATCTGATTTCAGGTGGCACTTCATTGGCAGAATAAAATAACCGCACCTGGTAGATTTAAGACACGAAACAATTGAAATATCACCAAGGAGTTCATGACCCTATAAAGGCACGAGGCTACAAATGTTCCACTCCAGCCTCTTCTGTATTACCGCTACAGTTACAGTCTGGAAACCATCAAATAAACTGTTATCTCTCAATCCTGTGCTTTGTATGTACAAATAAGTTTTGAATGGGGGTTGTGCAGCTTTTTAGTGCAGTGTGTTTCCTTTCATAGGTAAATGGATAGCATCATTAATTGAACTGGAAAGTATATACTGTATCTGTGTACTTAAGAAGGGTGTGCCTAAGTACACTTTATGGGTTTGTGTATCTGGGTGGTTTAGAAATTGGGCGTATCCATCAAAGAACAGAAATGGTAATTTGTACAACTGTGAATTACACATTTGCATGTATAAATTACATTGAGAATGAGGGGGGGGGAGAGTGTGGGGGAGAGTGTGGTGGAGAGACTGCTTCAGTAATTTGTATGTAAACCAGAGGAGAGCAGCTTCTCTTTTTTGAACAATACTATAGAGCAGTGCTGTACAATTTAAATGGTTCAGAGGGCCGGAGTTTTTCTAATCTACATGGTGGTGAGCCGATAATGGAAGTCAGTGTTAGCCACTCCCTGTTTTTAGACCACACCCACTTTAAACTACACCCATGTTAACACAAGACCATGTCCACATTAATAGTGCACCAAAACACCAGATGGTTGGTGCTCACTGAAGGATCAGCGCCAGAACTAGGGGTAGGCAGAGTAGACAGCTGTCTAGGACGCCATCATTGAGGGGCGCACTTTTAATGAGTTTTTACAAGCGTTTATTTAATCATTTGTTTCAATAATCATGGTCACTTAGTTGGGTGGATCAGATTTATTTTTGGCTGCTGTTGGCACAGGTAAAGATTGGGGGCAATATGATGGCTGCTGGAGGGCTGTATGATGGATGGCTGCTGAGCTTGCTGTCACAGGTATGGGGGGGCAGTATGATGAATGGCTACTGACACAGGTATGGGGGGCAGTATGGTGGATGGCTACTGGCACGGGTATGGGGGGGCAGTATGATGGATGGCTGCTGGGCTTGCTGGTACTGGTACGGAGGGGCAGTATGATGGATGGCTGCTGGCACAGGTACAGGGGGGGCTGTATTATGGATGGCTGCTGGGCTTGCTGGTACAGGTACAGGGGGCAGTAATATAAATGAAATTGTTGTACATTTTCTTGCTTTCTTTATTTAAAAACCATCATGATAAGTAGGTAAATGGTAATGCAGGACAGGGGGTGCTGATTGAAGCTCTTGCCTAGGTTGCCAAACTACCTTGGCCTGGCACCGGCAGGGATGCCACTCGTGAAAAAAGTTAAGTCATATTAAGACATACCCTTAAATCCATATGCCTCTTCCTCCCCCTGTGTATAATACAGTACCCCAGCATATGATTAAACACCTTAGGGGTCCCTAACAACAATTTTCAAATGTTAAAAAAAACCCAGAACAAATACCAGTCTTATGTTCCATTGGGATCATAGGTCAGACAGAGTATGGCAAACACAGGGTGCAAAGAGCAGGCAAAGTATGACACACACAGGGAGCACAGGGAAGCCAGAACAGAGCAGGAGACAGGAAAATCTGGACCAGTCCATTGTGACATAGTGCTGGTGCTCCATTAGCATTGTGAATAAGGTGTGAACAGGTGAACAATGGGGGCAGTTTCAGTCTGGGTCTCAGGTATGAACAGTACAGGCCTTTAGCATGTGAACAATAGAGGTGTCACAAGTGTGAACAATGCAGGAGGATCACAGGTGTGAACAATAGAGGGGATTACAGTGTGAATTTGATTAAACAATGCAGGGGCCAGTTAATCTCTGTATTGATACCTTTTAAATTTTACAAATGGTAAACAGACACAGCAGGCAGACTTTGATATGGAGGGCGCCAGTTGGACAGCCCTGCTATATAAAGGAAGGATCATCTGGAATTTCAAAATCTACGATTAGCTATGCTATTCTCACACAATAATGTATCAGCATGTCAGCATGTTTTTTTTTTAATTAATTTCTTTGCATCTCTGCTGGGCGCTTTCTTGATAGATAACTAAAGCCTAAAATTAAACATGGCTGAATATACTGTATGAACAGGGCCGCCATTAGAAATCACGGGCCCTTGTACAATAACGTTTTCAGGGCCTCCTGGGCCCTGCCCACTCCCTCCCCCAAGCCCCACCCCAGATCCTGCCCACTCTACATCACAGTTAAAAAAACTCTCTCTACCCTATAAGTTAAAAAATAATTGGTGCCAGGGCCCCCCTTACAAGTTAAAAAAAATTGGGGCTCCAAAAAATATTTTTTTAAAAAAACATTAGCGCCAGGGCTACCCTTGAAAGTTAAAAAAAATTGGGTCCCAAAAAATATTTTTAAAAAAACACTGGCGCCAGGCCCCCCTTACAAGTAAAAAAAAAATTGAGGCCAAAGAATATTTTTAAAACAAACATTAGTGGTAGGGGCCTATAGAGTATTAGAATAATACATTGGTGGCCAGGGTGTTGAACTCGTGGCTTCAGGACTTAAACTTTGCCTCCTTTCGTGACTTCAGGTCTTTTCGCATCTTCAGGAATCAATTTCGGCTGTTTTCGTAACTTCTAGTCTTTTCGCCGCTTCAGGACTTCAACTTCCGCAGTTTTCATGACTTCGGGTCTTTTTGCCGCTTCGTGACTTTGGCTGTTCGGCTTTTGTGCACTTCCGCATTCTGGACATCAGAAGGAAGGGCTTCGTCGCTGTCAAGGAGGGGCCAAAGTTCAGCGCTGCCGGGCCCCCCTTCAGGCCTGGACCCAGTACGCTCGTACCCCCCTAATGGCGGCCCTGTGTATGGAAATAGTAAACATAACAGCAAAGAGATTCTGTAGCCCTCTAACAGTAAAGAACCAGGCTCTTAAATGAGAAGGGAAAGTGACAGTCACTGGGGTGATTGTCTTCACTTACCTTATATTGGGCCAGTGCTCCTACTAGCAGAAAACTGCCCTGGACTAGCAAGCACCAGGAAGCCATCTTCTTCCTGCTTCTTCTTTTTCATGCAGGTATACATATGTAGTAGAGTGAAAAGTTGAACTTTAGCAAAAAGAGCTTTCTTTTTATACTCTATTGCGCATTCATCTGTCTCACAGAAGAGGAAGAAGCTCCATGGTGCTCACGTTTTTCTGCTAACAAGAACACCAGCTAGGGGTATCAGGTAAGTGGGGGGGTCCACAATGTCAGCAGAGGGGTCCAGGGGGGTCCAAGAGACTAGCAAATTACACTCTCTCCTCTAGAAGAGCCAAATTTCCACTTTGAAAAACGAAATTCGGCTCTTAAAGTTACAGGAGCTCCATATTGCAGCCGCTGGTAAGAAGCACCCCCAAGTTATTCTCCTTTAAAGGGGACCCAAATATATTATTACAATCCTATTTTATCATGTTAGTCAAACTAAATGAACTTTAATTATTTGAATCTTGTTTCTATCAGCCTGGGAACTCATAATTATAGCAAGCAATTTTGTGGACACTGTTATTAAAGGAAAACTATTCCCCCAACATGACCACTTAAGCAACAGATAGTTTACATCATATTAAGTGACATATTAAAGAATCTTACCAAACTGGAATATATATTTAAGTAAATATTGCCCTTTTACATCTCTTGCCTTGAGCCACCATTTTGTGATGGTCTGTGTGCTGCCTCAGAGATCACCTGACCAGAAATACTACAAGTCTAACTGTATAAGGAAGAAGTGTTGAAGCAAAATACAGAACTCTGTCTGTTAATTGGTTCATGTGACCTAACAAGTATGGTTTGTTGGTATGTTTGTGTGCACAGTGAATCGTATGATCCCAGGGGGCGGCCCTTATTTTTTAAAATGGCAATTTTCTATTTATGATTACCCAATGGCACATACTACTAGGAAAGTATATTATTATGAAAATGGTTTATTTACATAAATCAGAGACCTACATTGTTTTTGGGGTATAGTTTCCTTTAAGTCAAACCTTGCATCACCTCAGAATCTTGTTTGTGCACCAGAGTGGGGAGCCTGATGTCCATCCCCATGCACTGGCTACACAGTTAAATGGTTAAGAGAACTTGGGGAATGTGGGGAAAGCAGTGACATCTAGAAAGTGCTTTATGGAGAGTAATTACTTGTCCCACCTCTATGCCTAAGGCATATTGGAGGAGCAGGCAAAATTTGATTGACAGCCGAGATTTTTAAATGAGTTTACAACAGGTTTTAACGCTTTAATACAAAAAGAATTTAGATTTCATGTTTAATTTGAAAAGCACTTTTATTATACAGCTTTTTATGTCTGGGTGACAGGTCCACTTTAAAGCTAAAAAAGGAGCTCACCATTTTGGATCTTTTTAGACCATCATAACATTATGATGGGCTATTTCTCAGGCCCCTTGTAACAGGACTGGTGTGGGATAACTTTCAGTAGAATGAATGTAACATAAGGCCCTTTTACTCATATGAAGAGGCAAAAAAAGGATATTTTCATTTAAGGGGCAGTATTAAAAGAAGCAGACTTGATTGTGTACTTTTGGTTCTTATTCTTGAACAAATATTTTTGGATTATAGCAAACAAGGGCAAGTTGTGCTCACCACTAATTTTTAAAACCATTAGGCGGGGGTGCAATGAGGCTGTGACCACAAAATACATATAGACAAATACAAAAGTCCTCTGCACTCAACCCATCATCAATACATTTAAGACAGAGACATTCCGTGCACACTGCCACTGAAAAATGCCTTACCCTTTACCCCCTTTGAAAGCAGCTAGTAAGTTGCAGGTAAAACTTAGTCCCTTTGTAAAATGTATAATGATGTATATTTTAATTTAAGATAAGAACAGGCATTTGTGTTGTAATAAACAGCTTAAAAGTGTTTATTCACAATATTGCAAACCATTTAAAACAGTGTTTGAGGAATGGACCATCTTCCATCAGATATTGTACATTCAAGTCAGAGAATCCCAAAGAACTCTGTAGTCAGCATAGTTTACTGCCCTCTTGTGTCTGTAATAAAAAGTGCAGTATTAATAGATATAAAAATATAACTTATTTTGGTAATAAAAAAAACATATTTGGTGGGGTTAAAGGTCTTACAGCATGTTTGCCAGAAGCTGCAATACTTTGCAGTTAGATTTATCTCAGATTGAAGTGGGTGGATTTTAAGTAGCTGTACCTGAACTTATAGTATATACCATAGTATCGAATAAAACCTTGTATAAGTGAAGGTTCAACAGTTTGCCATATCTAGGCATATAGTATTTTAAAGTTGCAAAATGCTAGCTCAAGTTAGACAACTGGGTGAAGGATAAAGGATAAAAGGATACCCATTTACTTTGTCATTTTTTCATGAATTACCTTGAGTTTGGCATTGTAAGTACCGTTTCTGTTTGTGCCAGTGATACTAAACAAAGGATGTTGCTGATTTGACTTGGCTCCAAAAGAGGGAAGATGTGCAGACCCAATGTGTCCCAAAGCCATTAGAAATTTAAAATCAATAAAATAACATAAAATAACTGGAACATTTTGGGTGTAAAAATGACACAGGTATGCTAAAATCTAAACAACTAGAACATTATACCAAAAGCTGCAGGTGAAGGCTGGCATGAATAAAAACCTAATCTACATGTTTCAATGGATGTGACAAGGTCAAAGCTGTAGGCTGCTGACCCCACAGGATTTTATCTGGCCAAGTTTAAATCCATCCCATGGGCAATGAGTGAGAAACTTGCCTCCATCCTACCAGCATAGCACAGCCAGAGCCTGTTCAATTCCTGTTCGGAAATCCATGTTAAAGGAAAACTATACCCCCAAAATGAATACTTAAGCAACAGATAGTTTACATGATATTAAGTGGTATATTTAGGGATCTTACCAAACTGGTATATATATTTAAGCAACATCTCTTGCCTTGAGCCACCATTTCGTTATGGTCTCTGTGCTGCCTCAGAGATCACCTGACCAATACTACAACTCTAACTGTAACAGGAAGAAGTGTTGAAGCAAAAGACAGAACTCTGTCTATTAATTCGCTCATGTGACCTAACAAGTATGGTTTGTTGTTATGTTTGTGTGCACAGTGAATCATACGATCCCAGGTGGTGGCCCTTACTACTAGAAAAGTATATTATTATGAAAATGGTTTATTTACATGAAGCAGGGTTTTACAGATGAGCTGTTTTATGCAATATCTTACATTGTTTGGGGGATATCGTTTTCCTTTAAGGATAACCAACCAATCTGTTATACCTATTATTTATTTTTGGGCCTATAGCACCACCCCAATATTACCTAGAAACAACTTCCAGCCAAATTATAATTAGGCCGTTAAGCAGGCCACATCAGTATGCTAGGTCTTGCTTTATATTTTATATCAATTCATCCTTGTATGAAGATAGTCCACCAGCATGGATAAGAAGATTTTGGGGCCCAGGGACATTTCCCTGTGTTAGAGGACCTTATGTAGGATTTGAGACAACAGGAGTCCATGGTGCCCTTCCATTTTATACATACTTGCTCCAGTGGTGGGCACAGTTGGCTACCATAAGGGCAGATGCTAGTATGAGTGACCCAGGATCCGTACACATGAGGGAGGGGTACATGAAAGAACTGGAAAGGATCATAATGCAATAATTCATGGCATATATACAGTAAGTCTTAAAATGAGCAAATCCCCACCTGCCAAATTGCTTTACCTCTTTGGTGGGATTTGTAGACCAGCAACTGAGTAAAGTGTGGTTGAGCAGTGCAGTGGTCCTTGCATAAAAAAGTAAGAGAAAGGGAGATTTTGGTCAACATATCATAGGAGAATGGCTGTCTGGTATTTGGCCTGTAAGAACCAAATCTTTCAGTCTTTAAGTATTAAAATGGTTAATATTCCAGCTAGAGGTGTAAACCTGCATCCGCAGGGTAAAACAATGTAGAGCTGATGTTGAAGAACAACTCCTAGCATCTTGGACAGCTCACATGCAGGGATACTCCTGCCATGAGAAAAGGTGTAAACAAGGGTGAAAAGGGTCATTCTAAATCATTTACCAGTTATTAATTTGTTTGCCACTATTATTACTGTTATTAATTAGGCTTGGTTACATCCATGAGACAGCACAGAGTTTATATCTTCTCCCCAAGCCGTAAATCCCCTCTCTCCCCTTTATTAGGCTGCACTCAAATACCACAAGTGCTCTATACATAAGCACTAATGGTGTAATTCTGCTCCCCTTAGTCCTTTAGCACTTGTGGCAGGTAAATGATGAAATATATTGTGTGCCATTGCTCTCAGTTTGGTACATCAGAAAGTGAGCAAATATGACGGGGATTATATGTTTTCTAAAATTAAATTCGATTTTTCCAAAACTATGACGTTTCCTCATACAGGAGTACTTTAAAAATCAATTATATTTATGTGAAAAAAAACACAATAATTTATTTATTTTTCACGTATATATAATTGCTTCACCTTGCATTTCCACTGACTAGCATGTTATACTCTACAAGAGAACCACCAATAGAGGTCGCTATTTTAAAGCACTCTGGTGTGCAGAAACTTCATAATTTCTTCTTCCTATTCAGTGCAGAGTGGGACACCAAGAGAATCCAGCACCCAGAGGTGCATCCATGGGCTGCCTGCATTGCAAAAAAGGCTAGCGGTGAGTCGGAGCAGTATTTTATTTACAAAACTACCCCCATACAGGAAACCATACGCATTGCTTGGACGAAACACTTTTTAAAACTGTGTTTGTTTTGATCTACTACGAATTACAAAGGTCTCCCCTGTTTGCAGAAGTCACTTCAAATGTTTCAATTGTAAAACAAATAAAAAAAAATTTGGCACCCAAAAAATGTCTAGTTGCAAAATAAACCTAAAATGTGAATTTGAAAAGTTATAGTAGATCTTTTCAGCTGTTCATTATCACAGGTCCCTGCTCTTTGGCTACTGTCCAGCACTATACCACCGTCTCCTAGTAACATGTCAACAAAAGGGCCGTTATATGAGCCAAGAGAGTTGAGCATCGGCATCTTCTTCCACATAGTGTTTCCATATACCAGACTCTGACATCAAATGTCACATTCCAGGGATCCATATTCTTTCCCCAGATATGAGAATGATGACACTTTTCAGGGAAAACAAATGCAGGTATGAACTTACTTCCATAACTTAAATGTAGGAAATAGCAATATTATAATAAGTCAGTGTTTTTCAACCTGTGTGCCGCGGCACACTGGTGTGCCGCAAACTAATGTTAGGTGTGCCGCTATCAATGGTGGGCCCCAGTCCTAGTGGGCCCCTCCAGGCCCGTCAGTTGTGTGCCAGTTTTTACTATTTTCTCTTATCTTAATAAAGTTCTGGCCTGTGCGCGGACGATTGGAGTGTCCACAGCTATTCTGCACTATTCAAAACATTATTTGAATAGACAGCAGGAAGGAGAGCCACGCTCTGTGCTGAAAACAAACGGCACCGACATATATTAATAATTAGTTGAGCAAGCGGCAGACCAGCTGGAACATGCAGGCTAGTGGAGGGGATAAGGGTCAAAAGGTGCAGTTACATGAGGAGCGGGAGATAAGCAGCAGCGGTGTTAAAGAAAAGACGTTAAAGTTCAGCTACGGAGGTTAGTAGAATGAGGAATGAATGCAGTATAGAGATTGTTAAAAGTTACCAGACAAAGCCGATGCGACTACACTTAGCAGACCACAAGCAAAAGGGTAAGCTAATGCAGATACTGGGAGTTTTATTGGCATACAAAGACTCTAAAACTCTTTAGCTCATGTCATGTGTACAGCAATTAGTTAACTGGTGGAAGCCCATACAGCTAACCTAACTCCTTTCTAGAGCACAGATTCTTTTGTTATTGTGTTTTTTTGTAATAACAAAATAATAATAAGTGACCTGCTTCTCCCTTTGCACAGTTGCTAGCTGAAGCACCAGATCTAGTTAGTTAGATTTGAGATTTGATTATCAGTATTGTTTATTTATAAAACCCCAACGGTCTTGGCAGCAATTATAAAATATTTGGGGGAGTGTTATTACAAAAAAACACAATAACAAAATAATTTAATCTCTGTGTTCGTGAGAGAACTATTGCCCCAACCAGCTTAAATAGAGGGCAGCGCTACCCTGCTTTGGAAAATCTTATCAGGTAAAAAGACTGCAGAGGATATAATAAAGTTCAATTGGCCTTTTCATATATGTTTCCTTCTACTTTCTTACTGACAACTTTCTGCCTCATGCATCAATGTTTAAAAAAAAGCTTACATTAACAATAGCACTTATATTGTTAATATAAGCTTTTTTTCACATTTTCAGCTGGTGGTGTGCCGCGGGATTTTTTCAATGAAAGAAATGTGCCTTGGCTCAAAAAAGGTTGAAAAACACTGTAATAAGTATAAGGACATATGATATGCAGAGTGAGTAATTTAAATAAGAGTTTGATCACCATAAACATATATTTTATCCACCCTCTACTTATACACTAGCTGTAGTTGTATGTTTTTATTCATTTAAAACTAAAACTATCTGCTTAATATACAGGCTTTTGAATGCAATGAATGGTTTACTTGAGCACACCCATCTAGCACCAGAGAGAGGTCTAAGGCCATGGCATTTTATTTAGTTTTTTTTTTTTAATTTATGTTTGTCTCTAGCAACAAAGTGATTTTGTTTTGTCTGTTGCTTGAGAGCCTCGTACAAAAGGCAGCTTTCCTAAACGGATGACTTGCACAAAATGTCTTAACTTTATTACAGAGCACAATACAAAATGTATAGCAAGAAGCCAAGATGTTTTATCCAATGACAGGTGCATAATCTCCAATAGTTAGGGAAAAACAATGGAAAACATAAAATGCCTTTAGTCTATATTGGCTCCTAAAGAGATTGTTTTTCATTCATCAGTCACTGGCTCAGTCAGCTACACTAGGGTCTAGTGATGGGCGAATTTGCGCCGTTTCGCTTCGGCGAAAAATTGCGAAACGGCACCGGCGTCTTGTTATTGACGCCGGCGCCTGTTTTGTGATGCCGGCGCCGTTCGTTCGGCGAAGCAAAACGGCACAAATTCGCCCATCACGTCCGTTTTTTCAGAAAAAATTTTTGCCGAAAATTTATTCGCTGGCGGCGAATCGCGCAAATTTGCGCCTGGCGAATAAATTCGCCCATCACTACTAGGGTCCATTAACCTGCATTTACGTTTATGGAGGACAACTGAAAGAGTCACACACACAGGGAAACATGCGAACAAAGCCCAGCTCAGGAATGTGATTAGGCAGTACAGATATGGGACCTGTTATCCAGAATGCTCGGGACCTGGGGTTTTCTGGATGATGGATCTTTCCGTAATATGTACTCTCATACCTTAATTTTACTAGAAAAGGATTTCAGCATGAAATAAACCCAACAGGCTGGTTTTGCTTCCAATAAAGATTAATTATATTTTTGTTTGGATCAAGTACAAGGTACTGTTTTATTATTACAGAGAAAAAGGAAATCATTTTTAAAAATTTGGATTATTTGGATAAATGGAGACTATGGGAGATGGCCTTTCTGTAATTTAGAGCTTTCTGAATAACGGGTTACCGCATAATAGATCTCATATGTGTATTACTGTTTTTGTAAAAAGAATATAGATCTGAATTTACTGTTTAAAATAGTATGTTTTCTCTTAAAGACACACAGGCCCGGACTGGCAATTTGTGGGTTCTGGCAAATGCCAGAGGGGCTGCTATAAGTTGCCAAAGAAAGTCAGTATTTAGTGGGCTGGTGGGGGCTGTTTGGGCCTCTGTGTACCTGAAATGTCAGGGCCTATTTTAATTCTCAGTCTGGACCTGAAAGTTACATTTATATATGGTCCAAATACAGAATTGTTCCTTCTGAGCTGGATGCACTAACAATGCATGGTGTCATAGTTGTACATTCTATACCACAATAACACTCATATACATATAGCTCCCTCTTTATCTGTAGCACACACACAAATACACAATCTTACATGTCTCTTCTGTTCCTCTCCCTCATTTGCTTCTAAGCTTCATTTCTTAAAGCCCTAGTGCATGTACTAGAGCTCTAAAGGAGCACAATCACTTACCTTAGAGCTCACTTACACAACACCTGTGCCTGGAGCATGCCCTATGTCAAGGTGCTAAGTACAAGGCCCTTTTGGTCTTTATGCCCATTGGTGCTCCCAAGCTCACCCAATTTAAAGATGTTCAATCATTCAATTTCGAATGAAACCCACAGCACTATGCCTGTGCTAGTGATTCTCTAGCAGAAATATTTTCAAAGAGAAAATGAAGAAAGAAACTCAGGTCTGAACTTGTATTGTTAATATTTTATTACAAAATATGGACAAGAACAATCTGGAGAAGTTGGAATCCACTCTTCCATCCACTTCTGTCTATGTTCACTTGTTTGGCTTCTTCTGGCAAGTGTATGTGCAACCAATGTCTATCAGTCTATTAATGTCCACAACCTGATACAAGGCAGGTCTTTTCCTTAGACATCTCTTGCCAAGCACTGGCAGATGAGCTGCACTCACTCCTTCTCTTCTCCATTTCTCTTTGGTAGAAACCTTTTCTAACATTAATGCTCAGACTTTTTGATCTCTAAGAGGAGATGATGTTGAGCCTCTAGGCTTCCCCTTTTTGGCCTCCTCTCACTTTTAATGGCTTCACTTCCTCATCTTTTTCTGCAGCTTCAGCAGCTCAATGTTCCCCTTTACACTCTCAACCAGCAGGGACATCTCAGCCATTCCTGTGCCTCCATTTATTGTACAAGTATGATATGAAGTGCTGCTGTATAATGGGGATGAGCATGTCTTGTAAGAAAAAGTCCTACATAAAAGCAGAGAAAGAGATGAGATGATTACACAGTAACACACTGATAAACGTTCTGATTGTTTCTAAGGATCATCTATTGGAGCTTACCATAAGGTCCTCTCCCATTTTAGTTTTATCCTTTCGATATATGAGCTCCAGATAATAAACAGCTTGTAGCAACTCCTACAACAGAAAGAAGTCAGTTAGTCAGACATTCAGACACTCAGTCACATAAACCATATCAATCAGGCTGACAGTTAAGCTGACAGTTAGTCCCTGACATAGGGTCCGGAGTTAAAGCTCTAATCACTTCATGTCAGATTCACTATACACACGATATTCTCATGTAATGATTCCAATTACCTGAATGATGGTGCTACTCAGCTCTGGGCCTGGTTTATTGAGCTGACTCTCTATTGGAGGAATAGGACACAGCAAGCCCTGCAAGACAAGATGATCATTTACTCACACAGCAGAACACTAGATAACATATTCAGAAATCCCATAACTGTCTAGTTTGTACAATGTAAAGTCACATGATTAATCACATGGTTTATGTGTAATGGTTTAATACTTCACACTGTATTTCATGTGATTATATGATAAATCTGGCTTTGATGTTTGAGCGAGGAGCATAATTACATGACATTGCCAGGTCCATTCATATCTATGGCAATTACACTTCTAATGATCAAGTCAGATACTGTAAACTTTTTGCTCCCTGCACAGTGCATTGGTTACACAGACCACAAATATGGTTTTAATCAAACAGCACAAATCTAAACTTACATCACATCTTATATCTCCAGGAATTAGCAGTGGAGTTGGCTTGGGCTTCTCTTGTACAAACTTATATTGTCGCTCTGTAAATCCTCTGTATAACTGTTCCACTCAACAGGCACTGGGCAAACTGGCCTGGATTCACAATATTCCCATTTATCAATGTGATTACAGAATTTCTCAGTATCTCTGATATATCTTTCCTGTAAGAGAAATATGCAAAAATCAGATGTGTGGGACAGGGTACTTTCCATAAACCCATTAATCACTAGTTAATAAGCATCATTAACAGATAACACTAATAATAAGAGGCCATAATGGTTCAAAGTCTACGTATCTCCCCAGTATAAACATATAGAACTCACTCTTAAAAATCCAGTAAAAATCAGCAGGGTGATGATTAGAGACTTCATGGTCGCATGTAGTCACTTATCTGACAATCCCAGTTGTGAGTAATGCTTATTCCAGCTTGTGTTAGGGGCACCATTGGGATGTAATCACTAACAATCATGGTCATGCGATATCAAATGCCACCCAAGAAGTCAGCTTCAACAAAGTGTAGGGTAGTTATAGAAATGCCATAGACTCATAATTTTCATATTTTTAGCAATGTCTTGCTGAAAACAATTTGTTATTTCTCATTGGTTTCAGCGGCTAATATGAAATTAAGTTCTGTATTGATACAGATTGCAGCTATTCCTGCTAGGACAGGCTGCTGTACATGAATAAATATAATAAGGAAGAACATAATTACAGGAGAATATAATGGCATAAATACAGAGTCTGCTTATGTCTATCCAGTATAATTACTAACTCGTAAAAATCCAGTGAAAATCAGCAGTGTGAAAATAAGTGGCTTCATGATCTCATGCAGTCACTAATCTGACAGTAATAGTCAGTGGCGGATTAACAGTATGTTAGGACCCTAGGCTACCCCTTTCTCCTGGACCCCTCTGGCCCCGCCCACCACCACGCTCCTGCCCCGCCTCCGTGCAGAGCGCAGACAGAGTGCATGATCGTGGCTTAAGATATTTGGGTATATAGATGATTACATAGACAGATAGATGTGGATATACCAGTCCCTGTATAAGAGAAACATTAAGAGAATGAGTATTAATCTCTGTCCCTATAGTGACACACTGTGCTTTAACCTTGTTGCAGACACTTGCTCCCGGAAGGGCTGAATGAGAGAGATTTTAACCTTTCGAGTGGAAATGGGCAACAGGGATATAAATGCCCTCTCTAAGCCATGTGTACAATGGAGTGCATCCTGTGAGGCAAGATATAAAAGGGGGGGGTTCCCAGCGCCATCCTCACACATTTAACCCCAGACTTCCCTTAAACCTATCAGCACTGAGGACTGCGCGCGCCCGGTAAGAAACTTTAGCCAATTTTCCATGCGTGCAGTCCTCAGTGCATTTGCAGATTGCGGGCTGGGAACATGACGGGGGACTCATGAGTCGGAGCACATTTGTGCCTCCTCATGGGCCCCTCAGCATGTAGGGGGCCCTCCAGTCATTAAAGGGCACAGTACACCAAATAATTGTAAAACTTGAAGAAATTTATTTGTAGAACTTCGTTCCTCCAGGAACACAGTCACTCACCAACACATACACAGGTTTGTTCTACAGATGTACAGCAAATGTTGTAAGCCCCACAGACGTCAGACTTGCAAACCCAGCTTTGGCCTTTTGTTGCACCACCTACCGGACAGGTAGTCCGCCGTACGACCTACGAGCCCTCCACCTCTGGCCCGGTAGGACTTTTCGATGTGCCACCTCCCTCCTTCGGCCAGCGAGCCCTGGCTTTTCCGGGTAGGAATTTTCACCAAACGACCTGGGTTGTCCACACTGTCCTGACTGTCTCTTATCGCCCTCTCTGTGGCCGAGCCACGGCCACTAGGCCACTATCTCCTTGGTGGGGTGTCAGCTACCCGTGCTAACTTGCCTGACTGACTAAGGCACCTAGTGCCCCACTTAGCATGTACCTCACTATTTGTCCTGTTTCCAATCAATCCACCCTGTCTATTTCTATCCTCTTTTATACCCTTAGCCCTGAACATTACTATAGCATGCCTGTCCCATGTGTTTTCCCACACCCTACACATATGCTCTACATGTACCTTACCACTGCTGTCCAGCCTGAAGCCTCCTGAACACTTATTTGACACTATTGCCATCTAGTGGACAACCCTTGCAATTACACCACTTTTAACCCGTTCCCTGCCAGCCGTTTTGTCCTAGATGCGAACTTCTACTGCCAAGCAGTTTTTAGATATTTTGCACTCTTTCACTTTAAGGGCCTTTCCTGGGGTGGTCTTTTAGTTAACCCAGGAAAACAATATATTGTTTTTTTCAGGACAACCTGAACTTTCACAATATGCAAGAATTTTGGTGTAATTCTACTTCTCTAAAAAAATATTGGATTCTAAGTGTCAAAAAAAATGAAAAAAATCATGTTGCACGAAGAACAATCACATATATCAAAAACATCATTCATTTTATGTACGAGAACACAGCCGATTTAGAAAGGTCTATGTCTCCTGAACACGACAATACCAAATATATATAGTTTTATGGAGATTTCTCACTTGTATAGCTCAAAATCTACAAGCAGTACACAACCAAATTTCCAAAGCAACACTCCCCAAACGGCATACTTTTGATTTCAAGGCCAAACATTCCGCTAACAGTAGGTTTACCCTAGAAAACTACCCATTACTATAAAGAACAGATTCTGGTGAATCAAAAATGGGTAGAAATATCTTTGTACTCCAAACCACCAAGTTGCAATTGTTTCCTAAAGTTATAATGTTTTATAGAAATTGGTGAATTTTTTGAAAAATGACCTCAAAGCTTCCACTCTACAGCAACATATCTCCCACACATCATTAGGTATCAATGTAAAACACCCCAAATATAAAATCCTGGGTCCACTGAACAGTTTGATGCCCAATATGAATAGATGTACCCAAGCACGTGGCATAGGAGGCCCCAAAAGGAAGACCACCCGTTTGTTCTGCAAAATCAACACATTTACATCGTTTTGGGGGGCGGCAAAGGTAGAAAAAAGTACGTTCACCCCAGAAAACCATATATTTTCGGAAAGTACACATTCCCCTGAATCCAAATTGGGTATGCATGTCTTTCTACACCAAAGTACCAAGTGGCAAACCATTCCTAAATTTGGTGATTTTGGCGACATTTCCAAAAATCACCTAAAAATTTCTACCCTGCAGCATCGTATTACCCACATACTTTTAGGTATCAAGAGAAATCACCCCAAATATGAAAGCCTAGGGTCCTCTGAACAGTTTGATGCCCAATATGCATAGGTGTACCCAAGCAAGTGGCATATAGGGGCCTGAAAAGGAAGACCCCCATATGGTCTGTCATTTCAGATACTTCAAAATCAACACATTTACATCGTTTTGAGGGGGGCAAATGTAGAAAACAGTAAGTTCACCCCAGAAAACCATATATTTTCGGAAAGTACACATTCCCACGAATTCAAATTGGGTATGCATGTCTTTCTACGCCAAAGTACCAAGCCGCAAATCATTCCTAAATTTGGTGATTTTGGTGACATTTCCAAAAATCACCTCAAAATATCTACCCTGCAGCATCGTATTACCCACATACTTTTAGGTATCAAGAGAAATCACCCCAAATATGAAAGCCTAGGGTCCTCTGAACAGTTTGATGCCCGATATGTATAGGTGTACCCAAGCACGTGGCATACAGGGGCCCCAAAAGGAAGACCCCCATATAGTCTGTCATTTCAGGTACTGCAAAATCAACACATTTACATCGTTTTGGGGGGGGGCAAAAGTAGAAAACAGTAAGTTCACCCCAGAAAACCATATATTTTCGGAAAGTACACATTCCAACGAATCCAAATTGGGTATCCATGTCTTTCTACGCCAAAGTACCAAGCCGCAAATAATTCCTAAATTTGGTGATTTTGGTGACATTTCCAAAAATCACCTCAAAATATCTACTCTGCAGCATCGTATTACCCACATACTTTTAGGTATCAAGACAAATCACCCCAAATATGAAAGCCTGGGGTCCTCTGAACAGTTTGATGCCCAATATGTATAGGTGTACCCAAGCACGTGGCGTATAGGGGCCCCAAAACGAAGACCCCCATATGGTCTGTCATTTCAGGTACTGCAAAATCAACACATTTACATTGTTTTGAGGGGTGCAAATGTAGAAAAAAGTAAGTTCACCCCAGAAAACCATATATTTTTGGAAAGTACACATTCCCACGGATCTAAATTGGGTATGCATGTCTTTGTACTCCAAAGTACCAAGCCGCAAACCATTCCTAAATTTGGTGATTTTGGGGACATTTCCAAAAATGACTTCAAAATATCTTCCCTGCAGCATCGTATTACCCACATACTTTTAGGTATCAAGAGAAATCACCCCAAATATGAAAGCTTAGGGTCCTCTGAACAGTTTGATACCCAATATGTATAGGTGTACCCAAGCACGTGGCATACAGGGGCCCCAAAACGAAGAACCCCATATGGTCTGTCATTTCAGATACTGCAAAATCAACACATTTACATTGTTTTGAGGGGGGCAAATGTAGAAAAAAGTAAGTTCACCCAAGAAAACCATATATTTTCGGAAAGTACACATTCCCACGAATCTAAATTGAGTATGCATGTCTTTGTATTCCAAAGTACCATGCCGCAAACCATTCCCAAATTTGGTGATTTTGGTGACATTTCCAAAAGTCACCTCAAAATTTCTAACCTGCAGCATCGTATTACCCACATACTATTAGGTATCAAGAGAAATCACCCCAAATATGAAAGCCTAGGGTCCTCTGAACAGTTTGATGCCCAATATGTATAGTGTACCCAAGCACGTGGCATATAGGACCCCCACAAGGAAGACCCCCATATGGTCTGTCATTTTAGGTACTGCAAAATCAACACATAAACATAGTTTTGGAGGGGAGCAAAGGTAGAAAAATGCACATTCACCCCAGAAAACCATATATTTTCGGAAAGTACACATTCCCGTGAATCCAAATTGGGTATGCATGTCTTTGTACTCCAAAGTACCAAGTCGCAAGCCTTTCCTAAATTTGGCGATAAAAGCAACAGTTTTTACATTTTTGAAATTGCCTAAAAATATTGCAATTGGCCGCATTTATTTCACCCAATTTTTTGCATACAATTGTAAAACACCATAAATATTGATGCCAAGGGTCTACTGAACAGTTTGATGCCCAATATGCATTGATATACCAAGGCAGCTGGCATATGCGGACCCCAAATGAAAATAGTGCATATGATTTACTCTGCTGCCGATTCGCCTTCTGTGAACATAGACCATTGACTTCATATTATGTGCCTCAAGACCCTCCTAACAACAAAAACCCCCGAAAACCATATGTTTTTGGAAAGTACACATTCTGACGAATCCACCAAAGATAAAGACGTCTTTCTACACCAAACTACCAAACTGCAAAGCTTTTCTAAACGTAGAGGTTTTTACAACATTTCTGAAAATCGCCTAAAATTGTTGCAGTTTGCCGCATTTATCACACACAATGTTTTACGTATAAAGAGAAATCACCCTAAATATGGACGTCAGAGGTCTACTGAATAGTTTGATGCCCAATATGCAAAGATTTACCAAAGTATGTGGCGTGTACGGACCCCAAATGAAAAACATGCATATGAATTTTCACGCTGGCCAACTAAGCTGCAGAAAAGAGAGCCCCAACTGTGCGTTATGTGCCGTATGACCCACAAAATGTAAAAAGACCCCCAGAAAACTATATATTTTTGGAAAGCATATATTCTGGCGAATCAAACTAAGTAAAATAAATCTTTCTATACCAAAGCACCAAACAGCAAAACAATACTAAAGATTCAAAAGGAACAATAATGCAGGGATAAAATTGCAATAAAACCACAAAAATAGCGTAAATCAATGAAATAACAAAATAATTGATCCGACAGCGTAATTAGTGGCCGAAATCGATTATCCAATAGTCACGCTGTCAAAATAACATGTTTTTAGGCAAAACAAACAGTACAATGAATAATTAAAAAAAAAACAAAAAACCTGTTTGTGAGTTTTTGTGTATACATATTTGTGCACTAATAAAAGTTGTCTAAGTGTGCAAATACATGTAATTAAGTGTAAATAAGTGTACAAAATTGACCAAGTGTGCTAAAATAAAAAAATAAAAAATAAAAAAATACAAATTTTTACTACAAAATGTTTGTGTAAGTGTATAAATGTACTGTAGGTATGTGTAAATGCAGGTAAGTGGGTAAAAAAACGTGCACTTACCGTTTTTGTAGCAGGAGGATCGCTGGAACAGATGGAGGCAGCCAGAACAGCGTGTCTGCAGAGTTACTGCGCAGCAGGAAGTGTGTGGGCGGCTGTTCAGGAAGGAAGAGGTGAGTAACGCGCAGCAGCGCTATTTGCAGCGCATTTGCATCTTTGAAGTCGGATCTGCGACAATCGTGTTGCAGATCCGACTCGACAGCCCCCCAGCCTTGTTGCCCAGGGGGCTGTCAACCCTTCTGACACTCTGCGGAGGCGGCAAAAGCCGCCGATGCAGAGTGTAGGGCTCAGCTGCAGGAGAACGTACATAGTACGTTCTTGGCAGCCTGAGCCCTGAACCGCCAGCACGTATGCCGTACGTGCTTGGCGGTTAAAGGGTTAAACATTGTAATACTTTTCACCCACAACACCACTCATACACATATCAAACACTTATTCACATTCACTTTCATACAATGTCATTTCAATCACCTTACAAGCACTGTGGACCCCTAGGCTACTGCCTAGGTTAGCCTAGGCATTAATCCGCCCCTGGTAATAGTAATATCTTCTTGAAAATCCTTATCTATTTTGTATTGCTTTCCTCTACTTTCTTTAATTTTGTATTGCTTTTCATCTACTCCTGTACTGATACAGAATGTAGCTATTACTGTTAGGACACAAGTACAGAACAGTGGCATTCTGTGGCTACTAAGGCAAATAAAGTTCTGTCTTGCATAAAAAACAGCATAAACTCAAGGAATGAAAACATAATTATGCCTCTTTATACTGTAGGTCCCTGGTAAGGCTTCACCTGGAGTATGCAGTGCAGTTTTGGACTCCAGTCCTTAAGGGATTTTATAAAAACATGTAACAAACTGACACCTTGCATTTAGAAAGGATTCATAGTAGTGATTAATGTAAAATGCAATATACTGTAATGACATATATGAAATATATCCCACCCTCACACACAGTGATGCCCCCTACTGTACTAGGATATACCTAACACACAACGTCAACAGGGTTCATTTACTAATGTCAAAAAATAATAAGGGGAACAAAATTGTGCTATGTAGGGCCTGCATATGGAGAATATATTTCTGTACCATTGCCAGTGCAGCTGAAGAAGTAACATAGCTGCAGGGGAAGGGCAAGAGTGAAGCTTTCCTAGTACAGGTATGGGACCTGTTATCCTGAATGCTTGGGACCTGGGGTTTTCTGGATAATGGGTCCATAATTTGGATCTTCATACCTTAAGTCTACTAGAAAATCTTGTAAACAATCAATAAACCCAATAGGCTGGTTTTGCTTTCAGTACGAATTAATTATATTTTAGTTCGGATCAAATATAAAGAACTGTTCAATTATTACAGAGAAAAAGGAAATAATTTTTAAAAATGTGGAATATTTGGATAAAATGGTAACATATCCGTAATTCATAGCTTTCTGGATAATAGGTTTTCGGATAACGGATCCCATACTGTATCTCTGTTATTGTAATGCTCTCAGCACTGATTTGCCCAAAATCTTTGCAAGTTGACCCCCTGGCTCCAGTCTGTGATTGATTTGTAGTGAGCTTGTTATTTGTAAATCAGTAGCTATTAATTAGAAGAGTGAGTTTGCAGCAGGATTCTGTTTGTATCAACAGTGTGTTTCAGTTTTATACACTATTATGTCCCATGCTGATGGGGATGGAATTAAATCTACTCAGTATTGGACATTATTGCTGGGCCTGGTGCCCCCCCCCAGCTTTGTGCCCTAGACACGTGTCTACTCTGCCTACCCCTAGTTCCGGCCCTGGTTGCCAGTTCACATTGGGGCTACCAATAGCCAATCACAGCTCATATTTGGCTTCCCCAGGAACTTTTTACATGCTTATGCTGCTCTTCAACTTCTTTTACATTTGGCTCATGGGTAAAAATAGTTGGGGAACCCCTGCTCTAATGAACAGTATGAAGTCTGTGTATATTTTCCATTAGATCAGAGCTCATACATTGTAAATAGCCATGCAGGATTCTTCCTTTAGCTAACATATCATTATTATGCTTTAACCACTTCAGGGCCGTACTCTTGTATATTATTGTCAACAGAGCTGAACAACTACTTAATATATAGTGAATAAAGTACCCCCACTTGTAAAATATAAGGATATTATAAGTTACCGAGGAGTTTCATGACCATATAAAGACACGAGGCCGAAGGCCGAGTGTTTTTATACAGGTCATGGAACTCCGAGGTAACTTCTAATATCCTCATATTTTACAACTGGGGGTACTTTATTTATTATAATACACAAGTTTCAGTGAGTCATGTGACTGAAATGACATCAGAACTCACCGTTTATAACTGATGACATCAGAACTCACCGTTTATAAGGATATAATTTACAGGATATTCATGGCTTTTGTGTATTATATAATGACACACGACAGGCTCACAGCAGCAAGGTACTATTCTCACAGCAGCCACTCACCACCTAAATCAATCGATTTGTAGAGATTGGATAGCACTGTTAAAATATTTAAAACCTCAATTCATAGGCACAGGGCATGACAAACATTGGATAAAAAGCTTCTTTTGCTGCTTTGTCCTGGCCTGTTGCCGTTTGTAAATAACAACTTTTAAATATTTTAAAAAATGGTAAACATAGCAATCTAACAAAAAAAGGTGTAAAACTTCATCCATGTTGGGGTTTAATTATAAGTGAAGCAGTTTGTAAAGATATAGTCAAAAAGTTTTTTTTAGCTCTTAAGCTTTAAATTGTGTAACTGTTTGGCTATCATTTTGTTTTCGCTCAAAATAAATTGTTATTGGCAACTACACTTGTGCAAGTCCCATATTAAGGGATTCATTATCCAGAAAGCCCTGAATTACTGGAAGGCCACCAACCATAGAGTTCATTTTAAGATAATAATTGTAATTATTAGGGATGCACCGAATCCAGGATTCGGTTCGGGATTCGGCCAGGATTCGGCCTTTTTCAGCAGGATTCGGATTCGGCCGAATCCTTCTGCCTGGCCGAACCGAATCCGAATCCTAATTTGCATATGCAAATTAGGGGCAGGGAGGGAAATTGCGTGACTTTTTGTCAGAAAACAAGGAAGTAAAAAATGTTTTCCCCTTCCCACCCCTAATTTGCATATGCAAATTAGGGTTCGGATTCGGTTCGGTATTCGGCCGAATCCTTTGTGAAGGATTCGGGGGTTCGGCCGAATCCAAAAAAGTGGATTCGGTGCATCCCTAGTAATTATTCAAAATTTGAATATTCTCTATGATAATAAAACAGCACGTTGTTCCTGATGGTAATGAATGCTGCGTGAATTCATATTGGTTGCAAACAGTTATTTTCCCTCTAAACATAACATACATACATGTTACTTTAAAGGTGTTATTTTCCATATTCCTATGTATAACTAACTAGTTATCATCCTCATTTTATTAGATTGCTTCCTTGAAAATTAAACTTTTTTTCATATTGGGTATAAACATTTTCTTCCTGTAGAGAACAACTGGTAGGAAAAGTAATAATTTGCCCCAAAAAGAAGACCCTTGGTATCGTCTAAATTCTACTGCAACACTATCAAGTGACAGGAGAGCGGTGTATTACTATGACCCAGAGGTAAATTACTTTCATCCAACTATCAGCATTTTTCTCCTAGACATGTTACCTGCTTAGATGCTACCCACACACAAGTATGCACATTATATTTTATAAAACATTATAACATATATAAAAATGATATTATATAAAACATTATAACATATATAAACATTATATTATATAAAACATTATAACATATATAAAGTTAACTTAAACTTCTTCGAACAGTGCAATATGGAGAACTAAACAAAAAAAATGTATATGGCTAAAAATGCCATATCTCATATACTGAGCTTAATGTACAGGCCTAGAGGTTCAGTATATCTACATAATATATAGAGATATATTGAGCTGAAAGGACCAATAACATCAAAAAAATTTTTTTAAAAAAATCGTTAGTATACCACGAAAAAAAACCCACCAAGACTAATTAAACGTTACAATCCTCTTCAGAAAAGGCGATCCATCGTGCGGCACTTGATCTCTCCACCCTACCTTCCTTATGGAAGATAGCCAGGGAGGAGAAATCGAGCACTGCATGATGGATCGTCGCAGTTACGTCTTTTCTGAAGAGAAGCACAAGCAGAGTTTCGGTAAGTAATTTCTTAATAAAGGCTGTGCGATTTTAAGTTGGTGGGTTTTTTTCGTGGTATACTAACAATTTTTTTTTTAAAAAAAATGTTGATGTTACTGGTCCTTTAATTTCAAAAGCCTAAAGGTTCAGCATCTCTATTTAATAACTATTCAAGCCTTCAGTTTTCTGCAAGTTGTCACAGAAGCTCACCATCTTGGATTTTATTAGGAGTCTCAGTGACACTTCTGGGAAGCTTTTGAGAAGCTCAGCTTAGGGGTCATGGGAAATCATCAAGAAGAAAATTAATCAGTGACGGAACTACCAGGCCAGAGCCCGCACCCCCTCAGGACCCCGCAGCAGCTTGTGTCCTGCCGATTTCCGGGTATATAATTGCGTACGGAGGGGGGCCCGGCTGCACATTCCACACCAGGGCCGTCCCCCTTAATTTTAGTTGAAACTAAGTTTGACTGTCATAGAAGTATTTGCTATATGGCTGTAAGGAAACTGGTTCCTAAGCTGTCATGTTATGAAAATCCAAATTAATTACTAATCATCCTTTTATTGTGAATTCCATATTCTATATATACAGTATATTGGGAGTCAGTCCCTAAGCTCAGTTAACGGACAGCAGCAGAGGAACAGGTCTTCACTGCTAAAGGACTTTGGTTGCTTGGACTGGTGCAAAGCCTGAAAACAAAATGTAGCATTTCTACCCTACATCTTTGTTAAACTTTAGTTTTCCTAATGAGTGGGAGACAAAATGCTCCAAGAGTGGGAGACAGAGTGTTCCAAGAGTAGGAGACAAAATGTTCCATTCACCATTGCCCTAATGCAGTGGTCCCACCAGTAGCTCCCGAGCAATATGTTGCTCACCAGCCCCTTGGATGGTGCTTCCAGTGGACTCAAAGGATGTGCTTGCTTTTAAATTCCAGGCAAGTTTTAGTTGCATAAAAACCAGCTGTACTGCCAAACACAGTCTCCTGTAGGCTGACAGTCCACATAGGATACTAGGCCACATAGGAGCTACTAGGCCATTAACAGCACTATAATTTGCACCAACCAGGAACATGTTTCATGCATGTGTTGCTCCCCAACTCTTCTTACATCTGAATGTTGCTCAGTTAGTGATGGGTGAATCTGGCCCATTTTGCTTTGCCGAAAATTTGCCGTAATGCGTTGAAGTCTATGGGCGACATTTTTTTTTTTGATGCGCAACAATTTTTTTTAGTCTATGGCCATCATTTTCACTTTGAAATGTGCAGAAACAATTCGCTCATCGCTATTGCACAAAGTTAAAAAAGGTTTGGGACCTCTGCCTTAATGTATGTGTAATACTCAGAATCATTGTTTGACAAGACAATGCAGGTTCAGTAACCATAATCAGAAAGCGTGTAAACATTTACTACACTGCTGCTTGTTGATATCTCTGGCTGAGAGAAATAAAATAAAAGTCACAACATTATTAGGCAATTGTCTCACCTAGGTCACACACAAAAATACTACAGTTCTACAGTCTTGTAATTGTACCCCCAGGTGGGATATTATCTCTAAAACCTGTACAAAAAAATTGTAAATCAACAGAAGGGGTAATTACATGTTTCCTTTTAATTATTGTTGTTGTTTTCTAAGAATGAATGTTTGCCTCACCCTTTCTTCCAATGATAAAGAAGTCAATCTGACTTATGCACAATATTCTTTGCATTAATTATTTTTAAATGGAATTTTTTTTTTATTTTACAGTGAGGTTTTATCCAGTAAGCAAGTAAAATGTAAAACTTTTTTTCTAGTCACCATCTGACAGCTTGGATTTTACTTTAAAGTCCCTGTATGATCACCATAATGGTCTTCTAAAAGATCGCAATGAAACATTATATCAACGAGAAACATTAACAGAGAATCACGGGTAAGAGAATGAACTTTAACGATGCTGTACAATAAATGGGTTCATACATTGAACATGCGGATTACATTCAAAAGTACAACCAATAAATAATACAAAGAGGGCCCTGTCAAAAAAACTTACAATCTAATAGGGGGAACACAAAAAAATGGCGCATAAAAATGGGAGTGAAGTGTATATGTTGGGAGGGCCCAAAGTGCACTAATATTAATTGTCTTTATTGCTACACTCGTTGTAGGAGAATTTTGAAAAACAGAGTGAAAGAGATTCCAGACTTGCAAGAGGAGATGCCGTCTGTCAAACAGTGGGTTAGTCCTCAGAGAGCCAACATGTATAGCATAAATGGTGCTATTGGTAAGTTAAGCTTTTTTTTTTTTTCCAAACAATCCCAGTTCATTGCTTTTTTCCGGATGGTAAAAAAAGGAAAAATGCCTTTTGAGATAAATCTTTTTTTCTGAAGATGTTGAAGCTTATTTAATACATTTTACAGCAAGCAATAGCTCTTCCGAATGGACATTTTTATGTATCATAAAAAAAGGGGAGCGCTTCCATAGCATAAAATCAATGAGATGCTTTATTTATATAAAAGTAATGCATTTCCATTAGGTAGCAGAATTTCCACCATATAGGTAATAACCAGTTACAACAGCCCAACACATTTCGTCAGAATGTCGATTTCATCAGGGGAATTTTTTAATAAAACTTATAAACAGATATTTAAATCCCTCGGTGGATGCCAAGGGAATGCCTTCTGCTTTTTGGGAAAGACTTCCAAATCAGAAATGTGCATACTTGCATGACAAAAAGGTGCACTTAAGTACTGGCAGAAGGGGGAGGTGCGCATAAGAGGAGCCTCTAGAGGCACATATTAGTATACTGTACATCAAATTAAAAAACTTACAAATTGTATACATATCAAATAAAACAGTTTTTTGAAAAGATTAGATTTTTTATTTGTATGTCTAACATTGCCTATAAAATTGATTCTTTAAATAAGTCCAAAAACCGGTTTCTTTGCTATAATGTCACATATATCTTATCATAAACTGGGAAATAAAGAACGTACATGAAAGCTAAAAAAATCATACAACAATAAAATCAAACATTATTAAGCCTTATTATGTCAGATTTTATAGTTATTTAATTCTGAGTGGATGTTAACTTGTTAACTTGTTAACTTGTTCAACCCCCATAATTGTAACCCCAATAAATCACTCATATGTGAGTCTCCCATATGTAGAAAATTCATAACTATTGTTTTTTTAAAACTTTGAGCCTATTTTCCCTAAATCTAGCGTTAAGACATCTTTTTGGCTTGCCTTTATACTGCATCCCACAATTGCAGGTAAGTAGATAGATCAAACGTTTAGTAGTAAAAGAGATCTTCTGTTTAAGCTGAAAGATCTTACCTGTCACTTTAGAAGAGAAGGTAGTTTTCCGAAGTATATGCCTACAAGTGATTCTGTACATCTACTTATTTTACATTTGACCATACCCCCCCCCCCCAAATTGGTCATTTTGTTCATATACACCTGATTTTATCTTGCTGGGAGCTAAAAAAAAAAAAAGTGCTTAGTTTTTCTTAAAAGTAATTCTAGATATCATATCTAAAAATAGTTGGAGGTAAAGGTCTGACAATATAATACTCCAATGTTTGTTAAGAATATGTTGTATTTCTTTATACTGTGCATTAAAGGTAGTGCAAAAGATGGGATCCTTTAGTGTTCAAGTATTACTTGTAATAGGTTTGGTCTGATTTTTTGTCAGATTCTTTGTTTCAGAGGTTTCAAAATGAATCTCCTTATTGATGTTCAGGTTAAGAAGGCTCTTCTTTGCTTCTTGCCCTCGTTTTTTGCCTTCTCTATTAACCACTTTTCATACCCCTTTTCTTTAAATCTGGCTGAGAGTAAATCTGCTTCTCTAGCAAAAGCTTCAGCAGTGTAACAGTTCTTACAGATTCTGAGGAATTGACTTTAAGGAATGTTGGACAACCATCTTGGATGGGAATTTCTTGCTCTATTTAGATAATCATTTGTAAAGACTTCTTTTAAATATGTGCAAATCTCACCAGTTTTACCTTTAAGGGTTAAGTCTAAAGAGCTGACTTCCATAGCATCAATAGTGAAAGTAAATTTTATACAGATGTGATTAGAATTTAAGCCAGAGATGAATGCTTCCAGAGAATCCCTCCATCCCTTTCAGAATATAATAATATTATCTATGTAATTTTTATAGTGGACCAGGCTCACCCCCAATTTACCAAACCCCAATCCTGGACATTTTTCTAATGTCCAAAAAAAAGGTTTGCACAACTAGGGGCGAACCTGATCCCCAAGCAGTACAGCATGTTTGTAAGTAAAAACGTTTTTATTTAAATTTATACAATATGTACATTTTCTAGTTTCATGTATATTAATATGTGTCTCTAGAGCAGGGCCCCCCCAACCTTTGGTGAGGCAAGCATGAAAAATGTTCCTGGGTGGTGCAAATTAAGTGCTTTTATTGGCCATTTGGTAGCCCCCATGTGGACTATCAGCCTAAAGGAGACTCTGTTTGGCAGTGCAACTGGTTTTCATGCAAACAAAACTTGCCTCCAAGATAGAAATGAAAAAATAAGCATCTGCTTTGAAGCCACTGGGAGAAAGTTGGTGACCAACATGTTGCTTACAAACCACTGGTTGGGGATCAGCTCTATTGGCTCCTATGGCTACTATGCCATGGGAATGGATGGATTCCAAGAATCTGGTGCTCTGTTAAGCGCAGTCCTCCTCTTTGCTCTTTTTTGCTCTTTTTTTCTTTGCTCTCTCTGAGCTTTTTCATGCAAATTTCTAATTTGGAAGCTTTTCCTACAGTATCCAGATCTCCTTCATTATACATCATGCACTCTAAAGCTCCCCATAGACACGACGACTCTTCTTGCCGAACTACCGATTTTAGGGAAGTCCGACCAATCCTTCGGAATTATCGTGAGGTTAGTGGGATTCGAACGAACGTACATCTTGCGATTTTCTGGCCGACATCTGTCAGGAAATTGATCGGCCAGGTCAAAAAATCTTTGTCGGTCCCAGTGCAATCTATCTATGTTTGCTGGGCCAAGCAGGCAGCTCCCCTTTGTTTTCCTGGCAAATTGGTATTTTAGTTGATGGACAATTCGTACGATCGTACGATCGTTCCGAGAAAATCGTGGTCTCATGATGAGGATCGGATCTTTTAAAAATCTCAACATCTATGGCCAGCTTTACACAGAAAGCTGTATTGGTTGCACACGTCACTTCCCTTGGCGTCAGTCCGAGGGGTTTAAATATCTCTTTATAAGGTTTATTACAGTATGCCCCAGATGAAGTTGACATTCTGATGAAATGCCTTAGGCTGCTGTAACTGGTTTTATACCTATATGCTGGAAATTCGGCTACTGCTTACTTTTATATAAATAAAGCATCTCATTGATTTTATGCAATGGAAGCGTGCCTCTCTTTTTATGCTTGTTGTGCAAGTCTGTCCAACTTCATGAGGAGGCTGCACTCTACTCTCTACTATGCTATCTTATGATTGATAACCGGGAGAACTGCGGATCAAGCTGATTATTAATTGACAGTGGACTTATATTTATTTATTTATTTATTTATTTATTATACCTACCGCTCTCAAGTGTGGGACACTGAGAGACCCTAATCGCCCCTTTGTTATTGAATATTTAATTTTTTTTACATTTTTTTATTATGGTATGACAATTTTGTCATTTACCAATTCCCATGGCTCCTGGTCCATATAGCCACACCTGGAGATTATGTCTACACCAGTAAGCACAGATCATCTCTTCACTGGTTGTCACTGTCATATTGAAGTTCACCTGCCTAAGGTAGTTCTATCACAAATTTCTTGGGCCAGTGTGCCCCACCAATCATATCTTTGCTCTTTGGCCCACTGGTGTCAGTATGTCTATAGGCTAATGGCATACCGTGCCTGTCATTGTACCAAGAAGAAGGAGCAGATGGGATGACATCAGCTTTTCTCTGCCTATGTAGATAACACAGACAGAAAAAAAGCAAATATTCAACCTAAAATCCTTAGAGCAGGAAGTGTGCATAAAATGATCAGCAAACAAAAAGAACAAAAAAGTATATTTTAATTTCAAGTTCTATAAAGTTTAATAAATGTCAGGGTGACAGGTTAACTTTGAAAACAAGCTATTTCTTTACCAACTCTAGCCAAAACAGGTATACGGTTTTCATAACATTTTTTAATTAAGTGTATTTCTTTCCTAGTGAGTCATCATACAGCTGCTACAAACCATGGATACTCCCGGAAACAGGATGGCGGCTACTACAGCATCTGATCAGCAACAACAGACAAACTCTTGTTCTGAAAAATAAACAGGATTGCATTATTGAACTTTCTTTGTAGAATACATTATTGCACTGTATATATAACCCATATAAATATATTTAGGACATTAAGGCTTGCGTTTGTTCTGTAAGTCAAGAAAAGCCCTGATGCAGTGCTTATCAGTACAGAAACCCACAGGAGTAGATTGGAGCACTTGTGCTCTTCTCCATTTGCTTTAAAAACACAAGCTGCGAAAATCTGAGGCATAGCTCCACAAGCCATTAGCCTAAGACATTTTGTGCATAGAGCGATTAAAAATTCCCCATATTTGACTATATATTGCAATTGTGTCAAAGTCATTCCTGGTCTAGCCAGATGTAGTAAGAAAAATGGGAGAACCTTCCAGTTAAAGTCAGTGATGATTTTTTGAAGCACTACATGTTTCAGACCACAAGGGTCCTTCCTCTGGGACAAATTACAAACAATCTGAATGTGAATCCTCAGCTCCATCTAGGGCAATAGGACAAATACACAGTCAATGCAACAATTACACAAAAATTTTTCTTTTAGTAGTGTTACATACTGGCCAGACCAGGTCAAAGCTGTGAGGACTCACCCTGGTGGTCTAGCGGGGTGGTGGGGATGTCTGTCGCGCCTTCGGTGGGGACGCCCACTGTGCTGATACTTTCCCCTTCGCTGCCGGTTGCTCCATGGCAAGCGTGGCACGTGGTGCCAAGAGCTACTATGTGGAGTCAGATAATTTCATTGACATGCCTTTAATAAATGTAATTTCCTGTGAAACAACTGCAGCAACCGATTGTGGTAGTGCTTTGTAAGTGACCGCTCACACATTAAGCATATGTGAAGCTTTGTATACAATGTAAAATTGTCTCAAAGTACCCACACAGGCCTTTGTTAATGTTGATCATAACAGAGTCATACATTATATTTAATGTTATTACGGTGATTGGCTCCAAACAGCTTAGCATACTCATATCAATAAAGCAAACATCTCACTTATGGAGAAACAAAGGCATATGGCAAGTCATTTGTTATCCTGATTAGGGATGTAGCGAACTGTTCGCCGGCGAACTAGTTCGCGCGAACTTCGACTGTTCGCGTCCGCCGAACGTTCGCGAACGTTTGGGGACGTTCGCCAATTTGGGTTCGCGCTCGATTAGGTCGAAGTAAACTCGTACGATCGAACGATTTAACAATTCGACCGAGGGAATAGTGTCTTCGATTCGAATGGTTCCGTCGTATCGAGCAGTCGAATATGATCGAAGTGATCGTTGCCCCACTTATATTCGAATCGTTCGATTCGAACGTTTATGCCCCACTTCCTTTCTGACATTTTTTTCATACAGGAAGCCCTCCAGTGGCCATTTTAGGTGCATTTTCGGCCTGATTGCGCACTTGCTATTTAGACTGCACAGGTGGAGGAGGTGTTTTAAAGCAATTGAAAAAAAAAGCCTGCAAATGGCTGGGAGGAGGATTGAGGAGGAGGAGGAGCAGGGGGAACGTCTCTCCAGCCCTGGTGAGGTGCCAACTGCGGCTGGATCCCACACTATGTGGGATCTTAGTCGTGGTAGATGGGGGAGAGAGGAGGGCTGGGGGGTCACCAACAGGGGTTCCTGGGTGGAGGAGGAGGTAGAGAGTCGGGGGTCCCGTAGTGGGGGTGAGAGTAGGGCAGGGGGGTCCCGTAGTGGGGGTGAGAGTAGGGCAGGGGGGTCCCGTAGTGGGGGTGAGAGTAGGGCAGGGGGGTCCCGTAGTGGGGGTGAGAGTAGGGCAGGGGGGTCCCGTAGAGGGAGGGAGGAGCGTAGGGCAGGGGGGTCCCGTAGAGGGAGGGAGGAGCATAGGGCAGGGGGGTCCCGTAGAGGGAGGGAGGAGCGTAGGGCAGGGGGGTCCCGTAGAGGGAGGGAGGAGCGTAGGGCAGGGGGGTCCCATAGAGGGAGGGAGGAGCGTAGGGCAGGGGGGTCCCGTAGAGGGAGGGAGGAGCGTAGGGCAGGGGGGTCCCATAGAGGGAGGGAGGAGCGTAGGGCAGGGGGGTCCCGTAGAGGGAGGGAGGAGCGTAGTGTAGGGAGGGTGTCCCCCAGCCCACACAGGGAGTCCCCCAGGGCACGCTGCGTGTCTCGCTCACCACCATCTGGGGCACGCAGCGTGTCACGCACCCCACCCAGGGCTGAGAGAGGCTTCCCCAGGAGGAGGCCACAGAGGCTGCCGAGCAGCTCGGAGGAGGAGATGGAGGCACCACCACCAACTGCCTCAGAGAGGAGAGAGGAGGAGGAGGAAGGTGATGATGGAGGAGAGGAGGGCCCCACCAACAAAATGGCCCGAAGGTTTACCACTGAAGAGAATGGAGCACTGGTGGACGAGGTGATAGCGCGATGGGATGTGCTGTTTGGGAGTCAGTCCCATCGCATCAATGCTGCCAGACGCCAACAACTCTGGCAGCAGGTGACGGACAGGGTGAACACTGTGGGCGCTTTACACAGGGATCGGACAACTGTGTATAAGCGCTACAGTGACCTGAAGCGTTGGCTAAGGGCAAAACTTGTTGCCAGGAGAGCTAAAGCCTAGAAGACCGGCGGAGGGCGTGTCCCTCCACTCAGACTTCAACCCCATGAGCGCCGGCTTCTGGACATTTTGGCCAAAGAGGGCAGTGAAGAACTGGACACAGACTGGATACGTAAGTAGACTTTTATAGAAACAAATATCTGACTCCTTTTGTTCCACATTCCCATTATTTACATAAATGTCTAATGTTCCCTTTAGCATATCACTTTGTTGGTAAAATATTGCTTCTGTTTTGCATTAGAGGAGTTTTTGTGCTTTTCTTTACAGCTTTGCTGTTTGTTTATTATTACTAGTTATTAAGTGCAGCTGTAACTGACAAAATGGGGAGCCATTTATTTATTAACCATTTCTCCACTATAGCACAAATGTTTAGAAACTGCTTTAAAGGGTGGTTCACCTTTAAGTTAACTTTGAAGTATGTTATAGAATGGCCAAGTGTAAGCAACTGTTCACTTGTCCTTCATTATTTTTTTAAATTACTCTTTTCAGCTTTAAAATGTGGGTCTAGAAAGAAAGGCTCTACACATTGATTTTTTATTACTCATCTAACTTATCAGAACATCCCCAACTCTATTCCAGTCTCTTATTCAGATAAATGCATGGTTGCTATGCTAATTTGGACCCTAGCAACCAGATTGCTGACATTGCAAAGTGTAGATCTGCTGAATAAAAAGCTAAATAACTCAAAAAACACAAGTATTGTCATCTATATAATTCTCTTCTGCTTGTATGATTGCAAATGTATTTAAGTTTTAACCATTCCATCCATAATAGCTGTGCCATTATAGATTCACGTTTAACCATTTCATCTCCCTAGTTGTGCCATTATACAGTAGATTTACGTTTAACCATTTCATCTTCCTTCCTGTGCTATTTCATTGGAGTTAGTATTTCGAATGAGCAATAAAATAGATTTGTAGCATGTGAGAGGTCTGTACACCAGGCTACTAGCCAAGTACACTTGCAATTCTATATTTTTTTGTCTCTTAATACCTTTTTTCTTTCTTTACTCAAAATTGCAGGACCACCGCAAACATCGCGCCCGGACAGTGACCAGGACCAGGGTGATGCTGCTCAGCAACCCCAGGAAGAGGGTGAGACTGATGACTCTGATAGAGCCCCGGAAGCTCAAGGTACAGACATGTTTAATGTTTGTGACAAATGTAATTGCTCCCTGAACTTGTTTAGAGCATTACTAATGTCCTATTTCACATTACAGAACACCGAGCTGAACGCCGCGCCCAGTCGCCAGCCGTGATTCCTGTGGTGCCCCCCAGACGTAAGATCAATGTTTATAACTAATAAACTCTTCCTTTATTTGTCAGTGTGTCACCAAAGATGCAAGTAATGGTTAAGCTGAGGAGAGGTGGTTAGGAGAACAAAATAGGATCAGACAGGGCCACCATCGGGGGGGCAGTTGTCATGGGCCCGCACGTGTCTATGGGGGGGCCCGGCCATGCTTCACTTATTTGATTATCCGGGCCCCCCTGTCTTCAGCGTACTGCCAGCTCTCTGTGCACGGAAGCTTTTCGCCTATTAAGATTTCCTGTATCCTCATTGGTCCTTTAAGAATAAGGCCCAGTAAATCTGCATTGGGATTGGATCCCCTTAACGGGACTTATTCTTAAAGGACCACAAGGATACAGGAAATCTTAATAGTAGAAAAGCTTCTGTGCACAGAGAGCTGGCAGGCAGTACGCTGAAGACAGGGGGGCCCGGATAATCAAATAAGTGAAGCATGGCCGGGCCCCCCTTAGACACAAAACCCTCACAAGCAATTTTTCATAAAATTTGGGGGTATCTGAACAATTTTTTTTACTTGCAGGGGGGGCCCTTATCACCAATGGCTTTTTCTAACTTGTGTGTGGGGGGGTTACCATTTTTAGCACTGTTGTCTGTGTTGTTTTTAAACTGTAGTGTGGAGTTGGCGGGATCTGGGGTGGGGCCTAGGCTGGGTGGGCAGGCCCAGAAAATTAGTGTGGATGGGGCCCTGAAAATTTTGTTGTACGGGGCCCTGTGATTTCTAATGGCGGCCCTGGGATCAGACAGCAAAAGCAGAGTTTATATGGGAACCAGTAATAATATCTCCTTAGTGGCTGTTACAATGGAGGGTATGTTTAGTATTCTGAGCTGGGAAGAACTGAGCATGCTCATGAGCCAACAGCCAAAGCAAATTCCTGAGGCGGGGAAGAGTGAGTTAGAAGAGGAGAAGGCATTTAAATGATTAAGGGGATACTGCAGCCTTTACTGTTAACCTTTTAAAAACCAGTAGCACGTGTCTGAAGCTTTAAAAGAGGCCGTTCACTGATTACATTTTTGTTGGGAGCGTTTACATGTCCTTTAAAACAATTTTTTTTGTCTAAGAAAAAACATGTTTTCCAAGCTACAGACTGGTATGAGATTTCCACTGTAATGTTGTGTTTATGCCACCCCCCAGACTAAAACACCACCCCCAATCTAACTTGGAACCTTTTGTAACCTTTTGTTTGTTGTGGGTTATGCACATGTCCAATATATATATTTATATTTGATTTTTCTTGTAGATCGTGCTGCTGCCACAGCAATTGGGGGACCACCACAAGAGGAAGGACGGCGACTGGCTGATCAACCTGCGGCACAACCGGGGCTCGTCAACGTGATGCTGGCCATGCTACGCCAGCAGCGCTACCAGGATCTCAGGATGAGGCGGTGGATGGCCCATATCTATGCAGAGATGCGGGAGACCCGGATGGCCATCCATCGAGGATTCCAGGACCTGGTGGCAGCCCAGTCTCACCGACCAAGGGGCCCTGCTGAGGGTGAAGTCCCTGGTCCACCTGCTGCTCCCCCTCCACCCCCTGAAGCTCCTCAACATCGGAGGGAAAGGGGGCATGGAAGGGGACACAGTCCTGTCCGAGGGGACAAACGTCCCTAGATCCAGTCTGTGTCATTTACCATCTAACACTGACCTCTTTGCCTATTTTCTCCTGGTAACAAACTTTGCCCTATTGACGCTTCAGGTATCACTCTGTCCGTTACCCAGCAATGGGACTGACTCCCAAACAACACATCCCATTGTTTACACTGTGCTCCATTCTCTTCAGTGGGGGGTGCCATTTTAACATCTATTGGCACCCTTTCCAATAACATCTGGAAAAGCACTTCAAAACATCTAAGTGCATTTGCTCTAACATATGTATATACGTATGGTGTTATCAGCACCAAGGTGTGCCATATCTTACATCCAATGGCGCCCTTTCCAATAACATCTGGAAAAGCACTTACAAACATCAAAGTGCATTTGCTCTAACATATTTCTATGGTGATGCTGCAGTGTTGCCAAACACATTCACTTGGCCCAAAAAATGTTACATGTAAGGATCAATGCATTCCAATCATTGCAAACACATGACTACACTTTTTATTGTGTATTTATCACCAGTGCAGTGTTGCTTCAAATGTTCCATATGCTAATCAAGCGCTGTTTGTATGTGTTTCTCATGTTAGGAGCATTCATGTAACAATGGCCTATGTTCTGCAACTGTCAAAGTGAAAACAGTGTGCCTTGTGCTTTCCACTATGAAGTATTGATGTTGTCTACCTATGGCCTACTTTGGCTACCCAGCACTCATAATATGTGCTATTGCTGACTACCTCCTCCTCCTCCTCCATCACCTCCTCCACCTGTGGTACTTAAATAGCAAGTCCCAGGTATATGATATGCCTTAAAGGCACAAAGTGCTGGTTGTTACTTTGCACTAGAAAGTATTGTTGTCTACCGATGGCCTACTTTGGCTACCCAGCACTCATAATATGTGCTATTGCTGACTACCTCCTCCTCCTCCTCCTCCATCACCTCCTCCACCTGTGGTACTTAAATAGCAAGTCCCAGGTATATGATATGCCTTAAAGGCACAAAGCGTTGGTTGTTACTTTGCACTAGAAAGTATTGTTGTCTACCGATGGCCTACTTTGGCTACCCAGCACTCATAATATGTGCTATTGCTGACTACCTCCTCCTCCTCCTCCATCACCTCCTCCACCTGTGGTACTTAAATAGCAAGTCCCAGGTATATGATATGCCTTAAAAGCACAAAGCGTTGGTTGTTACTTTGCACTAGAAAGTATTGTTGTCTACCGATGGCCTACTTTGGCTACCCAGCACTCATAATATGTGCTATTGCTGACTACCTCCTCCTCCATCACCTCCTCCACCTGTGGTACTTAAATAGCAAGTCCCAGGTATATGATATGCCTTAAAGGCACAAAGCGTTGGTTGTTACTTTGCACTAGAAAGTATTGTTGTCTACCGATGGCCTACTTTGGCTACCCAGCACTCATAATATGTGCTATTGCTGACTACCTCCTCCTCCATCACCTCCTCCACCTGTGGTACTTAAATAGCAAGTCCCAGGTATATGATATGCCTTAAAGGCACAAAGCTTTGGTTGTTACTTTGCACTAGAAAGTATTGTTGTCTACCGATGGCCTACTTTGGCTACCCAGCACTCATAATATGTGCTATTGCTGACTACCTCCTCCTCCTCCTCCATCACCTCCTCCACCTGTGGTACTTAAATAGCAAGTCCCAGGTATATGATATGCCTTAAAGGCACAAAGCATTGGTTGTTACTTTGCACTAGAAAGTATTGTTGTCTACCGATGGCCTACTTTGGCTACCCAGCACTCATAATATGTGCTATTGCTGACTACCTCCTCCTCCTCCTCCTCCATCACCTCCTCCACCTGTGGTACTTAAATAGCAAGTCCCAGGTATATGATATGCCTTAAAGGCACAAAGCGTTGGTTGTTACATTGAACAACTATTCCAACACATTACCTGGCCAGCACTAACCTCATATGTGCTGATACTTTCAAACAGCCCATTTTGTCATATTGACAAGTGTCATTTATAAATCATATTGATTGTTATATTCTGGTTTTGTACGCAGGGCTCCTTAATGCCAAACTTATTTTGTCTTATTTAATTTATGTAAACTTGCCCAGCATGGACACAGGGGCGCAGTATGAATCTCATGCAAGAAATTCTTGCCTGTAACCCTATAAACCTTTTGTAAAGCTCTGGCCTTTAGTGCTCAATGGGGGCTGTTATATATTGAAATGTATGTAACTTGAGACCACAATTCCTTCTGTATGTTACAGATAGGCTACTTTTTTAATTGTTATTAAGAATGCTTATGTGGTGTTCAACAAACCAACAAAGTTTTGTCACAAATCCATATTGTCATTTTATTCTTATAAAAATGTTTGAGATTTTGTCAGTAAACCCACAAAACCAAAAGCTGTGTCTGTTTCTTTTTTCACTTTTGCTAAGGTGGTTTCAAAAAATGCAATACACATGGATAATGTCATTTGAAACATAGAGCAGGTACATCATTTTCAGGGTATATACCTAACAACCCTTTTTTGCAGAGTTAACACAGAGTTCTAAGTTGGACAACAGAAGAAGGGGTTAAATAGGACCAAAAGCCTCATGAACTGACATAAAAGCCCCATGACAAGACCAACATATTAAAGCCAACCAACAGACTTAGGTATTTGTGCATTTCAGTCATTATTGAGTTAATATCAATGAAGGATAAGCCTCACACACTCTGTGGTTGGTTAGCTTTCCATTTGCCAATATTCCCCACAGTTGACAGTTGAAGATCGTCATTAATATGTGGTGCAAGGCCAGGCTGCACTGCAACATGACAAACATAATGGTGAGGTGCAACACCTTCCAGGGCCAATAAAGCACAGCACCCCCAGTGAGTGAGAGGTAAGTGCAATTAGTAGGAGACGTGCCTTTCCTTCCTTATTAGTTAACTGATTAACACACATCCAACCTCAAAGTCAATCAGGTGCCATTAATTACAATCCCTGCTAAAATCACTTAATTGAAGAAAACTACAAGTCCCAAGATGCACAATGCATGTATTGTTACAAGATTGTAGCTAGTCTATGCCAAATACATGCACATTCCTTTAAATGAATCTGTCAAATGGCTTTATAGAAAATATAACGGATAACTTACCCACAGGCCAGCCCTCGGGCTAGGCAATTTGGAAATTGTCCAAATAGGAAAAATGTTGTGTTAGATGGCAAAAAAAAACATGTTTCTGGTGTCAGTATGTCTCTAATGTAATTCAACAAACCTCTAGTGCAGCTAAAACTAAAGCTTAGAATAGTTCGAATCCTTCAATTCGATTACTTCGACAACTAAAGATCGAACGTTTTCCATTCGATCGAATGATGTTGTAATCGATCGAATGATTTTTATTCGATCGATTGCTTAAACCGTTCGATCGTTCGATTAGAAGAATTTAACCGTTCGATCGAATGAAATTCATTCTATCGAATGATCGATCATTCGAATCGCACTAAAATCGGTCTATCGAATGGCAAAAATCGTTCGAATCGTTCGATTCGAACGATTTTAGCGGGTGTTCGATGTTCGCGAACTGTCCGCGAACGTTCGCATTTTGTTCGGGTGTTCGCGAACACGCCGGCGGCAGTTCGCTACATCCCTGATCCTGATCACATTGCTATAAAAGTCACTTCTGACTATCTCCAAGCCTTACATTGTAGCTATATTCAATATGGCTTTGTAAAACTATGTGGTGTTAATTAGGGATGTAGCGAACTGTTCACCGGCGAACTAGTTCGCGCGAACTTCGACTGTTCGCGTCCGCTGCAAGTTCGCGAACGTCGCGCGACGTTCGCCAATAGGCGTTCGCGTCAAAATCATTCGACCATTCAACCATTCGATCGCTAAAATCGAACGATTTTCGTTCGAATCGAACGATCGAAGCCATTGGATTGAATGAAATCATTCGATCCAATGGCTTCGATCGTTCGATTCGAACGAAAATCGTTCGATCGAACGATTAAAATCCTTCGATCGTTCGAATCGAACGATTTTCGGATGTTCGAAGTTCGCGAACTGTTCGCATTTTTTGCCGGTGTTCGCGAACGGCGTTCGCGAACACATTGTCGGCGGTTCGCTACATCCCTAGTGTTAATAACATAGTAATACATATTCTGTGGGTCTGCCTGCCAACTGCATACCTTTGTGTGGGTGGTAAGGTTTTTTTTTATCCACAGTTTAAAACTTCACAATGAATGTCTATATCTCAGTGTCAGCCATTAAAGGCAGAGTATGTTAAACATAACCAGCTCTTTTAATTTGTTTTATAGAAATATTAAAGGGCATCAATCACATCAAAACTGTTTCACCCACCAGTGGTGCAGGGTTACAGAGTCTTCACTAAGGGGAAACAATAGCATTTTTCAATCTGCAATCTGCCCCCTGCTTTAAGCACATGTACAGTATGAAATGTAGGATCAGGGTATGTGTTGTCCAATCATAACTTAAACACAAGCACATAATTAGCAATCTGGAGTACTTCCATAATCACTTTTTTTAATGCTTCATTGAAAGACAACAACTTACACGAATAAAACCTGCAATATTGCCAAGATGGCCAAATCATATCCTTAAACAAGGACATATCAGAGTATTGCAACCTGCCATGAGTTTAAAGATTTTAATTTAGTCTGCATAATGTAGTTACAATAAACATCAGAAATAAACATACCAGAGATAAAGAACCGCATTGAATCAAAGGAACAAGTGATCCGAAACTCTTTCACTGACACATTAACAGATTTCGGGCCGAAGTAGAGGCTTGTAAACAGCAAAAATATCAGCGGGATTTGTTGGATTATGCAACCGGCAGCGTTTACAAGTGGGCGCCTGGGCAAAGGGACCTCCCAAGAGCACCGGACACGCCACAAGGTATCCAGGATTTGAGTGCCAAGCCAGACTTTTTTGAACTTGATTAGGAATTGTATTGCTTTTTTAGAAATTTAAAATAAAAGGTGCAATTTAATAACAGTCAAACGGATGCTAAGGTAGACCCCATTGGGACATACACAGGGGCCTCCTTGGGACTTAGGGCACCTAGTCAGTACATACCCACTGCAGAAAATGTTTTCATAGAGGCATTTATAAATAATAATAACAGAGAGGTTGCTGAACTAGAAAAGAAATACAGGAGGGGTGAGTGTCATTCTGTCCAAAATAACTTAACCCACTCACAATTTACAGTGTTACAGGAGCTTATGGGGAATGAAACGGTGGTTATTAACCTGTGGACAAAGGGGGAGCACTAGTGGTCATAGACAAAAAATTCTTTATTAATGAAATACAATGCCGCGACATATAGAATCCTAGACACAAGCCCTAAAATCCAGTCTAACATCAATAACTTAATTACAGATGCACTTGAACTGAAAGTAATTGATGACGTTCTGGCAAATTATTTACAGGTTGAACATCCAGTAATGCCTGTATTTTATGTTTTGCCTAAAATACACAAAAACTTGGAGAAGCCTCCTGGGTGCCGATCGTCTCCTGTATGGGTTCAGTTTTAACACCCCTTTCGATTTTTGTTGACCAGATTATTAACCTCTATGTTTTTTTACATAAATCTTTCATAAAAGATACCAATGACTTTTGTATGTAATGTAAGAAAAGGCAGACAGCAAGGACACACAGATCATATTTCCTTTGTCTCAAGATTTAATGTACTAAGCCACCAGGTGGCTAATATTATAAGGAGACATTGGGGGGGTTTGAGGGATGGCATCCCTGGTGTAACTTGGTTTGTGTCACCACCAATGATGTGATATAAAAGAAATAGGACAATTGGATCTATGTTAACCAAATTAGATTTGGGAGTGGAAAAGTCTAAACAGAGATTTCTGGGTCCGATAAAATGTGGCACCTTCCCATGTTTGAGCTGCAACTGCTGTTCGAACTGTTTTGTTTTTTTTTACCTTGGGGGGACCCTGACCACTAATGGGTTTTTCTAACTTGTGGGGGGGGGGGGGGCTGGCCACCAATGAAGTTGTTAACTTTTATGGGGGGGCCCTGACAAACATTTTTTTAACTTGTAGGGGGACCCTGGGCACCAATGGTCTTTTAACCTTAATGTTTTAGGGCCCATGTTTGTGTGGCTTTTTAGTGTGCGGGGGTTCTAGGGTGGGGCCTGTGGTGGGCGGGGCCCAGAAATTTTTCTCATATGGGGCACCATGATTGCAGCCCTGTTTCCACCACTTGTTTTTTATATGATGTTTACATGTGTTTTTGCATTGATGCAGACCATTGAATAGTGTGAAACCTAGACTTAAGTCTAATGTTGGAGTTGCTATAATTCCAGGGTTACCCTGCATCAACAGGAGCATTTGCATGAAATTCATCAAACAGACTAGGCAGTTGCACTTGGGACAAATGCACAAAACTACATGAAGCAAGATTGGACACTAGTACCTTTTATAAACAGTGTCATTGCATACAATCAAGTTCATTTTAGCACGATCACACTTTCAGCTGTGATTGTAAATGAGCCATAATATGGTTTCTTAATCAGATTAATCAGCATTTTGCAGTTCTAGGTACTCAGCACAGAACTGTTCAGCTGCTTTTTTTGTCAGAACAGTTTCTCCATGTGTCAGCATTCCAAAACTGCAGCCGTACTGCTCAAGCAGTGATCTATAAAAAGCCCCTATCTATGCTGGCCTATTTTAGCCTTGGGTAGAAACAAAACGTGCACCCATCATGTATGACAAACAAACATAAATGCTACCATGCATAAATTCTTTAATACTGTCCAGAATTGTGCTAACTGAAATTAGTTTTAATTATAAGTAAAACGAGTTTTCATAAGATGAAAACAAGAATGTGTTTCCAATAAAACTAGTGGTTTAATAGTATTTATATTGTTACAGCCGGTAGAGATACAGGGTAATATCTTGTTTGGTCAGACTCGCAACACTGTAAAAATGTGAGTCTCCTGCATTCTGCATTCTCCTAGTCACATCCTTAGAAAATGGGAACTAGAAGTGCAGGTGCAAGATATCTCTGTATAGTTCACTTGCAGTTCTCATTACTCTGTGCTTAGTATATTTGTTGTCCATTGAAAATTATTGTAATAAACTTACCTAGGGGACGACAGGGACGCCTGTCGCCCCCTCGACGGGGACGCCCGTTCCTCTCCTCCGCCGCCGATACGGCTAGGCCTCAGGCGCCGGCTCCTATGGAGCGCGCGGCGCGCATGCGCAGCAATTAAAGGCACAGGCGCTGATTCGTCAGCATCCAATGGCGCCAAATTCAAATCTTTAAATGGCCAGCAGTCCTTTTGTGCCTTGCCCAACGTAGGTTCTGTTTATTGTTCCTGGGTGTGATATTCTGTGATTCTTGTTGTGACCTTTGGCTATTCCTGATTCCTGTTTGACTTCCGCCTGCCCTGACCCTTTGGCTTGTTCCTGACTACTCTTTGGATTCCGTTCTGTACTTCGACCCCGTTTGTTGCTGACCTGGCCTGTGACCTCGACTACTCTGCTGCTTACCGATTTTGTACTGCATTTCCGATTGGTTTCGACTCGGCCCGTTCCTGGACTTTGATAACTTTTACGTTAAGTTCCCTTGCTCGCCCAGAGTTCTTCCCTCAGTCTCCTCACTATTAAGTCCTGGCGGCATCCGAGTAGCAGAGGGCTCCACCCGACGTGAAAGGCGGCGGTTATAGGCCGAAGCGTGAGCCGAGCCCGGGACATTGGGGTTTACTCTGGGTTGTGGGATACTGAACGTTACATTACGTTGGGCCCTAAACTAAGAAGATGGAGCCAGCTGAAGCTACTGCTTCCACCACTCCCTCGGAAGCGATTCTGGCGAATCTTCTACAGAGGCTTGGTGAACAAGAGGACAAGCAAGACTATATTGTGCAATGTCTTCACGGTCTTTCTTCCAGACTTGACATGATGCAGCAACAACCTGTTCCTGGTCCGAGTAATACTACTCCTCAGGCAAGCACTTCTCTACCTCCACCTACTGGTAGTACCTTCCATGAGCCCAAGGTTCCTTTCCCCGAAAAGTTTGCTGGGGATCGAAGTAAGTTTTTTACTTTTCAAGAAGCCTGTAAGCTACATTTCAGTTTTTTACCCTATTCTTTCCCTACTGAAGAATCTAGGGTGAATTTTGTAGTTACGCTTTTACAGGGTGATGCCCAGCTCTGGGCATTTAGTTTGTCTCGAAGGGATCCAGCCCGGCACTCTTTAGAGGCTTTCTTTAATGCTATGGCTATAATTTACGATGATCCTGATCGTGCCGCTTCTGCCGACGCAGCCATACGTGCTCTTAAACAAGGCAAACGGCGGGCAGAGGATTATTGTACTGAATTCCGCCATTGGGCTGTAGAGATGGGCTGGAATGATACGGCTCTTATGAGTCAATTCAGGGTTGGTCTGGCTCCGGCTATTAAAGATAGTCTTGTAAATTTTCCCACACAGTCCTCTCTGGATTCTCTCATGCATCTGGCTATCCAGATTGATCGAAGGCATAGAGAGAGACTCCAGGAGGAGCAGGTTTCCTATGTTACACCTCCTTCTGTAAATGTCTTTAACACCCCACAAGTCTTTCCTAGATCTTTAGAAGAACCTATGCAGATTGGTTCTACTCGTCTCTCTTCCGAGGAGAGGGTTCGTAGGAGGAATAATGGGTTGTGTCTGTATTGTGGGGATAAGGGGCACTTTCGCAACACCTGTCCCAAAAGGCCGGGAAACGACAGAACCTAAGCAGGTCTGGGGAGTCTTGCTTGGGTGATGTTGTTTCTACTCCCCAATCTTCTCAAATTTTAATTCCGGTTCTTTTGAGTTGGGACAGTGGTTGTGTGCAGAGCTCAGCTTTTTTGGATTCTGGGGCAGCGGGTAATTTTTTGGATTCTGGGTTTATTCAAAAACATGGTATTCCCTGGGAACCGCAGGTTCCACCTTTCAAATTATCCGCCATTGATGGTAGATCTTTGGGTTCCGGATTAGTTTCTACTTGATCTAAGGTTATTCACATGTCCATTTCCGATCATTTTGAATCCCTTTCATTTTTTATTACCGAGTGCCCACAGACTCCAGTCATTGTAGGCCTTCCCTGGTTACAAGGTCATAATCCCCAGGTTGATTGGCCCTCTGGTAAAATTTTGAAATGGAGTCCTGCATGTATGTATTCTTGTGTTAAGCCTGTACAGACCCTGGCCGCTACTTTTTAAAGAGTCTTCCTCCTTGTTATGCCGCTTTTTCCGATGTTTTCTGTAAAAAAGCAGCTGAATCCTTACCCCCCCATAGACCCTATGACTGTGCTATTGAATTATTGTCTGGGTCTTCTCCTCCCAAGGGTAGGACATATCCTCTTTCTCTTCCCGAGTCTTTAGCCATGGAAGAATATATTAAAGAGAATTTGGAGCGGGGGTTCATTAGACCTTCTTCTTCCCCTGCGGGGGCTGGGGTTTTTTTTGTCAAGAAGAAGGATGAGACTCTTAGACCCTGTATCGATTATAGAGGGTTAAATAAGATCACGGTCAAGAATCGTTACCCTCTTCCTTTAATCTCTGAACTCCTTGATAGAGTGAAGGGGGCTGTTATTTTTTCCAAATTGGATCTAAGGGGTGCCTATAATCTAATCAGGATAAGGGAGGGGGACGAGTGGAAGACCGCTTTTAATACCCGAGATGGGCATTATGAATACTTGGTAATGCCATTTGGTCTGTGTAATGCGTTTTTCAAGAACTGGTTAACGATATCTTCCGTGATCTTTTGGGTCGGTTTGTCGTTGTTTATTTAGACGACATTCTAATTTTTTCTTCAAATTTGTTTTCCCACCATGCTCATGTTCGGGAGGTTCTATCCAGGTTAAGGCAGAATCATTTGTATGCTAAGCTTGAGAAATGTCTCTTCGAAGTCTCTGCTGTACCTTTCCTTGGATATATTATTTCCCAAACTGGTCTTGAGATGGAGCCCACTAAAGTCCAAGCAATTCAGCAGTGGGCACAACCTCTTTCTTTGAAGGCGATCCAGAGATTTCTAGGGTTCGCTAATTATTATAGGCAATTCATTCTGAATTTTTCCAAATTGGTGGCCCCAATTACTGCCTTAACTAAGAAAGGGGTTGACCCTAGTATTTGGTCTGCTGAGGCTGTTGAGGCCTTTGGTCTCTTAAAAGAGGCCTTCATTTCGGCTCCAGTTCTCCGGCATCCAGACTCATCTTTGCCTTTTATTGTTGAGGTTGATGCGTCTGAGATTGGTGCCGGAGCAGTATTATCTCAACGACATCCTGTCTCTGGTAAAATTCACCCATGTGCCTTTTTCTCAAAAAAATTTTCCTCTGCAGAGGTCAATTATGATATTGGCAATAGGGAATTATTGGCCATTAAATTGGCATTTGAGGAATGGAGACATCTCCTGGAGGGTGCCAAGCATACGGTTTCTGTGTTCACAGATCATAAAAATCTGTTGTACATAGAATCTGCTAAACGGTTAAGTCCTCGTCAAGCCAGGTGGTCATTGTTTTTCTCACGTTTTAATTTTTTCATCACCTACAGGCCTGCAGAAAGGAATCTGAAAGCAGATGCCCTTTCTAGAAGTTTTGTCTCCAAGCCTAGGGAGGATTTGGAACCAGTCCCTATTGTTCCTAAGGAGGTGATTGTGGCAGCCTTGAGTCCGGATCTCTCTACCTCTTTGTCGAATGCCCAGGTAGATTCCCCTCCTGATATTCCTGTGGGCAAGTTATTCGTTCCTAGTAACTTACGTGAAGCAGTCTTTCACGAGACTCATGATTCTAAAGTGGCTGGTCATCCGGGTTGTGCGAAGACTTGCGATTTGTTGTCTCGTACTCTCTGGTGGCCGACTTTAAGACAAGACGTTGCCAAATATATTGAGTCATGCCCAGTCTGCCAACGATCTAAGCCATCTAGATCTTTACCTCAAGGGTTGCTGCTGTCACTTCCTATTCCTGAGAAACCTTGGACTCATATATCCATGGATTTCATTGTAGAATTACCTCCATCGAATGGGCATACTGTTATCTGGGTAGTGGTGGACCGTTTTAGTAAAATGTCTCATTTTATTCCTTTTTCTACCCTTCCCTCTGCCAAGACTCTAGCTGAACTTTTCATTGTCCATATATTTAAGTTTCACGGGGCTCCTCTCAATATTGTGTTCGATAGGGGGGTTCAATTTGTGTCCAAATTCTGGTGGGCTTTTTGTTCTTTAATGGGTACTGATTTGTCCTTCTCTTCTGCATATCATCCCCAGACCAATGGTCAAACTGAGAGGACAAATCAGACTCTGGAACAATATCTTAGATGTTATGTCTCCTGCAATCAGGCACTTTGGGTTAATTTTCTTCCGTGGGCTGAATTTGCCTATAACAATGCCATTCATTCCTCCACGGGCAAATCTCCTTTTTTCACAGTGTTTGGTCTTCATCCCAGAGTTTTTTCATTCTCAGGTTCATGTGATCTTCCTGCTGTTAATTCCTTTGTGGAGGATTTTTCTAATACTTGGCAGGAGGTTCAGAAATCCTTATCTTCGGCAGTAGCTGCTCAGAAGAAGGCTTCAGACAAACATCGGAGAGATTCTCCTATGTATCAGGTTGGTGACAAGGTTTGGATGTCCTCTAAAAACATTTCTCTGAAAGTCCCTTCAGCCAAACTGGGTCCCAAATTTATTGGTCCTTTCTCTATATCTAATGTTATCAACCCATGTACTTTCAGGTTAAATCTTCCTCCCGAACTCAAGGTTTTTAATTCCTTCCATGTATCTCTGTTGAGAACTGCTAGAGTGGTACGTCGGAATTCTCCTCCTCCTCCTATTTCTGTTGAGGGCCAATCTGAATTTTTGGTTCACAGGTTGATTGACTCTCGTATCTCTAGGGGTAAACTCCAATATCTGGTTCATTGGAAGGGTTATGGTCCTGAGGAGAGATCCTGGGTTTTCGCCTCTGATGTTAGGGCGGATAGGTTGGTGAGACAATTTCATTCTAAATTTCCCAACAAACCTAAGGGTCCAGTGGCCCCCTCTGGAGGGGGGGGGTAATGTAATAAACTTACCTAGGGGACGACAGGGACGCCTGTCGCCCCCTCGACGGGGACGCCCGTTCCTCTCCTATGGAGCGCGCGGCGCGCAGCAATTAAAAGCGCAGGCGCTGATTCGTCAGCATCCAATGGCGCCAAATTCAAATCTTTAAATGGCCAGCAGTCCTTTTGTGCTTTGCCCAACGTAGGTTCTGTTTATTGTTCCTGGGTGTGATATTCTGTGATTCTTGTTGTGACCTTTGGCTATTCCTGATTCCTGTTTGACTTCCGCCTGCCCTGACCCTTTGGCTTGTTCCTGACTACTCTATGGATTCCGTTCTGTACTTCGACCCTGTTTGTTGCTGACCTGGCCTGTGACCTCGACTACTCTGCTGCTTACCAATTTTGTACTGCATTTCCGATTGGTTTCGACTCGGCCCATTCCTGGACTTTGATAACTTTTACGTTAAGTTCCCTTGCTCGCCCAGAGTTCTTCCCTCAGTCTCCTCACTATTAAGTCCTGGCGGCATCCGAGTAGCGGTTATAGGCCGAAGCTTGAGCCGAGCCCGGGACATTGGGGTTTACTCTGGGTTGTGGGATACTGAACGTTACAATTATCTTTCTGCCAGCTTCTCCAATCACAGTGCAGCCCACTTTTTCAGATATAAAGTTATAACAAGCACATCACTCAGAGGAAGAAGTGGAGATGGGGGGCAGGACTGGGGACAGGGAAGCCAAGCACATGGATTTCACTTTCGTGAGGTATTGAGCTGCATGGCTGGGAAAACGAATGCAGCAGAGATGGAGAAAGGATCTGTAAAATTCCAGATAGTGACAGTGACAAAAATAATAAGTGGAGAAGATTTTAAAAAAGTTTTTTTATGATGTCACATAGGCAGAACAGAAAAATGTTCAATACAATATTTCACAAGCAGTAATAGGAGTGATGGATAAGGCAGCTAATGGGAAAACTATTGGGAGTTCTGTTTTGGCTGTGCTGTGAAAATCCATGCATGTATGGCTGAGGAAAAGTATAGAAAACAGGCCCGGATTTGCGGCAAGGCCGCATAGGCCCGGGCCTAGGGCGGCAAAGAAATAGGGGCGGCATTTTAACTTATCTAGCTACCATAGCGTACCAAACAACTGTCCCATTATAGGCTGGACAGTCCTGATTTCTCTTAGATCTCTTGCACCGATGCCAGAAAAACATACAAAGTTTCTGAAACTTAATTAAAATAATAGGCTTTTTGGCAGAGAGCCCAGAGCAGCTGCAAAGAAACAATTGTAACAATTTAAGCTAAGCAAGTCTCTGTGGGAAACTGTGACTCACAATGTAAAGGGCAATTTTAGTTTCATTAGCAAAACTGTTAAAACATAAAACATGGCCCTAAAACTCTGAGAAATGTGGCTAATGTTTCTGTCCCTCTTTAATTTTTCAAATATTGGGAGGTATGACAGTTCCAACATGTGACTCAGCACAGTGTTTTGTGGGAGATCAGCAGTGGCATAACTAGGGACCCACAGACCCCGCAATGTGGGGGGCATGAGTCCTCAAGGGCCCGGGCCACCCCCGCATTGCAGGGACACTGGGTGCCTTCTTTACGCCAGTGATCACAAGCTCAGTGACATTTTCACTATCTTCCTCTGGGTTTTCTGCCCTGATTGTTGCAGGGGACAGCAGCAGTAGGAGCACAAACCCGCAGATCATTGTGACAGTTGCATGAAGGATGAGAGCGAGATAGAGAGAGAGCACACAAGGAGCGTGGCCATGAGACATGGAAAAGGGAGCCGGCATTCCCAGTACCGTCCATGCTTACCCACCCACAGGAATGCCTCGTCCCTTCTCATCTCTACCTGGTGTAGTGCTGGCTGCAGTCAAATGTAACAGTAGAGCGTGGCGGTGAGTTGTTACACACATAGGAATGATACCGCAGCCACCTAGTCGTTGCTATAGTTTCAGGGGAGCCAGGCTTGGTGTTGCATTCTGTGGAGCCGCCTCAATAATTCCTGTCTTGTTATCAGCCAGGGCAGCAGTCACAATCATAGGGCCCCCATAGGGGGTCACCACCAGTATTAGCTAATTGCAATACTGGGCCATATTGAAAGAAAATGGTAATCTAAGTTCCATGCGCGACATACAGGCCCGGATTTGTGGAAAGGCCACAAAGGCAAGGGCCTAGGGCGACAGAATATTAGGGGGGCAGCATGCCACTCAACCACACCTACATTGGAAGCACTGGGTATTTTCAGAAGATACAAAAGTTTTTAAAATTTCCTGTGCACCAATACCCAGTACTCCAGGACCCAATGCTGACAATTTGCGCATGTGCACAAAGGAAGGGCAGGGGACAGGGGCAATGAACAGCAGCGGGCCTATGGGTGCCTGCTAAGTAAATCCGGCCCTGTCGACATTTAACTCTAATCTGCTCTACCCATTGCCCATTACACACAGAACAATCTGCCTAAACCTTACCCACACCCTCACAAGCCCACAATTCTTAGGTCTGCACCCTTGCTTTTCTCAGGGTTGACTTAAACTTCCTGTCCACAAACAGGGTCCTGTTGATGAGGTGCGGAAAGAGTTTTCATGCTGGATTCTGCAGAAGTTTATGGCTGTCTACTCTCAGATTCTCTCCCCCCCCCCCAGGTGGGAGAAGATCAGTGTGAACTTTAGCCTTAACTCTTTCCTTGTATTCTATCATTACCTGTGAAAATGTGATGTTTATTTAGTTTTCTAAATGTATATTTATAATATATGTGTATATTTATGTATGCTGAGGGGTATTATACATGGAATTGCCTCTGTGCCGTCCCATTATGTATTCTGGGGGGTATTATACATGAACTTGTCTCTGTGCCATACCACTATGTATTCTGAAGGGTATTATACATTAACTTGTCTCTGTGCCATCCCACTATGTATTCTGAGGAGTAATATAAATGGAATTGCCTCTGTGCCATCCCGCTATCTATTCGGGGGTATTATTCATGAACTTGTCTCTGTGCCATCCTACTATGTATTCTGGGGAGGATTATACATGGAATTGCCTCTGTGCTATCCCACTATGTATTCTGGGGAGTATTATACATGGAATTGCCTCTGTGCCATTCCGCTATCTATTCTGGGGAGTATTATACATGGACTTGTCTCTTTGCCATCCCGTTATGTATTCTGGGGGGTATTACACATGACATTGCCTCTGTGCCATCCCACGGGGGCCCTGAAAGTTCCTCTGCAGGGTATGAAGATCTAAATTATGGAAAGATCTGTTATCCGGAAACACCCAGGTCTCGAGCATTCTGGATAACAGGTCCCATACCTGTATTTCTTCCTCCTATAAATCAGACATTGGCATGAAAGATATTAAAAAGCCAAGATTTAGTTGCAGCATGTATGGATGCTGGGTTTTCATTTGGAGGGGTTGGACTTGATGGACTTTGTCTTTTTTCAACCCAATTTAACTATATAACTATGTAACTATGTAACTATGTTGATTCAAAGCATTTTTTTTATAATGCAAATGCACACTGTTATAAAATTATAATATACCCAATGCAAATGCTTACCAACAGTATCCTGGCAGTTTGTACAGTAGAGGGGGATGCCCGTTCCTCAGAGGTCATACTGTCACTGTGACTGACTGATGCCATATTTAGAACCTCGATAAAGTATTTCCCCACCCCCATCCCTATCACTCTTCTGAAACCTCTAGCCCACTCCCTTTCTTTAACACCCTTCATCTTCATTTACAGTCACTATTTCATTCACTGTTCTGCTGCCCTCCATAAATACTTTCTCCTTTGGTTTGGACTTTTTCTCTATTTATTTACAATGGCACAGAGGCAAAATAAATCACAGTCTTCCAAGGATCCTATCAACAATTTAGAGGAAGCAGAGAAAGCAGAAAAAGCAGAAAATGGTGAGGGAAATTCCAAAAAGAAAGAACAAGAAGAGCTGCCTCCCTTTGAGATAGTGGAGGGGTAAGTTTTTTTTTTGGAAAAAAAAGAACTTCATAAAATTACTATGATATAGTTATAAAACTGTGAAGCAGATAAATGTTTTCTTGTATTTCATCTGGTTCTAGAAAATAGGACTTGGGCCAAGGATTGTCTCCTTATGTGGGAAAGATCTTTTAATGGTAGTTAATTACAGAAAGTCACATAATTCGAATTGATGCACAATTTTGTCTAGGCTTTTTCTTGCACCGATTTTTTAAAGAAATTTTCATGGCAAATTAAGGGGATTCGGATTTCGGAATTTGCTCAAATTTTTGTAAAAATCATAGTGAGAAAAAATCAAGTTGAGTAAATACTCCCCCCCCATGTGTGAAGCAATGCTCAGTATTGTTTATGGCAGGGTATTTTTTGGCATTTTGTAGCCACAACAAGTAGCTGCTAATTGTAGCTCTGGCATTCGGTAGCTTAGCTCACCCCAATGCACAGAAAGGAATGTTATAAGAGCAGCATGGGATAATTATTAAATTCAAACCTCATGTTCTTACCTTCTAGCACTGCATCTTATTTCATTTTATTTTGCTAGCTCTGGCTGCCACTAACAGTTTCTTCCAGTAAGCACAATATTTTATTTTTAGATTCTTTGGTAGTGCTTTATTGGGAAGATCATGCAATTGTGTTATTTTAGAATTCACAGAACAACAGGTGGGGTTTTATATAGACATGTAATAGATGGCTGAGCAAATACTGTATAGTGTAATGAAAACAGGGACCTCTACCTAAATTAACATTTTACATTTACAGGATAAAATAAATCCTACACCACTGTAAAATTAATTATTTAACTTTTTTGTTCTAATTGGTCCTTTGCGTTTTTTAAAGGGGTTCTTCAACTTCCAACACTTTTTTCAGTTCAGTTGGTTTCATATAGTTTACCAGAAATAAAGACTTTTTCTAATTACTTTCTATTTTCTATGTGTGACTGTTTTTCTAAAATTGAAGTGTAAAGTTTCATTTTTCACCTTCTAAAGCAGCTCTGGGGGGTTGCCGACCTTGTAAACTGTTCTAAATTGATACATTTAGTTGATACATTTCATATCTTTGTCCCTGCTTAGCAGAATCCCTGGGTTTCGTTACAGTCAGTTGTTAGAATCTGTACAATAGTTGCTAATACTCCATAGATGCTGCTGAGAAATATTTCAACTAAGAGGCAGATTTATCAAAGGTCGAAGTAAAATTCTAATTAAAAAAAAGAATTTCAAGCTAATTTTTGTGTACTTCAACTAGGGAATACTCAAATTAAATTTGAAAAAAATAAGAAGATTCAAATTTTGAAATTTATCATGTACTTTGACTTCGACCATTTGCCATCTAAAACCTGCAAATTGCTTTTTTAGCCTATGGGGGACCTCCTAGAACCTACTTCGAGTCAATTGGTGGACTTTGAAAAATCAAAGTTTTTTGGGGGGGAAAACGTCAAATCATAAAATTCGAATGTGCTATTACTTAGATTCGTACGAATCTAAAAATTCCACCTGGAAATGGACCTAAACGATTGAAAACAGATCTATTCGGCCAAAATAAAAGCCCCTTCGATTTAATTTCAGTTGGTCTTTTTGAATTCGAATTTCAAAGTTTTTGAAATTCAAAATTCGACCCTTGATAAATCTGCCCCTTAGAGTCTGCACCTGAATTACTGAGCTGCCAGGCTAATACACCTGAGACAGGAACATGAAACTTTAAACTTAGATTTTGGAAAAACAACAAAACAAGGTGTTGAAATATACACACAATTTTTAACATCAATATTTGTGTCAGAATGGAGTATTTTACAGTGTCTTTCATTCCTGGTTCATGTTGCAGACTGATCTGTAGAATAATATTAATATGCTCAATGTGAGAAGGCAACCAATAGTTACAGCCACTGTTCTACTGCTTTGTATATTTTTGCCTCCATCATTAGTTTGTAAAACAATTATGCTGTCCAATATATCTAAGAGATAAATAGATGTGCCAAATGCCCCAAAATCGCTGACTAACTCAGAGTTAGAGAGCTGAAAAGCAGGAAGTTGTGTTCTGTTCTGTTCTGTCACTCCAGCCTTTATAGGTTACATTTTGGCTCACTAACTAGATTAAAAACATTTTTTATTTTGCAAATACTATTTACCCAGTTTTTATTTTTACACTGAACTGTTCCTTTAAGGGGGTTATTTACTAAAACCCGAATTTTTATGTTGGGGTTTTAAAGGGGAAAACACTTTTTTTGTGGGAAAAAACTCACATTTTTCCAGATGTATTATACCCCAAGGCTATTTAAAGGCTGAATCTGAAAATACTTGTAGGGAAGTGTTATTTGCCCTTTCCCTAACTGCATAACCCTGTGACTTTAAAGGAATTGTTCAGTGTAAAAATAAAAACTGGGTAAATAGATAGCCTGTGCAAAATAAAAAATGTTTCTAATATAGTTAGTTAGCCAAAAATGCAATGTATAAAGGCTGGAGTGATTTGATGTATAACAAGTCAGTCAGAACCTGCTTTTCAGCTCTCTTGGTTTACACAGACTGGTTACCCTGGTTACCAGGCAGTAACCAATCAGAGACTTGAGGGTGGGCCACATGGGCCATATCTGTTGCATTTGAATCTAAGCTGAATGCTGAGGATCAATTACAAACTCACTGAACAGAAATGTCCCATGTGGCCCCCCTTCAAGTCGCTGACTAACTCAGAGTTATAGAGCTGAAAAGCAGGAAGTTGGATTCTGGCTGTTTTATTAGACATCTGTACACTCCAGCCTTTATATATTACATATTTGGCTAACTAACTATATTAGAAACATTTTTTATTTTGCACAGCCTATCTATTTACCCAGTTTTTATTTTCACACTGAACTATTCCTTTAAATCTGAATCCACCAAAAGCATGGCTGCTGCTTGCACTGCAGTGAGACAGTTTTCAGCAACAGCCTGGCCAATCAGCAAGAAGGATTTGCTTCTGACCTTGTGACCTCTCTGAAAGAAGTTTGGAGCCAAAATGAAAGTGAGGCTAAGGTTAACCAGGAAGAAGAGAAGAGAAAAGCATGGACTAATACACTGAGAGCAGCCTGCAATCTCTCCTTCTCTCTTGTGAGTGTTCCTGCTGATTTATCTGAGTAGGAAGCTAGGGATTTCACCTATAGAATATTTACCCATATAGGGAATCCCATAGTCAGAGCACAGGGAGTTAGTTAACCCTTTCCAGTCAGCCATCATAGTGACTGGAACTAGTGCAGCTGCCTAAGCTATTGCTAGGGAAGTAATCCCTGTAGGATAGATAGGACTTCAGCCCTGTAGTGAGTTGCCAGCGTGTACACCGGATCTGGACTGTGGATTTCCCATCAGCCTCCGTGACACGTGCAGTGGATCCTCAGGAATTTAGGAAGCCTTTCCCTACACCAGCATTTCAAGCACAGTGTGGATTAAAGCTGCCAGACTACTTCCCTGCATCTGCTCTGCCTCACAGGATCTTTATTCTTTCATTATCACTGGGAGTTGGTGAGACCTTCACTTTACACACCCCGGGGTGTATCAATCTAGTGTTGCAACACATACCTCTTCTATTACTACTTTGGTATATACCCTCAGACCTTTAGTGTGCACACTCACCATTATGCATACGGCCTACCTGTCAGTGCAGGACGTATGGGGTTAAGTTCTCCTCTCTGGAGGCAGGACAAACAAGAATGAATTTTGACTCCTCCTCTTCCTGTGTGTCTCCTTCTATCTCCAGTTTTTTTGTTTGTCCTGCTCGGAGGCGGACATACCTCATACTCCTCTCAGTTTTTTTCTTTATTTATTTATTTATTTTTTATTTATTTTTATTATTAATTTTTCTTTCATCCTTCTGCACAGTGAATCAGCGATTATTGGCGAGCTCTTAGACAGGGTGAGCCCCCAACCGGAGTGTGCTCCCCGCATCTAATTGAGCCCCATCTGGTTTCTACTACCCAACTACCTCAAGCTCCCCAACAGGGCAGCAATCAAGGTAAGGTGAGCCCTATCCATAGGATTAGCGCGCTCCCTTTATTATGCCAATATAGTGAGCCCCCACTCAGGCGTGTGCTCCTTCCTCTGCATTTTTTTACCTACAGCAGAGGCGTGCGGATGCCAGCGGTCTACCCCTGCTATCCCTGTCTTCGTTAGTTATGCGAACGATCTCCCGGCATATTACTGCACGTCGCGTTTAGCGACTTCCGCTCCCTTGCGCATCACTTCCGCCGCGTCACTGTACTGACGGTTGGCGCCAAAGGAATCGGCGCATTTTCACTAGCGCACATACAGGAGCATCGCGCAGAAGCGCTTTTGCAGTTAAGTATATTTGCCATTATTCAAAGGGGATTACGTGCAACGATATGGCGCACTCTAAAGAGTTAACAGACCTTATTGAGGAACTTGCAGCGCAGCCTGCTCTATCTCTATCAAGGCACACCAGACAGACCAAAAAGAGATCACATAGGAAAAGGGTTCCCTCTTCTCCCCCTCAATTAACAAAAATACAAAAGACAGTGCTTTCAGAGGAATCAGATTTAGAGGGAAATCAACCAAGAGGCTTTGTCTCTGCAGCCACGGGTCAGACCACACATGAGCCAACTACTCCCCCACAATTTTCACCAGACCCTCACAGTCCTCACAATTCTCCACTACCAGTGCCAGGACCATCCGCTTCTAAACAAGCTGAACCTCAGTTTTCTCAATTTATGGGGTGGATTCAAGCACAGATCAATTCATCCGTTCAAAATGCTGTGACTCAACAGTTACCATCTGTTAGACCTAAGATTAAACATGTTTCTCAACCATCACTACATTCTGCCTCTATGTCTGACTCTGCTTCTCCATCTGTTTCCCAAGAAAGCGAAATTTCTTCAGATGATTTATCGTCAGATGAAGTATCTTCTTCCAAACAGCCAGAAGATGTCAAATTGCTTATTAAATATCTGCAAGATACACTAGAGATTAAAGAGACTCAACTCCCAATATCCAAAGTAGATAAAGTTTTGGGCAATAATCCAAAAAAATCTAGATATTTTCCTACTAGTCAGTCCATTTCCAAGATGGTTTCAGAAGAATGGTCTGATCCAGATAAACGCAATACCATTCCTCATAAACTTCTGTCCAAATATCCAGTGGCGGAGGAATTTCAACAAGCCTGGGATAAATCTCCCAAGGTAGACTCTGCTATAGTTAGACTATCCAGAACCACAACACTTCCATCGGAAGATGCAGGTTCTTTTCGGGATCCGATGGACAAGAAGATTGAATCATCCCTTAAACGGGATTTCCTTCATTCAGCGGCAATCCTTCGACCAGCTTCAGCCTCTCTTAGCGTGGCTCGTACAGCCCGCTTCTGGTGCCAAGAGCTTCGTGATTCACTATTTAACTCACAACCAGACACTTCACTTATCATCGATAAGATCAGTCTGGCGTTATCGTTTCTCAGTGAAGCATCATTAGAGATTACCAAGCTATCCTCACGTGCGTCAGCTGCCTCCGTTTCAGCTCGTAGAGCATTATGGCTCAGGCAATGGTCCGGAGACACGGCTTCCAAACATCGGTTGATCTCTCTTAAGTTTGAGGGTGCACAACTATTCGGTCCACAACTAAAACAAATAATTTCAGACGTCACAGGAGGCAAAGGATCCTTCCTGCCTCAGGGTAAGAAACCACGCAGAGAAACTCAGAGACGCAATTATCATCTTAGATCATGGGGATCTTACTCTAGACCCACTTCCAAAGGAAGATCCACTCATTGGAATAATACCTCTCCACATACAACTCAGAGAAAGTCCCGACCTTGGCAGTCCCAGCAGAAACCCATTAGGAAAGGGGGACCACCCAAGACCCAGGATTCCTGACTCTTGCACTCCAATCAGGGTCGGGGGCAGACTTCAAAGGTTTGCCCAAGTTTGGACAGACTCAATTTCAAATTCTTGGGTTATCCAAACACTAGTCGCAGGTCTCAAGATTTACTTTACCAAATACCCTCCAAAGAACAGATTTGTTCCATCAAGTCTATCAACAGACCCTACCAAAGCAGCAGCCATGACAGAAATTATTCACGAACTCCTGGAAAAGGACGTTATAGTACCAGTTCCGCAAAACCAACTTTTCCACGGTTTTTACTCGAACCTTTTCCTGGTTCCAAAAAAAGACAGAGGCTTCCGCCCAGTTCTAACCCTTCAACCACTGAACAAGTATGTCAAGTACCAGCGCTTCAAGATGGAATCGATTCGATCCATCACTTCATGCGTTCCTTTAGCAGCCTTTATGACAAAAGTGGATCTCAAAGACGCATATCTTCACATCCCCATTCACACAGAACACCAAAAGTTTCTACGATTTTTCTTCAATCAACGCCACTATCAATTTCGAGCCATGCCCTTTGGTCTAACATCAGCACCGCGACTTTTCACCAAGATATTGGGGGCACTCGTAACAAGCATTCGTTCAACCGGAGTCCACATCTTTCCATATCTAGACGACATCCTTCTCTTTTCAGAGTCAGCCGAAAAAGCAACCACGGACACTCAATTTTGCATCCACCAACTAACAGCTCACGGCTGGATCATAAACTATCAGAAAAGCATTCTGACTCCCAAGCAACTTCTCCCCTTTCTGGGCATGATAGTGGATTCCCGCAAACAGAGCCTCTTTTTACCAAAAGACAAAGTAGCCAACATTCAAGCCCTCCTTCCAATATTCTTTTCAGAAACAGTATCAGCATTCTCCATTCTCCAGTTACTGGGATTGATGGCCTCAACAATAGACGCAGTCCCATTTGCAAAGTTCCACATGCGTCCACTTCAGCGAGCGTTTTTAAGATTATGGAACAGAGACCACCAAGATTTGTCCCAAAGGATCACTCTCCCTTCGACAGTTTTACACAGTCTCAATTGGTGGTCACACCAGAGCAATCTGTCCAGGGGCAAACCTTGGCGACTCCCAGAACCACTGGTGATCTCCACCGACGCGAGTCTCTCAGGTTGGGGAGCGCAATGGAATCAGCTCAGTTGCCAGGGCCGCTGGGACCCTCAGGAACGGAAGGTACACATCAACGTACTGGAAATAAGAGCCATACTCAATGCTCTTCTGAACTGGTCAACACATCTGCAGGGTGCTCATATTCGCATTCAGTCCGACAACAGTACTGCGGTGGCGTACCTCAACAAGCAGGGCGGCACCAGGAGTGCGGCTGCAATGTCGGAAGTCACCAAGATAATCACTTGGGCAGAACAACATTCAGCCCATCTGACAGCCATCTATATTCCGGGCATTCAGAATTGGCAGGCAGACTATCTCAGTCGCCATACATTGGATCCGGGGGAATGGAAACTGAAGCCTTCGGTGTTTCACACGATCACAGTCAGATGGGGCACACCTTGCGTGGATGTCATGGCGTCAAGACACAACAACCAACTGTCAAGATTCTTCTCCAGGATCAGGGACCCAATGGCAGAGGCTGTCGACGCTCTAGCTATTCCATGGTCATTTCAGATGGCTTATGCCTTTCCTCCTCTACCGATCTTACAGAGAACTTTAACCAAGATCAAACTGGAAGGGATTCCAACCATTCTTGTAGCTCCATATTGGCCAGCACGAACGTGGTTCGCGGACATCATAACGATGTTAGCGGATCAACCATTTCGTCTACCTCTATTACAGGATCTTCTGTCACAAGGACCATCATGCTACCCAGACGTACACAGGCTCAGCCTGACGGCTTTTCTATTGAATCCAAATTATGGGAGCAGAAAGGCTTCACACACAAGGTGATTCAAACACTTTTGGCGGCTAGAAGCCCAGCTACATGTAAAGCTTATCATCGGATTTGGAGAATCTTTTTTTCCTGGTGTGACTCTCAGGATTTGTCATGGGCTAGTTGTAACTCCCCTGAGATCTTAAGATTTTTGCAATCTGGGTTCGAGTTGGATTTAAGTGTCACATCTCTCAAGGTTCAGACGTCGGCTTTAGCAGCGTTATTCCAGAGGCAATGGGCGGTACTCCCAGAGTTCAGACTATTTTTTCAGGGACTAAACAGACTCAAACCACCAATTCGACACCCAGTCCCTCCATGGGACCTCAATATGGTGTTACAGGCACTAGAGGAATCTCCCTTTGAACCTCTCGATTCGGTCAATTTAAAACATATCACTATCAAGACAGTTTTCCTCTTCGCTATAGCTTCAGCAAGACGAGTTTCTGAAATAGCATCGTTATCCTGCAGATCACCATGGCTAAAATTCCATTCTGACAAAGCGGTACTCCGTACCAAACCAAGTTTTCTGCCTAAGGTAGTCACTGCTTTTCACTTGAACCAAGATATTGTGATTCCAGCATTACAGTCACAGGACTCTGATCACCCTTCTAGCTCAGTTAGCACGTTGGACCCAGTTAGAGCCCTTAAAATTTATGTAGACAGAACTCAGTCTCTACGGCATTCTGATGCCCTATTTGTTCTTTTTGGCGGTCATAAGGTTGGATACCCTGCCTCCAAGAGAACAATTGCGAGATGGATAGTAGATTCAATTTCCACTGCCTACTCCAAGGCAGGGAAGGATCCTCCATTGCCTATTAAAGCTCATTCCACTAGAAAGGTTAGTACTTCGTGGGCATACCATCAACACTTGACTCTTGAGTCCATTTGCCAGGCAGCCACATGGGCGTCATCTCATACATTTACTAGATTTTATCAGTTTGATGTTTTCCATTCTCAACAGTCTGAGTTTGGCAGGAAGGTGCTACAAGCAGCAGTAGCACGTAGTTAGCTTCCTGATAGTTTTTCCTAATGCAAATTAGATACGTTTTCAGTTATCCGTTATTGTTATTTCCCACCCTATTTTCGGACGACTTTGGGACATCCCCATACGTCCTGCACTGACAGGTAGGCCGTATGCATAAAAGGAATTTACTTACCTGGTAAATATCTTTTGCATAGGCCGTACTGTCAGTGCAGCATCCCTCCCTTTTTTTGTGGATGCCGGTTGCTGCCGATCCTTAGTTAGTTAGGGAGTTAGCGTTCTCTACTCTATGTGTCTCCTCACAGACTTTACAATCAACTGGAGATAGAAGGAGACACACAGGAAGAGGAGGAGTCAAAATTCATTCTTGTTTGTCCTGCCTCCAGAGAGGAGAACTTAACCCCATACGTCCTGCACTGACAGTACGGCCTATGCAAAAGATATTTACCAGGTAAGTAAATTCCTTTTCTTAAAGTGACAGTGGACATTTTCATACCAAGGGTGATACTTATTATATTGTCTTATATTCATCGTATTATTGTTATTTCACTGTTCTTATTGCATTTACATATATTGCATTTCTAATATTACATATTACTGCATATCTGCCTATTGTGTGGTTTGTCTGCTACAATTGGTACCAAAATCACTGCTATTGCAGTTCCCAGAGAGTTGTATGCCACCAATATCTAGTTTTAGCCCTGGGTGGAGGAACTTAACTTATCAAAACCCCGCAAATCTCCCACTTAGCGGAGGCTTGGGATCTATACTGTTAGCACCACAGTGTGGCCCTGGATATTCCTGCCACGAAAGGGTTACATTTTTTCAGAACAACCCAATCAAACTCGGGCATCCCCTCTCGCCAATCTTTTCTTTCTGGAATTAGTTCCCAACCATGCTTTGCCACTTGTTCAGGTGGAGTTTCCAGAAGAAAATAGCTTTGGGTGTCACATTCCATAGGCAGAGATCTGGTAACCTTTATCAGTCGTGCTTGCCCAGCTGGAATTTCCATAGCAGGCCCATTTAGTCTGTACACAGGGCCCTGACAGAATTCGGGTACAAAGGCTTGACATAGTCTCTTTACTGCTGCTGACACAGGGAAGGAAGAAACATCAGTGGTGCCTTGTAATTGCAGAAACTTTAGAAAAGCATCTTCAACTGCTTTCACATTAGATCCCACGATGAGTGGTGCAGATGTCCTATGAGCAGCAGGAGGACAAATATAAGCAACCACTTTGAGAGGTGGTTCATCTTCAGAAGTTATCCCAGGAATTCGAAGATCAACTTCCACTTTTCCATCCATACAAGCAGATTTGGCACCCACACCTTCTACCTCTATGTCATCAGCTGGAGTCAAGGGTAGGTGGGATAAATGTTTCTGGTAGAAAGGACGACCAATGATGGTTATCTGTGATCCAGTATCAAATAATGCAGTAGTCAGAACATCATTCACAGTCAGATGGAAGATGCACTTCCGCCCTACCCCAACAAGTGGTTTTGGGTGGTTAGGCTTCCATTTCTTATGTCTGACTGAGTTACATTCTCCAGCTTGGCTTTGCACAGGAGTAGCTTGTACCTTACGAGGGCATTTAGTGATGTCATGGCCTTGTTTTCGACAATACTCGCAGAAAAAATTCTGGGATTTAGGAAATAATGGTGCTCCAGCTGGCTGGCTCTTTGCAGGCTGTGGAGCAGTCTGGGATGGAGCTTTTGGAGGGTTCTCTTTCTGATTTAAATCTGAAGCTTGGGTAGAAGATGCATAATAGAAGTCTATTCTGGCTTCTTCCTCCACTGCAGTTCTTAAGAGATCCCCTGTTACAGCATCTGGGTTGTATCTCATGTAAGCTTGCACAGCAAGATTGACAGGGTGATGGGGGTCTGATCCCCACTTTACTTGCCTGTGAAGTTGAGACACTTCCTGAGTTGCAGGAATTATCTTTTTGAATATGAGGTAATTTACTTTGTTAGACACTCTGCTAATAAAGACAGATGCTCTCTCGCCTTTAAGTTGTTGCATAGCTTGAAACTTAGCAAGACGTTGTTGAAGATCCTCATATTTCTCATAGCGAGTTATCAAAGCTTGTAATAAATCTTTAACAGTACAATCAGGTTGTTTAGTCTTATGGGCTTGTAAGAAAATCAAAGCAGAGGGTCTTACTAGCTCCATTAGTCTGCATTGTTTCATTTTATCAGTTCCCTCCCATTCCTCTAACAATGGGCGGATGTACTCTATCCGGTCAGTAAACACTTCTTCCCCTTTGGGTACTGGTTCAGTACCAGAAAAATACTTCTTTATACTCCAGACAGTCTCTTGCCATAACCGTAGACTAGCTTCAGTTACTTTCTGTATGCTTTTAGCAAATATAGGTGCAATGGTGTCTAGGCTAGTGAATGGGTGAGGTGCTGGAGGAGGTCGCCACTCAAAATAAGGATATTGAGTTGGTATATATAAAGTGTCATTTTCAATAAGTATGCTGCAGGAGTCTGGCTGCACAGACATGGGACTGGAAGAGCATTGTGGGAGCATAGCAGGAACAGTAGGAGGATATATAACAGGCCATCCCCTTGGAGAAATATCATTTGGATAGATAATTGCAGGTATACTATATCTGTTAAGTTTAGACTGAGCTACACACAGCACTTGTTTCAATCCTTGCAAAGGTGAAAGTGAGGATGTGACTATAGCAGAACCAGCCAGGCCTGGGTAAGATGACAGTGTCTGTTCCAGCATATTATTTGGTAACTGTAGGGGAATATGATCAAGTGCAAAGGCACAGGGCAAATTAAGTCCTTCCTGCAGAGCCCACATTTTAACTCCTTCTGGAGTAATAGCAGACATTGTGACTGAAATTCCACAAATTGTAATCTCAGCAGTGCCTCCAACAATGTAACCCTTTCGTGGCAGGAATATCCAGGGCCACACTGTGGCGCTAACAGTATAGATCCCAAGCCTCCTCTAAGTGGGAGATTTGCGGGGTTTGGATAAGTTAAGTGCCTCCACCCAGGGCTAAAACCAGATATTGGTGGCATACAACTCCCTGGGAACTGCAATAGCAGTGATTTTGGTACCAATTGTAGCAGACAATAAACCACACAATAGGCAGATATGCAGTAATATGTAATATTAGAAATGCAATATATGCAAATGCAATAAGAACAGTGAAATAACAATAATACGATGAATATAAGACAATATAATAAGCATCACCCTTGGTATGAAAATGTCCACTGTCACTTTAAGAATGGTGAGTGTGCACACTAGAGGTTTGAGGGTATATACCAAAGTAGTAATAGAAGAGGTATGTGTTGCAACACTAGATTGATGAACCCCAGGGTGTGTAAAGTGAAGATCTCACCAACTCCCAGTGATAATGAAAGAATAAAGATCCTGTGAGGCAGAGCAGATGCAGGGAAGCAGTCTGGCAGCTTTAATCCACACTGTGCTTGAAATGCTGGTGTAGGGAAAGGCTTCCTAAATTCCTGAGGATCCACTGCACGTGTCACGGAGGCTGATAGGAAATCCACAGTCTAGATCCGGTGTACACGCTGGCAACTCACTACAGGGCTGAAGTCCTATCTATCCTACAGGGATTACTTCCCTAGCAATAGCTCAGACAGCTGCACTAGTTCCAGTCACTATGATGGCTGACTGGAAAGGGTTAACTAACTCCCTGTGCTCTGACTATGGGATTCCCTATATGGGTAAATGTTCTATAGGTGAAATCCCTAGCTTCCTACTCAAATAAATCAGCAGGAACACTCACAAGAGAGAAGGAGAGATTGCAGGCTGCTCTCAGTGTATTAGTCCATGCTTTTCTCTTCTCTTCTTCCTGGTTAACCTTAGCCTCACTTTCATTTTGGCTCCAAACTTCTTTCAGAGAGGTCACAAGGTCAGAAGCAAATCCTTCTTGCTGATTGGCCAGGCTGTTGCTGAAAACTGTCTCACTGCAGTGCAAGCAGCAGCCATGTTTTTGGTGGATCCAGATTTAAAGTCACAGGATTATGCAGTTAGGGAAAGGGCAAATAACACTTCCCTAAATACTCCATCTCAAACCTGCCAAGGTCAATGAGAGATGTCTCTTTTACAACTATCATTATCAATTTTATTGATAAATAAGGCGAAATTGTAGATACTAAACTAATAAGAAATAATGAGAAAATATTTGGTTTTAGTATATAACCACCAAAATGTAGCTGTGTGTAAAGCTGCTTATTGCAATTTCAGGTGGACATAGTCATGTTTTTACCCACAATATAGCATTTCCTCCATCATTTCCAGCATAATTGCAGCTGAGAAGAGACAATTTTTCTTGCACATCAATGCAAACTAGATGCAATTTTGCTGCCAATTTTCAGTGTTGGGATGTCATCATTGCTGACATCAATAGAACATTTGCAGATGATTATTTAGAATTGCTCTTTCTTTTCTCCAGTTTATTGGCACAGGCTGCTGCGGGAACCCTGGAGATACTGCCAATTTTAAGTTGGCAGTAGTTTCAGAGCTTCCCTGTATAATAACACAGTGCACGGCATTGCAGAACTGGAAGTATGCACACAGAGATGCCAGACTGCAGGGTAGAGGTTTATTCCTGGCTGTTCTCTCCACACTGATAATACATATTAAAATGAACATTTGATATTCACACAGGAATGGATGGCATAACATTACACCCTGCATCAATAAGCACTGCGAGTGAATGGCACAATGCATTGGTGTGCATTTGTGGGTAAGCATCTGCTTTAGATACAAGAACATTGTAAAAGCTACCACGTTGCACAATAACTGGGGCTATCATTTGTAGCTGTAGCCACAGATGCAGCACTCTTGCACCTAAAAAAAAAAACATACACAGGCATAATTTTGATGCTTTTGTGTACAGGAAATTGCAATATAATAACAATAATGCTTTTTAGTGCAATTGTGCTTGATTAAAATGCAAGCACAATTGCACATGCTTTTGGATGCAATCGCGCCAAGCACCACTAACCTTTTCAGTTGCAGTTATGCTTAAACCATAGGGGAAAATGCTGCATTAGGATAAAAAATAACCTCATGAAGCAACTTTGGCCTACTACAGAAAGCTGAAGTGACTCGTATGATAACAATTGGTACGATACGTTCTCCTAAAATGTTATCATCTAGTTTATTTGTGATTCAGTGTTTTACTTACATAAGAAATGCTAAGGGTTTTTGCACTCAGAGCCGGATTTATACATAGGGCACCCCAGGCCAGGACCACTTGTGGCCCCCTTTCCCCCTTCTTGCCTTACTGCTACTCCCTTTATTTATATTCTCATCTAGTAGAGCATGGGGGTTGGCATGCAGGAGATTAGAGCTATTGAATCTCCTGCATATCCCCAGTGCTTTGGAACCCATTCCGATGCAGCTGGGCAGCATGCTGCCCCTAAAATTCTGCTTCCCTAGGCCCGGGTCTTTGTGGCCTTCCCCAAATCTGGGCCGGTTTGCACTTATTGTTCAGGGTAAAACCGAGACTGAGGCAAGTACACTGATAATGGGCTGGTAATCCACATTAATATGTTGATGAAGTTTCTAAACTTTTAACTGAAAATGTGTGAAAAGAAGTTTTCTGAAACAATTCAAGGCAGTATGTACTGATACTGCTCTCTGGTAATGATAACTCGCGTATTTTTGTTAAAATTAGTAGTAGTATTGTTATTATGCAATGTTAAAGGAGAAGGGAGGTGATTGTATTTACAGTACTTACCTGACACTACAGGCCTGGTGCAGTTTTCTGCTGATAGGAGCACCAGCCTGGCGTGTAACTTTTGGCATGTATAAATTGCCTTTCCTTCTGCCTTAAAACATAAAATAATAAAATCATCTTATTTAACAGGCACAAAAAATAACTGGCAAATTGCTTTTTCTAATTTATCTCACACTGGAGTCACCTTTAGTGAATATAAGCTAATTTTTCTAAAAATTCCTTTGTTAGTTGGACACGGCCTAAGGACAAAAACACACGTTTGGACAAATCGAGGTGGCTGATCACTATAGCGCAAACAGCCCGCTATTGCTACAGTGACTTGTGCAGTAACCTATTGTTGTTTAGACACCATGATCAGTAATCGTAGTTTTTAAAAAACTCACATTGACCCATTGCCATGTGTGTTTTCATCCTAAATGTGTAATGCCTGCATTATTATGTATTTTTCCTATCTGAAAATGTTATATGATAGTTTGAGATAAAGCACTGAGATATGAAGTGACTGATCAGTCAAACTAGAACAGAGCTAATTTCTATTTTATTTATTTATTAATTTATTTTTTTCCTGTTTTGATCTGTAACTGGGATAATGAGTGCTAGCAAGATTGAAGGTCTGACTCAGTGCACAGTCTGCCATATGTATGCAGATTTGGAACAAGAGATCCAAAATGCTTAGCTCTGTGGTGGTTGTGAGCAAATTGCCACTTTGGAGGCTCAAGTTTGAGCACTAGAGCAACAAATTGCAACACTGCAGTCGATTGACAATCTTGAAAGGAGTCTTTTGCTCACTGAGCAGGACCTAGCGGGGTCAGATAGTTTGGGGGGAACAGAACAGCAGCAGGATGTTGAGGCAGCTAGCTGGGTGACAGTTAGAAAATCTAAGGTGGGCAAAAGGAAAATGGAGGCTGATCCGGAGATTATACATCGCAACAAATTTGCCAGATTGTGTGAAGATGATGGGAGTATGAAATCTGGATTGGCAAATCTAGATGGGGCTGATCTCTCTAACAGCCGGGAGACCAGTTTCTCTAGTAGTGGTGGGGAGGAGAGTTGAGTCAGGCCTAAGCAGATTGTGGTTGTAGGGGACTCAATTATTAGGAAAGTGGATAGGGTAATTTGTCGTCCGGATCGCTACAACCGAACAGTTTGCTGTCTACCTGGTGTCAGGGTTCTGCATGTGGTTGATCGGATAGACAAATTATTGGGTGGGGCTGGGCATGACCCAGCTGTCTTAGTGCATATCGGTACTAATGACAAAATAAATGGTAGATGGAAGACCTTAAAGAATGATTTCAGGGATCTAGGCTCTAAGATCAAGGAAAGGTCTTCCAATGTCATCTTTTCTGAAACTCATATTTTTCATCTGTCTACACAAATGAGGAACCAGTAAGTGAAGGTTTCCTTCTTAACAGTCCCAATTCTAGTAATACAACTAATGATGCATGGTTCACACATGAAGAAATTCAAAAGAGACTAGAACATGTTAAGATTAACAAAGGTCCAGGGCCAGATGGTATTCATCCCATGGTAATTAGCGAGCTTAGCTCTGTGATTGCCAAACCTCTTTACTTAATTTTTCATGATTCATTGAGATCTGGCATAGTGCCGAGAGACTGGCGAATTGCTAATGTGGTGCCTCTATTCAAAAAAGGATACCGTTCTCTCTAGTTAGTCTGACGTCAGTGGTAGGAAAGCTTTTTGAGGGTTACTAAAGGATAAGATACTGAACTTCATAGCAAATCATAATACTATGAGTTTGTGCCAGCATGGTTTTATGCGTAATAGATCTTGCCAGACTAACTTAATTTCATTTTATGAGAATGTAAGTAGAGACCTCGATTCTGGGAAGGCAGTGGATGTGATTTACTTAGACTTTGCTAAAGCATTTGATACAGTGCCACACAAAAGGTTACTGGTTAAATTAATGAATGTTGGCCTGGAACATAGTATTTGTACCTGGATAGAGAACTGGCTAAAAGATAGACTACAAAGAGTGGTGGTAAATGGAACATTTACTAACTGACCATTCATAAAGCTACGGGGACAGGATCTCTAATGGATACAATATAGACGATTTAGGGTCCAAACTATGAAATTTTACACTTGTACACGTGCAGGTACAAGTTGCCCTCTGTGCAACTCTGATGCAAGAAGTGGGGGATAGCTTGCATATTTGAAAGCAAACCCAGCTTTTAAAACCTGCCATCATTAGAAAGGAAGTATATGAGGATACAAGGTGATGTTGAGGGGAGAGGAGTGGGGAGAAAGGCAAACAGGAAGGGCAGGGGTTGGAAGAGCAGCGAGGAGAGGGCAGAGCAGCAGGGGGGAGCAAACACAACATAGGGGTAGCTGCCCAGGGCCGTCCTAGGTAGGTGCCTCTTCTGCCTACCCATAGTTCTGGCCCTGGTATAGAGTATGACTAGTTTCAAGATTCAATGAAACAGGGAGGGGGTTATAATGTGAGTGGAATCTTTACTCACCACATATAGGAAGTGGCCCAGGTGCACTCGCGGAGGACACAATAAATCTTTTCTACTTGATTTCTACAATTTGTTGGAAGATCACCTTTATTTGAGTGCCTGCCATCAGATTTATCTATAGTTTCAAGATTCCTACATTTTCTCTAACAAAATGTACTCTCTGAAACATGATGCCTACTTTGTAATTTGTGCCACTTCTGCTTATTTATGCCTTGCTGTGTTTGTTGAGAGTTGTCTGTGGGCCATTGAATGTGCACTTAATACTGAAATACTTTTCTAGCCTATGTGACTTGTGCCTGCACTTTAGGAGATAAATGCTTTCTGGCAGGCTGCTGTTTTTCCTTCTCAATGTAACTGAATGTGTCTCAGTGAGACATGGGTTTTTACTATTGAGTGTTGTTGTTAGATCTACCAGGCAGCTGTTATCTTGTGTTAGGGAGCTGCTATCTGGTTACCTTCCCATTGTTCTTTTGTTTGGCTGCTGGGTGGGGGGGAAGGGATGGGGTGATATCACTCAAACTTGCAGTACAGCAGTAAAGAGTGATTGAAGTTTATCAGAGCACAAGTCACATGACTTGGGGCAGCTGGGAAATTGACAATATGTCTAGCTCCATGACAGATTTCAAAATTGAATATACAAAAATCTGTTTGCTCTTTTGAGAAATGGATTTTAGTGCAGAATTCTGCTGGAGCAGCACTATTAACTGATTCATTTTGAAAAAAATACTTTTAAAATGCAAATGTGAGGATAAATGTTTTTTTACTAAGTCATTTTGTACTATTTTTTTTCAGGAGTCGCATCCCTGCTTCTTCTTTCATGTTTCAGTTTAAGAATGTTGAGTACAGTTCTGGACGTAACAAGACCATTCTGTGCTACACTGTGGAAAGACCTGAGGGTCAAATATTCCATGGATATTTAGAGGATGAACATGTCTCAGCTCATGCCGAGGATGCCTTCTTTACATCTGTCCTGCCTCAGTTTCTCACCTCAGGGTCGGTGACTGTCACTTGCTATGTGTCATCTAGCCCATGCGTTAATTGTGCAGCCTCCATCGCTCAGTGCCTGCGGCGATACAAGACTTTAAGAATACAGCTAGCAGTGGCACGGCTATTCCAATGGGAGGAGCCAGAGACCCGAAGGTCACTGAAAGGCCTCCGCTCCGCAGGCTGCCCAGTCAGAATGATGAGGGGTGCTGACTATATTTATGTGTGGAAGAACTTTGTTGAGCCGGATATCACCCTTGATGAAGAGGGAAAGGAGGTAGTGAAGGATGAGCATCAAGACTTCATACCCTGGGAAGATTTGGAAGAAAATTCCAGGTATTATGAAGAGAAGCTTTCAGAGATTTTAAGATAATCAAACAGGACTTTGACTGGAAGAAAAGTGATATATGGCTCTTAATTTTTGAACAGTTTGATTATGTGTGTTTGGTTTCTCCCTTTCTCTAATAATGGTCTTCATTCACTGTGGGCAAAAATGCCAGTTTTTAACAAATAAAATGTTACAATTACATTTTGAGCTTTTACTGTAGAATAATAAATAATAAATTAAAATAGACTAGACATACCAACAGAAAATACTGCTGCTTTGTGCCTGTTGGCATTGCTGTAGGGCACCAGGAATGATTCTCTATGTGTAAGGCCAGATTTCATTCCATAGTTGCACTTGCATATTTGATTAGGTCAATTTTGACTCCAAAAAGGTGTCAGGGTGGTGTAAAGTCCATCCATCTGAATGCAAGCCTGCTGCTCATTTGAACAGATGTCCATAGTCAGCACAGTGAGTGAACAGAAATATCTGGCTGAGCTCACAGTATCAGGTTGCAGCTGTAAATCTAGATGTGCTGCAAAGTAATTATACATACACTTTCAAACTATTGGAGTATGTATCTGGTAAAATAATATCCCATAATGTTAGAAAGTAATATATTTTACCAGTCCAGTTCAAGAGGAATATGTTTGACTTAGACTGAAAAATAGGTTATCAGCTAGAACTGTCTTTCATTCAGACACAACTGATCACAGAGGGTCTGTCTACTTTATATTGATAAATCAACAAATACACCTTGAGTGATAACATTAGATAATAATTACATGGTTGGTTCACCTTTAAAGGGATTCTGTCATGATTTTTATGATATACTGTTTACACTGCAAATAATTCACTATACAATATAAAAATTAATTCTTGAACCAGAAAGTTGTAAAATTGGTTTGTAGGCAGCCATCTCAGGCTATTTTGCCTGGTCATGTGCTTTCAGAAAGAGCCAGCACTTTAGGATGGAACTGCTTTCTGTCAGGCTGTTGTTTCTCCTACTCAATGTAACTGAATGTGTCCCAGTGGGACCTGGATTTTACTACTGAGTGCTGTTCTTAGATCTACCAGGCAGTTGTTAGGCTGCTGGGGGGGGTGATATCAATCCAACTTGCAGTACAGCAGTAAAGAATGACTGAAGTTTATCAGAGCACAAGCCACTTGACTGGGGGCAGCTGGGAAATTGACAATATGTCTAGCTCCATGTCAGATTTCATAATTAAATTTAAAAAAATCTGTTTGCTCTTTTGAGAAATGAATTTCAGTGCCAAATTCTGCTGGTGCAGCACTATTAACTGGTGCATTTTGAAAAAAAAACAAAATTTTTCTCGAAGACAGTATCCCTTTAAGTCAAATTTTAGCATATATGGCTAATTGTAAGCAACTTTTCATTTGCCCTTCATTTATTTTAATAGTTTTTGAATTATTTGCCTTTATCTTGTGACTCTTCCCAGCTTTCAAAAGGACCCCCCAATGCATGGTTGCTATGTTAATTCAGATCCTAGCAACCAGATTCTGAAATTGCGAACTGGAGAGCTGCTGAATAAAAAGATAAATAACTCAAAAACCACAAATAATAAAAAATTTAAAAAATGAAAACCAATTGCAGCTTGTCTCAGAAAATAACTTTCTACATCATATGAAAATATAATTTAAAGGTGAACAGTCCCGTTAAGCTCATATATATGCGATAACAAAATTATTGGAAACGCTAATGTTTTGTGGCTCTATTGTAACTTGATTATCATTATATCATCTATACTGTACAATCTGACTTGGATTTGGAAGCTTAGTGGACCTGGTCAACCTGTATACTGAAAATCAGACAGATATCTATCAGGCTGGTTTGAAAAGTGTGTTATAACCCACCATATGGGTGTTGAAGTTCAGAGAAAAGATTATGACAAATTGTAAATTGAGGTGCATAGAGCTAGGAAGAAAGCATGTGTTGAAAGCTTAGTGAGAAAGTGTCACTAAAGAGTTTTAGCGTGGCTCAGTGTAAAGATCACTAAATAAGCTGCACACCGTCATTAGATGCAAATATACCAGCCTCATTTGTGTGAGCACCCCCAAGTTGCACAAAACCAATGTTTCAGCCTCTGCTGCAAATTAACACTATAACGGCTGATTTTGAACCCTAAGAACAGCTTGCACAATGCTAAAAAGGTCACAATCAGCCATTTGCATGTTGTGTTTGGATGTGAACAAATGTTACCTGCTGTTCTCTTCACAAATACATCATTAATTCCGTTAGTTAGCCCGGTATTAGTATTGGTGATACTTCAGAGCACACTGTACAGGTGGGCTCAAGTGCTCCCAAAATGAGTACTAAGGGGTGCACTCGTGCATTTGTGCCCCACTCATGATTGACCCTTCTGTATTCTGCAGAATAAGTTGTAAAAGGTAAATGCAGATAATATTATTAACTTGAAAAATGTATATAATGTTATATAAGCATTCTGCCTCCCTTGCTAAGAGCAAATTATGGGCCCCCCTATGGGTGAAGGGTGAGATTCTGGCGAAATGGTCTCTAAGTCAAGTTCAAAAAGTGCAGCTTTTAGGCAAATATCTCTCACTTTCTGGGAGATGAATCCCAGCAAGCTTTTTTTGTTAGAACAGGACTGACTGCAACTGTTGGGCATTTTATGTATATTTGAACAAAGAAAAAAAGTATAAAATTCTTACAGAGAGATATTTTCTATTTCAAGTTCATATCCTATCGTTTTCTTTAAGATCCTGTATAATGTAATGCTGTCTATCTTGGCCCCATCTTCCACCATGTGAAGAACAACTAGAATATGTTTCATGTAAGTTTTAAAAATCTAAAGAACTACAGGAATTTTGACAACCTACATAACAAGTTATCAAACAGTGGGAGAGGATTTCACCTGCCTTTATCATATAGCTAATGGGTCGGTGACATGTTAAGGTTTTCAATACCCACCTTGTTTTTTTTTTTGTTACTGTTACACTTGAGAAAGAGCTAGGCACACAAAGTGTAGTGTACTTCAACTGAATAATAAAATGCAGCAGACTTTTTAATACTGCATCAAAATGGTATTTTGCTATTTTTTACTATAATGGTTCTCTTTACCTCTTGGTAAGTATTTATATAAAATTTATATAAAATACAAGTTGGATGTATAACCCTTTATATTGTATAGAACTGTGAAATATGTTGGCACTTTATACTACCATTACTCTGAAAGATTATAAAGGAAAGAGAAGACAAGAGTTTGCCTCAAAATACACCATGTACTGACACTGGAGTGGAAACATGCATGTGGACAAAAGAAAAGGCGATGTAAAGTAAATTTAAAGGGAAGGGGAAACCCTGTTTACCCCCAACCACAGGTAATATAATTGAACTGTAAACTCTGAATCTGATTTAAATGCAGCTGTTTTTATAAATGGTATTTATTTGTAAAAATATAGTCATAAAATGTATAATTTATAAAAAAAAAAATGGTGTTTCAGGCTGAGTTCATGTGAGCTTTAATTCAATATTAGTGTTTGATGTGTGTTGCTTGTAACATAGAGAGTGCCTCGCCTTTTTGTTTTCAAATGATTTTTTTCATTTGTAAACATTTTATAACAGTTCTTTGTTTTGCAAATATGAAAGGTTATCAGGTGAGGCTACGCTACTGGTTTGTTACCTTTTCTACCAAATATCTATTCTTACATTTTGGAGTTAGAAGTAAGGAACATGCCACATATATACAATGAATAAAATAGTTTAGTGGAATCCATGGTTTGAAAACAGGGTGTTGGGATCTTGCAGCAGAGTTTAATAATCCATCAGAGCAAAAGGGCATTTATGCATGATAACAAAGTATATTTTTTTTCTTGCTCATTGTTGTTCATATTATCTTATTTAAGCTGCTTCCTGAATATGGGTTACAAACTATTATATATTAATAAGGATCCAGAGATACTTGGAATACACTGTGACTGTGTGTTAGAAAACACATCGGTCTGGACTAAAATGTACAGGGTAGTATGCATTTAAGTTACATTAGACAGGATGGAAAGATTTGCATGGTGGTGAGTGACAGGGTTAACATTTTCTTGCAGTTAGGTAATTAGGTTGCAGGTGAGATTAGACTTGCTATTACCTATAAAGGAGGTGTGCTCCTTCACCAATGGGTTCTTCCTTGGATGACTGATAGAGACAGGGATTTCTTGTGTGTCTGGAGAGGAGGCACAGTTCTGGCTATAAATAGTGAGTGAGAGGAAGATTGAGAGAGAACCAAGAGGCATGTGGAGCCTGAGCAAAGAGGCAGAGTTGCTGAGCCTGAAAGAGGAAATGAGAGAGGTAGTCTTTTGAAGAAAGTGAAGTAATGAAGCTGAATTGGAAGTAAACTTACAGGGTCCTAACCAGATGTCTTAGGAGAGTCTCTGGGGTATAAATAAACTTGAAGGGGGGTCTCTAAATAGTAAGATAGTTACTCACCACATAAACGAAGAGGCCCAGGTGCACCACCCTGAGCCCTCTGCACGGGGAGTGGATAAACCAAAAATACTTCGGAGCAGGCACTCAAATGAAGACAATCTTACACCAGGCAGTTGAATCAAAGTGAAAGTTTATTGAGTCCAAAGCCTTATGCAGTCTTTGGGGTAATCCAGAGGACTACAAACTCACATACATACTTGTATAAGATACTGTTATATTTTTGATGCTATACAAAGATAAGCACCTCGTTGGTGTATTTTTTTTTTCAGTTGAATAAAGTACACAAAGACCGATTTTCCTGCAATTGCTTGTGTCTGCCTCTTTTCTGCACAAGAAACCTGTTGCCTACCTTTTAAAAAGCTAATCCTCCCACAGCAGATACTTGGATACATCCACAGATACTTGGAAATGTATATTTTACAATCACTAAAAATTAAGGGGCACATTTACTTAGCTCGAGTGAAGGATTAGAATAAAAAATACTTCGAATTTTAAAGTGGGGCCCATATACCTCCTGGGCCCCCCTGCAGCCACAGGGTCTGCTTCCTCTATAGTTACGCCCCTGACACTTATTTATTTAGCCACCAGAGTCTTATGGGCCACTTTGAGCAGTTCCCTTAGTAAATAACTTTAAATTGAGTCAGTGGAAGTGAAGAATTGTCTCCTTGCAAATGGGGCTCAATAATCACTAAAGGTCCTCATAGGTTAAGAATTAGAACACAGACTTCCATCTCAGACATATAAACACTAAGTTTCTGTTACTTGAAGCATTTGACAGGAGTGAATAAAAGGCAGGGTGGAAAGTCGGACCTGCACCTGCTTATCAGCAGATTTATTTAGGACAAGTGGTTACCCAGTTACAGAGGGCTGGACTCGAAAGGCATCAGCTATAAAATGTCAGCCACTAGCAGGCCCGGACTGACAATCTGTCAGTTCGGGCAATTTCCCGAAGGGCCGCTCCATTTTTTTGTGAAATGGGCCTCTGCTTTATGGCGATTTGAGGTAGAGAGACTTTACAGCGTGCACCCGTGCACGCTGTGATTCTCCTTCACAGACACAGCAAGCAGCTGCATGTTCCTTCCTCCTCCCTCCTCCCATCTCCTAAGATTAGTCAGGAAGTCAAAGTCCCTCTGATTGGCCAGCAGACGGGGTGGGAGGAGTCTGAGAGTTCCGTGCTGTTTCAGGAAGCTCCTAGGAGAGGTAGGGGTGTCTGTGTTTGTGTCTCTGTGTGTGTGTGTCTCTCTGTGTTTGTGTCTTTGTGTTTGGGTTCCCTGTGTTTGTGTTTCCCTGTGTTTGTGTGTGTCTCTGTGTGTTTCTTTCGGTGTGTGTCTGTGTTTATGTGTGTCTCTGTGTGTTTGTGTGTCTCTGTGTGTGTTTCCCTGTGTTTGTGTGTGTCTCTCTGTGTTTTTGTGTCTTTTTGTGTGTGTGTGTGTGTCTCTTTGTGTGTCTCTCTGTGTTTGTGTGTCTTTTTATGTGTGTGTTTGTGTGTGTCTCTGTGTGTGTTTCTTTGTGTGTGTGTTTGTGTGTGTGTCTCTCTGTGTTTGTGTGTGTTTTTGTGTGTGTTGTGTCTCTGTGTGTGCATCTCTCTGTGTTTGTGTGTCTCTTTGTGTGTGTGTGTTTGTGTCTGTGTGTGTATGTTTACACGTGGGCTGCTTGGTTTGTTTTTTGCCCGGGCTGCTTTTTGCTCCCAGTCCGGCTCTGGCCACTAGACAGATCTAAATATATTTCCCAGAATAGAAAACACTCGTTATCTCCCTGTCAACACCTTACCACCCCTTCTTTGCTTTCTCTTTGACTGATTTTAGCTTGTGTTTTTTTCTATCTCTTGATAATAATTCAAATTATATTTCTCTGTGGCATATTTATGTTACCTATTATAATAATAACACACAACAACAGAAACCTCCTAATTTAATGCAGAATTCTAGGTATAATGTATGATTACCCAGTACCCAAGTACATTGTATGCTTTTAGCAGGTTATCACTTTGTTCATTTAAATAGCACCATGTTAGATTAGGTATTTCAGTTATGAAATATTTAATGAAGGCATGATAATCCCTTCAGTTTTGCTGATCCAAGGTCCTAAGAGTTGACCTTGCAAAAAGACAAACATTTGCTCATATTACATGGCCCTCTGGCCATATGATACTACTAGGCAAAACATTGAAACAGTACAAAATAAATGTTAATGAAATGGATAACACAGTGTGGGAGGAAAAGAAAGAAGAACCTTTAGCATTAGAAAAGGAATCAAGCTATTAAAGACATTGTAATAAAAATATAAGATGTTACAGCTATCTTTTTAACAGCCATGGAGGGAGATTGTGAAAGGGAATGATAATATCAAAGAGATACAATAATGGATAATACTTAAAAAAAAATTAAGTTCAGCCTGAAATAAGATAATTTTGAAAACAAATTTATTTAAACAGGTATTCAGAGTAAGATAAGAAATCCACATTACATCATATGAGTAATTTATTTATTATGAATTGCATATCTTCACAAAAGAATTCTGTATAATTTTCATCAGGTTTACGGCACACAGAGCAGATTTTTGTTATTCACTTGATTTTCCCAGACTGTTATCTCCCACAGTTTTGAGCTGAACAACATACACAATGGAAATTTTAAAGTATAGGGCTTCCTAACGTAACTCATTATGTCTTGCACCTGAATCAGAATTACTGATACAAATTTTAAGCAAACTAAGCACTAAAAACGTGACACAACTTCACAGTAGTATTTCTCAAATTCTCATGTTATGGCATTTTATGGAAGCGGCTTTACACTGTTTTTTCACACCGTGGGAAACCTTAAATAGCAGAAATTTTATTTTTAAGGGTATCTAAATTAAGCAACATTAGATGGTGGAAAATTAAGATAGTTTAGCAATTTCATATTTTTTTTTTTTTTGTTTTAAACAGTTTCTGAGATGTATGCAATAAACCATGCTCCTTGCACTTTCGACTAGTTTTGCTCAGTGCCAATGCGTCCGTCCTCCTCCTTCTGATCAATCCTACAAAATTGTCCCTAATGAAACCCAGGACATGACATTCATTCCAGGGTTCCCACAGCAGGTTAATTCAATAGGCACTACAGACTTGCATCCAGCAGTTGGACATTGTGTGCAGGGTATACGTACATACACTAATACAGCATTTGTTGGGTGCAATAACAAAGACATAATGATAGCTATAACTGCAGCAACACTATCTCTATAAGTAGTATGGTTGACATAACTGGTATAGATACGTAAAAATTCACCGGCACACAGGAATTAAGTTAGCAGGGCAAGGCCTTGCAATTTTATTAATGCAGTGCAACGTTTCGGGGCACGCCCCTTTTTCAAGCCCCGAAACGTTGCTGTAATGGAGACTAACCTTGGTGGTCTAGTGGTGTGGCGGAGATGCCCGCCACACCGCTCCTCTTCTCCTGTGCCAGCTCCTTCCTAGTGCGCGCACACTACTGGTGAAGCACGAGCCGAGACCAGGGTGCTTGGTGTTTGTTCTGGTGTTGTGTGACGATCGTGACAGTTGCACTGCATAAATAAAATTTCAAGGGCTTGCCCTGCTAACTTAATTCCTGTGTGCCGGTGAATTTCTACGTACCTTGGCTTAGAGGTTGCTGATTCCTCTACCACCGGGCATCAGTATACGCTGTTTTGGTTTTGTGAGGTGCGCGGTTCCTCCAATTCGGCTTATAACTGGTATAGATACAGTAGATACAGGAATCACGAAAATTTGTGCCCCAAGAGATACAAGGTGCAGAAAAAAACAGATGCTCTTACAAAAGTATAGATTACTCCTGCAACAGGTCCTCAACACTTTTTGGAATGAAGACATAATTCATAGAGTACCAGGAAATAGTGATGGACAAATAAATTTGGCAGGTGTGAATTTCCACGTTTTGCCACCAGCAAATAAAATTGCTAAACTGCGGCGAAAATTGTAGCAAGATAATTCTGTAGTACAAATGCATATACAAATTGCAAAGCAGCAAAATGACTGCAATAGTTGGGTGTGCTCTCATATTCCTACAAAAACAATAGTAGGATCAATAGGCAACAAGTTTGACTATCAATCCAGTGCTATTACTTTAGTTACTACAATGCTTGGTTAACCTCAATACAAAAACAGTTTTAAAAAGAATGTAATGAAGGCTGTTCAAAACCACACTACTCAAATGCACTTTGAAATTCAGGTTACTGTTGTAGTGTCTATCTGCTCCAAACACAGAGTTTTGGGCACAATGGCAAAAAAGCCACGTACAACATTAGCCTTATGAAGGCATACTTTCATAAAAGATATGGCTTATAATTTCTGGAACTTATCCATAAATGAGCCTATATGGTACTGATGCCTATCAGAGGGTTACTGCTTGCACCTTTTCACATTAAACAGGCCTGTTTAGCACACTTTTAATTTTCCAGGAACAACAAATACATTTTTACATTAACTTATACATATACCAAGTACAGTAATGCAATGGTTCGCAATATTGCCTTACAGCAATGTGATCATAAAATTGATTCCTGCCAGAGAACTATCTGCAAGGAGTTTGTATGTTTTCTTATGCATACAAGGGTTTCCTCCAAATACTTTAGTTTTTTTCCACACTCCAAAAACAAACAGGCAGGTTAATTGGCTACTGATGCAATTCACCATAGTATGTGCAAATTCAATTGGACCTTAGAGTGTAAGTTCTACTGGGGCACAGTCTGATGTCAACCTCTATAAAAAGCGCTGCAATATACATTGGCACAATATAAAAGAATAATACAGTAATTTATCTGCATCTGCTGCCACCTACTGGCTATGATGGTGTAACACCTCAATGCTTAAGAGCTGAGGGCTTGTCAGGAGGTAATTGAGAAAAAGCAGTTTGCTGTGTTTCCAGGGAACTATCGTCTGTCAATCGATCGCTGAAGTGCTTTGCTGATGAAAGTGGGGGAAGGAGAAGGGGCAGTGGAGGCTAATGAGGGAGGAAGGTTTGTGACAGTCAAGAGGGGAAGTAGGGGACAGAAGAGTAGGGGGGCTGGTCCACAGTTTGTCCAAAACAGCAAATTCGCCGTTTTGGCTGAAGATGCTGGGGAGGAAAACTCCGAACTGGCATGTATGGAGCAGGCTGACTCTCGGAGCACCCCGGGAGGCAGTGGCTCTAATACGGGTGGTGGGGGGAGTGCAAGGAAGGAAAGGCAGGTTCTAGTTATAGGGGATGGGGATAGGGTAATCTGTCGCAAGGCCCCTACATGCCGAACAGTCTGCTGCTTGCCTGGTGCTAGGGTTCGGCATGTGGTGGAACGAGTGGACAGATTATTGAGAGGGGCTGGGGAAGACCCAGCGGTCTTGGTACACATAGGTACCAATGACAAAGTTAGAGGAGGTGGTGAAGTCCTCAAAAATGATTTTAAAAAACTAGGTTCAAAGCTGAGGGCGAGGACTTCCAAGGTAATTTTCTCAGAGATATTACCTGAGCCACGAGCAACGCTAAGGAGACAGCGGGAGCGTAGGGAGATTAATGCGTGGCTGAAAGATTGGTGTAGGGAGGAGGGTTTTGGGTTCTTGGAGAACTGGGCTGATTTTTCAGTCGGCTACAGGCTCTTTGCTAGGGATGGGCTGCACCTCAATGATGATGGGGCAGCTGTTTTGGGAGAGAAGATGGCTAGAGGGTTGGAGGAGATTTTAAACTAGGTGTGGGGGGGGAGGGTTCAGTAAAAGATTCAGTGGTAGACAGGTTAGATGAGATAGTGGGCAAAGAAAGGGAAAATGGGGGAGGAGATTTGGCTGGGGATACTGTTAAGGAGAGGGAGGACCACATGTCATATGTTCAATATGGTGCCAGTATTAAATGTATGTTTACAAATGCAAGAAGTCTGGCTGGTAAAATGGGAGAGCTGGAGCTGCTGGTGATGGAAGGAAAATATGATGTGATTGGTGTGGCCGAAACATGGCTGAATGAGTCGCATGACTGGGCAGTAAATATCAGTGGCTATACTTTGTTTCGGAGGGACAGAGGCAATAGAAAAGGAGGGGTATGTCTGTTTGTTAGGCAGGATTTAAAAGCTCATATAAAGGAGGAGGTTATGTTAGAAAATGAGGGGGCAGAAGTCATATGGGTGGAGTTCTTCACCAATTGTAAAGAATCCAGCAAATTAATTGTAGGCGTATGCTATAGACCCCCTAATGTAAATGAGGAGGAAGAGGCAAAGCTCCTAATGCAAATAGAAAAGGCTACTAGTTTAGGTAAAGTAATGATAATGGGGGATTTTAATTACCCAGATATTGACTGGAGCAACGGTACTGCTAGATCAGTTAATGGGAACAAGTTTATAAACTTATTGCACGACAACTTTTTAGCACAGGTTGTTGAGGAGCCTACCAGAAAAAATGCTATTCTTGATTTAGTGATCTCAAATGACCCAGAACTTATAGCAAATGTGTCATAGTCAAAGTCATTGAACCCCTGGGTAATAGTGACCATAATGTTATATCTTTTAATGTCTGGTGCAAAAAACAAAAATATACTGGGGCAACAAAAACCATGAATTTTGCAAAAGCTAATTTTAGTGCCTTGAGGGCTGCCCTACAGAGCATTGATTGGGGCATTAGGTTTTCAGCTAAAAACACAGAACAGAAATGGTTGTCCTTTAAAATGATATTAAATCATTACTGTTCTCAATTTATTCCCTTAAGGACTAAACGTAGAAGCTCTAAGAATCATCCTGTGTGGCTTAATACAGAAGTAAAGAAGTTAATGGGACAGAAGAGAAAGGCATTTAAAAACTACACATCTGTAGGGACAGAAGCTGCATTTAATGAATATAAACACTGTAATAAATGTTGTAAATCAGCAATCCGGAAGGCTAAGAAAAGAAATGAAGAGTTAATTGCGGTGGAGGTGAAAACTAACCCTAAAAAGTTTTTTAAATGTATTAATAGTAAAAAGATGCAGGTTGAGAGTGTTGCTCCATTAAATAATGGTACCAGTATGGTTGTAACAGATACAGATAAGGCAAATGTGTTAAATCAGTTCTTTTCTTCAGTGTATACAATAGAGGAGTCTGGGTTCACAGGCTCACTTAATAACTGCACGAATGGTTCAGCTCAATATAGTCAGTGGCTGACTCAGGATATGATTCAAAAAGCTTTAATACAAATTAATGTAAACAAGGCTCCAGGGCCTGATGGCATACACCCCCGGGTTCTAAGAGAGCTTAGTTCAGTTTTAGACCAGCCCTTATTTCTGATTTTCTCAGATTCACTGTCATCTGGTATGGTGCCTATGGATTGGAGAAAAGCTGATGTTATTCCAATATTTAAAAAGGGATTACGATCTCAGCCTGGCAATTATAGGCCAGTAAGCTTGACATCTGTGGTGGGCAAATTATTTGAAGGCTTGTTAAGGGATCACATTCAAAATTTTGTCCTAATGAATGGCATTATGAGCAACAATCAGCATGGCTTTATGAAGGATAGGTCATGTCAGACGAATTTGATTGCATTTTATGATGTGGTAAGTAAGATTCTGGATAGTGGGGGGGCAGTAGATGTGATCTATTTGGATTTCGCCAAAGCGTTTGATACTGTGCCCCACAAACGACTGCTTTCTAAACTAAGGTCTGTTGGGCTTAATGAAGTCGTTTGCACATGGATAGGAAACTGGCTACAGGATCGGGTACAGAGGGTAGTTGTTAATGGGACATTCTCTAGTTGGAGTAAGGTTCTTAGTGGGGTCCCCCAGGGCTCAGTATTGGGTCCACTTTTATTTAACTTGTTCATTAATGACTTAGGGGAGGGTGTTGTAAGTAATGTATCAGTGTTTGCAGATGACACAAAATTATCCAGCCCAATTAATTCCATCCAGGATGTGGCATCCTTGCAACATGATCTTGACAAACTGGCAATCTGGGCAGCTAAGTGGCAAATGAGATTCAATGTTGATAAATGTAAAGTCATGCACCTGGGATGTAAAAATATCCAAGCCACGTATACCCTTAATGGGACTGCACTAGGCAAATCCATTATGGAAAAGGACCTTGGAGTCCTTGTAGATGATAAACTTGGCTGTAGCAAGCAATGCCAGTCAGCAGCATCAAGGGCATATAAGGTCTTGAGCTGTATTAAAAGGGGCATAGAGTCAAGGGAGGAGGGGGTCATTCTTCCACTGTATAGAGCACTTGTAAGGCCCCATCTAGAATATGCCGTACAGTTTTGGTCTCCATCACTCAAACAGGACATTATTGTATTAGAGAGGGTACAGAGAAGGGCAACTAAGCTGGTAAAAGGTATTGAAAATCTTAGCTATGAGGAAAGACTGGCCAAATTGGGGATGTTCACGCTGGAGAAGAGGCGCTTAAGGGGTGATATGATGACTATGTATAAATATATAAGGGGATCATATAATAATCTCTCTAATGCTTTATTTACCAGTAGGTCTTTCCAGCTGACACGAGGTCACCCATTCCGATTAGAAGAAAAGAGGTTCCGCCTAAATATTCGGAAGGGGTTTTTTACAGTGAGAGCTGTGAAGATGTGGAATTCTCTCCCTGAATCAGTTGTACAGGCTGATACATTAGATAGCTTTAAGAAGGGGTTGGATGGCTTTTTAGCAAGTAAGGGAATACAGGGTTATGGGAAATAGCTCATAGTCCAAGTTGATCCAGGGACTAGTCCGATTGCCATTTTGGAGTCAGGAAGGAATTTTTCCCCCTCTAAGGCAAATTGGAGAGGCTTCAGATGGGTTTTTTGCCTTCCTCTGGATCAACTGGCAGATAGGTAGTTAATAAAAAAAAAAAAAGGTTGAACTCGATGGACGTGTCTTTTTTCAACCTTACTTACTATGTTACTATGTTACTATGTAATCAGAGGGGTTTCAGATGATATGGAGATGCATTCTAAACTGAAGAAAAGTTGTGACCCTCTGAGCACTTTGGCAAATTCTTAATTTTAGTGGTTTTTTCGATATTAGAATTTTTATACAATGTTGGCAAGCTATGATCTCAACACCTCTAATTGAAGGTCTGAGTAAAAAGCAACCCTAAATATCTTGTTGACATTCTGTTGCTAACTTTCAGACAGCACTGATAAAGGGGTAGTTCTTCTTTGATTAATTAAATTTAGTAAATTAGTATGTTACAGAATGTCCTCTTCTTAGCAACTTTTCAGCTGGTCTTCACTTTTATAGTATGATTTATTAGCCTTCCTCATCTGTAGACACACCAATATATTTTAATTTGGTAAAATATTACACCAAACTAAAAAAAAAATGTTTGTTGGGTCAGGAATAAAATTTTATGTGGTAGAGTTAATTATTTGTATTATAAACAGTGTAATTTACAACTATAAAAATAATGACAGAATCTCTGTAAGGAAAAATCTATCACTATGAGAGTGCTGTTTTTCCCTTTACAATTAAGTCATCTTGAAATGAAGCTATGAAAATGTTCCAGCGCTGGATACAAGGCTGAAGCTGCAAACTGTCAGTAATACCTTTGTTGAAGCTAGGGGGATCAAAATGGAAATTATTATCTTGTAATATTCCCATTAGACAAATTTAACAAGGAGTAAAATAAGTGCTTAGCAGTTCACTGCAATGGGTTTCCTTGTTTCATATATGATTTGATTGATGGATTGGAGAGACAGACATTTTAATTGTACTCATATTCACTTAGACCCCCCTCTGCTGCACTGGCTGAATATTCTAGAATTATAATAAGCTACACTTGTAAGAAAACAGCAATGCCTGCATAAGCAGAAATTTCTAGAATGAAAAGACAACCTTTACCATTGACTATATTTCACCTTCAGCAATCATACAATTTTATAAGATTCTGACAGCAGTTGTGATAAGCCCATAGATTCCAAATTGTTGCTGCCCATACACTTCTATGCATTTTTGCATATCTTAATCAGATTCGCCCATCGGTAGTTGTGATCCAATAAATGATTTTTCTTCAAAATACATCTGTGGTGTTAGGGTCTCCAAAGAGTATAAAGGTTACTCACTACACAGGGGAAGTGGCCAGGTGCACGGGGGGCGGACAAACCGACAAAACCAATATGGAGCAGGCACTCAATAAGGCAAACTTCTACCAGGCAAATGTTCAAAAGTGAAGAAAGTTTATTGTGTCCACACTCTATGATTTTTCTTGCTTATAAAAATCATCTGTTTAGGCAGTCATAAAAAATGTTACCTTCCTGTATCCTGGTAAAATAAATGTTATGGCAGAAATAAATCTTTTTAAGGAGGTAGAGCGCATCCTTTAACTACCTATTTATATGGGAATAAGGTTGCTGGTGACCCAGATTCTGTCTTAGAATAAGTCTATGGTATACTTGCTGTTTTTGCTGTACGACGCAGTCAGGGATTACAGCATGAAAACAACGTGAGTTTAACAAACAGGGCTTCACTCAAACATGCTTTTTGCTTATTGTTTTAACAGTTTTTGTTATTTATTAAACCAAACATGGAAATTAAAGCTACTACGCATTTGGTCCTTGAGAGGGAGATAATTATATAACCAATGCCCAAATATTATCACTGCATAACGGATGAATGAAAGAAGTTGTATACTGGTAATTATATACCTCAAAAGGACTAACATAGAGTAACTTCAGTCTTGCTGTTTAGCCCATAAAATGACAAAAACTTTTGATTTTTAGTGATTAGTTCAGCACAATACCTGTTCACTGAACACATGTTGAACAAAGGAGTATACTGCCCAAACTTTTCAAAGCTTGTCACTGTAACTATTCTCTCCCCATAACAAGAAACACATTTTTGTTAAAGCTCCTCCAAGAAAAGTATGACAAAAAAAACAGGCTGATGTAAACATTTTAATCATGTCGCAAAAAAAAATATTTTCCAACGCTAAATAAGTTTAATGTGTAATTCCCTAAACTATTACATTTCAATATTATATAGGTTCTTAGGCCAGCTAAAATACAAGACTGCTTCAAGGCATGGTTTCTAAAATGTTCGCCTTGTAATAATGAACAGGGCTTCCATATTGAACATAGCCACCATTAGATATTTAATGAGACTGACAGTTTGTTATTCAAAGATTATAACAATTTTTATCTGTATGTTTAAGCATTTTCCATGGACAGAAATATTTGGGAGAAGAGATCACGTCTTAGGGTGCACGTTATAATAGGTTTCCAAGCCACCCACCCCCCCAAAGTAAACCCTTAGCCAATAATTTAAAATGTTCCCTAATCCATAAAATGCATATCAAATGCTATGAGAGGAACAAATTACAGATGAGGTCAGGCAAAAATGTTCCTTTTGGGGAATGCATCATTCCAGTCCACAATATCCCCTCAACAACACAGATGATGTCCAGACCTTGTCTCTTTAATAATCCATGGGAAACAACAAATCCACAGTCCCCTCTAGATAGGGTGATCATGGTTCCCAGTTTCCATGTAGGTTGAGAGACTGCAAAGCATCTGATAAAGTTGTCACTTGATGAACAGTACATAAAAGGCCATAGCAATGCAGGAAATAGAGACAGCCAAGTGTAGACGAGAACCAATGACTGCAGCTAAAAAATAAAAAAAAAAAAGCAGAAAAACAGATTATTTCCACTATAGCATCCATAGTTGCACAAACTCGGTTCATCTCATCCTTGTGGGTTTGCAAGATAAATTTTAAGGGATATAATCAAAATTTTGAGTCTGAAAATAGTCTTTCGTTTCTAAGCTGAAATACATTGAGTGTGTTCGTGCCAGAGCAGACACAAGTGAACACTGAAGAGGATAAGAAGAGGATTCTGCTAGTAGTCAGGGCTGAAATCGGCCAGCAGATTTCAGCAGGCTGGTTTCAGTCCCGTCTGGCCCTAGCTTTAACTGGGAACCATTGACAATCTTTACTTTATACATGTCTGATTATGTATATATATATATATATATATATATATATATATATATATATATATATATATATATATATATGTATTGTAAGATTACCAAATTATTTTAAAACTCTGGCACACATCTATTAAGGGCAGATTAATACTCCCTTTCCCAAAATTTAGTTAAGTGAATAAGGCTGAACATACCTTTTGACCATTGTTTTAATTATAAACTATGTACAGCTATTATTTCTTACTCTAAGAAAACGAAATCACTTTCACTTTGCAATGTTCTATTCACTGTTCCAAGTCCTTCCACTTCCTAAGTAACCGTTTGCAGAAGAAAAGCCGATAAGCCCTCTGTAAACTATGAGCAAGCAAAGTTAAAGGGATTGTTTACCTTTAAATTAACTTTAGTATGATGTAGAGTGATATTCTGAGACAATTTACAATCTGGTTGGTAGAGTGCTAATTACCCTAGCAACCATGCACTGATTTGAGTAAGGAACTGGAATGTGAGTAGGTGAGGGCCTAAATAGAAATGAGTAATAAAAAGTAGCAACAACAATGTGTAAGGTCACACTGGGCGTTTTGGGGAGATTTGGTCGCCTGGCGACTAATCGCCTCGTCTTTGCAGCAACCAATCTCCCCAAACACCTTCCCTCACTCTGCGCCAGCTAAAATAAAAAAAGCGCCGGCGCTAATCACACTCGGCGATTCGTTTTCCAAAGTCACCCAAGGTTTCCTCATAGTTTTCATTTTAGTTGGCACAGAGTGAGGGAAGGCGTTTGGGGAGATTGGTCGCCGCAAAGACGAGACGATTAGTCGCCAGTTCTGGAAACTGGAGTGTTATGGAAATAAAAGACACCTCACATATTGAAACTTGACTTCCAAAGAAAGGCTGTGCTTTGGAAAGGCATTTAATTTAAAGAGGCTGGGGGTACTATCTGCCACTCCCTAAAACAATCTGCTGAAACACCCTACACTGCAAAGAAACAGCCCATTATATGTCAACAACAAAGGCAAAGCCTCTCCATAAGATCAGATGTCTTTCTCAGTCTCTATGGCAGAATGTCAGATGTTACCTTTATAGAAGACTCCCCATACTCCCTTCTTCTCTGAAAGCAGCCAACTGCGCAGACGTGGCACCTTCCTGAAGTAAGCGCAAGTACACACAAACAGAAGTGCAAACACTAGGAGGCCATCCAGCGAATACACTGTTACAACAATAAACACACGTTAGATAAACACTGGCATAATAGGAATCAAAGTTACGGACTAATACGGACAAGCTGACAGTTTAAGGGCCAACTGGCGTATATACGTATTACACACTGTGGAAAATGTTACCCTCTCACCGTTAGTCATTGCGAATAATGTATCCCTCCGCTCCTGCTACTGTTTAACCTCAGTGCCACTTGTATCCGCGCTTGTCTTCCTGGTCCACCTCAGCAGAGGGAAACTAGTCGACCAGAGGCTCAATCACGTGACCACGCCTTACCGGAAGAGGCGGGACTCATAGCTTGGCGACGTGAATACGAAAAGTTGTGTACGGAAGTCTTTATGATATGAACTAATTTGAGAGTGTTGCAGACTGACTTGTTGCGATGTCGTTTAGTAAGCAAATTCCTGCTGGGACTGCGGGATATAATGTAAGGACGTCAAAGGGGTTCCCTATCACTTAGCATTTAGTATAAATACCTGTTAGCATCTCTAGCGAGATATAAAACCTGGTATATTATTATTCTCATGCCCTCCGTCCTGTATTTATATTATAAAATGAGAGAACCGAGGAGTTATGTGACCATGTCGGCCGAGTGCTTTTATACAAGTCACATAACTCCGAGATGACTTATGATATCTTTATAAATTTCTAGTAGGGGGTACATTATGCATTATAAACTACATTTTGTGGGGGGGTCGGAGTGGAAATTCTGGTCGCCGCGTCAAATTCGAACGCGCAGCTTCAAATTCGGTGGCCTGGGGCCCCTGTTATAAGCGGCGCGTTCTGGCGTCAAAATATAAGGATATTATAAGTTACCGAGGAGTTTCAGAAATGACATCAGAACTCACTGTTTATAACTGATGACATCAGAACTCACCGTTTATAAGGATATAATTTACAAGACATTCATAGCTTTTGTGTATTACGAGGATATAATTTACAGTCTGGTCGCATAGGGAAATTACCAGACTGTAGATTATATAGTGAATAAAGTACCCCCTCTTGTAAAATATAAGGATATTATAAAGTTACCGAGGAGTTTCATGACCATATAAAAACACGAGGCCAAGGCCGAGTGTTTTTATACGGGTCATGGAACTCCGAGGTAACGTCTAATATCCTCATATTTTGCAACTGGGGGTACTTTATTTATTATAATACACAAGTTTAAGTGAGTCATGTGACAGAAATGACATCAGAACTCACCGTTTAAAAGGATATCATTTACAAGATATTCATGGCTTTGTTTTGTGTATTATATATGTATAGTGCAAGGGTCAGCAACTTTTTTTTTTTTTTAACAATTCTTTTATTGAAACACTTGTACATGCAGTTAACATCACTGTTACAAATATAATGTTTGTTCCGTTTTGTACACGTTCCATGTAAGCATTTTGTTACTAAATTAAACATAAACGAAAAAAAACAATTACACGGTGTCTTTGTCATTCTTTAGATACTAGCCTTATTCCTACAGTTGATTGTGTTTTTCCTTGTCACAGCTTTAGAATTATACCCATACAGTTCTAGTTCAGCACACCAAGTTAACCATAGGTGTAACTGTAACAAGTATCGAGTATTGCCATTGGTTCCCAGCATGACTCAACATAAAATACAAAGTACAAATCCAGTCCCGACCATGTCTCGCATACCTTTGTCTCCTGATCATATTAAGTGCAGTCCTTTTAAGAGGTAGTGAACCAATAGTTAGGCCCATGACATTCCCGTATCACATCCGTTTATTAAGTACTGATAAAGGGTAACGAGCACAGTGTGGGCGGTTAGGGAGTCAAGGTGGATCCAGAACAGGGTCGTCTTCAATCCACAAGCCCCATATTTTATCAAATTTCTCAGGACAACCTCTTTTCATATATGCAAATTTGTACAATGGTAAGGATTTGTCTACTAACTGTACCCATTCTTGGACACTAGGCCCTCCGCTAGATTTCCATTTTATTGCTATCAGTTTTTTTGTGTACATACAGAGTATGGATATTAATGTGCGATGAGCCCTCCTTGGAGACACGTCCTCAACCTGACTTAGTAAAAGTATTCTAGGTTCTAGTGGCACGAAGAGGTCAGTCTTAGCTGCAATGAGTTGCACAACCGCCCTCCAGTATCTTATTATCACTGGACAATCCCATACCATATGAAAAAAGTCCGCCGGAGAGTGTTGGCATCTGGGACACTCCGGACTGATAGCTGGGTTCATTTTATACAATCGCTGTGGAGTAAAATATACTCTATGCAAGTAGTTAATTTGTGTCATCCTGTCTTTACTGCTAATCACACCCTCGAAGATGGAGGTTAGTGATTCTTCCCAATTTTCTTGTGTGATCTCGGGAATGTCATGCTGCCACTTAGCTCGTAATTTATGTAGTGGGGAACCCCTCACATTCTGTAATTGTGCATAAAAGTGCGATAATGGTTTGCGTAACTCGTGATTATGTATCCCTAACTCTAAGCCATTCGGTGTGATGTCCACAGAATCATTCTTAAATTGAGTTACAAGCGCATGCCTCAATTGCAGATACCTGAAAAACATAGTATTCGGTAAAGTATAAGTGTCTTTCAGAACTTGAAAACTGACGAGTCTACCTTCTGCTATAACATTTGACATGTATTTTATGTTATACCTTGCCCAAAGCTGGGGATCTGGGAGTAGCTCCAGCTGCTTCAGATAGGGGTTACACCATAGTGGGGTAAAACTGGAGCACTGATGTTGTAGCTTTGGGTAATATTGCAGAGCCAACTGCCAGGCCTTTATTGTCTCCTTCATCAGAAGGGATATTGTAGTATTGTAAGTGGCACCCCGATATGGTAAGTTTTTCAATCCTTCAAAGGATCCCGCCAGTTTAGCTTCAAGTAGCACAGATGCATTGGTATCATCAGAGTTGGCCCAGCTCCTTACAACCACCATCTGTGATGCCAGATAATAAAGGAACAGGTTGGGGGGCTGCCAATCCTCCCTGATGATAGGGGAGTTGTAAAGTGGTGAGAGCTAATCTGGGAATAGTGTTATTCCAATATAATGTAAGTGTGAGACTTTGGAGTGTAGAGAAGATCGAGCGCGGAATCAACGTGGGGGACTGCCTAAATATATAAGTTAATTTCGGTAGCATTACCATTTTAAATAGATTTATCCTACCAATTAGAGATAGAGGTAAACTTGCCCAAGCGTTCCTTTTCTGTTCCATGTACTTAATTTGAGGCAGAATGTTAAGTTCTGTGAATTTAGTTAAGTCAGCGTGGATCCAAATCCCTAGATATTTGAAGGAGGTCACCCAATTAAGGCCGAGAGTCCTTTGGGGGGTAGCTGGTGGAAGAGCATCAATGGGAAAGAGTACAGACTTAGACCAGTTGATCTTAAGACCGGAATAATTAGTGTGGTCGTTTATAATATTCAGAGCTTGTGCTAGTGCCAAATGGGGGTTGGGCAAATATAATAAAGTGTCATCCGCATACATCGAAATGATTTCCGTTAGCTCCCCAATCTTAAGCCCCTCAATTTCTTGGGAGGCCCTAATGCGGCAGGCCATAGGTTCCATGGCTAGTGTGAATAATAGAGGAGAAAGAGGGCAGCCCTGCCTGGTTCCCCTAAGGATTGGAAATGAAGTGGACAGTTTGTTGTTTGTACGGAGTTTGGCTACAGTCAGCTGATATAGTGCTCTTATCCAGTTAATGTACAATTGGGGTATACCTACTCTACGCAGCGTGGCCCATAAATATTCCCACTCAACCGAATCAAAAGCCTTTTCGTTGTCCAAAGAGGCTATCAACCTACTACCCGAATTATCGTGTGAAATGGAAATATTTGTGAACAGTCTCCTGATGTTGATATCCGTGGACCGTCCAGGCATAAAACCCGTCTGATCTGGGGAAATTAAGGTAGAGAGCAAGGGCGCTAAGCGCGTTGCCAATACTTTCGCTAAAATTTTTGCGTCTGCATTAATGAGTGCAATGGGTCTGTATGAGGTACATTCTAGCGGGTCTTTACCCGGCTTCAACAATAAAACTATTAAAGACTCTCTCATCGAGGTTGGCAACTGAGACCCAGTTTGTACCCCATTATATAAAACCGTCAGGAGAGGAGCAAGAATCTTAGCATGTTGTTTATACCACTCCATTGGCAACCCATCAGTTCCTGGAGTTTTTCCGGCTGGGAATGAGGCTATAGCCGTTTCAACCTCTGCTAGCGTGATATTATCAGCAAGCCCCATAGCTAGTGGTGTGGCCAGAGTTGGCATAGCAATGCTACCCAGGTATTCACATATTTCCTCAGAAGTGGTACATATTTTAGGGCTATATAAGTCAGCGTAAAAATCCATAAATCTTTGATTTATACCTTCCACTGAGGATACAACTGTACCATCCAATAACTTTACAGCAGGGATTGCCATATTTGGTGTTTCCTCTTTTGCTAGCATTGCTAGGAGCTTCCCATTTTTGTCCCCGTGCTCAAATATATTACCCTTCTGATATAGAATATGTTTTTTGGTGAGCTCCACTTGAGCAAGTTTCAAGGCATTCTGGCTGGCCTGCCACCTCTGATATAGGTGATTGGATGGGCAGTTGGTATATGCCTCTTCCTCCACCTGAGCTGCCTCCGTTTTTTGAGCTAAGTCAGCTTGCGCTAGTTTTGTTAGTGCAGCAATGTTGCTAATAAATTCCCCCCTGATATAAGCTTTGAGTGCATCCCATTTGACATGTAGGGGAGTTTCGTCACCATTCACGGCCAAAAAATTTTTGATACTGGTATCAATGATACCGTTTAAATGAGTATGTTTCGCCCAGTAAGGACTCAGTCTCCACAGTCTATCTATGGGGGCTTGCGAGTACGTGAAAGTAAGTAGCAGGGGAGAGTGGTCTGAGATGCCTCTTGTGAGTATCTCCACCTTTTTTACCCCTTTATTCATCTCCGGGCACCCTAGAGCCAGATCTATTCTCGACATGCTGTTGTAACCAGGGGAGTAGCACGTATACTGTCTGTGTTGAGGGTTACGCACTCTCCACAAGTCCACTAGATTAATGGTGGAAACCCATTTGTTAAAATGCCTTGAGGATACTCTGGGAGGATGCAATTTATCCATCGCAGCATCCGGTATGGCATTGAAATCACCAATAAGGAGAAACGGTGCAATGGGCAGATTTAGCATTTTTTCAGTCACTACCTTAAAAAATTCCTCAGTGGGGGGGGGCATATATATTCACTAGGTTGAATTTTTTACCAAAGACATTCCCGTGCAGAAGGATAAACCTACCATATTTATCAGAAAGCACTTTTTCTACCTTTAGAGGGCACGTTTTAGCTAATAAAATAGAAACCCCCCTAGAATAACTGGAAAACGAGGAGTGGTACATGGAGCCGATCCAGGGTTTTTTCAATGATAATAGTTTAGTGCCCATTAAATGAGTTTCTTAGAGAAAAATTATCTGGGGTTTATACCTTCTTATAAAGTCAAAGACCAGCCTACGCTTTATCCCATCACCCATTCCTCTAACATTCCACGACATTACACTAATGGTAGCCATCATGATAGAGAGAAAGAGTAATGGATCCTGGTGAAGACACAGCAAGACCAGAACTGCACATTGACAGGAAACCACAATAGGTTAAGAATTCCAAGACACCGCAAAAAACAACATTGCTAACATTCCCCGCAACTTTAACCCATACCCATTCCCACCCTACCCACTCCATAACCGTAAAAGAGTGAGTTTCGTTTCCCAACTTTACCCTTAGTAAGATAAAGTAAACTGTGAAAAGGGGGTTAGTGTACACACTTTGTCCTTACTAGGCGCACTTGAATGTCTATGGGCCTGTCACTGCCGCCCGGGAATGAAAGGATCATGTAAGAACTGTCCTGCAAAGAGACATATGCTGTATTGTTACCTGTCCGGTAGAGTGGCATCTGATTCAGTCAGTGGGAGAACACCGGTAGACGGACCATAACTACCAGTGTGATATTGTAATCCAAAATACAGAACAGTGTCACACCAGGTGGAAGCAGAGTGAAGCAGCTCATTGCACTCTCAGTGGAGATTACCGTGGTCTTTCCTCCAGCCAAGTGAAGACCTCCTCCGGCGTGGTAAAGAAGCTGACTTTGCCGTTGTCTGTTACTCTCAGTCTGGCCGGGAACATCATGGCATACGGGATTTGCCGTTGTCTGAGTCGTTGCTTGGCTTCGTTGAATTTCGCCCTCTGTTTCCGGGTTTCCATAGAGAAATCTGGATAAAGTGATATTCTATGATTTTCAAAAAATATGTCTCCCGCTCTCCTGGCCGCTTGTAGCGCCGAATCTCTTTCACGGTAATTCAAAAGACGGGCAATTAATGGGCGTGGAGGGGCCCCCGGTGGTGGCGGCCTGCCCGGCACCCTGTGTGCCCTCTCCACCGTAAAGGCTGGTGAGAAGATGGCTCGGGTAAACATATCAGTCAGCCATTTTTCCACAAAGGTTTCAGTGGCTGTTCCCTCTACTCTCTCAGGAAGACCCAGTATCCGTATATTATTCCTCCGCAGACGATTCTCCAAGTCGTTGGCCTTACCTTCCAGGAGTGCTAATTGCTTTTCTGTGGTTAACATCCTGTTAGGGAGAGGAGCTGTGTAATCCTCCATGTCACTGACCCGCCTTTCCACCTCCCCTGTTCTCTCCCTCAACTTCTGTACATCATGCTTCAAAATTGCAAAGTCTGTTCTGAGTTCGTCTATTTTCCCAACCAGAGCAGAGTGATTTGAGGTGATAGCTTGCAGGACTGCTGATAAGGTAGGTTCTGAGGGGGATTGCACCATTGCAGGGGAGGAGGGTGCAGTGTCAGTATGTTCTGTGGCTGATGTCCCTGCTGTGTTACTTGCAGAGGAGGACATACCTACAGTGCTGCGCAATATGTTGGCGCTATATAAATACATGTTAATAATAATACCTGGTGGAGGGTGTGCTAGTTTGCCGGCAGCAGCGCCACCCAGGCCCTGCACTTCATCAGAAGCGGAGTGCGCCGCGTGTTGATCGCCGCCATTTTTGTTCGCCATGATGCGGGGAGACACAGAGTGGCGACTTATTGCGCCGACTTCTTCTCACCATCGGAGGCTCCGGCAGTGCTCCCAGGTATTGTACCCAACAGGCAGCCAAAAGTTTGAACTGTGAAACGCAGGTTATCTGCAGTATGGAGCTCCCTTGCGGCGGAGCTGACGGCCTGTGCTGCCTATCCGGTCGCCATGCAGACCACGCCCCCCACTGTCAGCAACCTTTACTATCAAAAGAACCATCTTGCCCCCTCTTCCACTAAAGAAAAATAGTCTAGAGCCGCAAAACATAACAAAGCTTATAAACTTTTAAAAGTTTTAACCTTTTTTAAATTTTAACTGTTACAACAACAAAAGTGCAATGCTTAGACCTACTTTGAAACAAAATAAACACTGAATAGCCCTATTAAATGCTAGTGTTCTCATCTTTTTAAAGGCGAGGGCTATAGAGGGCTTTAAAATATGTGTCACATCCACGTCTATAGCCCTCGCACCTGCTGCAGCTGGACTCTGAAGGCTTCCCTCTTGTCTTGAATGTGCGACCGCGGTAAGGACCATAATGAATCATCTTGCTGTGGTTTGGTCTTGCCTGGGATGTCTATATAGCCCTCGCACCTGCTGGCGGCTTCTTGAGCCGCCAGCAGGTGCGTGGGCTGTATAGACGATGTGACAGGCAAAGCCGCTAGACTGAGCCACAGCAAGCAGGATGAAGAGCCGCATGAGGCTCCAGAGCCGTGGATTGCCTACCCCTGAAGTGTGATAGTTCTAATCAGTACTTATCATGTGTCAATTTTATCAGAAGCTAAATAACTAAATTTACCTATTGTGGCCAGTTTTTTTTGGGGGGGGGTTGCAACAATTTTTTATAAAGGCTGAAGTGGTGAGCTGGCAATCACTTTTCTAATAGAATATAACAGAATATAGGTTAAATGGAGCACTGACTCATGGCAGCTTGTACAGTATTGACTCATGCCGTTCAGCTGCATGCTGCCATTCAGCCTCTAGAACAGAGGTCCCCAATATTTTTTACCTGTAAACCGCATTTGATTGTAAAAAGAGTTGGGGAGCAACACAAGCATCAATAAAGTCACTGAGAATGCCTAATATGGGCTGTTGTTGGCTATTTGCTAGCCTCTATATGCACTGGCAGCCTACTGGAGGCTCTATTGAGCAGTACACCTGGTTTTTATAAAACCAAAATTTGCCTTCAAGCCTGAAATTCAAAAATAAGCTTTAAAGGGGAATTCAACCCCCCCAATAAAAACCCCTATTCTCCATAGTCCCCCTCCCTTCTCTCCCCCCCACAGGTGTTAACACCTGTAAATGACCCTAAGCCTGTAATTACCCCTCATTGCAGATTCAGTGCAGCTGAGTCCATCTTCAGCGATTCGGTAATCCGTAAGAAAGCGCCGTATCAGCACATGCACAGTTGGAGCAGTCAGCAGTCTTTCACTTCGTGATAACTGTGCATGCACCGAAAGTGTTGAAAATTACAGAACTACAGGAAGAAGACCCGAAGATTACAGAAGCGACGGAAGATTGCGCTGCAAGTTCTGCTGTGCTGACTCTGCAACGCGGGGTAATTACAGGCTATTAATTAACACCTGTGCGAGGGGGGGGCAGGGAGAGGGCACTAAGGAGGGTAGGGGTTTGAATTTCCCTTAAGGCCATAGGGAGCAAAATTCACATCCATGAGCCACTGGTTGGGGATCAATCCTTTAGAACAAGGAACTCCTATGTTTATCTTAACTGGAGCTTAAATGCTCCTTGCCTTTTTCACTAGAGCTCCAATATGGTCTTCCTGCTCAGTCAAACATTGCTGGGGGCAAATTATTTTACTGTCTCTGGTGTTTCAGTGTGGCAGCTCAGTGATCCAGGAGCACTCTGAACTGAACTACACCTACAATTAGGTCCATAAATATTTGGACAGAGAAACAACTCAGATTCAGTTGAACTGCAGACTTTCATCTTTAATTCTGTGTGTTGAACAAACAGATTGCATAAAAATGTGAGTATCTAAAGCCTTCTTAGTAATGTACAGAACAGTATATGGTTTATAGGCAGAGCATGTGAAGTGGGAAAATATGTCAAATGACACATACAGTTTATATACACAAGCTGCTGTGTAGCCATGGGGGCAGCAATTCAAGCTGGAAAAAAGGAGAAATTCACAGCAGATTCACAGATAAAAGAGGATAGAAGAGGATTCACAGCAGATAACAGATAAAACACCATTGTATTTTACAGGTCTTATCTGTTATCTGCTATGTGACCTGTGCCTTTTCTCCATCTTGAAAGACTGCCCCCATGGTTACACAACAGCTTGTTTATATAAACTATAGTGGTGTTTCTGAAGCAAACACAGAACTTTAACCAATGCAGGGAAACAGTACATTATATTGTAATTACATTGATATGCTTTAATTTTTTGGTGTTACTGTTCCTTTAACACCTCTCAGGGTGGTCTTGAATGGCAATGGTTTTTTTTCTCGGCTAAATCATGACCCAGTGGGCCTGTGCATAAGCACTATTATCTTCATTCCCAGCCAATATCTAACTAGGCTTGTATAGGTACTAACTGGACCAGGTGGAAAGTCCAGTAACTTGAGGATTACAGTGATGTTTACTGAAAACTGCATTACTGCATTTTCTGGGCCTGTTTGATCTGTTTTTTTAACCTGAGGGTGAAACATTTGGATCACTAAGAAAGTCCTTCTATAATATGTCCAAACATATGATACAGATGCACTGAGTGAAACCACCAATCCTGGTGCCACCTATAATCCAGTTACAGACAGAACTCTTAAATATGCATTCATTTCTAATGTACTTTTAGATAACGATGTGCTGTTTAAATTTCTGCTGTTTTTAAGCCCTGAAATCTTCAGCACTTATTCAGCAAGCGGCGTGGCGTAACTAGATATTACTGGGCCCCACAGCAAATTATTTTTCAGGCCCTCAAAATGTTTAGAGGTTGACTTGTTTCTCCAATATTTATTAAAATTGTATATGAATTAGGGCCTCATGGGGCCCCTATACCTCCTGTGCCCCCTGCAGCCGCAGGGTCTGCTTCCTCTATAGTTACGCCCCTGAGCAAGCCTCTTATGCCCAATACAGATATAAAGCAAGCCTAGGGAATGCTAATAGTTAAATAAAGTATAACTCGCATGCAAGAATTCAAGCCTAACCCTCCTGAAACCCAGGGAAATGTTTTGAAATGTTGTTTAAGTCCTGCCAGATATATACAATATTAGAAATTAAACACACTGACTTTACTGAGCCATAGCTGTTGCAAGCAATGCCAGTCAGCAGCATAAAGGGCAAATAAAGTCTTGAGCAATTAAGGTCTTGAGCTATTAAAAGGGGCATTGATTTACAGGAGGAGGGGGTATAGAGCACTGGTAAGGCCCCATCTAGAATATGCCGCACAGTTTTGGTCTCCAGTGCTCAAACAGGACATTATTAATTAGAGAGGGTACAGAGAAGGGCAACTAAGCTGGTAAAAGGTATGGCAAATCTTAGTTATGAGGAAAGACTGGCCAAATTGGGGTTGTTCAAGCTGGAGAAAAGGTGATATGATAACTATGTATACATATATAAGGGGATAATGTGATTATCTCTCTAATCTCTTTACCAGTAGGTCTTTCCAGCTGACACAAGGTCACCCATTCCGATTAGAAGAAAGGATGTTCCGCCTAAATATTCAGAAGGGGTTTTTTACAGTGAGAGCTGTGAAGATGTGGAATTCTCTCCCTGGATTAGTCGTACAGGCTGATACATTAGATAGCTTTAAGAAGGCTTTTTAGCAAGTGTGGAAATACAGGGTTATGGAACATATCTTATAGTACAAGTTGATCCAGGGACTGGTCCGATTTCCATTTTGGAGTCAGGAAGGAATTTTTCACCCTCTGAGGCAAATTGGAGAGGCTTCAAATTGGGTTTTTTTGCCTTCTGGATCAACTAGCAGTTAGGCAGGTTAAAATAGAGTTAAAAGGTTGAACTTGATGGACGTGGTCTTTTTTCAACTTCACTTACTATCTAACTATGTATCACTTTAACTCCAATTTTAACTCAACAATTTTGAATACCCTCTAAAAATTTGGGGAATTGGGGCACCACACACAGCTGCTGATTAAGCTGAAAAATCAGGGACATTTCCAAATTGCAAGTTGATTATTCTGTTACCTGACTTTTGTGGTTTTGATTGCTCAGATTATTTGGCCTTCAGTAGAACCCCAATTTTGTGTCATTGGATTTTCTGTGTTGCCAGAATTAATGCTATTTTTTTGTGGTCCCATACAGGCAAGTAGTGTATCTTTTTACTGGATTTTACTGTACATATCCTGCAGTTTTAAAAGGCCCCATACAACCCAGCAGCATATTTTTTTCCCCTGGATTTTAAATTTCCCTGTAATTAATACTGTTTTGACATTGTTCTCTCGGAAATGTAAAATCGGGGTTCTACTATATTTACAATGAAGGGTTCAGTGATGTGCAGTTCAGTATATGAGAATAAAACAAGGCATTTTTATGAAGGTTTGAGTTTCATTGGGCCCCAGGACACAACTGGGTGTAATACGCTGCACTGCATAATTTGATTGATACTTAGGGTACTGTATTTTACATGTAAGGAGGATGGGCTACAATAAGATTACATCAATATCATTTATTTGCATAACATCAGCAAGAAAGACAGTGTTTACATTAATTTATATCAAACAAAGGTCTTACAATAATTTAATAAACAAGTGTTACAGAATAAAAATGGGATATGGTCGCTGTTCACAAAGCTTGCAATCGAGGACATCAGATTTATCTCAGCCCAATTACTCTGACACCAACCTCTTACACAGAGTTCTCACATTAATGTCCTTCCCCAATATAAATTCTTTTGTGTGGCTGGTAAAATTTTAACTTGCTGAAATGGAGTGGAAAAGGCAAGAATGGACTGTGGCTATTTCTAAATCTTATATACACTAAAAATGGGACTTAACCCCCTACCCATGTGACCCCAAATACTCAATCTAAATGAATGTTCCACAGTATGAAGTAAAAGGCAATATTTATTATACAACACTATGCCAATGTACAGTTAAAACCAATTAAAATAAAACTAAGCAGCGCTGCATGTGCAAAAGGGATCCCTTGCTATAGTATCTAAGTATACATCAACATAGATAGCAATTAATATGCTGAAATGTATAAGTAGCGTGTCTGGAAACAAGCCGTATCGCTCCAATAATGAACCAAAATCTCAATTTATAAGAGGATAAACAGTTCCAGACAATCCGGTAATAATGTTCAGTTAGTAGTAGCCAAGACACAATATTAATATATCCCCAGGTCTGAAGTATGCCAAAAGTCGCCAGATGTGTGTGACAGGCCCCTCTAGCACAAGTCTCCTCGAGATGTCGGTGTGCTACACCATTAAAATGTTAAGAGGCCTCTTGACAAAGCCACGCTTGTGGCGAAACGGCGGTCGAGGTGCAGCGCATGCTGTGTATGTGAGGATCCCCTCTCGCAGGTCTGAAGTGCTAGGATTGCCGTGAATAATTCCTACGGAGCCACAGTGAAGACGTCATGAAACGCCATCTCACGGACTCATAGCGGGGCCGCTCCTGTACTTCTGCTTGGTCGGTAATATCTTTATTTTCTTATTGAGCGGGTCACGTTGGGAGACATTGATACCCTCAAACACGTTATTCACGTGACGGCCTGTTGGCCTCTTTGGCAAATCCAAATGATCGCGTTCACCCGTGAGGGCTCTGGCCAATATCGTAGGTGTATCCCTCTTAACATTTTAATGGTGTAGCACACCGACATCTCGAGGAGACTTGTGCTAGAGGGGCTTGTCACACACATCTAGTGACTTTTGGCATACTTCAGACCTGGGGATATATTAATATTGTGTCTTGGCTACTACTAACTGAACATTATTACCGGATTGTCTGGAACTGTTTATGCTCTTATAAATTGAGATTTTGGTTCATTATTGGAGCGTTTCGGCTTGGTTCCAGACACGCTACTTATGCATTTTGAGCATATTTATTGCTATCTATGTTGATGTATACTTAGATACTATAGCAAGGGATCCCTTTTGCACATGCAGCGCTGCTTAGTTTTATTTTAATTGGTTTTAACTGTACATTGGCAAAGTGTTGTCTCAAAAAAACAAACAGATTTTTTTATATTCAATTTTGAAATCTGACATGGGGCTAGACATATTGTAAATTTCCCAGCTGCCCCAAGTCATGTGACTTGTGCTCTGATAAACTTCAGTCACTCTTTACTGCTGTACTGCAAAGTTGGAGTGATATCACCCCCTCACTTTTCCCCCCTAGCAGCCAAACAAAAGAACAATGGGAAGATAACCAGATAACAGCTCCCTACACAAGATAACAGCTGCCTGGTAGATCTAAGAACAACACTCAATAGTAAAAACCCATGTCCCACTGAGACACATTCAGTTACATTGAGAAGGAAAAACAGCAGCCTGCAAGAAAGCATTTCTCTCCTAAAGTGCAGGCACAAGTCACATGACCAGGGGCAGCTGGGAAATTGACAAAATGTCTAGCCCCATGTCAGATTTCAAAATTGAATATAAAGAAATCTGTTTGCTCTTTTTAGAAATGGATTTCAGTGCAGAAATCTGCTGGAGTAGCACTATTAACTGATGCATTTTGAAAAAAACATGTTTTCTGATGACAGGATCCCTTTAAAGTAAAACGATACCCCCAAAATAAATACTTAACAACAGAAAGTTTATATCAAATTAAGTGGCATGTTAATGAATATTACCAAACTGGTATATACATTTAAGTAAATATTGCCCTTTTACATCTCTTGCCTTGAACCACCATTTCATGATGGTCTGTGTGCTGCCCCAGAGATCACCTGACCAGAAATACTCCAGCTCTAACTGTAACAGAAAGAAATGTGGAAGCAAAATACAGAACTCTGTCTGTTAATTGGCTCATGTGACCTAACATGTATGTTTGTTTGTGTGCACCGTGAATCATAGGGTCTGAAGGGACGGCCCTTATTTCTTAAAATGGCAATTTTCTATTTATGATTACTCAATGGGACATACTACTGCAAAGTATATTATTATGAAAATGTAGTAAAACCCCCCACTCTCTTAGATACAAGATAGATAATTTGCTTACATAAATAGAAAAGATTTTGTCTACGAAGTATTATATTAATAAAAAACTTGTGAACACAATTGATTTGGTGTTGATTATTGTAATCGTATTAAAAAATTGTTCTAAGTGGTGTACAGAAGTTCATTAATTAAATAAAGAGTCAGTGCTTGAGTAAAATGATCAATGCCCGTGATTACAAGAATAATTAATTATTTACCCTTTAAAAATAATCAATTAATTAAATTAAAAAGACATACAGTTTTTTACCTGATGATAATAACAATTAGATTGGTAGAAGATTAAGTAGTGATAGTACCCAAACTGATCGCAATCACGCACTGTACCCTTAATTATAATTTAAATTGATAAGTTAATTCAAAGAAAATAGAGTTAAAGTATTTAGTGAAAATACAATGTGCTACTGCTAAATTGATAACAATTATATTAAGTTATCAATATAGAAATTAAATTCATTAATTTAAAGTGCTAGTGCAATTTAGACTATAATCCCTACGGGGTAGGGTCCTCTAGCCTTTTGTTTCCTTGACACTGAGCACTTAATCTGTATTGTAATTATATTTTTTATATCTATGTGAATTGTATTTCTAATAATGCACTTTTTATTCCAATGACCCGTTGTTTGTTACTACTAATTTATTGTTTTGTTCTACAGTGCTTTGCCCTCAAGGAGCGCTTTACGAATAAAAATATACATACATACAATTATAATAAATTAGAAGGTGAATTGATTCAGCATACAGATTAAAAATATATGTCCAAGACCGTCATTTAAAAGTAAAGTCGGAAAAGGAAATTAGAAGAGGTGGAGAGGGGCAAATTTACTAAAGCCCAAAGTGACTAACGTGGGCGAAAATTTACCAGCGTGACGGAATTTTGGTACTTCGCCGATTTACAGTCACCAGTGTAACTTCGCTACCGAAGGAGATACACTCTAGCGGTACTTCGCTTCCTAACGCCTGGCGAATTTGCGCTCTGGCAATGGACGTAACTATGCAAATTCATTAAGGTGCAGATTTAATGAACGTTACCTCTTGCGCCAGACTTGCCTTCCCCACCTCAGACCAGGCGAAGTGCAATAGAGTAGATAGGAGTTCCTCAAAAAATAGTTGAAAAAAAGTCCCAAAAAAAAAAAGTGTCTTTTCCTTTTTCAGGGTGATAGGCTGCAAAAGATTTCTGGGGTACTCGGCTTCCCCCCTACAATTCCTAACATATGGCACATAAACTATACACTGGGCTCATGTGTAGGGCAATATAACAACTCTATTTTATTTCATTAAGGTTTCCCGGGCTTGTGTAGTGTAATGTATTTGCTGAAACATATACGTCCTTTGAACTTTAACTTCCGCCGTATGCAAATTAGGCAACGCTTGCCGCAGTAATGCTAGCACAACTTCCCCAGCGCTCGGTGCCCTGGACGCAACTTCATATTTTAGTGAATTTGTGAAGTCCTGGAGAATCTACACCTGGCGAAGTGTTGCAATGTGAGCGAAGCCGTGAATTTTCGGAGGTTAGTGAATTTGCCCCCTTCTGTGCAGTTTCAGTGACGCTGGCTGGGGGCGGTGCAATCCTTCCATAGGCTAATTATGAATCAAAACAGGACTTCAGCCTATAGAAGGATCGCTCTGCCTCCATCCCAGCGTCATAGAAGCAACGTAGAAGATCCGTTAGTAGTGTGAACGGTTGGCTGCGCAAAGGTGCGCAGGGCGGCTTTGATGGGAGCTTTCAGGGAAAATATTCCGGGTGCAGCACATACTTGATACTGACACGTTCCTATGATTTTTATAGGAACGTGTCAGTAACGCTTCAAAAATACCTTGTGTGGCTAGCGATTTGTTATGTGACCACTGAGTGGCAGTAAAGTTTTTGCTTAAAGTATCTTGTTCTTTCCACTTACATACTGTGGTGCAACCAAGAACTATTCAGGCCACCAGAAGTTAGAGCCACCACCTCTAAAGGTGGCCATACATGATAAGATCCGCTCATTTTGGCGAGGTTATCTTAACATGATTTGCCCACAAAAGGCTAATCGGTTAATCCGATCATTCGGCTCTAGGGCTAAACAATCGGATTCTAACTAATTAAGTGGGCCCGACAAGTAGGATTGCCACCTTTTCTGGAAAAAAATACCGGGCTTTCTATATATTTATCTTTTTTTTTCTATTAATAACATTGGGATCAGCCATTATTTTTTCCAGCCAGGCCGGTAAAATTTAATTAAAAAGTATTTTGTATATAAGTACTGTATATTGAATGTGGCTATCGCTAAAATTATGCTATTTCTAGCTATTAAAGGCTTGTATTCCTGTCATAAATTTGTCCTTTAGTGACCTTACATAAATGGGTGTTTTGTCTTGCATTCCCCTGCAGTGATTATCACCTGCAATCCACCACAAGGGTATAGAAGAAGAAGCACAGAAAATTCTTCTGGTTCCATACTCACTCATATGCTTACAAGCGTATAACCAGGGCCGGCCGCTCCTGCCATGAGGCAAGGTGAGAACCTTGCCTCAGACGGCAGCAAGCGGCCAGTTACAAGGGGTGGCAAAAGCGTTAATGCCATGGTGCAACCAGTTTCAGACTGGCCCACCGGGTTACCAGGAAAATTCCTGGTGGGCCCAGGTGTCAGTGGGCCCTCTTGCTTCTAACCATTTAGAACCATTACCATTTCATCGTCATTCCCTATTTTTTATGGGGAAAAATGGTAAATAATGGAGCGCTTGGCATCCCAGTCCGACATTGGGTGCCATAAATAAAGTTATGCATATTTATAAAACTGAGTATTAATTGTATGCATATTTATAGTCACAAGTGAAATCTGGTATAAAAGAGGTGTACACTTGAAGAAATGTTGGTTATTTGTAGGTGCAATAACTATTATGTTTGCTTATTCTTTTATGTTCTCAGTGTCTGACACCTAAATCATGTAAAAGGAGCCATGTCTTCTCCAGGTCTGTAAATCAGCCGGCTTGCAACATGGTTTCTGGAGTCAGAGACAAGAAAGCAGAGAATATAAAAAATAATACAGTTAATTGATTTTTAATTGCAGATGCATTTGTAAGTAACAACAACAATTTTAAAAGAATGACATCATTTTAGAACTTGGGCCATATTGCATACAAAATTACAAATTTTTTATGGCTAACTATTGCTGCATGGTATTAATTCACACATTAATTTACAAATGCAGCGCAACATGCTTATTTTTGTGTGATTATTGTGTCACTTCTGCCATGTTTGATGTGTCTATAGAAACAAACTTCTAAAATAGAGAAATCGTGCACAATTCATCAGATTTAGTGCTTTGGTTCTCACTGCATGTTAACAAGGAACATGGCAATGGGTGATACATTTTGCATCCATTGGAGTACTTTGCAAATAGCTTTTGCACTTGCAAATGAACTCTGAATTATACAACTGCCCTCCATCTGCTTCAATGATGAAAGTACACTTGGAGGTCAGTCAAGTATCGCAGAATAATTCTCACTATGGCCTTGTGTGCCATGGCCCATTTTTAAGCATAACGTATGAAACACAGCATTATAACTATGCATATATGACTGCCAGTTTGGATTATGTTCAACCTTACTGTTCAGCATCTGTTTTTGTGATCTATAATGCAGATCTAAATGGTTAGGCTTGTTGCTAAGCCATTGGATAAATGCATCTGAGCATGTAAATAATCATACAAATGGAATGATGACTTTCCTGTCTGTGTGGCTAGTTCATCAAATTGCTAAATCAGCAGAATGGGGCGTTTATTGCAAATGTGTCTATCCAAACTGACCAATAATTGTAACACTGGTGCCCAGCTTAAAGAACATGTCAAGTAAACACTAATGTGGCAATTAAGTAGGCCTTTAAATCAGTTGAAGAATGTTCTTGTCCGGTGTAGCAGATTAACAGACTTTGACAATTAAAATAGTTCTGTTAGCAGTGACAGCGCAGATTAATAAAGCATTTAAAGAAAATTTCAAATGCATTGCAGCTGTAAAACGGTTGTACATTTTTATGGGTTATATTTTACATTTGTCCTATTGATCCATTCTAATGGGATAAGTAATTACAAGGCTGGTTAAGTTCATTTAAAAAAAACACCATTTTAATAGGACAAAACCCCCTCCAACAAGTTTTTGTTCACAAATGTCTGCGTTTGCATGATTTACAGTATAATTAGCCCTTCCCAATGCTCTGACACTCCAGCCCCTTTCCTATCAATCACATTAGTAGCCTTTAGATGGGGATCTCTCCTGGGATGAAATCATAATGGTGCAGAGACAAATCTATTTACATCTATATCTTTTCTCAGGCTCCTTTCAAGAGAGAGAGAAGAGCTTAGGGCTGTGTAGCTTAGTAATGGAATATCTTATGCATTTTTTCCCTAAACCATTAACTAACTTGAACAATGTAATTTTAAATTGTGAGCCTGCATTTTAGCCATCCTTTCCCCTGACTTATGTGTCATTTAGACAGCCCCGTTCTTCGATATGAAATGCAGAGCAAAGCAGTGTCTCAAAGTACTGAGTAATTGAGCACTAAGCGGTACAATTTATTTTATGCTCTACCACTTTCTCCTGAGGCATTAATTAATGACCCCTCTTATGGAAGTCTAAAGGTGGCCATACAAAGGCTAACCCTTCAGACTATAGGAAAATAACTTTCATTTGAAGCAGCGTAGGTGGATCTTCATAGTGAGGATGTGGAATGCACTGCCAGATTGTGAGGGCTGATTCTGTTAATACCTTTAAGAAGGGGTTAGATAATTTCTTGGACAAGCATAATATCCAAGGCTACATTGATACTAAAAACTATGTAACTACAAGAGTTTCATTGTGTGAAAGAACCAATTGTTGCACTGATAAAATCATCTGCTTATTGTAAAGCTGGCCATAGACGCAAAGATCAGATCGTATGAATCTAGGATTCGTACGATTTTCGGACTGTGTGTGGAGAGTCCTGACATTTTACGTCTGGTGGAGATCGGTCGTTTGGTCGATTGAACAGGTTAAAAGATTTCTGTCGGCTGCGGGTAATATCTCTGCATGTATTGCCAATCGTACAATTTTCAGATGGAGACTGTCACTAGCTTTGGTCGAAAATAACTTTCGTACGATTGCTGTCAGGGGCAGAACATCGGCTGATCTATTCTTTTGTACTTTATTTGATCTGAATGGTTAATGGCAGGTCGGGAGATGGGGAAGTCCAATCGTACGATGATTCGTGCGATTGGATCTTTGCGTCTATGGCCAGCTTTACACTGATGGGGTGCGAACAATAGCAAAACTTACAATCACTTGGACAACATTGTCCCAGCAATTGATTGGACAGGTAAAAAATTCCAACCTAAAACAATGAAATCGGTCAGTGAGTGGGACAATCAAAAAATCATTGTTAAACGGTCGTTCACTGCACATACGTTATGCAAAAGTAAAACAAAGAAACAAATATCATTTTTTATATATATATATATATATATATAAATATATAGATATATTTATATATACACGACAAAACAACAAAAGTCTCCTCACATATCGTTAAATTTTAAAGGATCTAAAAAAATAGTTTCGCCAATGTGAGTATATAAAGGGTGGTGATTAAATATGCAGTTTATGGCCAGCTTAAGCCACTAGCCTTTGGAGTCCAGTGAATTAATTGCTGTCCATAATATTTTGCATATGTTGGCAGGTGTCAGTTTCAATTTGATTATACATACAGCTATATATTTACCTTAATATTTACCTCAATATATATAGTTGTTGATGAAGGTATATTACCGCCACACGGGGAGGCAAATTTATCAAGGGTCGAATTTCGATTGTTAATAAACCCTTGAAGGATTTTAGAGCAAAACGATCAAATAAATTGTTCGATTGAAACGATAAAATCCTTCGAATCTAACGTTTCGAAGGATTTTAATCGATCGATCGAACGATTTTTATTAGATCATAAAAAACTTAGAAAAGTGCTGGGGAAGGTCCCCATAGGCTAACATTGAACCTCGGCAGGTTTAAACTGCCGAAGTATGTAGTCAAAGTATTTTTTAAAGAGACAGTACTTTGACTATCGAATAGTCGAACGATTTTTAGTTTGAATCATTTCAATCGAAGTTGAAGGTCGTAGTAGCCTATTCGATGGTCAAAGTACCCAAAAAAAGTTTTTTTCATTCGAATCCTTCACTCGAGCTTAGTAAATGTGCCCTCTAGTATTCATACACAAAATATGAACAAAATTCTGGCATATAAGAAGACATCATCAACAGCAAGATGCATATATACTAATGCCAAAGTTAGCGAGAAATGGAAAAAAACTGAAACCCAAGCTTGAGAAAAAAAACACTTTATACAATGTAGGAATGCCATTATGCAACCTTAAGCAGTTATTGAACTACAACTCCCAGAACCCTTTTCAGCCTTGGGGTGCCTACTATGAAGGGTCAATGGTTCAACATAAACACCCCAAATGTGTAAATTGTACGTTTATAAAATTTTCTTCTGCTACAGGATAAATGCCCAAAATCCATATCTAGCTAGGACAATGATTATAAAGTTCCATAGTGTCTACAAGTAATCCAACAGTTGCTTATGCTATTTGTCAGCCATTGAGTAGCGTGTTTTTTTTAATTTTGTCAAATAAAGCAAATAATGTGAATGTTTTTTGCTATTTAATACATTATTTTTATTGGTAATATGCACATAATTGCCAATTAGCCTATCCTGATGCACTCGTGACCTCTGGCCCCTGCTGTGTCACCCAATCTATTAGCAGGCTTTCAAACCTTTAGATCTCAGTGGGACTTGATGTAGCATCTATTCTTTTTCAGCAAAGAAACATGCTTCTGTATTCATGTGCCCATTTCCACTTTCTGCTGCATTGTCTTGTCCTTCTGTTCCCTGTGTTGCTAACCTGGTCACAACTTCTTGACCCTGTGTTCCTCTGCCTCCCAAATGTCTTGTAGGTCCTGTTGTGCTAAAAGAAAACTTTTGCTTTTTTTGTTTTAAATTTGAATCAGCAGAACTGTTTCCAACTGAGCAGAAGTCCTATCTAGTTCTTTGTACAGCTTTGATCTTTTTTTTTTTTCAGGGAATAGCCTCAATTCTTTCTATTGTCAAGCAAATGTGAACATCTTCATAAGGCCTTTGGTTTTTTTCTAGGTAACAGAATAAACCTTATTTCCCTTTTTCTCGTGTTTAAGGAACCTTAAAGAAATGACTTTTAAAAAGAGATCAAAAGTGCGTGTTTATACCCACAATTCAACATTTTTACCAGAATTTCAGCATAACTGTACCAGATAAAAGATGCAGAGATTTGCACTTCTTAGTAAAATGTGCAGTTCAGCTAGAGAAACATCAAGCTCCTATGGGTGCAACAAAACCTGAGCAAGGCAGGTGTAAGGTACAGGGCTCCCTTTCACAAGATCACTCTATGAGGCATATTTATTATGCTGTATAAAACAAAATTCGCCAAAAAAACGGTGTAAAAAGCTGTGTAAAATAAATGTCGAAGTTATGTGATTTTAAGCCATGCAAACGGCAGATTTCAGCTGTTATTTTACATTGCATTTGGTGGAAGTCACATAAGAAAAAATTAATAAAAATTTACAGTTTTTTATACCGTTTTCTTACACAGAGAAGTGTGGTGATGTGTGGTATATTATCCTGCCTTTTTTTACACAACATAATAAATAGGCCCCATGTCTTGCAACTTATAAACCTATGTTTTATACGTGGCAAATTGGTGGAATCTGTTGGTATAGATGAGTGCAAATAAACGCAAGTGGTTTGTGTATGGTGTATAGATGCAATTGCTCTACATTTTTACACCTAGTGATTATAAATTCCTTGCTTCTCTAATGTCATAACAGAGATTCACTTTAGAAACCAGTCAAGGCAAGTGATGCTTCTTTAAATTGAACATAGTACATGCTGCATGCAAATTATGAATCAAAATATTACATATATTTCTTTTCAAGGAAACAAATGGCTGTGTTTTTAGCAAATCAAAAAATGCAAGATTACTAGAATTAAGGCAAAATGTAGAATGCTAAACTATTAAAAAAAAATGGATTTGTATTCATTATCACTTTTGCATGTAAAAGAAAGTTCACAAAATAAGCCAATTGCTTCATAGGAAACGTATGACACTGAAAAGTGAATTGGCTTAACACCTAGACATTGACTGTTTAAGATTATTATTACTCCTGTATTTTGTTTTTGGTTTTATATAGTACAAAGTATAGTACACCTAGACCCCTGCAATATGCTTATTACTGGTATGTTTAAACATGGTATTTTGTAACAACAATGCTGATCAAAGCAAACAATGTTAGGACAATAGATTTAATTGTGTTGTGTGAAATGCATGCCCACGGGGAAGGAATCAATTAATGTCTGGCAGGACAGTGCTTCACAGCCTTTTTCATTCAGTGGTCTAGCATTTTGCCTTTTGATGTTCCCCAAGTATAACATACAAATATGCAGACTAAAACTGCAAAGGAACATTGGGAGGCATGAAGTATAAACGTGGACTTTTAGTGATTGCTCTTTATGTATAAAATAAGTAAATTATAGTAATGATTTTAAAATTAATCCAGTACAACATAATCTAAAACCCATCACAATTTTTTTTTCCCTAGTTTTTGTTTCTTTTTGTGCACGTTTTCAGTCTTTAAGGCTAATGACATACTATTTGGATGATCCGCTCTTTGCCTGCATTTTGTATGCAGGCTGAAGAATGCCGACCCATTGCTACCTGTCCCTTTGTATAGCTCCACTGACAGACACAGTGTTTGCCTGTGTGCAGCTACACTGTGCAGATTCTGTCCCAAAAAAATAAAAGTATGTATTTTTTGGCCAAATCTACACACAGGCCTTGGTCCTGCATGTCAATGAAGCTACACAAAAGAGTGGATCTACATTTGTCAGCCTGTGTTCAAAATGCAGGTGCAGGTGGCAAAAAGTAGATCATCCACATAGTGTTCATAGGGGCATTTTGAATCTAAAAAAATTGAATATCAAGACCAGTGGTACACAGTCACTCTAATCTCCAATGCTGTGCCTGTCAACATGCACACAAGACTGGTATTGAATGGGAGCATACACTGTGTGTGCCACTTGTTTTTTGGTCAGATAACGGTAGAACAGGCATGTGGGAGGGCCCCATACAAGGGCAGATAAGATGCCAAATTGGTCTGAAGGGGCTTTATTGGCAGCTTAAATTTGCCTGTGTATGACAAAATTAAAACAGCTGTGTCATTAGATTTCTCACATCCCTTCACAATTTCTTGTAGAATTATATATATTTCTTGTAGAATTATATATATTTCTTGTAGAATTATATATATTTATCTTTTTTCCCCTATTAATAACATTGGGATTAACTAATATTTTTACCAGCCTACTGGCCAGATGGCAACCCTAATTATAAGAGGAGGATAAACCTGATGACAGTAAAGGTGGCCAAAGATGTTAAGATTTTCAAAAGACTTTTTCATTATCGTAAGACCATGCTCATCTTGTATCCATCATTTAAATGTATGATTTGTCCATCAACTAAAAAGACCATTTCAAGCAATATCGTCTAGTTGTAGCTAGGAAAACTGTGACTAGCTGCCTGCTTGGCCCTGCAAACAATTAGACTATGGATACAATCAATGAGTTATTTGGGGTGTCTGGGCAAGGAGAACTCACCATCCGTTTTGGAATTAATCACTTTAAGCAAGTGTCACTTTATAGCTAAGTATATATTCAATGAATTGTGGTTGATGTGGGATATGCAGTGAGAAACACATAGTAATTATTTAATCAATTGTTGGGTTTTAAATACACTATGAATTAAGTCAATGGAGTGATTTTATAAGCACAAGTCACTTGTCACTTTACATCCATGAATTGTATGCAATTAAGTTAGGTGCATTAATTGGATGCCACTGATTTTTAAAATGTTTGAATAACATTTTAATTGAATCACACGTGAGGTGTTAAAACGTTTTTATGTTTGGGCTATCCTGCTGTGAAAGACTCAAGTTTGAAAAACTCTGAGTTATTATCTCTTTGTGTAGATAAGTTGGAGGGCTAAGCCAATACAATCAAAAATAGGGTTTGCTTTCTCCCTCTTTTTCAATAGCCCTTAACAAGCCCACATTTAGTATGTAATGCATTTCTAGGAAATGCTGTTGCAGAGACCTTATAATTCAGTGAATGGCTGTTGCTATAGGGGCCATAGGCAATATCAAAGGGGCATCATCAATGTCCTAATTTTTAATTATTTATATTTGTTTTTGACCCTACCTTTTTATAAAGATTTTGTTAGCTCACAATGCAATTTTAGCCTTACCTGCTATTCCTTCAAGTTGGCTGGTAACACACTCCCACAACAATTAGGATGCAGTCCATTGTTCATGGCAGAAACCAAATATTCCGAAGTTATCTAAATTCTGTAGAAAAAAGACAGTAGTCCCAGTGCTCAAGGGCAATCACACCAGGAGTATTTTGTTGCCCATGGCTTTCCCCGTGGATGGCAAACTGTGTGTAAAACACCTCTAGCTTAATTGCTCAGAATTCCGTACATAGGCATTTTCATGAGATTTCCCAACTGACGTGTTTTAACTGCAGTGATTCCTATTCACAGCAATGAAAACTGTCACGGCCGGTACCCGATACCAGAACAAATGCCAAGCACCCTGGTCTCGGCTCGGCTTGGCTTCACCAGTAGTGTGACCACCGTTGGGCTTCGGGAGGAGCCCTCAGCTTACTTGGGTGCCACCTGGACTTAACGAGGAGTGCAAGGCGAAATGTTCTGGCTGGCGAAGGGGCACAGCTGTTAGCAGAGTCTTTTGGGCCGAAGGTCACGGTACAAATGGAGCAGGCAAGAGAATCGTCAGACAGGCTGGGTCGAGGCAGGCAGATATCAAGAATCTTCAGGCAGGCAAGGGTCAAACCGGGTTGTCAATCAAGGGGTTAAGCAGGAAGAGTTGTCGTAGGCAGGCGAGGGTCAGGATACAGAATGCAGAATAGTCAGGAACAGGCTGGGTCAAACACGGGTAATCAAACAGACTAGATTCAGAACAGATCAAACGCACAAGGCTCAGGAACCACAAGAAACAAGTTCTATCACGGGCATCAGTCAGCAGTCTGAATGGGCCTTTTATACTATTTGAATTTCGCGCCTTTGCGCGCTGACGTCACACATCAGCGCGCCTGCACCTTTAAATATCACAGAGACGCCCACGCGATCCGGCGCCTGCGGCCTAACCGAACCAGCACGGCGTGGCGGGCGTCCCCGCCGAGGGGGCGGCAGGCGTCCCTGCCGTCCCCCCACTAGACCACCAGGTATGTCTCTTACAAAAACATATTTTTGGGCAATTTGTTATCTATGGGGTGAACAATTTCCCACAGGCGGCAAAGTGTCCAATGTGCCATCAACCAAAGATAGATAGATAGATGATAGATAGATAGCTGGTCATCTTTCTAAAATCCGAAAAAATTTAAGTTGTGGAGGCAACCATTCTATAAAGTCAAGTTTTCCAGGGGACAATCCTAACAAGTCGCACCATTCAAATTGTTTCACAATTTTGTCAAGACTTTTCCCGAATGGAAAATTTTCGTTCCGAATTGCTAGCAAATTAAGACAGATTGTGGATGTGAGTTTGGTTGAATTTGTTTTAATATAAAGATGAGGAAAAAACCTGAGTTTTAGTAAATATGTCCCTTAATGTTTTGCTGCTATTTGCAGTTCACTTATATAATTGTATATGGTTGGTGAGATATTGTTCTTCTTTTATCCAATATGTTATTTACAAAGTGTGGATCTAATTTTTATACATTCATATTTCATATATTTATGATATATCGTTGCTATGTATTAGTATCTCCCTTTTTATTACAAATTACCTAATTGTGGCCATTTTTATTAACATGAACCACTGTTCATCTATTACAGTCCAACATGGCTCACTATAGGGGGGGTCTTGCCCTGAATGTAGGTGGAAGTGTAGCCTCTTTTTCTCTGTATTTGACTTTTGTTTAAATATCCCATTAATATACCAAAAAAAACTTTACTCTTCCATCTCTGCTATAGCACTAGTGGCCACCATCAAGAGCTGACAGGACCCCTTTCAGTGATCTAGTCCTAGTGTCCAGACAGGCATATAACCCTCCCCAAGTATGCATCTTTGTGTCAAGCATTACTAAATACTGTACATTTTATCAGATTAAATGGTTTAGTGCATAAAGGGGAGAAATAAACCTTTGTTCTAAAAGGTGAAAACCATTTGCAAACAGTATATGCATGTTGAATAAAGTAGCTATACATTTGCAAAAAAGAAACAGTGGATATGATGCATTATATGGCAGTCAATGTGTGTAATAGAATGAAAAGATAAATGTGTCAAAAATCCAACACACAAAAAATATGTGATAGATGCATAAATGGATCAGAAATGTAAATGAAAACAGAAATGGTGAACAATTATGATGAATGGTGAAAAGTTATCACTTGCTTACATCATTCGCCATATAGTCAGCATGCTTAAATTGACATTATTATAAGACACACATGTGAGACAACCTAGGACATGCAGGAGAAATATGGCAATCCTGTACACTGTTTTCAGTGATTGAGTATTTAAGTGTGACTTTTGTTTACAATGAATTCACTAACAAGTCTACATATATGCTGTGAGGGGTGTTTTTATTCTATAGTTTGGAAACTTTTCAGTTTATTTTCAGTTCAGTCTCTTGAAAAATCCAAGATCATGCTGAGAATCAAGTTAAATGTCGACATTTTGTACTTTAATTTATGTATTAAATAAAATTGAACTGAATTGGTTGAACTGAATCCCATTTGCATAAAAAGGCCAAAAGGTATGGTAAGACTGTCACCAGTGTGTAATACATATGTGTCAAATTGTGTTTAAAGCTGAGAATAGTGACAAAGAGAACAGTGATTCAGGCTCTGACAGAGCTGCTAGACTGAATGATTGAGGTTTTCAGAGTATCTCAGATGATTTATAGTTCTTTGTTACACAAATTCTCACTCTTGTCTATAGCAACAGTCATTAGTCACTGCTTTTAAATGGTGCCTTGGCAAGTGAACTCGGGCTAATGACTCAAATTACATTGTTTTGAGCCTGTATCAGTGCCTTTTTTCCATTTACTGTAAAATCTGAATTGATTAAAATGCACCATGGCCGAAAAAAGAGAAGAAGTTAAAACCCATTGTATTATTTTTGCCCACCCAGGGATTCCATACAAACAGTCCCATTTACATATGGGAGATGTAAGGGTCTGCCCGAGCAGAGAGTTATAAATCATAGCTAAAGCTGGACTTATATTCGTATTCCAATTTTTACTATTGTATCTCAAATAGCAATTCATGGAAGGGAGCATGAGCTTGAACAAATTAAAATAAAAAACAAAAACTTGTATACGCACACAATTTAATATAACAATACATAAAATCAGTTCATATTTTTACATATCTTTAATATCAGCATAAAGAGAAGCCCTCATTTACTTATATTACACCAACATTACAAGATATTTGCTTTAACTATCTGATCATTGATTGAAATAGTCTACCTCATATAAAACACATTTGTCCCATATTAGAAAATCAGTATCAAGATACTTTATAGGAAATAAAAAATATCTGTATTTAATGTGGTTACATATGGATTTCTAGACACATGCATCGGGCAAATTCACTAAGCGCCAAAGCGCCTAACGCTAGCGTCAATTCGCTAGCATTGGTCATTTTCGTTACTTCGCAAATTCACTAACGAACGCTGGCGTAAATTCGCTAGTGTTACTTCGCACCCTTACGCCTAACGAATTTTCGCAACGGACGTAACTACGCAAATTCACTAACGCGCGCATTGTACTTAACGCTACCTTTTACGCTAGACTTCCTTCGCCACCTCAGACCAGGCGAAGCGCAATAGAGTAGATAGGGATTGCTTCAAAAAAAGTTAACATTTTTTCTAAGTCCCATTTTTTCTATATTATGGGTGAGAGGCTGAAAAAGATCGATAATTTTTTTGCGGCTCCCCTCCTTCCCCCCTACATTTCTTAACTCATGGCAACTTAACTATACAGGGGGCACATGTGTAGGGCAAAAAAAAAATTTATTTGATATTTTGAAGGTTTCCCAGGCATTTGTAATGATTGTACGTATTCCTCCATTGAAATTTGAATTTGGCGCCGTATGCAAATTAACCATCACTAGCGTAACTTCGCTTAGCGAATCAACGCTAGCGCAACTTCGCAACCTTACACTACCCCTGAGCGCAACTTCGGATTTTAGTGAATTTGCGGAGCGCTGGCGAAACTACGCCTGGCGAAGTGTGGCGAAGTTATGCCTGGCGCAACTACGAAACTAGTGAATTTACCCCTTAATATTTTTTGTTGGAGTGGAGTAATTAACGCAAACCTTTAAAACGTTATATGTCATTTATTTACGATTTATTACTATATATATTATATATATATATATATATATATATATATATATATATAATGTGGAGTTATTCCATTCTTAGATCAGAGTATTTGGCTGAGATGGATAAATTTGTACATGTTGATATTTGTATGTTTCATTCACTTCTTAATCAGAAACCGTCAAAATGTAATGTAGTGAGGTTTAATTAACAAGTAATAATTACCCAGCCCTTATCTGTCAGCATTGACTCGTGATTTGCAATGCTATAAATCATAAGGTGTTGTCTTTAGCTGAAAGTGCTTAGCCTTTAGATGCTAAAATGCCCTGTGATTGATTTGAATGTCTGACTTAACGCAGGTCTCCACCTCATTCACACCCACCATGAAATCTCTTTTTTTAGTATATAGCAGTGGAGGAAAAATAGTGAGAATATAATATATAATTTATGAACTGATAGAATTTTAGTCAAAACAGATTAAAACCATTGAATCTGTATATAATTTAAAATTGTTTAAATAGCACTTTATGGCATTGCAATATTTCAGAGCTTTCTAGATAATGAAACTGTTTATACATTTCTGTAAATTATAACTTTATAAACAACTAATTCTGACATTATGGAGAGTCATTGATGACTAAATGGGATTATTTTCCCACTAATCTGTGAAAAAAGGAAATAAAATAACATTTAGCTTTCCTAAATGAAAAAAAATCCAGTAGCACAACAACAGAGAAAGCAGTGTAAAGGTGATTTATTCAGACCATATGCATATGCACAAAGGGCAACTTTTTGGGTACCTCTGGGCCTTTGCTTTCCTAAATGACACCTGTTCCAAAATCTACAGCTACCATCTTGGAATAATAACCACATTTCCTTTATGGAATCTGTATTTTTCTCAGCAATGAAGATTATAACTACTGCGTGCATCAGGAGCTGGATTTATTATAATCCCTGATTATTTTAACATGGAAAGGAGAATTATGCAGTTACTAGAAATCCTAGCTACAAGAAACTGTGGTGTGGTCATCTGCTTCTAGATATAGTACAACTATATAGTCCTATGACAATGAAGACATACTACATGTACACAGAGCTTTACTAATAATGATGTTAACCATATGATTGACTACAAAGAACAAAAAAGCTGCTGTTACTGGGTTTTATTTTAGATGGTTTGTAAATTTCTTTGATTCTATAGTTTTTGTTCAACAACACCCTTTAGCAACAATGGAGATAATCCAACAGTTTCTATCTTTAATAGAATTATGTCTTGGGTGTCTATCATGTATTACACATGAGCACTGATGTATGCATTTTCAGGCCATAGTTGTGCCTGTGTGCAATAATTGTAGGGAACAAATACAAGTATACTGGAATAAATAAGAATCTGCATACAATAATCCAGTTTGGAGACTTTGATGTGTACCAGCTTTGACATCATTCTGATGGAATCTATACAATGACATCAAAGATAGTGGGTATTTACTTTCACTGAGGAGTAACAAAGCTTTCCCTTTTGACCTAGATGTATGAGAAAGTCATATCTCGTGTAAATTGTTTACTGATGACCTCTTCAACAGGCACATTATTATCTAGTTACTTAACCTCTGGATAAGAATCTTAAAGGGACAGAAACATACTTTGATTAATATAATTTTCATGGATTTACAGTCCATATATATATCCAACATTAATTAGTGGTTGCATGGGGGTTTATAGATGGGGTGAGTGGTATATCTGTAACCCTGATGAAAGTTCTGTAACAGGGCTGAAACATTGGTCACTTTAATGAATATAATATATTCTAGTTAATTCTAATTCCCAATTTAATATTCAGTTCTAATTGCCATCTTCAAATGGCAGTACTATCAGGAAGAATAGTTTCTTATTATTTAACAACTAACTGGAGAGGGCTTGCCACTCCATTGTACCCTTGCAAAAAACTAGAATGAAGCATCAAAAAGGTAGCAGTATGGCACTGCTGAGGGCAAATCATTTCTGAAGTTGAATTACAAAGACCGTGATTTGCTCATAGCTTCAATACCAAAAAACATGTGTACTCAGGATCTCAGCTAAAATTTACTACCTTGTTGTAACTAAACAACATGAAGTATTTACTGGCTTGAAGTCAAATATCTTATATAGGATACAACACGGTACAAACTTTACAACTGTTATTATATGTGATGTAAGGACCATTTGTAAAAAGTAATCACACCCAAGCTGAAGGTTTTGTACCAAGCACTCATATTGACCCTTCAGTCAGATGAGTCTTTTTAAGTCTACCTGGCTTCCAAAATAGGCAGATGAGCGGGGGGTGCCCCTGCAGCCACTCATATAATCTCAATAATAAAGATAAAACAACATTTGAGTTGATGAAATATTGGCCACAGCTTTTTATTAAATATTCATAAACAACCATAACCAAATATGCAACTGCCGGGGGGCCCGGCAGGCACAAATTAAGGACAATTTGTAACAGGAGTCTCCTGCAGCTGGCCCGGCCATCAGCTGCAGGTGAGGCTGCTTAAAGGAATTGTTCAGTATATAAATAAAAACTGAGTAAATTGATAGCATGTGCAAAATGAAAAATGTTTCTAATATAGTTACATAGCCAAAAATGTAATGTATAAAGGCTGGAGTGACTGGATATGTAACATAATAACCAGAACACTACTTCCTGCTTTTCAGCTCTCTTGGTTTCCACTGATTGGTTACCAGGCAATAACCAATCAGTGACTTGAGGGGGATCATATGAGTCATTTCTGTTTGCTTTTGAATCTGAGCTGCATGCAAAGGTTCAATTGCAAACTCACTGAACATTTATGTCCCATCTGGCCCCACTTAATTAGGCACTGACTAACTCAGAGTTTAGAGAGCTGTAAAGCAGGAAGTTGGGTTCTGTTCTGTTAGACAAATAGTTTCCACATCCGCTGTCAGGTGTTGCCAAACTGCCATATACAAGCTGTGACTATAATACATTGCAACTGTATAAAAAGTAAAACAGTATGAACTATAAACACATGAGATAATAACATAAACAAAGGTGGGTGGGGGAATGAAGTTGAAGAGTTGTGTCCCTGGGGAGAGACACTGACAACTGAGCAAAGTTGCAAGGGGAAGGGAGTGGTAAGGTTAGGGGGTTGTCAGGTAACCAACAATACTCCCATCTCACTGCCCGGCAGTCATGGCCCTTCATCCCCCCACTCAGGTGTTGCTGGGCAAACTTTCATGATGACATTGTTTAAAAGTGAAATCAGTTAGTTTGTATTTAATTTTTGAAAAACTTGCATTTGGGTCAACCCTACCTTAGGCAAACCTCATCAAAATGAAGTCTCATCTGAAAATGTAATGCTTCATTGTGCATCTTGTGCAGTAGCGCTTGTGTGTATGATTGAGTGCCAAACTGCCACATATTAGACAATTTGTGCATGACCCGCTAAATGACACTAGACAGATTTAAAAGAAACACACTTAAAATGATGAAACAACCCAATCAACTAAAAAACACATTTAAAAAGTTGTTGCACTTAAAAACCCAATTGTTTTTTTTGAATGAATATCTTCATATAAGGGTACTGGGCCAAGATGGCAGGGGTAGGTAGAAGAGGCTCCTGCCTGAAAACAGTTTAGCATTGTCCTAGCCCGATTATAGGCACAAAAACTTTGATATTCATAATTAATTTGAATGTTAAAATATTTCAAAAAAGCATATACTTTCTAATTATCTTGTAATATGTTTTACAAGATCATGCCTGTTAAACTGGAATAACAAGGTGCGTAGCCTGAGCATTTTGTTTATGATCAGTAAATGACATTTGAACTTGTGATATTTTTCATGTAAAAGTTGTATGCTGCTTCTGCTTTGAAGATTTGTTTAACATTCATTTGTGTAAGAAATTCTATGTGCTGGGTGTGAAGTTTCTATTGAACAATATGTACTTTTCTCCTTCAGTGAAACTCTCGCATCACAAAAAATGTGCTGAAAAACATGCATGCGAACATGTGTAGTATGTTGCAATTTTTCTATTTTCTGCCAATTTTTTTTTCAGTTGCTCATTACTTCCATTGACCTAGTCACAACATTGCTGTATAATCCATTAAATCCTATTAGTTATCATCCTCAAAAAACACTTTTTAAAATTAACATGGGCTTAAATACTGGAACACAGTTTCCATCTGGAAAAATCCACTCTAAATAGGAAATGTTGTTGTATTTGGGGGCAGGTTGCACCCTTACACCGCCCATTTAAATTTCTTTGGGTTCCAAAGGTTTTGTACAATGCACCAATACCTCATTAAACAGAATGGTGTATTACTGACAAAACCGCCAAAATTATTTGGACAAAAAAAAACAGTTATCAGATTTGATGTTCAATTGATGTTCAAGAACTTGTCAGTCAAGAAAGTTTTAATAAATCAGAAAACAGATCTGTATACAGTGTCGGACTGGCCTGGCAGGACACCGGGAAAATACCCGGTGGGCCCTGACCTGAATACCCGCCAGAGCCCTCTCCAGATCTCCAGAAAAAAGGGTTTTTTTATGAGCAGCACCATCTGCGCACTGGCTTCTGCGTATGGCTTGGCACCAGGCGCCTTCACACAGGCGCAGAGCCTTCATGTGCACGCACTCCGCGCATCACAGTAGGGGGCCGGAGGGGGGCCCTGGACAGTAGTCGCGGTGGGCCCCCAGGCCCCCCAGTCCAACCCTGTCTGTATAGATCTTCTGAATTCTCCAGTTTGATCTATGATTTAATTTTAAATAATAAAATTTTGTAAATATCACAATCGATTACAGTTGCCCATAGTTAATGACATAAAGATTGCAGCTGTTTCAGATGTATTTTTTATACTGGTTTTCAATTGGCAGTGCTTGTGTCTCAAACTTCTGCAATATTCATACTTCAGCAAATTCTACACCAAAAATTATAATTCATGATTTCTACTATATAGTAACGTTAAAAATGTCTAAAATGCTCAAATGAAATGAAATCCTTTTTTTTTCAGTAAAAAGAAAAGGCCCCTTTAACAGATTATGACTACTGTATAAAAGAGCAGAAAAAAATGTTCTCACCATCATGAATCATGTATTCTCTATTTTAGTGTCAGTGGTGCAGTTGTCCACGGGAAATTTTTGTGTAATTTGTGCCTTATGTACCTAGTATTTTCTCATAAAATTCAAAGCTAAGTGTTTTCCCAGAAAGCTTTGTAACCTGCTTGTGACCCAGATAAAGCTCCCTCGGTATCACCCCTTGCTCTTCTTGCGCAAACACAACACACTTGGTGAGTAGGCTTTACCTGTCTGAACAGGTGTCGGCCTCTGCCTCACTTTCTTTAGAGGTGAATGAAAGGTCAGAGCCCTCCTTCCCCTTCTGTCACAGAACTGCTTTTAATAGTAACACGTGTGTTTGTTGTTGCATGGAGGGAATTTCTGCCAGTGTAGCTTGGAATCTTTTCCTTTTCTTCTAAATCTATTTATTTACTATATGTAGAGCTTTGTAGTGTGAATGCTTAGTAATTTGCCCCATGCATAATGTATTCCGTGAGCCAAATTTCTGGCCTGACACGTGCAAAAACGAACCTGGTACAGAAAACTTAAAATGGCTTTGCTACGTATAAACCAATGAACTCATTTTACAAATTTTACAACAGATAGCAGGGCTCATTTTCTATTTTATGCTTTAGTGTTAAATGTTAAAACTGGCATATATATATATGTGTGTATGTGTGTGTGTGTGTGTGTATGTATATATATATATTTATGAGTCAGTCCTTCACATAGAGGCATATACCTCCTAAGCCCTCATCATATGCAGGGTCTGCTTCCTCTATAGTTGCACCCATGGCCAAAATTCAAAAATGATGCAGCTAACTGTGATATGCTATGCTAGTTGCACCTTACAATGTGCACCCACGTGCAACCCAACTCTTGGCCCTTTTCTATACAACATTGACGAACACAGGCAGTGCCACATACAGAGAGAGGTGAAACTCTATTCTGAGAGTGCAAAAACTGCTGATATCGGTCCTTTAGACCGATTCGGAATCTTCTCTGACCATGTGTGGGGGTTTCCAACAAGTCTCCCCGATCGATAACAGGCGAATAATTGTCCTGATAATAATCGGGCAGGTTTGATTTTTCCTGTGATCAAGGACCGCATCCAATAGTTGATGCTGTCCTATGACCCATCTGTGCCATTTCCTTCATTGTAATCCAATTGTTTGGCCCTAGGGCAGAACTTTGGTCAGTATATCTGGTTAAGATCCAAACTAGAGAGATCTTATCGTGTATGTACCTTTATAGGCACCTTTGTTCCATGCAAATTGCAAGTTCCATGGGTTCAGGATACACACTCATTTTATGTTCTTTGCACTTTGCCTTATTTTTTGGTTAATGAGGATTGGAGTGTTTTGGTCACAGTGATTCCATGTCCCAGACTCTATAGAGAGGAAGCTAGTAGATTGCTAATAGCAACCTCTTAAGTGAAGCAGGAGAGCCCTGCCAACCCCAGTTTTCAATTAAGCCTTTTTGGGGCCCCATCATTTTCTGCTGCTGGACTGACAGTGATCCTACACACAGCAGAAGCTGTTATAAAAACACAGTACAGATAGGGAGAAATAGTATGAAATGGCTATTAATTATTTTTTTTTGCTCCAAAAGTGACATCAATGTCATTGCGCATGCATGTGCCTATACGCATGCCACGAGCCGGAGCATGCTGCAAGCCGACTGGTCAGGGAGTCTCCGCACCTGGAGATAAGAGTGTATGCCCAGGCCTGTGACAAATTAGTTCACTAACTGTCAGGTGGGATCTTTCTGGAACATGAAAGTTAACAATCTTGCCTGACTACATCAGACACTGCAGCATCTTGCCCATTGATATGAATTGACTGCCAGTGGGATATAGCATTTTTATTGGCCAGAGTTCTTCGCCCGCACTGTGTGTCCTGTGATCAGATCATGTCTTAGCATGACCTGTAAGTGCTTTGTGTAAACACATTCCCAGTCATTTCATCATTGCCAAACTATTGCTTGCTGGCAATTCTAGTTTCAGCAACAGCTGCCAGAGAAATGCTATGGAGCATTCCTATTATGCGGTGAGGGGAAATGGGGACAATAAATATTCATTGGGCAAAGCTGCCCTCATTGCAAACTTTCTAATTTCAAATGGCACTGTTTCTTACAAGTAATTTCTGTGTATGCTTTAATATGTGTCCTTTGATTTTGTAGCCATTCTAACCCTGCTTGATAAACAGCTTTCTTTACAAGAGCAAAAGGATGTGCAAACATTTTTACAGTGATTACACACATACATAACTAAATATTTCTGACTGTAAAATGATTTAAGGCATGCACCTGATCTGACCTGGTCACTCCCAGTTATGCCCAGTCACTGACCCACCCAAACGTTACCCATTTTGGTTAAGCCTCATTCTTTTTTCAGATCAATGAATCAGAAGTCTTTCTGATTGGGACCTTTGAAAGGCCAATGAAATACCTAATTTTGCATCACTGAATCTTTTCTCTCAAGTTTTTGCAGACACAGCATGCAAGTATGGACCTGCTTGAGCTAGACAAGCTCAGTTTCATCTTACCAGAGAAGATTCAGTGGCAAAAGATGGCATCTCCCCACTGCACCATCTTCTTTTTTCAACAGATAAGAAGATGAATCAGATTTATGGAGAAAACTGGTGTGGTTCAGGTGACAGTAGGGCCACCGGGAAATAATAGCTTTCTTGCTTTGTTCTCCTTTAACTGTAAGTTTGGTGAATTGCCATCTCAATTTTTTGTGATTGAATAATTGGACAGGAGTCAAATTTAGTCATGGGTGAATCTGACCCATTTTATAAGTCTATGTGCGTTTTCTTTTTTTAGCAAAATGTGGAGAAATAAATAAATAACTCACCTAGTCAGAACCCATATTCTGTAGAAAGGTGTGTTTTGGTTTTATTATAAGTTATACACACTGTGGCAACATTGTTTTAATAATGATTATATAATATCTTTAGCTGTAGATAAATAATGTTGCGTACCTTTTCATTATCATGTAGATAGGGTTCAATGAGTAGACATTTTGCTAACTCTGTATGTATTAAAACGTGTTAGTTACTTGTTTATTTGAATTATATAATGGGCTAAGGAGGCATCATATGCTTATGCGTTGCCTTTTCAAAGCTGTGTTAAACTAATTTACTGCTGGGCTTGATAAAGGGAGTGGCATATCCCAAAACTTTGCCATTTTATTTTACTATGTATCAGGTTCATAACTATACAGGAAGCAGACCCTATTTTCACAGGGCAGCCTGCATGGTCTACTGCAACACATTGTTACGTGCTAGTGCAAGAGCAGAAGGGAAATGGGGGGATCAGGGTTGCTGTGTGCGTCGGGGTCCTCCAAAGTTTTTTTTGGGGGATGGCAGCAAAAGTTAGTTATGCATTGCTATTTATTTTTATTCTGTTCATATATTTTTCTATTTTTGATAATAGAGTGGTGTAATCCCCCTTGGTACATGCAATTTTTTACATTTCTTTTAATAGTTATGCTGCCGTATTTGCGATCTGAACTCTCCACTTTCCATTGTGCTCTAATTTATCTTCCTTAAGAGCTATTTACAGAATCATGACTATCTAAAAGTAAAACAAAGTAAGAATGTTTAAAATAACATGTTTATAACTTTGCTGGAATGTCTTTTTTTTAACAGGTTAGTTGGAATATTGGCTGGGAAATAGTTCATCTATGTAAATCAGTGGCTTTGAACAATGAAATTTTAGTTTTGAGGGAACGATATATAACCCTTTCCAACATGAGTTCAGTGAATAGGGGTTGTGCTGAATATACTTTTTTCCTATTGTTTTAATTAAGAAACATTTATGGTTTTTGTTATTTCCAATATATATTGGAATTACCAGTCCACTGAGATGCCCTTTGAGAAAGGAACTGCTCAAATGCTGCAATTTAGGGCTAAATTACATGGGAGATTTTGATCAGATTTTGTTGGTCAGACTTTATCTGACCTCCAAAATCTTGTCATGCTACAGCACGCTAGATCACAAGATTTTGTGGGATGCTACAAAAACTGATCCCTCCTGCTATTATGTAAGCAAAATGGTGTGTTTTTCTTATCATAAGGCAAATCTTCCATTTAGTTTACACATCAAATTTTCTATCAGACCCACAAAACTGCATCCGACTTGTAGGATGTGACCTGTTGATTTGACACCATCCTACAAAATCTCTTATGTATTTTAGCTCTTAGGTTCAGGGCACACAGGCAGACTCGGGGAGATTAGTTGCCCGGCGACAAATCTCCTCTTCTTCGGAGTGACTAATCTCCCTGAACTGCCTCCCCTGCCTTCCTGCCGGCTAAAATGTAAATTACCAGCGGGATGGCACATGGAGCGATTCGTTTTCTGAAGTCGCCTGAAGTTTCCTGGTCAGTGTCACGACCGGCACCCAATACCAGAACAAGTGCCAAGCACCCTGGTCTCGGCTCGGCTTCACCAGTAGTGTGACCACCGTTGGGCAAGGCGAGATGTTCTGGCTGGCAAAGGGGCACGGCTGTTAGGAAAGTCTTTTTGGGCCGAAGGTCACGGTACAAAAGGATTAGGCAGAAGGATGGTCAGACAGGCTGGGTCGAGGCAGGCAGATATCAGAATCGTCAGGCAGGCAAGGGTCAAACCGGGTTGTCAATCAAGGGGTTAAGCAGGAAGGGTCAGGATACAGAGTTCAGAGTAGTCAGGATACAGGCAGGATTACTGTGTCCGAACGGAATGTGAGGGTCTCCAAAAATACTAAAACAAATGTAAAAAAGTAGAAAATGTATTAGGAAATGAGGATTCGTACAATTTTCGGACCATGTGTGGAGAGTCCCACCATTTCTTGGGCCGCAGAGATCGGTCGTTTGGTCGCTCGGACAGGTTAAAAGATTTCTGTCGGCTACCGATAATTTCTCTGCATGTATTGCCGATCCTACGATTTTCAGTGGGAGACTGTTAACAGCTTTTTTCGGACATAACTTTCATACGATTGCTGTCAAGGGCAGAACTCCGGCTTATCTGTTCTTTAACTACTGTATTTGATCTGAATGGTTAGTGGCAGGTTGGGAGATGGGAGGAACGATCGGATCTTTGCATCTATGGCCAGCTTAAAGGGATACTGTCATGGGAAACATGTTTTCCCATGTAATAGTGCTGTTCCAAAAGAATTTTGCACTGAAATCCATTTTTCAAAAGAGCAAACATATATATTCAGTTTGAAAATCTGACATGGGGCTAGACATATTGTCAGTTTTCCATCAGCCCCCAATCATGTGACTTGTGCTCTGATAAACTTTAGTCACTCTTTACTGCTGTACTACAAGTTGGAGTGATATCACCCTGTCCCTCCCCCCAGCAGCCTAACAACAGAACAATGGGAAGGTAATGAGATAGCAGCTCCCTAACACAAGATAACAGCTGCATGGTAGATCTTAAAACAACACTCAATAGTACAAGCCAAGTCCCACTGAGACTGATTCAGTTACATTAAGTAGGAGGAATAACAGCCTGCTACAAAGTTGTTCCATCCTAAAGTGCAGAGTTTCAGAAAGTTATTTCTTAATAAAGGCTTTGTGATTTTAAAGTTTAATTTGTCTAGGTGTTTTTTTTCTATGTATACTAACAATGTTTTGATGCTACTGGTCTTTTAACTAAGTATGTTATTGAATGGCTAACTCTAAGCAACTTTTCAGTTGGCCTTTATTTTTATTTTTTATCTTATTTTTATAGTTGACTTATTTGCCTTCTTCTGACTCTTTCTTGCTTTCAAATTGTGGTCACTGACCCCATCTAAAATGCTCTGTAAGGCTACACATGGCCCGCTCCTATTCGTATTCCAGTCTCTTATTCAAATCACTGCAAACGCAATTAAAATAAATGCATGGTTGCCAGAGTAATTTGGACCTAGCAAACAGATTGCTAAAATTGCAAGTTGGAGCGTGTCTGATTAAAAAGCTAAATAACTCAAAAACCACAACTAAAAACTGAAAACCAATTGTCTCAGAATATCAACTTCTACATCATGCTAAAATCCAATTTAAAGGTGAACAACCCTTTAAAGACATTGCTATTCTATTTTTGTGAGACTGAAGAACAGTGAAAAACTGAATGCATTTAGTCAGCATATTTCCTCAGTAGCACAATTCCATTTACTGCCCAATTTATTCAAAGTGTCTTGTCTACAGTTTACAACCAGGTAGAATCCTTACTGCTTACAATCTTTAAATAGTACAATTGCAATTGTAAATCTAAATTACACTTAGCCGTATAATGCAAGTTTTATTGTCATATACTCCAAAAAGGAAATAAACCAAAAAAGTCTTTGTCCTTTTCAAAGAGCAATACAAGATGCAATATAGTACTTTGTGTGTTTGATTTGAACAAGCTTTTAGCCTTGATGGTAGTGGCCCCAGAGGTTTTTTTTGTCATTAGAGTAATATCACTGCGGAACACTTCCCAGTGGCAATTAAATACCAAGATTAGCCACTTGAAAATATCAAGTGTCTCTTGTTTACTCAACAGTTTACAAGAGTTGAAAATAAAAAAAAGAAACAAAGCAGTAAAATAGCTCAACTATTTTGTGTTAATGCAACAGTTCTAAATGAGTAAAAATGATGAGATAATTAATTGCTTTATCATCTAAAAATACAAATTCTCTGCTATTAACCTGTCTGCTCACACTGGGTACATTTTGGCCTGAAAACTTGTTTGTTTACTTAAAATCAAACCTATTTTTGCACTTACATGGGTCTATCAGTGCTGGTGGAATAGGGGACAGGTGAAAGCAGATTAACATTTCTCCACTTGCATAACTACGCTATAGGGCAGATTTACTAAGGGTCGAATTTCGACGTTAAAAAAACTTCGATATTAGATCCTCGAATTGAAATCCTTCGAATATCGAAGTCAAAAGATTTTTCACCAAATTTATCGTTCGAACGATCGAAGGAGAATCAAACAATTCGAAAGAATCTTTATTCTATTTTGTTTTGTTATCCAAAATGCTTGGAACCTGGGATTTTCCAAATAACAGATTGTTCCATCATTTGAATCTTTAAACTTTTACTCTACCAGAAAACCATGAAAACATTAAATAAACTCAATAGGTTGGTTTTGCTTTAATAAGGATTCTTTGGGGCACATTTACTAAAGGGCAAATTGAGTTATTTTTGTGAAAATTCACCAAAATGACAATTCGCATCAACACCTATTTTGATATCAGTCACATAATATCCTGTACTAAGACAAGAGCTGCCGTTTTTTTCATATATGAGTGTGGGATTATGTTTATAAATTGTTAATGTTAAATATGTGTTGTTTAAATTTTTTAACCGTTTGAAGCTCATGCCACTTTTGTTTCAGGGTAGGCTCTTTTGTAGGACAAAAGAGTATTTCTTTTGTCTTTGTTTTGCTTCTTTGGACATTTTAATTAATACGTGGCCACTTCCACCAATTTCACCAACATCACTAATAAAGATAAGCATATTACTTTTGTGTAGCTGCCATATTGAAATGAAAGTAAGCGTAAGTATGTTAGCAAAGTTTCTGATGAATTTTCGCTATCGAAAGTTTATGGCGCAAATTCACTAAGCGCCGAAGCGCCAAACGCTAGCGTTAATTCGCTAGCGTTTGGCATTTTTCATTACTGCGCAAATTCACTAACAAATGCTGCCGTATTTTCGCTAGTGTTACTTCGCATACTTACGCCAGGCGAATTTTCGCTAGCGACGTAACTACGCAAATTCACTAACTTGCGCAGTGTACTGAACGCTACCTTTTACGCTAGACTTCCTTTGCCACCTCAGACCTGGCGAAGCGCAATAGAGTAGATAGGGATTGTTTCAAAAAAAGTCAAATTTTCCCAAAAAACGCTGGCGTGTTTTCTACATGATGGGTGGTAGGCTGAAAAAGATCGAAAATATTTTTGGGGCTCCCCTCCTTCCCCCCTACATTTCCTGACTCATGGCAACTTACCTAGACAGTGGGCACATGTGTAGGGCAAAATAAAAATTTTATTTGCTGATTTGAAGGTTTTTCTAGGCATTTGTAGTGCTAATACGTGTTCCTCCATTGAAATTTGAATTTCGCGCCGTATGCAAATTAGCCTTCGCTAGCGTAACTTCGCTTTACATAGCGAATCAACGCTAGTGCAACTTCGCAACCTTGCGCTACCCCTGTGCGCAACTTCGGATTTTAGTGAATTTGCGGAGCGCTGGCAAATCTACGCCTGGCGAAGTGCGGCGAAGTTGCGCCTTGCGCAACTTCTCATCTTAGTGAATTTGCCCCTATGAGTTTTTGATATCTTCGGGGCATCCTAATATTGTTGAATATCACCATGGTTCATATTGGCTTACCAACAACCTTACAATGTTTCAGTTTGTTAGTTTTGGGAGGTTATTTACTAAACTCCGAATGCAAAAATCCCGAAAAATTTTTGATATTTTTTTTATATAAAATCAGAATTTTTAAAAATCGCAATTTTTTCAGAATTTATTAAACATGGATGGAAAAAGTTAGAATCTGAAAATCCAGCATCTCAGACCTGTTGAGGTTGCATATAAGTCAATGGGAGAAGTCGAAATTATTATTTGATGTGCGCTGGGTTTCGTGAAAAAATCTGAAAAATTGTGAAAATCTGATTTTTTTTCCTGCAAAGCAAATTTTTGGGAAAATGTTATGATAAATAAGAGTAAAAAATCCAAGCGGATTTGATTGGAGTTTGTAGCAAAAAATGTTGTGATAAAATCGGAATTTGATAAATAACCGCTTGGTGTTTTTACACTGAATTCGAATTTTCTGCACTGCCCATTAACTTTTATTTTATATGATCCTCATTGCTTTGACTGTAATTGTCTATCACTTGAACAGTAACAGGGTAATGTAATAAAAGTACCAAAATTTGCTTCTGGGCTAGTTGCAGAACCAACAGGTAGCATTTACGGGTCAGCTGTTTGAAAACAAATATCTGATTGGGTAAACTTTTAGTACATTAACCTTCCTTTTCAAATTCACACACGCTACACAAGCACACAAAGGTCAAATACATTAAGAGCCAATTAACCTGCCTGTTTGTTTTTGTAGTGTGCAAGGAAACCAGAGTACTTAGATGAAATTCACACAAGCAGGAAGAGAATATACTAACTTTTAGCAGATATTTCCAAGTCAGATTTTAACACAAGACCCCAATACTGATACCCATGCCTCACTGTGTAACCAGGCCCAGATTTGTGGAAAGGCCACCTAGGTCCGGGCTTAGGGCTGCATGATTTTAGGGGGACGACAAGCTGCCCAATCACACCCACATTGGTTCAAAAACACTGGGGATGTTCTGGAGATACAATCATTTTTTAAATTCCCATGCGCCAATCCCCATTGCTCCAGTCCAGATGATGAAAATTTGCACGAATAAAGGGGAGGGGACAGGGGCGACGCACAACAGTGGGCCTAGGGGCGCCCACTACATAAATCCGGCCCTGTGTGTAACAATATTATTTTATTATTGGTTGCATTTATTTTTCATGTATTCAGATTTCCCCAGTGCTTTGTTATTATGACAGTGTCCTGGTTATATCACTATTATTGCACAAAATGTAATGTAAAGCTTCCACTGAAGAAGACCCATCAGTATCAAGATTCCTTGACATTAATTAATATCTAATTGGATCGACACCGGTGGTATTGAAACAAATAGGTTTAAGTACTAATGATAGGTGCTGGAGGTGTGAGAAGGCCCAAGGTACATTATTACATTTCTGTAATACTCGTGCCCATTATTGATACATTTCTGGAACACTGTTTTAGCCATTTGTGAGGAAGTTACAGGAGTTTTATTATTATTATTATTATTATTATTATTGAACCCAGCATGTATCCTATTATTCCATGGTTTAGAAAGAACTAAAAGAGGGAACTAAAAGAGATATTTTGTTATATTTTTATAAGTCCCTTATACCTTTACATTGGAGAGATAAAAACCCACCTACGGTGGAAAACTGGGTATCTGTAGTTATAGAGATAAGTCAAATGGAGGAACAACGTTTAATAATAAATATGCAGATTTTTCAGAAACATGGATATGGATACTTAAAAAGTAATTTATTATTCACCCATTGGTTGAAACTTAGTATATATAGCTAGTTGTTATGTGTTAAGCTTTAGACTGAAAAAGGTAGAAATAAATCTTGAATAAATGATATGGAGATATCGTAGCCCAGATGAATGCTTAGCAAATTGCTAAGCTTATATGGTATCATTGAACAAGTACAGATACTTTCTATTTTTGTATTTATTTTGATGTTTTTACAGGATATATAAATGTTAAAATCATGAGAATTGTAATACTGTCAGAGAGATGTTTATATCTATATTTCACCATGCATGTATGTAAATATAAAACAAAATAAAGAATTTAAAAAAAAAAAAGATTCCTTGAAGTGAAAGCTTTATATTAAATTTAGCTGTATATGTTTTTTTTCACCAAAGGCAAAATAAGACATGATTCATTGATTTTGCCTATATTTTGCCTATATACATCTATGGCTTCATATCTAAATTTACATGGTTGTGGTCACCTTTGCTTGGTTGACTTTGATCTCTTACAGTTTTTCAAATATCCGTCAGTGTAACACTTGATTTGATGTGAAAAACGTCTAAAAAAGCTACAGATAGTATGAAACACTAGACGGGTTATTTACGACTACATCATCATTTTTTAAAATGTCCCCCATCATGCTACCATACATTTGTGGCTATATTTGGCAGCAGAGATTAATTGAAATATGGTACCCCTGTGCTTTGCTATTTTCTCAAGTGCAAAGGCCTGTTCTGCACCAATCAGGTAGGAGAGGGAGCAGGCAGAGGGCCATGCCTAAGGCAGGGTCAACCAAGTGCTGGCAAAAATGTCAGGTTGTACATCTTAGTTTTCATCTAGTAACACGTGTTGAATTCTGTGGCGACCTCTGGTACAATTGCACTAAAATTTTGGAAGAAATTATGCTTTATGTTTGGATAAAACAATTGAGCTAATTTATTTATTTTGCTCCAATAGCAAATCAGGCCCAGGATTTGCCATTTCTAGAGGAAGATAGATCTTCTGTTCACAATTCCACATTTATTTGAGAAATAACAGAAGTTCAAAATTAAAATAATTTTATAGTTGGACTTGGTTGCAGTGACAACCTGATTTTCCACTATGGCTGTATTTGAACTTGTTTGTACTTTTTTTTTAAGGGTAACAAAAGGCTCCCATTGTATTGTTGTTCAACTGCAGCAAACCCTGTTGTGTAAACTGTATGATTTTTTTTTCTAATTGTGCTCTGGGCTTGCTCAACAAAAGCACTAAAGATTTCTCGCTTGCCTTCTTACAAATGAACCATGAAAGATCTACATGATGATTAGCTGTTCAGCTCAATCCTTAGTGTTTCCTTACAGAGACATATTTGTGTTGTTGGTAGATTAATGCAATTTGACATAATTTCAGTCACACTTTTTAGCAACAGAATGTCAACTTACTCACAGTATTGTATCTTTTTAATATTTTTTCAATGGTTTACATGTCAAGGCACATTTTTGTTAAAGACAAATTGTATGTATTTTCTTTATTGTGCCTTATTTAGAAGAGTATTTCTTGCATACAGATTTGCATATAATACATTTAAAGGGGGATTTAAACAGCGGTGCTGCTGCCTTCGAAGCAATCTGAGATTCCTGCTTTGGGTGGCAGCGCCCATTGGGTTACCAGGGGTAACAAATCCTCTCCTGATAACTTTAAGAACCAAAATTAAAATTTTTATATCGGAATTTAGGCAACTGCACACTAGCAATGTGGCCACTCCTTACTCCCCGTCAAATATACTGTATAAGGATATTGAGACAAATTCCTTTTTTTGTTTAAAAGTGGAAAACATTTTTTATTAGCTTAATGCACAAAATGTCTCAACGTCCATAAAGGGGTCGTTCACATTTAAATTAACTTTTAGTATGATATAGAAAGTGATATTCTGACTCAATTTGTAATTCGTTTTAATTTTTTATTATTTGTGTTTTTTGAGTTATTTAGCTTTTTATTCAGCAGCTCTCCAGTTTGTAATTTCAGCCATCTGGTTGCTAGGGTCCAAATTACCCTAGCAACCATGCATTGATTTGAATAAGAGACAGGAATATGAATAGGAGAGGCCTGAATAGAAAGATATATTTGTGGCCTTAGAGAGCATTTGTTTTTAGATGGGGTCAGTGATCCCCATTTGAAAGCTGAAAAGAGTCAGAAGAAGACGAAGGCAAATAATTCAAAAACTGTAAAAAATAAATAATGAAATGAATTAAAAAGTTGCTTATAATTGGCCATTCAATAACATACTAAAAGTTGCCTGCCCTATGCTCCTTGTGGGTGCCATACTCTGCCTGTCCTATGCTCCCTGTGTGTGCCACACTCTGCCCATCCTATGCTACCTGTGTGTACCATACTCTGCCTGCCCTATGCTCTTTGTATGTGCAATACTTTGCCTGCCCTATGCTTCTTGTGTGTGCCATCCTCTGCCTGCCCTATGCTGCCTGTGTGCAACATTCTCTGCCTGTACTGTGTGTGTCATACTCTGCCTGCCCTATGTTCCCTGTGTGTGCCATTCTCTGCTGCCCTATACTCCCTATGAGTGCCATACTCTGCCTGCCCTATGCTCCCTGTGTGTGCCATACTCTGCCTGCCCTATGCTACCTGTTTGTTGACAGTGTCTTGAGATCTACTGATTACCAGCTAAAGGTCTACTGACAGATCCCGATCTACCTTTTGGGCACCCCTGTTCTAGCCCCATACACCTGTGTATGACTACTTTTAGTCTTGTAGACTGGTCCTACAAACTGCCAAATGCCACTAGTGCTGGAGAGATAAGTGTGCAAATGTGATACAAACAGATTCTCTACTACTGGTCATATATGTTGATGGCAACAGCCTGTTTTTCTGTTTATAACTGCAGTAAGACGAGCAACAGCTCTTTATCTCCTCCCCAACTGTCGATGCATCATACACTAATCAGCATGGCGAATAGAAAGAGGAAGTTTTTCAGACTACAAGTCATCTGCACATCAATGGAATCAAAACTGACCTAACATACATGTCCATACAATCAGGCAGTATGGTCAAAATTGGACTAAACTGTCTGACCAAATATAGACATGTATGGCCATATTAACATCTAAGATTTCTGTTTTCTTCTCTTCTTCTTTTTGCTAGTTACTTTGTATGTTTTCTTATATTTAGTTATCATTTAAATCTTCATATCGTTTGTACAATACCATTTCCATTAACAAGCCATTCTTAATGCATACAAATATTTTAGTTAGGATTATGACTTTTAAAATATGCAGCATCTATGAGACTTCAGCCCCATAAAAGTGTGAGCTTGAAATAGTCTCACACTATAAAATAATTTGTTTGCATTGTAAAACTGGATTGGCTATAATTGAACTTTGCAAAGTACATCAGTTATTGTCCTCTTAATATGTCCATGGCAGGTAGGGAGTAGAAAAACAAGTTATGCATGAGGCCTAGGACTAGGAAACCATTTTTCATTTCTAAACATGAAAACAATCTAAATTGTAAACTGCACGAGGGGCCCAGGTATAAATATTGACACCAAAGGTGTGGCATGGGTGAAGTTTTTATGAATTCATAAACTAAAGAATGCACATGCCCTTTACCCTACCATAAATGAGCAAAAAGCGTATTAAACAAATTAGCAACTTGAATGTTTATCCATTGTTTATTTGTTTGTCTGTTTGTTTGTTTTCTTTCTAAATCATAAAAGATCATGCCACCAATAAGTATTAGGATTTTGTCAGTATCCAAAAAATATAACAATCTGAGCCTGTATTATTCTATCATCCAGTCATATTGTTATCAGAGACCCATCATTTTGCCCTTGCTTTAATAATGGAGACATCAAGGAGGGTGGTTTAAACTGACCCTTCCCTGCACTCTGAGTAGTACTTACCTGTCCTATATGGGACTATTTCCAAAAAATGATTGTAATAAAATGATGCTTTACTTTATGTTGTGTAATTCTACAAATTTGAACTTTGACAACTAGGTTTAAGATTTATTTTATTCTGTTCCTATTCTTCCCTTACTGACAGTTTACCCCTTCCATACCCATAAAGAAAATATGTTAAAGAGATTTAAGAAAATAAATATAATATCAAATATATGATAAACGATACACAATATTTTCTGTAGGGGCTGTTTTATAATAAAGTGTAAAGCCTACACAAAAATGCCATGTTTTGTTACTTAATGAAAAGTGGAAGTAAAAGCAAATAATCCACAGCAAAAAGATCCTGGAGATTGGTATAAGGGATGCAATTCACATGTTCACATGCATATACACAAGGTTCACATGCATATACAGTATATATATCTATATACAAGAGCAATTGTTTTTTATAAATACATAATTAAACATATACTATCCCTAACAGGATCTTGCATCTATTAAAGAGCAGGATAAAACTTTATGGTTCAGCTTAAAAATTGGTAGAAGACTCTCTTGGACATTTATAAACCATAAACTCTGTAACATTGTTGGTCAAGATTGTATTATGTCTGTTTTCCATCATGTAGCACCAACATTAAGTGCTCAATGCAAGCAAATCGCAAAGCCCCAATGTATGGGGTTAGTTCTCATACAGAGAATTTAAACAGGTTAATGTAAGGTGATCTAATGTAAGGATGTGATTTATATAATGGCACTGTCCAGTGCTATTTTGGGCAAATATCTCCAGTGCTTTTTCTCAGATGTTTATCTTTGTTGGCCACAACATGAAGCAATAGAGAACTCATGTGTAGACAGTGAGTGAATAGGTAAATATGGTCTAAGCCACAATATGACCCAGAAATATTTCTCGTTGATAACTTCCTTATTATATACTCATATATTTATGTATTTTAGTTTATAATGAAATTAGTATTGTAAGGGGTTGCTTTAATTTACAATATTTCACTTGAGCCCTGGTTGTGGCCTAGGGGTGCTGAAATTTGTAGTTTGTATATGTTCTGATTTTTCTAATTCTCCCTCAATTCATATGTAAGACAAAGATGTCCTACACTGCTGGGGCCTCTCTAATTTTAGTCTTTTATGTTTCATTATGTGAGCTAATATACCGGCCACAACGGAACCGGTGACAGATATTAATATATTTGTCTGTAGCACATGAAAAATGTACATTATTATTTTGGAGCTACCATTTTTAGTGGCTACTTCAAGAAGTAAAATAAACATTTGAAACAGATTGTATGATAAGAAATCACCTTTTTTGTTCTTCATTCTATGTTGGCACATCAATCATTTTTGGTTCATTGCTTAGGAAAAAATCCAACACAACCTCTGAACTTGTGGTTTGTTCAGCAGACTATGTAAAAATTCTCAGCAAATTATTTAACCCCCTTTAAATACTCCCTCTTAAACTCTATAGTCTTGTATTGCTTTTAGAAAGATGATTACATATTCTTCTACCTTGTTTATGTTGCCACGTGCCTTTTTCCTACAATTTCTATTCATGTTTTATTTTTGACTAAAATCTCAATCAATACAACATAAATTAATAGTATCAATGTGCACCCACTCAAGGTTAGAATAAACGGAAGAATCATGACTTATAAAATATACCCCCAAATTATAATTATAATATATTTAAAATGCATTGGAATATAATAATAGTAATTGTTATTCTGCATGTTGTGGTTCATCATGCATACACTACCAGGTGAATTGCTTAAATATCAGACTATACCCATTGCCCCAAAGCGCTTGTAGTAAATAAGATGCTGAGCAACATCCCATCATCAGTGGGCCACTACACCTTGGTTTTTTCGCAATGGATTGTTACTGATGACATATTAAGGAATGGCAAGATATTTGTTTTTTGTTTAAAATATAAAATTATAAAATTTATTAAAAATATATCTTATATTACTGTCACACAAAGCATATATATATACAAAAGCGGGCCTAATGTTGAAAATTGTTTCTAAGACAGAACACAGTCAGGAGCTGTAGTTAGAGCTCCTGTTTGTAAACCTACAGTATATGGATTGGTCTTCGGTTCTTACTGGCTAGTGAGCTCTGGGCAAATAGCATGACTGATACTAACCAAACTCATCCACAATGGTAAAATGCTTTAATTTTTCAATGTTTTCCCTTTAAATAAATTGAGAAAATGCAGTACAGTATTAATAGGAAATCAAGAAATGTGAAAACTCTGTAGGAGTTCAGAGCTAAGTTTCTGTCAGATTAAGAAGTAAAAGGCAAATAGCAGAACACATTTACTGAAAAACTAACTGCATTGCCGGTAAATTTGTAATACCGGCCCCAGCCTTGGCAGGTGTTTTACTGGCTGGGCCAGTAAAATACTGGCTGGGTGGCAACCCTAGTTGGGGATGAAGGGCCCCCTGATAGCCTCTTTGAAAGAGGCCCTGAGAACTTACTTCTTTGCTGCACCTTTTGGTCTGTGGGATTTAAACATGTGGCCTTTTCCTTTTTAGAATAGGGTATTTTTGCATCCCTTGTGCATGTGTGATTTGCTTTTGCACTCATGCACTTGGACATAAAAGCACTGACCTTGGGCTTTTAAATAAAAAGATCCCCATGTTAGTTAAGGCTGAAGTATTTGCAAGAGATTTCTCATCTGGGGGAAGTACAGATTTCCCTCACATCACATCACTAATCTGCTTTTGTGCCATTACTCTACTCTTGTACCATTGTACTTCACATTTTAGCTTATCTTCATATGGAAATAATAATCTGTAAATGTCTATTGTAAATGTAAATGTCTGTAACTTGTTTATGCCTAGTTTCACAGACGTTACTGAGTTACTGACACAGGTTGTACTCTTCCCCTTTTATGTAGTAAGAGGCACAGATGTGCAGGTCTGGACTGAGAATCAAAAATATGTACACAAAGGTCCAATCAGCCCACACGGAGGTCCAAACAGCCAGGGCGGAATTAGGGGTAGGCAGAAAAGGCATGTGCCAAGGGCGCATAGCTTGGGGGCGCCAGACGCTAACCTCATATGCAGCCTACCCCTTGTCCGGCAAGTGTTTCCTCTGTGAAAAGGGCCAAGTAGGTGTGCTCTCAAGTGAACATGCGACCTCGGTAGCGCAACAGTAGCGCATGCCCTCGGTTGTGCATGAACCTAAATGGATTGGTCTTGGTTGTGCATGCGCACTCGCGATATCGCACGTGCATATTCAGTTCCTCAAATTCCAGAGCTCTCCTGTAGTGTTATAATGATAATAATTCACCAAGGGCATTTACTCTGCTATTTAAATGTAAAAGTTTGATGCTTCTATTATGCCCAAAACAGAGCAGGATTGAGGTGTGAGATACTGATATTAGTAATTTCATATAAGTGTAAAGTTTGTACATATGTTAAAAAAAAAAACAGGAATTGAAAAATAAGCATCTGTTTTGAGGCCAGTTGCAGCACCATCCAAGGGGTTGGTGAGCAATATTTTGCTCAGGAGTCACTGGTTGGGGATAACTTCTCTAGATCATTGTGCAAGTATAACTTGGCGGGAATTTTAGGGCAGGTTTATCGAAATTCAAGTTCAATTCAAAGATGCTCCTTTTGCTTCAACATATTAGAGCCAGAAATCCTGTCTCTCTATATAAAGGATTTGTGTCACAGTGATTTTGTTTGTGCTGGAACCAGTTATTTGTGAGCTCTAATGCATCTGCTAGGAAAGGGAGACCTTGTTAGCATGTGCCCTTACCCTACAAGTTATGTTAGATCTAACAGCCAATCAAAGTCTGACACCCAACTCCTGTATAAAGAGAAACAGATGCTAAAAGGGGAGAGTGAAGAGTAACAGTAACAGAAACAGTACAGAATTTTATATTTTTATCTGATTAGATTAGGAAAGTTTTTTATTTCAGTATGATGAAGCTGATATCAAATTATCATTTTTGCGATAGCTCCCCTTTAAATAAAACATTGACATATAAAAGCAAGCAAGTTCCTGTAGTCAATGGTAGCTGTTTTTTCAAATTCCCAAGCTATTTTTCAAATTTCAAATTTGACTCATTGAAAATGAAGGGTAGAATGCCATTTTTTGCCCCACAGATCTGTTCTCCATAGCAACTAAGGCTAATAAATAAAAGCAGACAGGTGTTTATTTAATATTTGCACTTTACTTGAAACATTAGCTTTACAACAAATATAAATATGATTTTTTTTATAGACTGATTTAAATTTTGTACAAAAATAATACAATAATACAAATGATTTGAAGAGGAATATTCCTTTCCAAAAAGAGGTTACAACCTTTGGCAGTGGGGAATTTGAAGAAAGAATTTGTGAAATGGCTTTGGCTAAAATCTTGTCATTGGAAGCATGTATTACATGTATTTTTACATGTGTACATGTATTTTGTTTAAGCTGGGAAAAGTACATACAGTATGTCCATATGTGAATTAATACTGTTGCATGGCAGACACTACTTAATGCTCTATTGAAAATGTAAGTTGTTCGTATATACAATTACGCAGGCATGATCAAAAATCATTAACAAAGATAAAATAACACTGTTTAAATTATGCCTGCTCACAATACAGCTGTAAACGAATTAACCGTCACTTTTCCTGGAAGTTTATATTTGCAATTATGTCATTGATTTTAAGGCAATTGAAAAATTGAGTTAGAAATATTATGTCCTGTCAGTCTTATACAGGCAATGTTAAAATGGCAAAAAAATTATGATTGTCAGATAAGAGTATAATTAATAAATTGGAATAATTATGTAAACATTTTTTTCTTTCCATGAAAAGTCCTAGATTTGGTTTTTTTTCTTACTGTCAACAATTGCAGAAATGTTCTATCTCGGATGTGGTAAAATGGCAGCCTGTTCATAGCAGTGCCCTGTCATGATAAGATAAGCTATTTTATGGGAGCCCCATAACAACAGAGTGGGGTCCTAACTTTTGGTCTTCACGGTAGGTCTTCTATCCAATCTGCTGTATCATGGTCCAAGAGTATTTAGTTAAGCCTAAAAAAAAGCATACTGATACAGCTTGGCAAACTCATCAGCATCTATATGCATTAAATGAGAATTAATCTCATGAGCTGTGGCATGCTTTGTTTCGTGAAATAGGTTTACCTGGGTAAAAACATTCCCCATTAAGGAATCTCTATGTATTTGTTATTAAGCAAATTGGTAGTTGTGTGTTTCATGACTAGCAGATATTGGCAAATTGATCAGACTTATGAACTGTCGTGTTACTTCCTTAATTGTCTGGATAAATTTTACTATTATAATGCATGTACCAGCTACCTCTCATACAAACAAATGCAAAAAAAAAATATGTTTAAAACAGCCCATATTTTGTACATCCAGTGGGTGAAATGCTTTGTCCTCTTTTGGATCATTGACCTTTTTTGTTTAAACAAAAAAAAAAGCAAACAAACAGGCCCAAGCATTATTTTTTTTATAATATGTACAAAAAATTGCACTTTTTTACATTTTTACAATTATTCAACAAATTACCTTCTTATAAAGAAATATTTTGTTTCCATGTCTTAATAAAAAGATATTTACATTGGCTCAGTTCAATGTCTGCATAGATTTCTACATTCAGTTGTTTAGTTGTCCGTTTATCTTCAGTCATGCTTGGTTTTCCCACTAAAATTTGTTCTGTTTCCCAGTTGTTTGTTTAAATCATTTGGCCTTGAATGCTCTTCCTGGAAATACTGCAAAAGGGACTGCAATGCAAGTGTACTGAAGTACACGTGGTACATCCAACATTACAGGTCCATCACTAAAGGCCCTTTCTTATTATTCCTGTCAGCAGCAACAAGTAGCAGAAGACGTCAGGATGCAAAAATATAAGAACCCTTGAATATTGTTGTTCATCACCATGCTTGCAAAGGACACTGTAAGGGGGAGGAGAGGATATATATTCAGTTATAGCAGGTCAGCATAATTTGAGAACATTAGTTTATGGTACAGCTAGATACATTTTATTGGCAGTACTACCTGGTCATAAATGCTTCACATGTCCTATATGACATCTAGCTACAATAGAAATCTGTATGAATGTTTGACATACATAGTTTTAAATACCTGGAAAGAATTTTTTTTTCTACTTTTATTAGTTTAAAATAAGAGTATGGTATAGATCGGTCAGCAGTTCTAACTCTGCAACTACACAAATATACATAGAAAGCAAGCCGTGGCCTTGGAGACAATTTACCAGAGAGCAAATATTGTTAGACCAAGATAAGATGACGCCAGGAAGATCCTACAGACTGGTCTCAAAGTCATTAAAGGGCCAGGAGCATCAATAAGAGTAATGCCCTATATTTATTGACTGTATCTGTCAAACACATATATTGTAATTTACAGTCTCTGAAGGCTATAACTGCCTCTCAAAGTTATGAATATTTTTTACACATGTAGCTGGCCAGTTTCTGAAACTCTACCCAGGTATATAAAAAGCTTACATGACATGGGTGTAGGAACAAAGTTCCCCCTGGATCATACACATATAAATATGTAAACGAAACAATTTAGAGCTAAAAAAGTAAAAAGAATACAGAGATCAATTCACTATGACAGCTAAACAGCCAAGCAAACCATATATGGCCTAATTTGTTTTTTCATTTGTCGCAATATTCTATTTGACTAGAAATGTAGAAAATAGTATTGTAATAAATTAGTTATTGTAATTAATTCCTAAAGATGTTATTTACTATGCAAGCAAAAACTGTAATTGTCTTCATCAGATAACTTGCATGTAAAACTGCAACTTGGTCAAGGAAAGGGGCAGTAATTACCGAGACTGTGACTTCATTGGGTACCATCTTGATGCATTTTGATTAGACAATTATGTCCTGCATTTGTAGGGCTTGTTTCAACAAGCATCAAAGTGTGCTTCGGCGAGATAGAATAATTAATTAGGTTTGGATAGGGTTGAGTGCCCTGCAGATGGATTGATAAGACCTCTCAAGGAAATAGTATGCCAGTGAGTCTTGATGTGCTTGATTGCCTGACTGATTACGATTTGTGGGTTTAGATAAATGTTTTTTCTCCCAGCTACAAAGAGTGGGAAAGCTAACAAGCAGTGATAGCGGGAAAATGCTGAACAATTTCTGATGTGTACATTATAGAAGTAGGGGGGCTCATAAAGCAAATTGTGTTTATTTAAACACATGGTTTGTTTAATGGGGCTCCTTGTTATTTCGTGACAGGGTATTGCATTCGTGTCTGTGACAATTTCTCACAAAAATTAAATGTAATTGACAACTTTGGTGCAAAACTAAAATATGATGTATATTTACTGTGAATGTTTTACATATTTTTTTCTGCTTTCAGTGGCACGGTTTAAAATTTTAAAATAAAAGACTTAGGGTGAATGTTTTGGTAGTACAAAAAACTAGGGATGCACCGAATCCAGGATTCGGTTTAGGATTCGGCCAGGATTCGGCCTTTTTCAGCAGGATGCGGATTCGGCCAAATCCTTCTAACCTGCCGATTTGAACCCGAATCCTAATTTGCATATGCAAATTAGGAGTGGGGAGGGAAACCGCTTGACTTTTTGTCACAAAACAAGGAAGTAAAAAATGTTTTCCCCTTCCTACCGCTAATTTGCATATGCAAATTCGGATTTGGTTCGGTATTCGGCCGAATCGTTCGCGAAGGATTCGGGGGTTCGGCCGAATCCAAAATATTGGATTCGGTGCATCCCTACAAAAAACCTGCGCAAAGACGCTTGTGAATGTTAGTGACCATGTTTGCTTTTTTTTTTGACTGATTAAAGACCTCAACAACTTCATCACAAAGTTTGTGAAAAACAAAAATTTCCCTTTATTAAAGAAACTCCAGAGCAGGTGTTAAAGCTAAACCATTGCTTAATGAAAAAACGCAGTGTAATATTCGCCAGTGACTGATTTTACATTGCGAGCAGTGCTAAACATTTGCAAAGGCGCCATTTTAATTAACGCTTGCGACTTTTAATTGTATTCCCCCATAAACTTTACAATCATTCCATTTGTTTACATTTGTTTAAAGATGGGACATAACATTCCAGATCCTATTAACCCTTTGCCTGCCAAGCACGTACGGCGTACGTGCTGGCAGGCAAATGCTCAGGCTGCCAAGAACGTACATTGTACGTTCTTTGGCAGCTGAGCTCTCTCTCTGCTTCGGCGGCTTTTGCCGCCTCCGCAGAGAGTGGGGAGAGAAGACAGCCCCCTAGGCAACGAGGCTGGGGGGCTGTCAAGTCGGATCTGCGACTCGATTGTCGCAGATCCGACTTCAAAGTAGCAGACGCATCGCATGGAGCGTCTGCTACTACACTCACCTTCTTCCTGCCTGCAGAGCCGCCCACGCACTTCCTGCTGCGCAGCAACTCTGCAGACACGCTGCCAGGACTCCTCCAAAGAAGACAGCGATTCTCCTGCTCCAAAAACGGTAAGTGCACGTTTTTTTTACACACTTACCTGCACCTACACATACTTACAGTACATTTATGCATTTTTGTAAAGATTGGAATTTTTTTTAATTTTTTTTTTAATTTTAGCACACTTGGTCCTTTTTGTACAGTTATTTACACTTATTTACACTTATTTACATGTATTTGCACACTCAGATAACTTTTATTAGTGCACAAATATGTATACACAAACAGGTGTTTTTTTTTTTTTTTACGAATTCATTATACTGTTATCTTTTGTTTTTTTTGCCTAAAAACGTGTTATTTTGGCAGCGTGACTATTGGATAATCGATTTCGGCCACTAATTACGCTGTCAGAACAATTATTTTGTTATTTCATTGATTTACGCTATTTTTGTGGTTTTATTGCAATTTTATCCCTGCATTATTGTTCCTTATGTATCTTTAGTATCGTTTTGCTGTTTGGTGCTTTGGTATAGAAAGATAGATTTTACTTAGTTTGATCCGCCAAAATATGTGCTTTCCAAAAATATATGGGTTTCTGGGGGTCTTTTTACAGTTTGGGGGTCTTACGGCACATAACGTACAGTTAGGGTTCTCTTTTCTGCAGCTTAGTTGGCTAGCGTGAAAATTCATAGGCACGTTTTTCATTTGGGGTCTATACACAACACATACTTTGGTAAATCTATACATATTGGGCATCAAACTATTTATTAGACCTCTGACGTCCATATTTAGAGAGATTTTTCTTTGTACGTAAAACATTGTGTGTGATAAATGCAGCAAACTGCAACATTTTTAGGCGATTTTCAGAAATGTTGTAAAAACCTATATGTTTAGAAAAGCTTTGCAGTTTGGTAGTTTTGTGTAGAAAGACATCGTTATCTTTGTTGGAATCGGCAGAATGTGTACTTTCCAAAAATGTATGGTTTTGGGGGGTCATTGCTGTTAGGAGGGTCTTGAGGCAAATAATATGAAGTCAAGGGTCTATGTTCACAGAAGGCGAATCGGCAGCGGAGAAAACTCATATTCACTATTTTTATTTGGGGTCCGCACATGCCAGCTGCCTTGGTATATCTATGCATATTGGGCATCAAACTGTTCAGTAGACCCTTGGCATCAATATTTATGGTGTTTTACAATTGTTTGTAAGAAATTGGGTGAGATAAATGCGGCCAATTGCAATATTTTTAGGCGATTTTCAGAAATGTAAAAACAGTTGCTTTTATCGCCAAATTTAGGAAAGGCTTGCGACTTGGTACTTTGGAGTACAAAGACATGCATACCCAATTTGGATTCGCAGGAATGTGTACTTTCCAAAAATATATGGTTTTATGGGGTGAACGCACTTTTTTCTACCTTTGCCCCCCCAAAACAATGTAAATGTGTTGATTTTGCAGTACCTGAAATGACAGACCATTTGAGGGTCTTTGTTTTGGGGCCCTATATGCCACGTGCTTGGGTACACCTATACATATTGGGCATCAAACTGTTCAGAGGACCCCAGGCTTTCATATTTGGGGTGATTTCTCTTGATACCTAAAAGTATGTGGGAACTACGATGCTAGAGGGTGAAAATTTTGAGGTGATTTTTGGAAATGTCACCAAAATCACCAAATTTAGAAATGGTTTGCGGCTTGGTACTTTGGAGTACAAAGATATCCATACCCGATTTGGATTCACAGGAATGTGTACTTTCCGAAAATATATGGTTTTATGGGGTGAACTTACTTTTTTCTACCTTTGCCCCCCTCAAAACAATGTAAATGTGTTGATTTTGCAGTACCTGAAATGACAGACCATATGGGGGTCTTCGTTTTGGGGCCCCTATACGCCACGTGCTTGGGTACACCTATACATATTGGGCATCAAACTGTTCAGAGGACCCCAGGCTTTCATATTTGGGGTGATTTGTCTTGATACCTAAAAGTATGTGGGTAATACAATGCTGCAGGGTCGAAATTTTGAAGTCATTTTTGGAAATGTCCCCAAAATCACCAAATTTAGGAATGGTTTGCGGCTTGGTACTTTGGAGTACAAAGACATGCATACCCAATTTAGATCCGTGGGAATGTGTACTTTCCGAAAATATATGGTTTTCTGGGGTGAACTTACTTTTTTCTACATTTGCCCCCCTCAAAACAATGTACATGTCTTGATTTTGCAGTACCTGAAATGACAGACCATATGGGGGTCTTCGTTTTGGGGCCCCTATACGCCACGTGCTTGGGTACACCTATACATATTGGGCATCAAACTGTTCAGAGGATCCCAGGCTTTCATATTTGGGGTGATTTGTCTTGATACCTAAAAGTATGTGGGTAATACAATGCTGCAGGGTCGAAATTTTGAAGTCATTTTTGGAAATGTCCCCAAAATCACCAAATTTAGGAATGGTTTGCGGCTTGGTACTTTGGAGTACAAAGACATGCATACCCAATTTAGATCCGTGGGAATGTGTACTTTCCGAAAATATATGGTTTTCTGGGGTGAACTTACTTTTTTCTACATTTGCCCCCCTCAAAACAATGTAAATGTCTTGATTTTGCAGTACCTGAAATGACAGACCATATGGGGGTCTTCGTTTTGGGGCCCCTATACGCCACGTGCTTGGGTACACCTATACATATTGGGCATCAAACTGTTCAGAGGACCCCAGGCTTTCATATTTGGGGTGATTTGTCTTGATACCTAAAAGTATGTGGGTAATACGATGCTGCAGGGTCGAAATTTTGAAGTCATTTTTGGAAATGTCCCCAAAATCACCAAATTTAGGAATGCTTTGCGGCTTGGTACTTTGTAGTAGAAAGACATGCATACCCAATTTGAATTCGTGGGAATGTGTACTTTCTGAAAATATATGGTTTTCTGGGGTGAACTTACTGTTTTCTACTTTTGCCCCCCCCCAAAACAATGTAAATGTGTTGATTTTGCAGTACCTGAAATGTCAGACTATATGGGGGTCTTCATTTTAGGGCCCCTATATGCCACATGCTTGGGTACACCTATACATATTGGGCATCAAACTGTTCAGAGGACCCTAGGCTTTCATATTTGGGGTGATTTGTCTTGATACCTAAAAGTATGTGTGTAATACGATGCTGCAGGGTAGATATTTTGAGGTGATTTTTGGAAATGTCACCAAAATCACCAAATTTAGGAATGATTTGCGGCTTGGTACTTTGGCGTAGAAAGACATGCATACCCAATTTGGATTTGTGGGAATGTGTACTTTCCGAAAATATATGGTTTTCTGGGGTGAACTTACTGTTTTCTACTTTTGCCCCCCCCCAAAACAATGTAAATGTGTTGATTTTGCAGTACCTGAAATGACAGACTATATGGGGGTCTTCCTTTTGGGGCCCCTGTATGCCACGTGCTTGGGTACACCTATACATATCGGGCATCAAACTGTTCAGAGGACCCTAGGCTTTCATATTTGGGGTGATTTCTCTTGATACCTAAACGTATGTGGGTAATATGATGCTGCAGGGTAGATATTTTGAGGTGATTTTTGGAAATGTCACCAAAATCACCAAATTTAGGAATGATTTGCGGCTTGGTACTTTGGCGTAGAAAGACATGCATACCCAATTTGAATTCGTGGGAATGTGTACTTTCCGAAAATATATGGTTTTCTGGGGTGAACTTACTGTTTTCTACTTTTGCCCCCCCAAAACAATGTAAATGTGTTGATTTTGCAGTACCTGAAAAATCAGGTACTGCATATATATATATATGGGGGTCTTCCTTTTAGGGCCCCTATATGCCACATGCTTGGGTACACCTATACATATCGGGCATCAAACTGTTCAGAGGACCCTAGGCTTTCATATTTGGGGTGATTTCTCTTGATACCTAAAAGTATGTGGGTAATACGATGCTGCAGGGTAGATATTTTGAGGTGATTTTTGGAAATGTCACCAAAATCACCAAATTTAGGAATGATTTGCGGCTTGGTACTTTGGCGTAGAAAGACATGCATACCCAATTTGGATTCGTGGGAATGTGTACTTTCCGAAAATATATGGTTTTCTGGGGTGAACTTGCTGTTTTCTACTTTTGCCCCCCCCCCAAAACGATGTAAATGTTGATTTTGCAGTACCTCAAATGACAGACCATATGGGAGTCTTCCTTTTGGGGCCCCTATATGCCACGTGCTTGGGTACACCTATATATATTGGGCATCAAACTGTTCAGAGGACCCTAGGCTTTCATATTTGGGGTGATTTCTCTTGATACCTAAAAGTATGTGGGAAATACGATGCTGCAGGGTAGAAATTTTTAGGTGATTTTTGGAAATGTCGCCAAAATCACCAAATTTAGGAATGTTTTGCCGCTTGGTACTTTGGTGTAGAAAGACATGCATACCCAATTTGGATTCAGGGGAATGTGTACTTTCCGAAAATATATGGTTTTCTGGGGTGAACGTACTTTTTTCTACCTTTGCCGCCCCCCAAAACGATGTAAATGTGTTGATTTTGCAGTATCTGAAATGACAGAACAAACGGGGGGTCTTCCTTTTGGGGCCTCCTATGCCACGTGCTTGGGTACATCTATTCATATTGGGCATCAAACTGTTCAGTGGACCCAGGATTTTATATTTGGGGTGTTTTACATTGATACCTAATGATGTGTGGGAGATATGTTGCTGTAGAGTGGAAGCTTTGAGGTCATTTTTCAAAAAATTCACCAATTTCTATAAAACATTATAACTTTCGGAAACAATTGCAACTTGGTGGTTTGGAATACAAAGATATTTCTACCCATTTTTGATTCACCAGAATCTGTTCTCTCTAGTAATGGGTAGTTTTCTAGGGTAAACCTACTGTTAGCGGAATGTTTGGCCTTGAAATCAAAAGTATGCCGTTTGGGGAGTGTTGCTTTGGAAATTTGGTTGTGTACTGCTTGTAGATTTTGAGCTATACAAGTGAGAAATCTCCATAAAACTATATATATTTGGTATTGTCGCGTTCAGGAGACATAGACCTTTCTAAATCGGCTGTGTTCTCGTACATAAAATGAATGATGTTTCTGATATATGTGATTGTTCTTCGTGCAACATGATTTTTTTCATTTTATTTGACACTTAGAATCCAATATTTTTTTAGAGAAGTAGAATTACACCAAAATTCTTGCATATTGTGAAAGTTCAGGTTGTCCTGAAAAAAACAATATATTGTTTTCCTGGGTTAACTAAAAGACCACCCCAGGAAAGGCCCTTAAAGTTAAAGAGTGCAAAATATCTAAAAACTGCTTGGCAGTAGATGTTCGCATCTAGGACAAAACAGCTGGCAGGGAAAGGGTTAAACCCCAATCATGTGCCCCATGATTTATTACTAAGCACTGCAGTGAAGAATGAAGTACATTTTAAAAAAAGGTATTGATATTTTCACATTTGGAGGCAAATCTATTATATATACTATACTATAGTAAAATCAGTTGCTTCTATATGCAGGCCTGGGCAGCACTGGTTTTAGAGTAGAGGAGGCATTTGCAAGATTATTTAAATATATTGGAGCAAGACCATAGCCCATATGTATGTACAGGCCTTCTTTTCATCATAGCACTGAGAACATTTAAATTACTTGAACTATAAATCAGGGGTCCCCAACCTTTTTTTTTACCTGTGAGCAGTGTAAGCATGCAAAAAAATTCCTGTGGGTGCCAAATATGGGCTGTTATTGGCTATTTGTAGCCCCTATGTGGACTAGCAACCTACAAGGTCTGTTTAGCAGTACACTTGTTTTTTATTCAACTAAAGCTTGATTTCAAACTAGGAATTTAAATGTAGCACCTGCTTTGAGGCCACTGGAGCAACATCCAAGGGGGTCAGAAAACGACATGTTGCTCACAAGCCACTTGTTAGGGATCACTGCTAAAAGCTGTCAGAACTTCTTTGTGTGTTTAGAATTATGGGAACATCTGTGTATGAATAAATTTGTTCCTCTCTATAAAGTACTCCAGATAGTTTGGTCTCATAGAACAAATAAATACTGTACATACAAGAAAGTTTATTTGACAAAGAAAACCAAACATACCTGTTTACTGGAAGACATATTTGATAATGTGCTGATGCTGCTAGTGTCTGTGACAACCATGGCTGAAGGAAAGCGAGACGTGTGGGAATACTGGGGAGGCTCTTGCTTGTGCGCATACACTAGACAACACAACAACAGGAAATGTAAATAAGTGCAAAAACACATTTTTATAATTCACATTTAAAGTTGAAAATATGCATAGGTGTTCCTGTGTCTTTAAGCAAAAGTTCCTAGCTCAAATTCCTGTGTCAATACTGCATGGGAGAGAAGTGCCAGACAGATATAGCCCTTGCTTACAAATTACTTTTTATATTACTTGTATAGAAGTTTTGCCATTACTATATTTAAAAGCATAATAATTAAAATTAGAAACCCACGAGTATTTGCACATCATTCAACACATATAAGTCAGTCTGGGCACAATGTAATATGTTTCTTTAATATCTTAAATAATTACTATAGGTAGACCCAAAAACTAGCTGTGAGGTATGTTGCACAGCCCTGTAGCACTTACAGTACATGGGCAGGGACTGTAATACCCCTTTCACCCACTGTATTATCCCATTATAACTGGAAAGTATAAGTATATGAGGCCAAGGCTTCCAGTCAGTCTCACGAAAAAAATAATTGGAAAAATTCAGCATATCCACAGTGGTGATTTTGTACCCCAACTGCCCCTCCCCCAAAAAAAAATTGTATGAAAATGTTATAGCACCCCTTAAAAGAACACAAATAATATAGTTCAATACTTACTGTGTGAATTCTGTAGCTGAGTCACAGTAGCCATAAATGGCTGCTGTGCCATATGCCCGGAGGACTGTTGCATGATTTGCTGATGATGTGGACTATGTAGTTGCTGTGAAAACTGTACAGACTGTAAAGCTGCAAGGCTCCCTGCAACACTGTTGATAACAGGTACACTTTGTGCCTGAGAGGTGTTTAAATCTAAAGACAAAAATCATGCAAATTATTTACTATGTATACAAAAATATATTGAAGTATATACTATGGTACTACTTGTGATTCATTTAAAGTTTACACCGTGGAACTTTTCTTTTCAGATTTATTATCTATCAGGAATTTGATATCCCATGAGACATGGCTTTAATGTTTTCTTTCCACTAATGCTAAAGGAACAAGTGTAACAAATAAAATCACCAAATAAAGTGTCCCTTTTTGCAAACATTTCTTGTTTATACAGCTCACAATGATGCAAGTGTGTACATTGAAATGTATTGCTAACTGAAATCAAATCAATGAGGAAAAGAATAACTAAACTTACTCTGTGTGATTGCCATCACCCCAGAGATCGGTGCCATGATAAGGTTTTGAGATTGCTGGTGATTGTGATGAACAGACTGGGACAGGTTGTGAATGTTGGTCAGCGTACTAACTGGCGGTAATCCTCCTCCAGAAACGGATATCTAAAATAAATATGGCAGAAATATATGAAGCTGTAGTAGCAATGAATTAAATAGTTTGGGGCACATTTACATTTATGAATGTCTAGCAAACAAGACTTGTACAATTACAATTGAAATATGTGAATTGCTTTTTGTAGTTATAAAAACAAAAGTTGGCTTGACGAATACAATAGTGAATACTAGCGGAGTTCAAAGAATACTTACAATTTAGCACAGCAATAAAATAAAGCACACAAGCTGAGACAATCTCTTGTAAACTTGCCTTGCAAATGTGCCAGTGAATGGGAAGTTACACATAGCTACACCAGCACACGTATAATACAAAAAAAGGAATAAACCCTGTGTTTAGTGGTTTCAAGCCACAACGTTTTGTAACTTTGTGTCTTGACTCCACTAAATACAGGGTTTATCCCTTTTTGCATTATACATGTGCTGGATTAACTTTGTTTCATGCTTATTGTGGAGGTGCCAGCCTTATACTCCAAGCACCATATTTAACCTTGTTAGAGGGGCCAGGTATGCGTGTGCATCTTTTTGGATTATACACGGCTATTTACAGCTCCAATACACATTAATTAAACTTTTCAGAGGTTCCTTGTAATTTCTACTAAAAGCATTAGTTGTGTAGCCTATTTATGTAACTAAACACCCCTATTTGTATGTTTTGTTCTGTTTTTGTTTTCATTTCAAAAGAATAATGTATTTTTGTAATAAATGGTACTAAGTTTGCCCAGAGTCAGTAATCCATAGCAACCAATCAGCAGGTAGACTTTACTGGTCACCTGTTTTTAAAAGCAAACATCTTATTGGTTGCTATGGGTTACTGTTCCTGCCAAAATGAGTGCCTTTTATTACTTATGGGGTAAGTGGTCGAAGAGCCAACCCCAATCTAAGACCAGTATGATAAGGTCGATAATAAAGGAAAATATATCATTTAAAATTGGTCAAACTTTGGGCCATTGGCGGTTCAAGACATGGCCCCAAAGCTATTGACAATACGAAAAGAGACAATATGAAAGAGCACTATTATAAGATGCTATACAATTAGTCATAAACCAGGCTGCACTCCAGGCTTAAAAACAGTGGTTTATTGTAACAGACTGGACAGTAAACCAATAAATTCAATTTTTTAGCCTGGAGTGTTGATTGGTTTGTGATTAAATAAATGTGGAGATGGCTGGGAAGCCAGTGGCAAAGCACCCGCAGAGGCTACGGTGTGTATCACATAGGAGGTGTAGGGTGGATTCTGGAGCAGCCTTATCTGTTAGCTATACAATTAGTGCTGTAAAAATAAACAGGAATTAGATGTTTGCTGTAGGAAATGGTTATATTTTAAGAGTGGATGGATCTCATTTGGGCTTGTCTAATAGAACCAGCCTCAACTATAGTTTGATGGATGGTCAGCTACAGTCTATATGGGCAGCCCCTGTTATAATTTAGCAATGAAAATATCACATAAAGTATTGGTACATTATGGGGGCTATTTACTAAACTCCGAATGCAAAAAAAATTTCTTTTCTAAAATCAGACTTTTTTGATGTGTGCTGGGTTTCATGCAATACCCCAAAGTTTTCGGCGTTTTGGGTGAAAATTCCGAACAAAATCTTGAAAATCGTGAAAAGTGGATTAAAGATTCGAAAAAAATGTGAAAATGCAATGTTTTCCCACAAAGCTAATTTTTGGGAAAATGTGATAATAATAAAAAAACCCTAGCGGATCTGATCGGAGTTTGTAGCAAAAAAATTTTAAATAAATTCGGACTTTGATAAATAACCCCCTAAGTGTGCTTGGAAAATAATGTCCCACCTACTTTCCAACCTAGCATGATACAGTATTTAATAAATAGGCAGAGAAAAGGCCCCCTCCCTGTTCCATTTATTGTTCAACTAACAAACCAGACCTTACAGACTGACCAACTGAAGTGAGTCAGAGTTCTGCATTTAGCTCATACTGAGAGAGTTCACTATTTATTCCTCTGCCCTACAATAGTTTATTGTTTACAGCTGACCCTGTGAGAAACTGGAAAAAGAATCTTGTTTGTTTTCCCTGCTATGCTCTTATCTTATCAGAGTTGCAGCTACAATAGGCCAGGTGTACTAACCAGTTTGCCATCAGGTGAAAGCATGCTGTGGCTGTGATCCAAGCCCACTGGAGAAACTTGCTGTAAAACAGACTGGCTGGTCACCATGGCATTATTGCCATGGTGACTGATAGTTGATGATGAAGTGACTTCATTGTTTCCTTGTTGATTATATCTCATCCCTGCAAAAAAAATATATGGGTAAAAATCAAGACACATGGAAATAGGCTTATAACATTTTGTAGGTAAAGTGCTTATTGAAAACAATAAATATTATACATAATATTTGACAATGCTAATGAATCATCACTTTAGACCAGATGTATTTCACTGTAAAAGTGTTATGATTAAGATGGTAAATTCTGGCATCACAATTTATCTCCTGGGGCCCCAGCTATACACAGACCGAAATGCAATAATGCCATCTATGTTAATGGCAAAAGATAAGATGGTTAAACTGATTTAGTTACTTTAACCCTCTCATTTCTTCATCTGCCAATGTCCACCTGCTGAGAATGGGCATTGAAAGATGACATTTTCATTTGTAAGCGGCCAAATGCAATCTGGATAACTGTCAAAACATCAACCTTCCCTTGTCTTCCAGGTGCAGAGAATGTCTAGCAGTATAGTAAGAACTGTCCAGTCTTTTCTACTGTATCTGGCTATGTATGTTTCTAAAACATGGCTGCCTTCATTGATTTAGACTTCTCCCAAAAGTAACTTAACAACAAAATGATGTACACTAGGCTAAAACATTACCTGGATTACCCAGGAATCTAGGTCAGGTGCGGTCCCTCTACCTCTGTGCTGAGGGGTAAACTATTGCTACTAGTAAGATAAATACTTCTTATGTAATATATATTTATTTTACCTGATTCACATTATAGGTAGGAAGGATATCTTTCTAGTGTATTTGCACGTATGTGATACTTGATTTATACCAAATAGTGCAGAGAAAATGTTGCAAATTAACCCACTTTGATTTGGAATGAGTAAAATTTGATGTTATAATTCAAGTTCTACATGACTGATTCCTTTAATCTCACTTAAAATATCTGACCCTCTTTAACCTTTAAATTGCTGGAAAGACCTAGACTAGTGCCTGAGCTGTTCATGGCTGCTTATCAAAGAATGCTCTTCAGACAGGTAAGTGGACTTTCACCAGTGGAAGTGGCCCAGCTATGAACAGTGTAAACATTAATTAACCCAAGCACTGGTGCACACACATTCTTCTAGCTGTATTTCTAACCTCATGCATAGTGTGATGAATTTCTGGTTGGTTAGAAAAGCTTACAGTATTATTTAAACAAGAGATAGAGAGATAAAGGGCATAGTATTTTGTCACATAAATTATGGGCAGTTGGCTATTTTATCTCATGGGAAGCTCTTGCAGAAAAGCATTCCAAACATTAGTCAGTTTGAAATGGATCAGGAAAATAAGTAAAATAAGACCCAACATTAGGAATATTTTATATAGCAGTGTAATTAAAGTAACAAAAATCATTCTGTCCACTTGCTGTATTTATATTTTCTTTGGGTGTATAATGCTTGGGAGCCATATAATTAAATGACAATGTTTATTTGTTGCATCCGACTGCAAGATCAGTTTAAAGTGCAAAATACTTTAGATCGGTAGTATCCAATATTTTTTCAGGTAGCATTCTAAAAAGTTCCCAGCATATCTAAGGTTAAATTATATCAATATAAATACATTATACAAATATGTCTATGGAATAAATAGCTTGGATTTCAATAAACAATGTTACTTTTCAAAAACTAGAACTTACAGAATAAGAGAAGACAGTTCAAGCCATACCAAAAGGGCAATTAACAAAGGTAATCATTATCAACAAAGGTAGTCAAATGCAAATTGCAAGGAATTACAGATGGGATAATAGAAAAAGCCCTAATATTGGGACCGTTTAGTGCATTATTTTACCACCAGAAAATGATAGGAAGGCATATCATCAGGCCTATTGGCAGAAGAAAGTTTGTTCCCAATGAGTATCCAAAGGACTCTCCATCGCAACACCCAACTGTTTATTGGGAACTGCTAAGCTGTCAAAGGCCAGCAATGAATAAAAGCTTTACTAGCAATAAAATGCACTACAACTTTGTGATGCAGGCTCTGACATTGAGTGGGTTATTTATCAAAATCCGAAAATTTCTGATAATTTTCTGAAAACATTTATCCCCTTATTTATCAATATCAATTTTCCCGAAAATTTCCTGTATGGGGAAAAAACTCGATAAAATCATGAAAAAAAATGTAAAACCCATTCAGAAGTTCTCCTATTGACTTTTACAAGAACTTGGCAGGTCTGAGTTGGAGTACTTTTTTATTCAGACTCTTCACTCCCTCCACAAAAAAATTGTTTTTTTCCCTTTAAAAGGCCAATGAGATAAATTCGGACTTTGATAAATAAGTCTCCATCTACAACCCATTCTCTTAAACACATTTCCTTTTGTAGTCATAGAAAGTAAAGGGCAGTGATTGCTTCCATAATGTCATTATTTATTGCTATGTTTGTGGGGAACATTAGCAACATTAGAACACTTTCTTATCCATAGGCCTTATCTCTTCTCAGTTTGTGATACAATTTAGCAGCTGCTTGCTCTGCATTGTAAATTAAATTGTATCAGAACAATTCCTATAATTAGTAACACTGCATTCACTCTACATAATAGAGGTGTGAAATGGTCTTATCAGTTTAGTATTGTTACACCAATACATTTACACATTTCCTTTAATATCAATTTGCTAAACGATTTTGCATTTACATATCAAAGACCAAAATAAATCCAGCCATTGCCACTTTAAATTATTGTATGTTGTCCTCAAATTTATAAGAAATTATTTGTTTGTAAAATGTGGACCCATCTCTCAATCTGATATGTGTGATGGTCAAGAAAATAGCAAAGGATCCTTGCAATATAACAGACCTAATTAACATAGAAGTGAGTTTAGCTAAATTGGGAAATGTCACATATTAGCATTCCACAGGCATCCCTCTCTATTCAGGATGTTTTACCCTGGATCCCTTTTTCATCACTAAATACAGGCCTAGTGAAATGCAGATTTTGGTTTGTTCACACAAGGTTAATCCCCATGTAACACTTTTTATATACAAAGCCTGGAGCATTGGCTCCCTGTGCTTCCCAGCAGGCTCTTTTCCACACAGCATTCATCCAACTATCTATAATCTCTGCCAGGTTATTTAAAGACCCTGCCCTACATAGAGACATCTGGCTCTGAACACTAGCGGCACATAAGTACTGTTGGTATTGAGCTAGTCATTATTGCAGTCATTAAGTTATTTTATAAGGCTAATGTTATGTGTAGCATTATTGTCACTAGCATTAAAAAACCATGTTGCTGGTGCAGGTAGCCATTGACTTTAGTGGTGACTGCCAGTGTCGGACTGGCCCACCGGGATACCTTCAAAACTCCTGGTGGGCCCAGGTGTTAGTGGGCCCTCTTGTTTCTAAACATTTGGCCTATTTTGTGGTCATTGCCTATTTCTTTATGGGGAAAATGCTTAATAATGGGAGAATATTGAAAATATATAAAAGACTAGGAGAATAAAGAGGTTGGGTGAGTTGAGGAAGAATAATAGTTTGGAAAGGTCCACTGTCTAAGGTTTTCTGGTGGGCCCAAGGTCTAAGGCTTTCTGGTGGGCCCCTGGCATCCCAGTCCACACTGGTGACTGCCTGTCACTTAGAACATGGGCAGATTTGTGCCTGAAAATGTGCACACTGACAGGCAGTTGCTAGAGCCAATGGCTGCCCGCAATTTATAGCTTTTTTTGTGTTTGATGTTACACACTAGTTTCTCTATAGGAAAATCAACTCTTGTCCAACCATTCTAGTGTTTATTGTAATTTTCTGTTTAATGCTAATGGCACAAAGGTCTATTTGACTTCTATCTATCCTACCAAAGAGATCCATAGACTTTTTATATCATCTTTGTCATATAATCTACCCTAACTTAATGTGGTATTTGAGATAGTCAAAGCAACAAGGAATACATTCAGTGGCACTGCCTTTGAACCATGCTGTAGCAATATGGCATACCAATATTTTGTTAATTTTTTTTTATTTATAAATTACAGAAAATGTTGTCAGTCTACAACCCATCATCTGATTCAGAAGGATTAATGCTATAACTTCCTTTAATTACTATTGCAAAACTAGTATAAAAATAAATAGTATTTTAATTCGAAAGAATTTAAAGGATCTCTTTTGTCAACAGACCTCTGAATTCTAGAAATTTACATTTGGTCCGTTCTTATTAATACCTCACTGAGAACATAATGACTACAGGAAAACTAGCAAGCAAAATGTAAACCAGTGGTTGATGTGAAAACTAAAATTAAAATGGAAAGTAATAATGTTATCCTTTTAAAATTACAGCTCCTAGTAGCTAAATAGAATAACTTTCTAATGTGCTTGTTATTTTGGTCATTACTTTCTGTCTTCATGGTCAGATCCCAGCATGCAACTGAAAGCAGTTGATGTCAGTAAAGTTATAAGGTGTAGCTTTTATGCCCATAATAAACTTGTTTATTGCAACCAGCCCATCCCATTCTGCAATGGTTACAAAGCTCTTATTGCCCCCAATGAAAGTACAAAATCTTTTCAAGACCAGAAAATACTGACACATCAATGATGTGGCTTGAACACAAAATATGGTTACTGGGGCAATGGTAGCCATTTTGTAGCTGGGAATGAATATAATGCATTTCAAGGTTACTGATATTGCTTGTCAAATTGTATTATTTAATATATATATATTTAATATAATTTCCCCAAGTAAATGTCTAGGTAAAAAACCAGACAGTGATAAAGAAAGGTCCAATTTAGATAGTAAACACAGAATCTGGATATGTCATATTTGAAAGGAAGGATTCAAATGGAAAATAAAGAAGTATATTAACCTCACACTGTGCATGGTATAATAATACCATAAAGCATACATAGCTGATTAAAATAGCATTATAAATTACAGCCTCTGTGCCTTTTCATTTAGTAAATCAGAAACTTGCACCCAAATATGCAATTGTTGTTTATTATGTCAGCATTTTGTCAGGGCTGGAATGGAATTTCGCATAAGGCACATTCTGTATAACTCAGCACATTGTATATTTTACAGTGCTACGGCTATATATATATATGAGAATTAAAATTGGCCCTGGCATATTCAGATACACAGAGGTCCAATCAGCCCACACAGAGGCCCAAACAGCCCCCACCAGCCCACTAAATACTGACTTTCTATGGCACCTTATAGTAGCCCATCTGGCATTTGCCAGAACCCACAGATTGCCAGTCCGGGCCTGATATATATCCCCTCTATATCGACTATTTAAAAGTCCCTATTACAAATCTCATTTTTTTTAATGCTTGTAGAGAAGATGTAACTATTTTATAATGTATACCACTATTTATGTATCTAGTTAGTATGTATCATGATCCCAAATTACTTTTGTGGATAACTACGTGTTAATATTGACAGAATGTTATCAATAATGTAATGGTGGAGCTGGTGTTTCTTGCATTGCAATTTTTCCACATATTTTGAACCACTTGATCTCTTTTTAATGTCAATTTGAAGGTTACATATAATCGTTTGTTTTTATAAACAGAATAATGTTTATGTATCTTTAAAACATGAACTTGGTCACAGTTTCCCAGTCTTCTAACTTGCATAATGCCTTAATATTTCATTTATGAAATTTTTTTCTGTAATTAAAAGATTCTTAATAGTGTGGGAGAATCCTGAAAAAAGACTATACAAAGATTTACTTCTCAAAGAAAAAAAGAATTTCAATGCAGCTTGCTTTTTTACTCGTGACCTGTATAATAAAGCCTTCAATAAATTATTTCTGGTAAGGGGCAGATTTTTCAAGGGTCGAATTTCAAAGTAATGGGAATTTTTTTCAACTGCCATAACTTCGAAATTCGAATAAAAAAAGAACAAATGATATTTATTTTAAAAATTGAAGGTTTTTTTTTGCGGGTGTATAGACTGTATTCGATCGTTCGAATTGAAGTAAGAACGAATTCGATTCAAAGTATTTTCAAAAAAAACTTACATTTTTCCAAGTCCAACAATTGACTCCAAATAGGTTCTAGGAGGTCCCCCATAGGCTAAAACAGCAATTTGGCAGGGTTTAGATGGCGAATGGTCGAAGGCGAATTTTTAAAGAGACAGAATTTGGACTATGCCCTAGTCAAAGTACACAAAAATAGCTCGAAATTCAATTTTTTTTTTACTTCAAATTTTCAATTCGACCCTTGATAAATCTGCCCCTTACCAAAATCAGTATGTGCCCAGCACTAGTTACAGCAATTAACATGGAAACTATTTCTTTGGTAGTGTATGAGGAACTGAAGGAAAATTAATAATACCAGCTGAAACCATATGCTCATTCCTTTGTTTTGTTACTTCGGATCCCCAGATGTTAGTGGACGACAACTTCTAGAATACTTAAATATATGATTCATGGTCAAGAAGCAAGGGTTTAATCAAAGGCTGTACGAGGATACTGGGAGCTGTAGTTGAACAACAACAACTAGAGAACTGCAGGTTGCCCATCCTGGCTCCCAACTAAGGAATGAAGAATGTAAAGGCCAATTTCTTCTACCAGTCAACTCAAATGTGAGGAATGCACTAAAGACCTAGCTTGACATGGGAATGTTTACACATTTACTTGTGAATGTTACAATGGTCCCTTTCAAAAACCAGCAATTTGTCATTTTAGTATTATTGTCCCTTTAAGCTCCAAGGTTAGATATACAGATATACTGTGCCAATTTCCTTCTTCTCTGGAATCTAATCAATATGAACACCAGTCTCCACTAAATTCAATCGATTTTTACACTGACCCTTCCTGACCTTTTGGGAGTCCTTTCTCCAATTCAGAAAGTGGATTTTAGAGGTAACCATCACTCCTCTCTGCTGAAAGGGAGTCACAGAATAGGCCTATATCTCGAGACAGCTCCTGCTGTCCCAGTCTAGTGCTAGTAAAATAAAGGCCAAGGCTTCAAGGCCTTCTTAGTAAAGATAAATGAACACTGATACAGTAATTGCAGTCCCCTAGTCGAAAAAAAACAAAAGGTGTCATGGTGTGACTGAGTACACACTGGAAGGATGAGAGCACATCAAAGGCTACAAGGCTTGTCTAAAGTCTCAGTTTAATTGTCAATTAGGCATGCATAAGGGAGACAATGTCATGACAACACTAGGCTGCATGCTGATGTATTATTGCAAAGCCAGAGAGAAACACTGAAAACAGCTGACTTTGCTAACAGCGAGCTTCTGGGGTACCTTGTAAGCAATCTGTCTGTGATAGAGAGACAAAGTTCTCCTCTGCCATCCTATTATGTGCCACATTCTTGGATAAGGGTCACATTTTGGTCACTCTATACCTTTGCAATACAGATCACAGCAAAGTCCAGCATCTGACTGCCCAGTGACATACAATCCTGAATGTAAATGATAAAATAAGCATTCTTTAAAGGGGAACTATTGTGGAAATTAACATTTCATAAAAGCTTCATCATATTGAAATAAGAAACAATTTAAAAGTCTGCATGGTTTCTGAAATAATCAAGTGAGCTCTAATACATCTTCTAGGCAAAAGGAACCCCCCTATAAGATATATTGGATCTATCTGTCAATGACACCCAACTCCTGCATGAATACAGAATGAAGAGAAACCGATGCTAAGAGAGGAATAGTGAATATAAACATGATTATTTCAGAATTTTTAATTGACTGTATTTAGAAAGTTTCTTATTTAAGTATGCTGAAGCTTATATTAAATTTTCATTTCCACAATAGTTTCCCTTTCCCCCCAGTCATGGATAAGGAACTTTTGCAATACAGTAATCTGTAATGTTGTTACCTGGCACAATTAGGAATTCATTTTTTCAGAAATATGTTGTTTAAACATTTCTCTTGAAAACCTTAGAAATATACACGATCACTCCTTTTCTATAACAATTTCCTGACTTGAGCACTTCATTGATTGAAATTCACCATTCATACAATTTGTCACGTCACAGCAAGATATTTATGCTATACAATTTGTGTTCATTATGTATTTACAAATATATTATCCTGTATAAAATATACTCTAAACAGCATAACCTGCAATATAGAACAGAGCTAGGGTTGCTACCTAGCTGGTATTTTACCGGCCTGGCCAGTAAAAATTATGGTTGATCCTAATGTTATTAAAAAAGATAAATATATAGGAAGGCCAGTATTTGGCTGTGAGTCAAATGTGGCCATCCAAGGATTATGTATGGCCCCAAGGTTTCCATAATATGATAATTCAATATAATGAGGGCCTCAAACATGCAGAATACAAAACAAAATAATTGGCCTAATATATATATATATATATATATATATATATATATATTGCATAGCACTGGTATAAAGGCACCGATACTATTCTAAAAAAAACAAAGAAATTTACTCATAGAAGGAAAGTACCCCACCAATGCTTACATCTGTTAAGAGAAATCCCCCATTTTCCCAAGTGCTGGAGCACAACGGATGAATATTGAGCAATGTGTCAAATACGATTGTTCTGTTGGATTTGACAAACAATGAAAAGGAACTGCAACTCCTTTCACTTACTCTTCTGCTACAGTACAGATTTCAGCTGAATCTGTTGAAATATTTCACCTGCCAGTGCACAGATGAAATGCTTCGATAGATCAGGAGCAGTTTGATAGGAATGTGAGACACTGATTCCGAGATAGCATGGTGAAATCAGCAAAACTGCCCAACCAAATTATGGACATGTTCAGAAAGCATGTAAATAAATGTATAACGATAAATGGAGCAGATAACAGTTGGGAGGTATGTAGTTACATGAATGATACCTGATACAAATTAAGTTTCTGGATGATACAAACTTTCTAACTGAAAACCCGCTTGCTTTTTATTACTAAGCTGGCTGCACAGCAATTTGCAATGTGGTAATGTACTTGTGTGGCCAAACTGCAAAATAATCTAACAATTATATAAAATAACAATTAATTCTAAAGGCTATTCCTGTAACTCTCACTACAGAGCACAGGCAGATCGAAAGTACCATAGTAACCTGGAGATTAATTACTCCAATATTTCTAACAACTGTGAAAAAAGAGCCTCAATGCCCTTCAATTTTAACATTGCTCCATGAGTTGCTGTAAGGAAGATGTGTAATATTTTATATGCAGACTGCTGTGCATAATTATTATAATGACATATATTAATATATATATGCATATATGCTGTATATATATATATATATATATATATATATATATATATATATATATATATATATATATATAACATTTTCAAGGACCTGCACTCCAGTATTAGTGAAATATCAGTTTTTATTCATACTTGTGCATCTAACGCTTTGGCCCGTCTTCAGATCCTTGGCCGTCTTCGGATCACAAGTATGAATAAAAACTTATAATTCACTAATACTGGAGTACGGGTACTTCTACATGTCTGATTTTGACCCTGCACACAAAGTAAGCTGAGACTGTTTTAGAGTGTGAGCGTTTATCGGCTTATCCATATATGTATCCATATATATATGGATCTAACGAAAGCTTGTTGTGTTCTGCAATCTATTACATACAGAAATGATCATAAATCAATCCCATTACTTTCTATTATTGGGCAAGTTACATTTTACAGCATACACTACACACACACCATGGCCAATGGATTTGAAACAGTTAATTTGCCCGTTATCTATGTGTTTGGTATATTTCAATTAGCATATAGCAACCACTTGAACCTCAGTAAGGCAGATCCTAGTTTCTAATGTGAATTAGAAAAAGAAAATAAAAGAGCACACATTACCTCTACTTATCATCTATACAATATACAATAAAACCATGAGGAATGGCTGAGTCATGCACAGGAATGCATTGCTATTTGCTCTGCACCAGATGGCTGAGGGTCACATATTTTTTTTTAATAATCCACAGGGTCATAATCTATTCATTGCTGCCTTACTGTAACACTGGTGTCAGAGCTCTGCAGATGAAAGTAATTTGTTCTTTGAAAAATGAAGCTTACATGTAGATAGTATTTATATCTACCTGTCATAAATTCAAATATGTGAAGGCCAGGTTCACACTAGTAACAAACAGTATGTGACTAATATTGTGTGATTAAATAATGCTGTTTCAAAGCAGATTTAGTTGGCCACCTTGGGAATTTAAGGCTTATGTCAAATAAAGACCCTGTCATTACACTACAGAATAAAATAGCTTTGACAAAACATAAAGAATTGTCATGGATAATTTCTTTGTCCACAATGGGAAATGCTAGAGCTACAGATCATTAGAATACTGTAACTTAAAATGTATCTGTTTGTATTTTCATGGGTCAGTTACTCATAAGTGCCATAACCTGGATGATATTCTTTGTCCACAATGGGAAACCAAAAAGACAGTTCCCTGAGTTTTGGTTCTTTTCTTTAATGAAAAGTAATGAAAATAGGATTTTTTTTTAATATTAGCCTTAGGCCAAACTGGTGCATGTATGAGGTTTCAAGCAACTATATTCAATTAAATCTGATGCAAGCAAATCCCAATTAAGATGGCCATACTGATAATATTTTGTATTTTCTCCAGTTGTATTGCAGCCCACTAATCCTGACTGATATCCATGTCAGGCCCAGACTGGCAATCTGTGGGTTCTGGCAAATGCCAGAGGGGCTGCTATAAGGTGCCATAGAAAGTCAGTATTTCTTGGGCTGGTGGAGGCTGTTTGGGCCTCTGTCTACCTGAAATGCCAGGGCCTATTTTAATTCTCAATCCGGACCTGATCCATGTACTATGGATATTAGACAGTCAGGGCTTTGGGTATGTTAAAAATCTAATCTGCCAATATATCATATCTGCCAGTGTATGGTGAATCGTCAGAAGTGATGGGAAGCCACAGATTCTCTTTGCTTACTAGTGTTTTGATTGTTGGCCAGAACCAATGGACTAATAGAGTGGAAACCATACAGTATCTGGCTGTTTGGCTCACATGTCAATTGTTTTTATACCATGCGGGTTGTAAACTGCTATGTCACCATTTGCTTTTTCTAACTAAGCAATCTGCAGCCAGTTTGACCAGTAATGTATTCATATAATTTGATTATTGGTACCAAGTGTCATTAATTGCTGTTTAATGTGTTTGTGTGATTATTGAAATAATTGGTCAGATCTAGATTTAGCAACTACAGGAAACCACAGCAAACACTTTAGGGCTCACAAACATTTTGAAAAGATTACTTTTATCATCAAGTGCCAACAGCCTATTTTGCTTCTTTGCCTCCAGAATTTATAGGGTCTCATTTCTATTATACTGGCTTTAGCTGAGGCTTTCTTATATAAACCTGTATTGGGCTGTACCTGGTAGTAAAGGCTATGATCCCCTGTCGGCAAGGCACTCAAACCTCTTCAAGGAAAAGGGAGCAGTTCATCAGAAGAGCTAATTCAGAATGAAAGATAAGAGCTTTTGACCCAGATCTGACCGTGTTGTGACCTTTGTGTAAGAGTCTGCTTTCTTTTGTTTCCCACTTGAGTTGGCTGGTGTGCAGATTATAGGTAGATGGACAATGGGACTTTTTATCATACAATGCCTCTTGCCCTGCTACTCTCTTTGGCCTTTCACTGTTTATCTTCTACTGTCTTATTGTCTTATTTTTCACAATATTCTGCCCACTACTTTTTTTTTTGACTTCCCATAGACATGAATCCTATCAACTGGTTGCATATCAACAAAAGAACAACACATTTTCCCTAAATAAACAAGGACTGGGGCATGTTTATTACCACTCCGAGGTGTTAGAAGGTTTATTAGCTTTAACAGTAGAAAAATATATACTACCCAAGCCACAATGTTTTTTATATATTTATAAACCATCCACTTAATCCACATTACAACTACAGGATCAAGTGTGGAATAATACAAGCAAAAATGACTAAAGATTTTTAGTGCAAAGAGCTAAGGGACATTAAGATACCAATAAATGTCACTACTGGTCAATACAAATATGACTGAACATGAATTCACAGGGTGTATTTCATTTCCCTTTACAATTAGTAAAATAACCACAAACACATTAATACGGTTTTGGATTTTTGGGTTGCACATACCCACTGTCACTTTATTCTTGCCTAATCTCTTCCCTCTCCTTTGCCTGCCGTAATCCCCTCTTTTTTTATAGAGTACTAAACACAAAATAGATCAGGTTACACAATGCTCAGCCCTGCCTACTTGTTATACAAGGGCACCTATTTTATTGCATTTACCTCCCTTGTAGGAATCTTTTATTTGACCATGCTTCCTTGTATTTAATGTGAGTTCACTTTATCCAAGGATATTTAAGCACCAATTACCAAAAACAGGTACATTGTGATTGTTCAAGCACCAATTACCAAAAACAAGTACATTGTGATTATTCATTCTATATAGCAATAAACAGTGTATGCTTACCTTGCAATTTACTTGGTGGAGAAGTGCTTGGTTGAGTATGGTGTGGTGATCCATGTGATAGTAGAGAATTCAAGTTGTGGGGGTGTGATGGGCCAGTACTATAGGCATCCATAGCCAATTTTTGTCTAAAAGCTTCCTCTTTCCTTCTGTTTGCAAACCAATTATAAACACGGACTTCTGTTACCAAATTCGATCCAAGGCCATGAGCTTTAGATGGAGATACACCACGTTGAATACATTCCGCTCTGCAAATAAGTAGGTTATTAGAGTTGTTAGAGATTCACATATTGTGGCTTACAGAGTTATACAAGTAGGGTTGCCACCTGGCCGGTATTTTACCGGCCTGACCAGTAAAAATAATGCTTGACCCCAATGTTATCAGTAGGGAAAAAAATCTAAATTTACAGGAAGGCCGGTATTTTTTTTACAAAGGTGGCAACCCAATATAGGAGACTGGGAAGTCCTATCAAACCGTCATAAGAAGCCAATTACACTTAGCTGAACAGTTTCCCTGGAAAACTTCTTTCCACTGGTAAATGACCTATTTTTTACCCTTAAAAATATGTTTCAGTCCTTTTTAGCACCCAAGCTATGGATCATATGTCTTAAAATGTAATACAATAAAGAACTGGAATAAAGAGCTATGTATAGAGGTTCTGGTCTTCTCATTGATTCCGGTTATAAAACATAATAACTAAGGAGAAGTTGAGTAAATAATAAACTGAACTGGTAGAGTGGAAATACATTTTCAGAGATATTTTTAGATGCCACTGATTATGCACTGTGCATGTAGTGCCATACTGCCATAAATTCAGACAAATCTAGACTAAATTTTACCTATTACACTCTTCCACTAAAGCTTCTCTTTCTTCTTTGCTGGGATTCTTTTGCCTTTCATAGGCTTGGTAAAGAATATGCTGTGATGCAGGCCCCCACTTGAAACGATTTCGTCTCATCTTCTTGTTGGCAGGCTCTGAGCAGGAATCGTCAGGCTGTCCTGGGACTGGATTTTGCTGATTAAACTCTGGAAAGAGAAACAGCAGCTGATCCTGACTGCTTTTGTCTGTAATATTTCCAGAACCCTGGACTGTCTGGTTGAATTCTGAAAAGAAAGAAAGAAATCTGATTTGATTGGTCCTATTTCAAAAGCCAGAAGTCTATTCAATGACTTGATTTTGGAGGAATAGATTTAAAACAAATATACTGAAGAGAAGGGGGTAAAGTGAAGCAATAATGCCATATATTTCCACTTTACATCAAATTTAATTTAAATAATAAGACGATAAAATTACAAAGAACTTAATTTGTTTCATAATATTTCATAATTCACGATCACAATATATGACAATATATCTATTCCCACCTCCTGATTCTCTATGATCTACCTCTGTGCTCTTATTCACACTCATCTATCTCTTCCACTCTTGCACTGAATGCAAGAGAAACTCAACAAAAGCATATCAGTTATCATGGTAGATATAGTCATTGAGCTAACCCTTGTCTAAGAGCGTTTTCTGTAAATGTTTTCTAGTTGTGAACATGCCACCATAGACCTATAATCCGATAGGACTGCCCCCTAGATTTTTTTTTATTCAATTTGGGAAATCAAAAGTATTTTTGAATACACTTTCTGGCACTACTTACATACACACAAAAATACTTACGTATTACTATCTCCCTTTGTTTCCTCACATACCAAGTGTACAATGCAGCACGTTTTTGGGTCTTCATTGGTGTTCCTTTGTTTAAATGTTGGGAGAGATGGGACTGGTTTAAGCCAGTGATATCCACCACTTCTCTCTGAGGAATATTGTGTTGTTGCATATAACCCTTTATCATTTTTGCAGCCCTCCATGGATCCTCGCTGTGAACAAAACATATACATTTTTGTGTTGTCACAAAATAGTTATATTGAAAGAAAATATACATTATCACAAATGTGAAAAAAAGCTAAAAGGAAAAAATATAATGCTCTGTGACCCATCTGTGAACATGACAAAAATAAATAAGAAAAACATTTTTATCTACTTCTAATGAAACTATGCAACACATTCAGAATTAGCATACAGAAGATGTAGTGTGGCACTATGGAAATATTTACTATTGACAATAATGAAACATATTCCATGCCCTTTGTGAAAACAATACTGGTTTAAGAAGTTCAAATTCTTAATATTTTTTTATTTAGCTATTGTGGGTTAGTACTATATTATGTGTTTGACATCTGATTTATAGCTCTACAAGAACCACTAAGCTGAATTTACTGATACCAAAGGCTGTCTCAGTTAGTGATCACTGATTCTAGATGTAATCATTTGGTATGACACTGTGATAATTATTATGGGGCAGATTTATCAAGGGTCAAAGTGAATTTGAGGGAATTTTCGAAGTAAAAAAATTCGAAATTCAAAGTAATTATTTGGATACTTCGACCATCGAATAGGATACTGCGACTTTGAATTTAGTTCGACTTCGATTCGAAATAAAAATCATTTGAATATTCGACCATTCGATAATCGAAGTACTGTCTCTTTAAATAAACTTCGACCTCAATACTTTGCCAAATTAAACCTGTTGAAGTGCTATGTTAGCCTATGGGGACCTTCTAGAGCAGTTTTCTAAGTCTTTAGAGGTCGAAGGAAAATCCTTCGATCAATCGATAAAATCGTTTGTATCATTCGATTCAAGCAATTTAATCGTACGATCGAACGATTTTCCTCTGATTGTTCGATTGCCAAATTCGGTAAAAAATCCTTCTACTTCAATATTCAAAGTCGAAGTATTTTAATTCGATGGTCGAATTTCAAAGTAATTTTTACTTTGAAATTCGACCCTTGATAAATCTGCCCCTATATGTTATAACGATTTAAGTCCTTTTTGTGTGTTGTGTGTATTACACTTGTATGTATAAAGGCATTTCACCTATTGGAATAAGACAAAATAATGTTTTTTTTCCCTTGGGCTGCTGTTTTCTGTGTCACTTTTTAAAGACTTTTCTACCTTTTCTCGTAAGATACATAGGAAAACATAAGACTTTATTTTAAAGTTATACACCATTTAAATGCCATTGCAGAAAGTGAACCAATATGTAGCATGAAATGCTGAAAACTAGAGCCTGGTTGGTACGGTACCATACCAACAGTTGAATAAAAAGATAAATAATAGGACATTTCATTTTATAACACACTTATAGAATTTGAGGGAATTTTCGAAGTAAAAAAATTCCAAATTTAAAGTAATTTTTTGGATACTTCGACCATCGAATAGGATACTACGACTTCAAATTTACTTCAACTTTGATTTGAAGTAAAAATCGTTTGAATATTCGACCATTCGATAATCGAAGTACTGTCTCTTTAAAAAAACTTTGACTTCAATAGTTCGCCAAATTAAACCTGCCGAAGTGCTATGTTAGCCTATGGGGACCTTCTAATGCATTTTTCTAAGTTTTTTGAAGTCGAAGAAAAATCGTTCGATCGATAGCTGAAATCCTTCGAATTGTTCAATTCAAACGATTTAATCGTTCGATCGATTCCCTTCGACCGCAAAACGGTCAACTTCGGTAAAAAAACTTCGAATTTGATATTCCCTCGAATTCTATATAGCCATTAGGAGCAGATTTAGTCAAAGTTTTTGTTTTTTTTGTTAAATTTAGCTGTTTTCGATTGAATTAAAATCGTTCGATCAAACGAATCGATTGAAAGATTTTCAAAAAAAAACTTTAACTTCTAAAAACTTACCCAAATGTTGGCTATAGATTCTAGGAGGTCCCCATAGGCTAACATAGCAATTCGGCAGGTTTAAGGTGGCAAAGTGGCGAACTCAAAGTTTTTTTAAAGAGACAGTACTTCGATTTTCGAATGGTTGAATATTTGAAGTATTTTCAATTTGAATCAAAGTCGAATTTGGCCTATTCGATGGTCGAAGCACCCAAAAATTACTTTGAAATTCGAAGAAGTTTTTTAATTCAAAAATTCACTTTGACCTTTGATAAAGTTACTTTAAAGGTGAACTATCCTTTAAAGGCATTTGTTATCAACTAAAATCTAACCAAGATTTTATAAACAACAATAGAACAACACACATAAAGCAACTATGTTGGATAAACGCCCACTGGAATAATAAAACTTTTTTTTTTTTGTCAATGCATTGTTTTGCTTTATAAGTGCCATAAAGAAAGCTAACAAACCTAATAAGAGGTGACTATACCCAGCAATGGATCAGTGGTGCGTGGCCACATAGATCCATTCCAGTATTTCCCACTAACAATGGAGTGTTTGGTACATTAAGATCCTGAAGCATGAATGGTAATAGCAAGGCTCATAGTCACAGTATCCTGTCCAGACTGGTTGCTGCTGGATATTTAATGCAAGTACAGCAAATGTTCTGCACTTTGTGACATTCTGTCTTTGTAGTTAACCATCCATACACTATAGTGGGACATTCCGCTTCATGAAGTCATGTTTACCGAACGTGTTAATTTATGATTAAAGAGCAAAATGCATTATTTTTTTATGTGTTTTTACATTTTGGGTAAATACACTAAAATCATTAATATTTACACTTTTATCATAACTCCACTAGAATAATACAGGATATTCTCCATAAATTATATTATCTAATCAAATGCATTTTAAAAATATGTTTCCAAGATTATGGCAAGTTTTATTATTATTTTTTTTTTTTTGTAGCTTTTAGTCCCAGCATTTTTGTCCATCTGAGTTTTTGCATTTGTCAAAGCGAATAGAAGTAAAACAAGTTCATTATGTCTTTTCTCTGGAAACTCTCTGGATGTTTTAAATTAGCTAACTGAGCAGAAGTAGAAACAAGTTCCTTATGATCCTTAATGCTGCCTTGTCTTCTTTTTAGCTGGCATAGGAAGCCAAAGATTCATTTTTTAGTGACAAAATATATGACTGAAATAATGTTTATGGTGGACACCAGTGGACCTAGAACCCAGAAAGTTAAAAAGCAGTAAAGGAAAAAGTGTCTGAAAACTTTACTGAAATATTCTTTGATTATGTTGCCATTTTCACAAATGTGAATAATTATTTTTATTATTATTTGTATCCTTTATTTTGTTAATGGCCATTATAGTGTTAATAATAGCTGGTGTAAACAAGTAACAAGAGTTTAACAGTTGCTATATTCCTCTGAACTGGATAATAATTGTATCTTTATTATATTTTATAGCTATATATTAACACTTGGTTATATAAAAGTTACAATGTAATGCTTTAAAAGATTATGTTTCTACTTTTGTGTGATTCCTATTTCCTTTTCCTTGGTATTCTTCATCTTTCTAAAGTCTCAGCTGAATGACACTGCTATGGAGGACCACAACACACACCTTCCCTAGAAACTTCAGCTGACAACTTCAAGTGGGACTTAAGGCAGCAACAAAGCAAACTGTTGCAATTTTTGAGACTAATGGCTAGAGGTCGCATGATTACCACTCAGTATGCTCCGCCCAAACAAGCAGATGCAATAATAGAAAAAAAATAAAAACAAGGAATAACTGTGTATAACAGCCTAAAAGATGACACATCATGTATCTGGTGAGGGCATTGGCAAAGCTGTTTTGACCTGAGCTGCACTGTAGCCATACAAATAAATGCAAGTAATATTTGACTTTTCTAGTATGCAGAGGGTATGATTGTGAATGTTTCAAATCTGCACATAAGTGTGGCAGTAGACAAAAGGCTGATTTACAAACATAGGTACTAAATTGCATGAGTACAGTTGCCAATAGCAATTCAGTTTTGAACATTCTACTTACGACTACAAATTAAAAAAAGACAGCAAAATCTGCTTGATTACTGCTTGCATAATTTAGCCCCAGTGTTCATGAATGAGGTTTATTTATCATGAATAAGGAGAAAAATCCCTCTAGTCTTCTTATCCTTGTACGTGCTAACTTTTCGGATATATGTGTGCATATATATATATATATATATATATACACATATATATATATATATATATATATATATATATATATATATACACACACATATATATATATAGATACATATATATATATATATATATATATATATATATATATATATATATATATATATATATATATATACACACACAAAGAAGGCGCAATCTGCAGACATAATTTTCCTTATTTAAACAGTTTCCAAAACATTCACTTTGTGTGAATGATCCTGACATTTTGCAAACTTTTATGAAAGTCTATGAATACTAATGCATATTCAGGAAAGAAAAAAGAAAAAAAGAAATGTTGGTCATGATGTTTTAAAGTACTAAATGAATTTGTTTTGACAAATGTAAAATTATTCAGCATACTAATGATGGAATCAAATCTCCTGCTTAGATAATTTGTACTGAGCAATACATATAGAGGGCTCCGTTTTGTAGAATTTGGTGTAGTTGTTTAACAAAAACGAGGAAAAGCTAATTTCTGCTGCTAATAATTTAAATGTAGCATCAGGCAGTTGAATAATGCTGTTATTTACTTAATACCAACATGTTACTGGGAACTTCAGAGATAGTTCTTCCCTATTTGTCCCTGTGGAGCATACATTGTAAGAAGTGATGGGCGAATTTAGTCGCCAGGCATGGATTTGCGGAAAATTTCCACACTTCAATATGTTTTTCAATATGTAAAATAAAATAGTTACGCATCAAAATTGTCACACATCAAAATTATTCGAACGACCATTGACTTTAATGCATTTGGAAAAAAAAGAGTCCCGCATATAAAAATTGACGCTTGCAGTAAAATTGTTGCGCATCAAAATTATTTTGACGCCCATTGACTTCAATGCGTTTCGCAAGTTTTTTGTCGTTTCACCAGTTTTTTTGGCGAAACAGGAAAGATTGGCTCATCGCTAATTGTAAGGTTCCTATGAGACAAGCTTAGTGAATGTGTATCCTGCCTGTAAGTTTTAGTAGAAAGTCCATATATATATATACATACAGTTGGAAAATACGAATTCCAAACAGATGGCACCCAGGTTGAAATCAAACTCAGCCAACAGAGTTAACAACTGAAACACCGACATAAAGTAAATCAGTTTAGTTAGAAAAACTGGATTAAGTGTATGTGGTTCAATTGCTAGCTCTGATGGCTTATATCAAGTGCGTTTTTCTAAATAATTGGGCAATAATTCATCATGAGGGCCTACAGGAGAGACTTTTAGTAGCCAATTCCCCAGCAGGTGCCTTTACAGCAGAGCGCTATATGGAGGATGCCTTGGAGATACAGTCAAGAATAATCACCTTATGGGGGTTTCAGTTTAAAAAAATATGTCCCTTCCTTTTCCTGCTCAGCAATAAGTAGATATCTAAGAATGCAATCATTCCCTATGCCTATTTGATTTATAATCCTAGAAATTAATCAGACTGTGTAGGAAGGTGTTTCTGTGCAGTCAATGTACATTTGTTTAGACTGTAACAGGCAGGAGCTTAGAGATCTAAGGTGAGTGTGTAGAAAGGTGAGCATATGGCTAAAGCACACACGGGCAGCTGGCACACATACACACCCACCTCCAAACTATACAATATGAATCCTTTTTGAGCTGCCAGGAAAAGGCTCTACAAACAGTCGGTAACAATCAAACAGAAGGCCTGAATCCTGAGCACTTACCTGTGCAGGATAATACAGTAGCCTTACATGCAGGGGTGTAACTACAGAGGAAGCACAGCCTGCGGCTGCAGGGGGGAGCAGCCGTTTCAACAAAACATAAAGATTTTTTTCACTGGTTTCCCTGATTTAATGTAACCGTGTTCGCCCTGCAGTTGAACTACAACTACCATGGTGCCACACGCTGTGAGATGACAAGCCAGCAGCTGTAGTTTAACACATTCTAAAGACTACTGCCTATGCTGATTCCTGTGGACCAGTAGACATGTTGCTCTCCAATGAATGTTGCCCCAAGCGGCATCATAGCAGGTGCTTATCTTTAAATTCCAGGCTTGGAGGAAAGTTTTGGCTGCCTAAAAACCAGGTGCACTGCCAAACAGAGCCTCAATGTAGGTTGACAATCCTCATAGGGGCTACTAAATGGCCAATCACAGCCCTTATTTGGCACCTTAGGAACATTTTTCATGCTAGTGTTGCTCCCCAACTCCGTTTACTTCTGAATGTTGCTCCAGGGTTCAAAAGGTTGGGGGTCCCTGCTGTAGCTGCAAGCTGATACTAATAAATCAGTTGATTGCTTTTAAATGTCTATACATGTTCTATACACAGTTCTACACAGCAACGCAAGGCAAGACAAATGCACGTGTGGCCCCTGAGGTGTGCTGTCTGGATTTTGGCATATTCAGGGCTCATGGCCAAACTAATGAGAAAAGAACTGATTTCATTCATTGTTTCCTTTATGTCTCAACAAATGTTGGTGAATAAGTAGATCAGCAAATTGCCAGCGCCTTAGTAGTTACTTTATAGCAGTCCTAGTAAGTCCTTACTAGGACTACTTTATAGCAGTCCTAGTAAGGGCTTTTAACAATCCCTCCATACATGAACCAACTTAATGAAAATCCCCACTCTATTAAATACCTGCACCATAAACTAACATTCCACAGACATGAAGGTAACATGTAAAAGCACAAAAAAAGACCCACTTTAAAAGAAAGATACCTTGTTTATAAGAGTGGAAAAGACTAGGCTCGACCTGCAACCAGACATCGGAATAAAAACGAGCAGAGACCAATAAATCGTGTATAATGTTGCTGCTGTCACCCAGCGCAGTCTGCCCCAAGAGCTTTCCCTTCTACTTCTTGCCAATGAATAACCAGCGCTTCTATTCAACCAAACCCCAATCCTTTGTGTATCTTTCTGTTGATGATTTATAGAAATAAATTAATAACAACCGGACGCCACGTGCTTCAGTTTATAGTGTATTCTCGTCTCCCCAGCAAAATAACCTGCGCATATTGCTTTACATTACACCCAGGGATAAACAACCGTATACTAAAAAGGTTGATATATTGCATCGTTTAATAAATAAAACGGAATTTCATACAAATAATTAAAATTAGAATTTCTATTTCTAGAATAAATTACAGCCCAACGAAATATACAGTAAAAAATTTTTAGAAATTGCCTAGGCCTTCGCACCACACAATAGTGTTTATTTTTGTGTTATCTTTTTTAAATCCTATTATCGCAATTTGTTTTTTACATTTTATAACAAAAATGGAACTTGTTTTATTCCATGTTTTATTCATAAAAGAACGATAAGTTCGCAGCGGTACGAAAGGTATATTTATGATTATGATTACACTGTATTAAAATAACACACACATATTTCGTTGTAAAACCCCAATGGAAGCGAAGCTAGCTTAATTCTGCGAAAGTGCACAACTTTCACCAGGGCTGCCGATATAGTATTAGCCATTTCAGTTACTTCCAGTGGTTAATAATAAATAACGTGGTTGTATTTCGTTGATATTTTGCTGAAGAGAAGGAATAATAAACTATTTGGATAATTAGTAACTAGGCTGTCAGATTAGGCGGCTGCTTTTAACTTGTGCCAGTGATGTGGTACCAACACCTAAAACACTCGTTCCAAGAATTATGAAATTGATGTTATTGTTTAAAATCAATTCTTACTTTCAAAATCTCCTTGCCCATAGGAAAATTGTATTTATCAGACGTTTTTCCTTTTTTAAATACAATAAATTATGTTTAGAGTTGCAATTGGGGATTCTGGTCAGTATCCTAAGATCGATTAAAATTATAATTTAACCACATAACACAGCAATGGGGTATCATGAGAATATTTTTTAATAATCGAAATTTTTTAAAGAAACAAACATGACACATTTATGCTGGGGTTGTTTGATGTATAATGTTGTCGTGCGAAACGAATCGTGGTTTAGAAATGGTAAATATGATTAGTAAATAAGACGGCTGGTGCTGGGCTCTTACCTCAACATTCTGTCCACTTCTGCCCTTTGCTCAGCTGCCTCCTCCGTATTGAGGGACTGCAGTTCTTTAAGTATTGGAGGGGTATCAAAGTCATCTCCATCCTCAGAGCCCTCATCCCCGGAGAGTTTGCCCTTATGGTGGTGGCCATTGGTGAGAGTGTGGAATACGGGTTTATTGTCAGATTCATGTTCCGGGGACATGTGCAAGTTTTCCAGCTTCACCCCAAAGCTTGGACTGGGAATCATATCGTCCAAGGCCTGGATAAGATCCTCTTTGGTTACTCCAGAGTTGAGGAGAGCATTGAGGAGTTCCTGCTGCAAAGGCGATAGCTTGGACACCATTTTAAGGTAAAAAAAGAAGGAAAAGGGACAGGGGAGTAATAAAAATAGAGGGATCTGCAATCCCCTTGTCCCAGAGCACCTGTTCCTCTTGTGCTCACAGACAATGTCCCCGCAGAGAGTCTACTCGGTCTAACTGGCCATGATCTCCTTCAGTGGGCAATATAACTCATGCAAATCAGTGGGAAGGCTAACACAACATACAGGATGCAATGAAAGGAGGAGGCTGGGCTCCATTCTCCCTGCTTATGCTGCCACTACAAAGTCTTTTATTGGTTTTGTTTATCGGCCAAACTTTAGTGAACTTTGGACCTGTTAAGCAAGAAGCCATGAAGTGCAATTAAAATAGAGAGAGACACAGAGGGAGAACGAAAATCATACAAACTCTCACACATATACACGCACTGGAACATTCAAACGAGCAATACACAGTCGCACACATATAGTCACATTTATACACACACACTCACAGATATTTACATACAGTTACATATAGTCACATTTATACACACACAGATTTACAGTCACATTTATACACGCTCACTCATAGAGATTTTCATACAGTTACATAGATTCACACACTGAGATTTACATAGTTGCATATATTCACTTTTCTACACACACACACAGATTTACATACAATTACATATATTCACATTTATACACACACAGGCAAGCAATACAATCACACACACGCTCATACACACATTAACACAGACATACACTCATATGATATAATTACACATACACAGAAACACAAATACATACAAGCACTGTTATACACATATAACAACTCAAGTACCACAAATATACACACTCATTCATACATGCATAATTTAGCAAAAGAAACAACAAAATAGTTTAAAAACAGACAACTGTTAAAAAAAAGAGAGACATTACGACTGGGGCACGTCTTGCTCTTTAAGAAAAAAATGCAATAATTGGGTTGGAATCTTTCTAGCATTTGTACATTTTTATTTGAATTAGAAACAGTGAGTATTTATATTCTGTGGGCTCCCTTTTACATCTGTAGTTTTTAAAGAAAATGAGTGTTATCTCATATTTAAAATGGTGACAATTCAGTGTGATCGCTTTATTTTCCACTATTGTGTTACTTATTAGTTACCTGGATCGCCTAGGGCCAACCAGAGGACTTTATATCCAGGGCCCACTTGCAGGAGAATTACATGTAATTAATGCTAAAGTTATAACTTTTATATAGGGGTATGGTGCAAATGATAGGGCTGATGGGAATTGTCCTTGGCTGTTGCAAAGTGGGATATGGTGTGAAAGGACCCTCAGATCTTGCCTTGGCAGCTGTATAATGCATAGATTATAGCCCTCCTTATAACACAGCATTTGCAACTCATTGTTTACCACTCTAGTAATTTGATCCTTTATTAGTATTGAGCAAGGAGTGATTGAGATAATGGACAGATTCACTAAAGGTCGATATTTCCTAATTTTTAGGATGAAATTTTAATGTTTCTTGCAAATGTTTAAATACGGTACTGACTAGATTACCAAGAAAATTGGCAGCTTTCATTGGCGCACACATGCATTATTAGCATTGAAAGAGAGCTAATAATAGACAGGCACCTCTGTATGGAGGTTGTCACACACATCTCTCTCTCTTCTCTCTCTCTCTCTCTCTCTCTCTCTCTCTCTCTCTCTCTCTCTCTCTCTCTCTCTCTCTATATATATATGCCTCTCTCTCTCTCTCTCTCTCTCTCTCTCTCTCTCTCTCTCTCTCTCTCTCTCTCTATATATTTTGGATAGCACCCAGCAAGTGACTCTATAAATGGTGAGTGCAGATAATCTCCATATATATCATATATATATATATATACTGTATATAAGCAAGAAAGAAAAACCGCACCAACAGGTCTTTATACAAAAAAAAAAAAACTTTTATTACTCAACGTTTCGGCTCGACCGCTGGAGCCGTCTTCAGTATGTTGAGTAATAAAAGTTTTTCTATTTTTGTATAAAGACCTGTTGGTGTGTTTTTTCTTTCTTGCTTATTACTATTGACACATGTAACCAGCACACAGGCATTGATTTTTTGGTTGTCCGTGTGCACTGTGCTCAAATTTGCTATATATATATATATATTTATATTTATATCTCCATATATATATATTTATATATATGTATATATATATATGTATATATATATATATATATATGTATATATATATATATATGTATATATATATATATATATATATATATATATATATATATATATATATATATGGGCATAATAATGCTAGAGATAAGAATAATGGCAGATATAAAAATTCACATTTTTTGCTGGAAAGGAAACAATCTCACACTTTAAATAAGTGTTTTCCTTAAAACTGGATGTATATAGTGTCATTAGGGTCCAGCTCTACATACAAGTGTGTGGATTAAACTAAAATATTGTAAAAAGGGAAAGTTTGCCTTGAAGGTACTCCTTTAAATTTAGGTAAAACCACTGATTGTGTATTAATGTATCCAAACCTGTAAGCAGTAGATGTTTTTACATGTTGTGATTGACAAGGGATTACTGTAAAATGTACAACCTTTTTAAAAGTACTTATGGGATGAAGTTAGTTACGGGAATACAGTAACAGTACAGTATACTATATATAATTATATTGTGTTTTAATAATTGATGTCTTACAAAAGAATCAAATAACCAAATAAATATGTATAAACCCCAAGATATCAGTAAAAGGTTCAGAATGTTCAACAGGTGACATGGGGGGTGCCTCGTTTGATCAGTTTATTACTGATGATGAAGTTATCTAGACCCAAGATGGAACCGACTGCTAAAACAATCGCCTGGCTGCAATTGGATTAGAAATATTAATCTGCTCTGCTCAAAGGATACAAGTGGTAATGGAATCCAAAGATACATTTTGATCATTTGCTTCCAAAGTATAATATGGACACTAATGAAAAACAACAGCAACTAGACAACAAAATTATTGGTTGGGTTGAGCCATGAGTTGTGGAATTCATATTTATGGAATTCATATCCAGCTTCTTATCAGTCGAATACATATTTGCATGTTTAATACTTTATTTAATCATGCAGATAAATTGTATGTCATTTATTGGGTATTTCTGTGTATAAAGTGACCATTTTGGTGCAGAATTTCGGCATTTCAGTACTTTTATTGGTTTTGTTGGAAACCGCTTGAACACGCTGTAATGTGATAAAACAGCGACCGATCTACTGACAGCAGAATGTATTGCAGCCAATAAATATGGAAATATCTGAGCCGCTGTTCCTAAGCATTTGTTATTATTTACAACATCTGGGGAAGTAGGTTTAGATGCAGGAGGATTTGTTGGACTTATTCCAAAGGGGAGCAGAGAGATTACAAAGAGTTATTAGCGATCCCAAGTGAACTCAAGGCTTCCCAGGTTGCGCTATCAGATCAGACCAGAGAACTTATCAGTATTTGCATTACATGACAAGTCTGGGTGAAAACTGTGTTCCTATACTTATCCTTAACCCTTTCCGTGCCAATGTTTTCGCTAAAACATCTCCTAATTAATAAGAAGCCCAGTGAGAAACCTACGGTGCGACTGTCATAGAGGTGCCTGTTCCTCCGGTGCGATCAGTTGTAGCCGGGCACCACCAGCAGTCTCCCAGTCCTCCCCTGGGCCACCTGAGAATGGTACGTTCCCGAGACTCTCCACACACAAGGAGAGCAGATTCTGCTACCGGGACCGGGTGAGTGAGGGAGGGGGAGAAGTTTACATTTGGTGACTCCAATTGTATCATTGATACTTATTGTTTCTCTTAAGTGTTGGGGGTTTATGGCTTGTGGGCGGGTAAGTCTTCTCCCAACACCTGGGCATTTTAATAAACGAGCGCACTACTGGGGTTGTTACATTTAAACTGGAAAGGTATAGCTGTGTTGTCCAGTATATCGCTGGTCGCTGCCAGTCGTGACGCGCTCAAGCAATCCGACCTGGAAAAATGGCCTCGCCCAATGATGGGTGGGTAACGCTGCCCCTACTGGGTTAGAGGCGGAACTGCAGAGGCCACTACCTGTTCCACTCGCTTAGCTTACTCATATAGTTTTATACATGATAGACTGTTGGCGCCCCCCTTCCGCGTTCAGTACCAGTGTCGGACTGGGACACCAAGGGCCCACCAAAAAACTTGAGACCAGGGCATCATCCTCACTACAATTTTCTTCCTCTCCTCACTTAACCTCTATTCTCTTACTCTCTTTTCTTTACATACTATAATCTTTTATTCTATCTATTTAACCTCTTTGTTCTCATAGAAATGGGGAATGCCTATGAAATAGGTAAAGTGTTTAGCAGCATGAGGGTCTTCTGACACCTGGGCCCACCTGGACTTTTCCTGGTCTACCAGTGGACCAGTCCGACACTGTTCAATACCATTTATATTTGCAATACTAGCACTCCAGGGAATCAGGTTAGGACACAGGAGGCTTAGAATTAATCCCATACCCAGACACGTGTCTTGTTATTATGATGCACAAATGCAGCCCCTTCCCATGCCAACCCCTCTTGTGCTCAACCAGGGCCAGAGAGCTGTGTAGAGGGCACAATAAAACTCTCCTACACTAAAATGGAAGAATATCTGTCAAGAAATTGAAATTAAACTCTAAAAATGTAGCAGGGGTGGCTTCTTGGTGTTCTTGGTAAAGTGACATAGGAGGCAACGGTTTCCAGGCCCGGATTTGTGGAAAGGCCACCTAGGCCCAGGCCTAGGGCGGCAGGATTTTAGGGGGGCAGCATGCTGCCCAACCACACCCACATTGGTTGAAAAACACTGGGGATGCGCTGGAGATACAATAATATTTTTAATTTCCCATGCGCCAATCCCCATTGCTCCTGTCCAGATGATGAAAATTTGCACGAATAAAGGGGAGGGGACAGGGGCACCCACTATGTAAATCCAGCCCTGAGGGTTTCACTGTGTCTTATGACAGAAGCATCCCAGCTAGGGTTGCCGCCTTTTCTGTAAAAAAAATACCGGCCTTCCTATATTCTTGCCGTTTTTTTCCTATTAATAACATTGGCATAAAGCATCATTTTTACCGGCCAGCTGGCAACCCTAATCCCAGCCAATTCAATCACTCCATCTCTAAAATGGCCACTCTCATCTACAGTCAGAAACCTAGAGCAAGATATGCAAGCAGGGCTGGGGTGGAGGTGCAAACCTTGCACCACAAGTTAGAATGCATGTTACAGTTTCTAAAATGTACATACACTAATCAGGTAGCAGAAATGAGGGTTCAGACTTCAGTGTGTCTGCAACTATTAAGCACTGAAATTCATCCATGCTCCTATAGGGCATTGCCCATTCAGCACTTAGTGCAGCCCTAAGCAATAGCGCTCTAAGGAGCCAGCATTTCAATTTAACAATCTGAATTCCCACTCTTGAAGTTACCAGGAGCAGCTTTTGCTTCCCTGGAAACCTGTAGGCTGCCTCCGTCTGAGGCATGTTTCTCAGCTTCTTAATGGCAGTGGCAGCAGTGCCCCTGCTGGTGGGCTTTTGACTAGTTTGGCTGTTTCCCAACCTGTGTTTCTACAAAAGCCAAGAAACAACCGCTTCTAACAGTAGCCGTCACACCAAATACTAGAGGGGCTGCTGTAAGATGCCATAGACAGTAGCTATTTATTTGGCTGGTGGAGGGTGTTTGGGCCTCTGTGCACTTGAAATGCCAGGGCCTATTGTGGATCCCAGTCCAGACCTGGACTTATGGAACAGGCTTCATAATAATGTTGCACTTCCTTTAGTAATATTCAAAAGAGGTAAACAGCCCCGGCCAGGTCGTGCCACCTGTCATGCGCTGACACTCGCGTGCACCCATATGAGTGGTTAGGTGCGTGCACAGTCCTTCTCAGCCAATAGCCTGCATGAGAGTGGAGAGAGGAGACCGGACTAGGGGTAGCAGGCAAAGAAGATACGTACCTGTCCCCCGCTTTGTGCCCTAGGCACATGCCTACTCTGTCTACCCCTAGTTCACTAGTTCTGGCCTTGAAAGTAGACGAGTTGTATATTTATGTTTTAAAGTTAAATTGAATTTCTTAAAATTCTTGTCTTGTGTGTGTCCTTTTAGTTTGTAAGCGTTTTTAGGCAGGGCCACCTTCACCTCATTTATTGGTTATTGTCTTCTTTGTATGTAACTCTGTATGCTTAATGTATAAACCTTTGAAAACCAATTAATGTATAAACATTTATTGTACAATGCAGCAGAATATGTTGACATGCTAATAATAATAATAACCTTGTCCCTGGGAGTACTATTTGCTCAGTTTTCGAAATGGCTTTTGCATGTAAGCTGCAGTACTAACATATGTTAAATGTACACATTATTATCATAAATCATATGGGCAAAAAGCTTAATTTGATGTGAACCTGTGCAATTCCCTTTACTCTACATATGTCATGTACAGTTTCTTGTGGTAGCAAACCTACAAATAAACATGTGGAGGCCTGTGGTAAATTGTGTTCTATTTGAAATTTTATAATGGGTAAAAATGTATACAATATTTATATAAAGGAAATATTTCCTTTGGTGCATACTTACTGGCTAATATTTAGCATAATATTCTGCATACTTTACTGTAAATCTTGTGTATTACATGTGGCAATCCAATGACATGACAAACTGCACTGCAAAGTACTTGTAGGAATTGAAATCAACTTTATTTATAAGCAAAATATAAACATATTCACAGGCCCGGATTTGTAGAAAGGCCACCAAGTCCCGGGCCTAGGGCGGCAGGATTTTAGGGGGGGGGGGCGTGAAGCCCAATCACACCCGCATTGATTCAGAAAATCTGGGGCTGATCATGAGATACAGTAGGTTTTTTTAATTTCCCGTTGCCAATCCCCAGTGCTCCCAACCTGAAAATTTGAGCATGTGCACAAATTAAGGGGAGGGGGCAGGGGTGACAAATGGCAGCAGGCCTAGGGGCGCCAGCTTTGTTAATCCGGCCATGCAGATCCATAAAGCATTGTTACAAGTAACTTGACACATAGTGGCATACTCATTAAAGGGCAAAAGGTCAAATTTGGAGTATGTGGACAAAAATAAAAATTCACCATAGCAAATTACTAAAAGCAGAGTATAAGATCTTCTGGCAAATTATCTTCTTTGCATTGGCAAACATTTTTACATTTTTTCATCAGGTAAAAATTTTTTAGTGAAGATTCTCCTATTTACCAGGAGCAAGAGATTTAGCCAGTTCAGGCTGGCAAACTGCCATTAGAAAGGTAGAACAGCCACTTTTGCTTCTCCTTATCTGTCATTTCTTTATGGAGTAAATCCTCTAGAGTATTTTTTTTACCACTACAGTTCTATAAGGAAATACACGGGTGAATTTTCAAATATACAGAGAAAATGCACCACATATAATAAATGTGTGTTTATTTGGGAGACTTCTTTGCAATGTTACAATTAGTGATGGGCAGGGTGACCTTAAACAGAGGTGACCCGCTGGGTTTGGGATGAAATTTGGCCAACCATTGCGGGTTAGGGTTGGGTGCAGGACAGTATATACAAAAATTCAGGTCTGCACACTCAAACACAAATCTTTAGACTCAGGTGGTAAGATTGAAATATATTTTACTAGTTAAAAAGAAACAGGCACACAAAAAGCATTTCACATGATGCTCAATACATTTCACATGATGCTAATATACATACCACCCTTAAGGTACAAGCAAGGCAGAAAAGAAGACTACAAGGAGCGAATACACCTGCCAAAATGAGAATGACCCCAACGTTTCGGCAAATAGCCTTTGTCAAGGGGATTCAGGGGGGTGCAGGACAGATCAGGGAAGTACACTCCTCCTCTGCCCCCGAAGAGTCCCTGTCTTGGAACCAGAGGTGAACACAGAAGTAGCAAACAGAGCAAGAACACACAGGTATGGGTTGGGTGCGGGTTCTACCTTGGCAACATTTTGCGGGTTAGGGCCAGGTGCGGATTAATGTTTTGTGGGTTAGGGTGGGGGTTGAGTTTTTTCCTGACCCACATATCACTAGTTGCAATATGGTTATGAAAATACGTTTTTTGATGAAAATACTCCGAAGTGAGGTGAACTTTCTTTCATCGTGTTTATTTATCTTAATAAGCTAGGGCTTATTTACCCCAGTAACACTGCTGTAGAAGTCACAACACAGATGAATTGAAAGGAACTGGAAATGAAAGGTAAGCAATATAAATATTTATAACAGCAATATAAATGATAAATGTAAAGGCATGCACCTGGGATGTAAAACTTTGCAAGCCACTTATACCCTTAATGGGACTACAGCAGCTTCAGGGCCAAACAAGGTCTGGGGCTGTATTAAAAGGGGAATTGAGGAGGGGTTAATTCTTCCACTGTATAGCACACTGGTAAGGCCCCATCTAGAATATGCAATATAAACAGGACATTATTAATTAGAGAGGGTACAGAGAAAGGCAACTAAGCTGGTAAAAGGTATAGGAAATCTCAGCTATGAGGAAACACTGGCCAAGTTGGGGGTTTTCACACTGGAGAAGAAATGCTTATGGGGTGATATAATAACTATTTATAAATATATATAAGGGGATCAGATCCCAAGTGAGGGAATACAGGGTTATGGAAGATAGCTCATAGTACAAGTTTATCCAGGGACTGATCATCTTGGAGTCAGAAAGGATTTTTCCCCCTCTATGGCAAATTGGATAGTTTTTTGTTTTTTTTTGCTTTCCTCTGGATCTAGGAGTTAGGCAGGCTATATATAGACTTAAAAGGTTGAAATTGATGGACGTGTCTTTTCTCAACCTAACTTACTATGTAGAAGACCTGCAGTGATTTTTTTTTTGCCTGATCCAGTTTCAGTAAATAAGAAATAATGAAGATCAACCAGTGGCGTAACTATAGAGGAAGCAGGGCGGCAGAAGCTTAGTGCATTGAGCAAGATACGATCCATAAAAGAAACTTCACACAGAAGTAGAAACAAATGTAATAAAGGACCACATAGAGGTTGCAAAAATATGCTTATAAGGTGCAGTAGAATCCCCATTGTATGTTTTGCAGGAAACCAGATAGAATATATTATTCTAATATATTTCTGGTAAACAATCTGAAAACAAATGAACTGAAAACTTGTTTGGAAGGCAAAAAACCTCTTTAAGCATTACAATTGTACTGTGTAGTCTATGAGATAGCTTTTTACCCGTTGTGCATCAGATGCACAATTTATAACAAACAGTAATTTAGCAAAGAAAAGTTACAGTAAAAACAGGCTCGGGCAGAGAGTACTCCATAGACACATGCTATATAGAAAATATTGCTCTGCATTTAGTTAGACCAAAGTTGTAGCACACCTAAGCTGCAGATGCTGGGTTACTGGCAATGAGATAGTACTAGATGTGGTTGCACTGGCTGCTGTACATAGAAACTTTATTACAAATGTGGAGTCTGGAAGTACAACATTGTATCCCCATTGAATTATATTGCAGTCTTTAGATGTGATTTTCATTTACTGATTTATTCTAACACAATCTTTTTTTTTAACTAATTGTGTTTTTTTTTTGATCAGACTGATCTCTATACATCTTCACAGTCTGCCACGGAAAGCACTGTCTGGTGAGCAGCTATAAACTAGATAAAAGTTTCAATTCTGAATTTGAAACTTCAAAATGACAAATAATGCACAGAAATATAAATTGAAAAAAAATGCCATGTACAAACATTTTTAGAATAACACGATCTATAGCATATTATAAATTCATGTTAAAAGGCCTATTTTAATTATCAGTCCAGACCTGCTCCACCCAATAACTTTTATACATAGTAAACGAATATGCTCGTTTCACTCACAAAGCAACCGTTCTGCCATGGCTTATGGCAATGGTGGTACTTCTAGCTAAATTTAGAACAGTGAATATTAACTATAGTCTATACAGATTCTTTTTGAAATCCTACTCTTAACAATGTTGAAGGATTTTGACTAAATCATTAAGTGGCTGGGTGAAGGAAGCTAAGCAAGGCAAAGGAAAATAACCTCAAGGCAGTCTTAAACTACAGCATGTTACCAAACTTTTAGTAACAGAAAAATAGCATTGTCCAGTGCTAATTAGAAGTCAACAAATAAAAGATATACAAATGTTTTATAAATAAAAATGGGAGGGGTGATTGTATCCTTTTAATGCAAAAATGTACTGTTTAAAGTTGTAAACTACTGTCTACAACAGATTTTTTCAGCTCTGTTTCTCGTCAATTAATGGCAAATTATAAGAGGAATCAGAAGTTACATTGTAGGAATGGTCTTAAGATAGTAAGTTCTGCTGGGAAAGGACTGATGTGAATGAAAATTAAAGCAAACATATCCAGTTATCCATGTATACAGGTAAAGGATCCGTTACACAGAAACGTATTGCCCAGAAAACTCCAAATTATAGACTCTAATTTATCCAAATAAATAAATAATAAATTCAAATTTTTTATAAATTATTTCCTTTTTCTCTGTAATAATAAAATATTGTACTTGATCCAAACTAAGATATAATAAACTTTATTGGACGAAAACACAGCCTGTTGGGTATATTTAATGTTTAAATGCAGGGTCGGATTTACATAGCAGGCACCCCTAGGCCCACTGACGTTCATTGCCTCCCGCCCCCTCCCTTTTATTCCCAGAAATTATCATGATCAGGACTGGAGCAATGGGGATTTAAAATTTTTTAAAAAATTATTGCACATCTCCAGTGTTTCTGAACCAATGTTGGTGTGGTTGGGCAACATGCCACCCCCTAAAATCCTGCCGCCCTAGACCCGGGCCTAGTAAACTTATGGGGGCAGATTTACTAAAGGACGAAGTGGCAAACGCTGTCAACAATTGTCCAGCGTTACTGCCCGCAGGGACACCTGCAATCTACTACAACCTGCAGGCGCCAATTCGCTAGGAAATGAGATAGGCGCTAGCGCTCATTTGCACCAGGTGACAATTCGTTCTGGCGAATTTACTAAAATGCGGATTTTACTGAACGTTACCTCTTTTGCCAGACTTGCCTTTGCCAGCTCAGTCCAGGTGAAGTGCGTTCGTCGCCCACGGTGAAACTCAGCATTTTTATGCAGAGTGAATTAGTGTTGTCTGAGCTAATTTTCGTATAGCAAAGTGTAGCGATGGGTGCGAAGCGGTCGCTTGCGACTTTTCGCCAGTTAGTGAATCTGTCCCAAAGTATGAAGATTAGTTACCTAAAAAAAAATACTGGGCCCTGTGGTACCCACCCACCCCAGCCTGGCCCCCAAGGCCCACCCCAGATTCCCCACACACACCACAGTAAAAGTCCACACAGACGTCAGCGCTAAAAACGATCAACCTCCCCACACCAAAACAATTGGCGGCCAGGGTCCCACTTAATTTTTTTAAAAAAAAAAACATTGTTGGTCAGGGCTTTTTTGGCTCCTTTCGTGGCTTTGGGTCTTTTTGCGGCTTCAGGACATCAACTTCAGCTCCTTTTGTGGCTTCGGGTCACTTTGACACTGTTAAGGGGGCCCGGCTGTGCTGCACGTTTTACAGTAAATTAGCTGCGCCGGGCCCAGTACAACTGTACCCCCTGTGCCCTCCTGATGGTGGCCCTGATTCTGGATAACAGGTCCCATACCTGTATTAAATAAACAATGATGATAATACAGACAATAAAATTCACTGTATATCTAATTCTTATTACATTTCTGTTCTGTTATTTGTATACAAGTATTGTGTTAAACACTGTACAGGTTGTGTGGGTGCACAAGCAACTTTAACTAACACACAAGCTTATTTTAGTGTCAAAAGTTAAATAGGATTATTTAAAAAGGAAATTAATCACATTCATTCATCAGCTCACCTTCATGAAGTAATTAGTTAGTGTTTTCAACTAGTGTGCAAGTACATGTTAAATAATTGAGTACCCTCGGTTTCCCCCGTCCATTGCACTTAGCAAAATGCAGATAGCGGCAGCACATCGTTCATTCTTATCATGAAGTGGAAGCCTCTCCAATATTCCCATCACAGTGTCTGTCATGGAGAACATTTATTTTCTGAGATGCTGCTCTTGTAGAAAGAACCCGCTGTAGCATATCAAGAAGGGATACAAGCACGATTTCATCAAAGGAAAACTGCCTGAGCTTTGACTCGCCCTTTGCTCTGCTTTCATGGCCTGACATCTATATTGATGTTCTTCTGTCACAAGTGGATAATTCGGACCTTGGACTGTTTCCACACATTTGGAACCATCTTCTAATTATGTGGATACTGTTTTCTGGTCCATGTCTTTTACCCTCCCCTTCTGATCCTCTTTAGTTATGTTTTGATTGGCCTTTTCCCATTACTGTCCCTCACACCTCATTAATTCTTCACAACAGGTGACCTATTTTGTTAGATTTTTGAGAAAGCTAAAGGTTCTTCAGGGAGAGAAGGAATATATAGTTTCCCAGAACAGAAGCCCCTGAGCCAAGTGCTATTTCTCTGGAATCAGGGGCGTAGGGGAGTAGAGGGGGGTTTACAGGATATTTAAATATGGAGGTTTATGTAACACGACTCAAATAAGATAAGGAAATGTATGTATTTTTAAGTGTTTGCATATCTATCATAGATGACAGGTAGCTAGAAATATGATGCTAGATCTTAAAGAGGTTTTTTCTAGCATGAAACACATATACATGTATAAGCATGTACTTTATATTATTAAAAGGGAATCAAAACCCCAAAAATGAATTGTCATAAACTTGCTCAGGGTGCTTCTCTGAGCTCCTTTACAATTTATGCTCATTTTTAATTTTTTTAAATTATTATTATTTTTTAAATTATTTGTGGATCTAGACTGCTATATGCTATTAGCTCAACCAATGGTCAGCAACGTGAGGGTTAAATGTGCATAGAACAGTTAGGGTCATGATCTTGAAAAAAAGGCTGCTGAGTTGAAAGCCTATTATCAGTATAATAGTGTCTAAAACGGCAATGTAAAGTCAAAAAGTGCTCACATAGCTACTCTGAGTGAAGTATAAAGTATGTTTTAGACACCCTTTAATAAAACAACAATGTTTAACAAAGGTATATCAAATGTGCAAGTAACATTTTCCCTTAAACATACTCTAAAGCAGGAGGCTGTAGTTCTCCAAAGGCCGCAGCACTCCCAGGGTCGATGCTGCCATGAGGCAAGTTGAGAAACCCACCTCAGGTGGCAGCAGACTGCAAGTTACCAGGGGTGGCAAAAGAACGTTCCAGGTAATTTAAAGAGCTGATTTAAAGACCACAATTTCAATCTCTGTACTAGCAATGTGGCCCCTCCCCTAGCCACACTGTAATGCTCGTAAAAGGACCCCAGGAACATCAGCATAGGTGGACGGTGGGGGAAGTAGCTCCCAATGTAGATAGACAGAATTGGCTACAGGAGAACTTGGAAAAAGAAGGGAGGGAGAGTTGATTAATCGTATAATTACTTATACCCTACTCAAGCAGTCTGCAATACGTAGCAATGACTTGGTAACCTCACCCCTAATAACTATGTCCATTTTTCAAAATTTGGCAGTTATGAAAGTCTGAAGACATGTCTGTGGTTTTTATGTGTTATTACAGGTTTGCTAATGAAGGTGAATTGACCTTTAAGTTGCAAATCAGTTTCCCCAAGAGAAAAACTTATCTTAAATTGTTACAAAAGTATCTAAGTATCTATTCTTGGCTCTCTGCCAAAAGCAAATTAAGTTAGAAACTTTGTATCTTTTTCTGGCTGTTCAGTGCAGGAGATCAAAGAGAAAGTCGAGACATTTCAGTAACAAACCTGGGGCTATGGATGATCTGTCAAAATTGGGACTGTCCCGCGAAGAACGGGACTGTTGGGAGGTATGCTTATAAGGACCAATACGTCGGATTTTGTACAGTGTGTTTGGAATAAAGTTGTTGGGAACTTGCGTCAGTCTGATGATTCATATAATTTATATGATTACACGGTTTCAACACAGCATTGTTGTATGTGGCAAGTTGCATCTGTGACTCTCAATGTTAAAATCCTGAACAACCAAACCCAGAGTGAGTCAGAACAGCAGTAAAAATAAAATCTTCATGACGTGTTCTTGCCATTGTAGAATATTCAGAAAATCTCAGCTGAGGCAAGAGATATGACAGTTATTACCAATAAAGCACAGTTTAAGAAAACAATTGTCTATTTAATAATGGAAATTAAGTTAATATAATTTAAATTAATATAATTTAGAGATGAAAATGGTTGTAAAAGCAGCTCAGACTTAAAATACAGAAACTAACAGTACTTGGATCATGTAAAAATCATCTTATGTATGTCTATAAGGGCATCATTTTTAGGAAAGTTAATTAAGTTAGGTAATTATTTTTATTTAACCATCTACCGAAATCCCCCCCAAAGTCTTGCTGAAGCCCAAACTGAATATTCTATGTGAAAGGTGAAAAGTGCTTTTTAGGTGCATTAATGTCCAGCTGCCTAGCTGGTTTAATTTAAAGTATTCAAAAGTGCAGTGGGGTGTGGTGGGAATAAAAGCAGGAAAGGTTAGATAAGGGGCAGTGTGGCAGAATCATATAGCAGCCAGCAGAGCAAAAACAGTTGGGGGTAGCTGGGGGGGCTTCCCTGGAGAGATGAGGCTTCAAGTGGTTTTAGAATCTGCTATGCAGGATGATGGACAGGCTGATGAGGCAAGAGAGTTGTGTCAGGATATGATCTATGCTAGAGTATAAGCTGGCAGAGAAGTGACCATTTTGTGAGCTTTGATCGTGTTTAAATGAAGTATAGAAGGTGCACTGGGAGCGGGGTTGCACCAAAGTCTCTTGGCTAAAAGACAGCTCTTTGAAATCACTATATTTTTATTCTATTACATATTTATAAAGCACCAACCATGGCCACTGGGGCCACCTCCATCTGGTTCATGCACTTGGGGAAGTGACAGTGATATGCATAGATATTATTTGTATCCTACTACCACTATCTCAAGAATGTAATGAACTTTCTACACTAAGGGGGTTATTTACTAAACTTTGAATGCAAAAATTTGTTATTTTGTTTTATAAAATCGGAATCAAGAAATTTTTCGGAATTTATTAAACCCCCGAGGATGGAAAACTCAGAAAATCCAGCATCTCAGACCTGTTGAGGTTGCCTACAAGTCAATGGGAGATGTCCCAATGATTTTTTGATGTGCGCTGGGTTTCGTGCAATACCTCAAAGTTTTCGGGCAAAAAAGCATAAGAAAAATGAAAATTTCCTATCATATTTACTGTAAATTTCTTCTCCTGGCCACTTATCATGTCAGCAATACTACGGGTATTTGTCCTGCCCCCATACCCCGGTTAGCTCTGTCCCTCCCCCAAAGAAAACGATAAAGGACCCAGCCCCTCCTCACTTACTTGTCTCATAATTTAGTCAATAGAGGGTGGGTTTGCTGACATGATAAGTGGCCAGGAAAATAAATTTACAGTAAGTATGATAGGAAATATATTTCCTGGCCACTTCATGTCAGCAATACTATGGGTTATACCCAAGCAATGACAACCAATCAAGAGGGAGGGCATAAAACAGTTTTTAATCAACAGAAAAAGACCGCAAAACTGTGGAAGCAAAATTATGTTGAGAAGGTTTCTTAACATTCAAACGATCATACTGCCGTCTCACAAATTGCTGATTCTGAAACCTCCGCTTCTGCTCCCAAGGAGGTAGCTACAGCCCTTGTTGAGTGAGCTTTTAGCCCTGCTGGTGCCTGCTTGCCTTGAAGATTGTAAGTTTTTCAAAATCACAATCCATCACAATCCATCTAGTCAACTTCACTGGCTGTTCCCCTTTTCGAGGACCTACCGGTATAATAAACAAAAGTTTGAGGCATAGTCAAATAATGTTTCAACATCCTCACCAGATCTAGCTTCTGGAGCTTCGAGGAAAGGTTAGGAACGTCTGGTCTGATAGGGGTTACTATGTCCCGTGCAAGGTGAAATGTGGAAACCACCTTGGGTAGAAATGAGTCTGGAGGCTTTAAAATCACTTTATCCGGCCAAAAAGAAATGTCTTGCTCTTCTACAGACAGAGCATGCAGGAGACTGACTCTCGCTGCTGAAACTATTGCCACCAAAAATAAAGTTTTAGGGTCACCAACCATAATGATGCCTCTTGCAAAGGCTCAAATGGAAGCTCACAAAGGGCTTTAAGCACCATAGTTAGATCCCAAGCAGGAGATAAAGTCCTTTTTGAAGGACAAAGTTTTAATGTGGCTGAGAAGAAACGCTTTACTAACGGATCTTCTGCCCATTTTATCTCCGTCATAGCTGAAAGTGCTGCGACATGAACTTTTAGAGTTCTATATTGCAATCCTTTGCTCAATCCTTCCTGTAGGAATTCTAAAACCTTATATATGTGGTAGACATAGTGCGTTTTCTTGCCTTAAGCAATGTAGCCACCACTGCTTTAGAGAGCCCCAAGGCTACAAGCCTTTTTGCGCTCAGCCTCCATGCCTTCAATGAGAGAGAGTGCGGGTCTGGATGTGACACTGGCCCCTGGGTCAGTAGATTTTCCTTCATAGGAATAGGCCATGGGTCTGCTACTGCCAGTCTTCTGAGCAGAGGAAACCATGGACGATGAGGCAAATAAGGTGCCACGAAAATGAACTCTGCTTCCTCTTGAATAACCTCCAGTAGGACTTGAAGGAGGAGAGAAATTGGCGGAAACACATAGACTAGACGGAACGACCAGGGTTGAAGGAGTGCATCTGTCCCCTGAGCTAGAGGGCTGAAAAATCTTGCAAAGAATATTGGCAGTTGAGCATTGTCTGGCGAGGCCATGAGGTCCACTTCAGGAAGACCCCACTTCTCCACTAGTCGGTAGAAAATGTCTGGATGCAGTTTCCACTCGTGTTTTAACAAGGTCATACGGCTGAGAAAGTCCGCTTTCTGATTGCGAATCCTTGGAACATGAACTTCCATCAGATTCTCCAGATTCTGCTCTGCCCAGCTCAGGATTGGGAATACTGCTTTCCATAGTGGCCAACACCTTGTTCCCCCTTGCTTCCTTATATGATCCAATCTGGATCAAAGGTTTTCAGTGCTTGAGACACTGCTCTTAGCTCTAACACATTTGCATGCACTTTCAATGGAGACTTCCAGACTCCTTGAGGCACACTGCTCCCCAGGAGAGCTCCCCAAACTTGGGAGGAGGCATCCATTGTTATTATCTTCCAATTTACTGGAGTAAGGGAAAATCCCCTGGACAAATTTGAAGGGCTCCACCACTGAAGGTTGACCTGAAAGAGGGGAGAAAGAGGAATTAATTGATTCCAATTGATTTTCCATTGATTCCAATGAGTTAGGAAATAATGTTGTGCCTCCCTCATATGGAATCGGGCCCATTTGGTCATTGGAATAGAGGCCGCCATCAAACCTAGGAGGACATAAATCGTCTTGCTGAAACTTCCCCGTGGCAAAAGAAATCTTTAATTTCTTTCACCATGCGCTCACCATGCGCTCCACTTTCTGTTGTGGCAATTGGACTACATAGTTTGCCGTGTTGAATAGAGCCCCAGGTAAATCAGGGATTGAGATGGCTGCAAATTACTTTTTTCCCAGTTGATTAGCCACCCGTGTGATTGAACAAAAGAAATTGCAATCTCTCTGTGTAACAAATGGACTTCTGTAGACCTTGCAGCAGGAGGATATCGTCCAAGTAATGCCAGACTGTCAGGTCCTGTTTCCTCAGTTCTGCCACCAAGGTGATGAGGACCTTGGCCTCCATCCTCCCGAAACCTTCTTCACTAGAAAAAGTAATGAATAAATGGCTTTTTCCCTTTCTTTCTGAGGCACTGGAACCACTACCTCCTGGTCCAACATTATTTGGACATACTCTTTGAGGGCTTTTTTCTTTTCTTGACCTCGAGGCATAGGGGAAACCAAAAATATATTTAGAATTGGAACCGACAAAACTTCTATGCGGTAACTTCTTTTTAATATTGCCAGTACCCACTCGTCTGAAATTGACTGCTCCCAGACCTTGTAAAATCTTGAAAGTCTTGCCCCGACTCGAGATTCCTTTACTCCATGATTGTCAGGAGGGTTTTTTAGAAGTTGGGGACAGTTTAATCTTGCTCCGCCTGATAATTGTGGAGTGACCTCCTCTCCAAGACGATTTTCTTGGACTGTCTCTGCCAAAGTATCTGTAGTTACTGGCATAACCTCTAGCTCTACCTGAGCCTCGAAAAAAAAAACCTTTAAAGGGTTGGGTCTTCGATTTCTTCCTTTCTTGCAGCAGGAAAGTACTTTCCCCCCCTCACCTTTGCCATGACCTCTTCTAATTTAGGGTCAAACTGATTTTCTCCAACATAAGGCAGGTTACACAGACTTAAGGTGGCCATACATGGGCCGATAAAAGCTGCCGACAGACTGTGTCGGCAGCTTATTGGCCCGTGTATGGGGGCCCCCGACGGGCTTCCCCGATCAAGATCTGGCCGAAAGTCGGCCAGATCTCGATCAGATGGGTTTAAAAACCCCGTTGGATCGCGGCCGCATCTGTTCGTTGATGCGGTCCCGCGATCCGACCGCCCATTTGCGAATGCTAGGATCTGCCTGATATTGCCCACCTCAAGGTGGGCATATCGGAGGGAGATCCGCTCGTTTGGCGACATCGCCAAACGAGCGGATCTATCAATGTATGGCCACCTTTAGCTTAGATGCCGCATCTGCACCCCAAGATCTGCTGACACCGATACTGCCATTGACCTGGAAGCCAACCGTATTAAATCCACTACTGCTTCTGACATAAATGCTACTGCCATTTTTAAGTCCGATAATCCTGCACTAATGTCAGCTGTATCTGTACCTCAGCAATAGCTTTGTCTAAGCTGTCGATCCACAAGGAGACTGCTTTTGCCACTGAAACTAGAGCTACTGCAGGCTTACATGAGGCTCCCGCCACTTGATATGCCTTACGAAGCTCCGTCTCTACTCTTTTATCCATGGGATCTCTTAGTACTGATGAATCGGCAATCGGCAAAGTTGTCTTCTTCGTCAAATGAATTACAGGGGAATCTACCGCTGGAGCTGAATACGAATTCTTGGTATCCTGTTCTTTAAACGGATATAATTTTGAAAATCTCCTAGTCAAAGAAGAAAAAGAGACTTTTTTAGCTGCTGTTCCCCATTCTGCAGAAATAAACTCCGCCACTTCCGGAAAAAGAGGAAGAAATTGTTTTGGTTTAGAAGGAGAAGGGAGCACCTTAGACTTCTGGGAATCCACTTTCTCCTCTACTTCCAGGATTAATTTAATTGCTTTAATCAAAGGAGGAATTAAGGCCAAGGATGAAGATTCTGTTTCTTCTTCATCCTCCTCAGAAAACAACTCCGACATTGGCTCCAGACTTTCATCTCCTGAGAAATCAGAGGACTCAGAATCCTCCCTGGACACTGAAGCTCCTTGGCCTGAAGGGACTTCACTATCAGGTGTACTTTGTAGTAGAAGGCCAAAGCATGATTTACAAAACTTTTTCCCCGGCAGCGGAGCATCAAAGCACCCTGCACAAACTTGAGAAGAAGAGCCAAACTTCTTTCTTTTCCTCTGTATGGACTCCATATGGCAAGCTAAACAGAGACAATAAGAAGATGAATCAAATAATTATGAACAAAAAACCAAGGGTGTAAAATACAGCAAAGACAGAGAACTAAAGAGGGACATACCAAGCAACAAGGGCAGCTGTAACTGAGGCTGTAAGATCACCAGTACACTTCAGTACCTCCTGGTGTGCTACAAGCAATACAGGAGAACAATAAGTATCGAGTTTTAACAAACCCCACATTTCTGTAAGACAGACATTTGATTACCTGACTGGATCAGAAAACTGAAGTATCCACTTCCAGGATTGTATGCACTTTCAAGCATACCAAAATGGCGACTCAGCTTTTTATAAACACTGGCAAAAATCAACCAAGTGTAAAAACACTTGCACGACAAAAGCACATGCAGAATCATGCACCCTAGGAAGTATGTTTGGAGAAAAAAAAACACCTGGGATCCTACACACCAGTAGTAGTTCAAAATCACTAACCTGGAGCAACCTTTCTAAAGAGATGGATTTGAACAAAATCAGCCGCCAAGATGTCCCATGTTAACCAGAATAAATGCCTAAGCAAAATAGACAAGTAAGTGAGGAGGGGCTGGGTCCTTTATCGTTTACTTTGGTGGAGGGACAGAGCTAACTGGGGTATGGGGGCAGGGCAAATACCCGTAGTATTGCTGACATGAAGTGGCCAGGAAATCTGAGTTTTCAGGTGAAAAATCCGGAAAGCAAAGCAGATTTTTGATAAAAAGAAATAATAAATAAGTGTAAAAAACCGGAGCGGAGTTTGTAGCAGAAAATGTTGAGCTAAAATCAGACTTTAATAAATAACCACCTTAGTCACATTTTAGATTTCACTTACGTGATACCCCAGGCCAGTTCTCCCCAGGGTTTTTCTTAGTGAGCACTATAGAGCAATCCTCCTCGTATCCTTAATTTTTCTTCACTGCCCAGGGTAGACACATGTGCAGTAGAGTGAAAATGTCATTGTTTGTTAAAGTTTGGCTTTTTACTCTATTGTACATGCTCTCCCCCACAAAGAAAGAAAAGTAGGAAGAGGATCAGTCTATGGCGCTCGCTGAGAGAACCACAGGTCGGTGCAGATTTCTGCAAACAGGGCATTGTAGTATCAGGTAAATTGTTCCAATGGCCGGGGGGCTAACATTTGGCACCCCTCATTTATTAACACTTTCCTTCTACTTTAAAATTACAAGAGTTGGTTATTACCACCTCTGGTAAAGTGCCAACATGTCACCAGCGTTTTCATCATGCCTTATGGCAGAAATGCCATTGGGTGCAATACAACTGTGGATACATTAGCAAATTAAGGAAGTAAAGAGGAGTTGTCCATTTCAATCTATTTTTACCAGCAAATTTCTTTCCTTTCAGTTTTTCTCCAGTTTGCCTTTAAAGGCTCCCTTGAAATATACCTTGTCTTAAAACTCCCCAAAACCATTCAAATTCAAGGAAGCTTTTTTTTCTAAATTACCCTTATTAAATCTCACAAATTTCTCAAAATGCAAGTTTTGCCTTAAAATATTGTGGAATAATTATATAAATGTCAGCTGCTATTCTTGAAAATGTGTTGTGTAAGTGCAAATGTTATTGGGATATCACACATGAAAGTATAGTGTCAACTAGAGTGAAATGATTTTTCTCTTGTCTTACAGACATTGTTATGTAATACACACCCACTAACGCCTTTAATAAATATGACCCGTATTTCAACCCAAGATCAGCTAAAGGGAAACTGTGGTTTTCTGAATGGATTAGACATAAAAGAGTATGATGACAGCTCAGGTGCAAACTTGGTGAACAAGCGTAACAAGGGAGTGGCGTACTTGTGTACATGTTGACTCAGGCCTAGTCCTAATATTTACAACTTAGAGATTGCTTGGGTTCTCTGATAATGAAAAGGAAATCTGGCATACTATAACTAAATGATTTAGATTTATAAAATATAGAACTGAAAGGTTTAAAAAAAATGCCAGATTCCTTTTCCTCTTATCCAGTATAGAAGATTTATTCAGGCATCTCGGCTATATTTCATATCTGCCTTTAATATTTTAGCTTGGCTGCATTTCTTTAATAACGTGTTTGTTATAAAGCACATTTTATGTAATGTAGTTTCTTTTGGAAGGACAACTTATGTGAAGCAGGCTTGAAAGTTTCTTCCCTATATGATAAAATGGATTTCATCTGCTCAGAACTGGAGAACATTTTCAGAGAAAAAAACTGGGTAAGTGGGAGAAAAGTTTTGAACATTTTCAGTCGTCGGGTTAAAGTTTCCCATTTTGTCATGAAAGCTTTAAAAAAAAAAAACTATTTAACCTTCAATACATTTGCCCCATAACCTTGTTTTATGTTTTTTTCTCCATTTGCTATTTATATTAAAAGTAAAAATAATGTTATTTGGCTTTTTCTTTCTTTCTATAGAAGCCTATAATTATGTCATTCTGTCATGTGGCTTTAGGAACCATGTTGTATTGTGCATCAGCCAAAAACTGGAAATTATAAGAAAGCAGTAGGTTATACTATACTGATAATGCTACATGAGCTAAGCATGCAAAAAAGGTGGTTATTTGTCTGCTCAGTAGACATAAACAGAAAAGAAAACAGAATACAAATTATTTTTATGTTTTTTTAAGTTTTACGATTATATAAATCTTATAACGGCAAGGTCAGTTAGAACAGTGAAAAACAATGTTTGTCATAAACCATTCAATAGTGTTTTTTTTTACTGATAACATATGGCATATTCAGTAGTTTGAATTATTAGATAGCTAACATGCCCATACTAGCTGATGTTACCTCAAGGCAGTAGTGAAGTCTAGCTCCACTGAGGAAGACATGTAAATGGCAAGGGGCTAAGACGCCAATAAGAATAAGAATTGAAAAGAATGGCTATTTGGCCTCCTATATACCCTTGAAAATCTAGCTTGATGGTCCGTGAGAAGAAGATGGTCCATGGAGTGAACATTTGCTGCCCTTAATAGACTTGTAGCTATGGCTGAATGACTGATGCATCAATGTTTTTACATATCTGCACCCCTGTGACATGCTATGCTGAACTCTGATTGGACCTTTAAGGAGGCTTGAACTAAAATAGTTGACAACCAGTGCCTTAACATAGGGTATATTGTGGTCATTGTTTTAAAACTTGTCCAGGTGTACTTGGTCAGCTTATACAGGACAAGCATGTTATTTTAGAATACAAACACCATAGGAAAAAACAAAAGGATTGACTAAACACCTTTGAAAAAAATTAGGAAAACATGACTTTATTTAAATTAGATTCGTTTTTTAACACAATTCCTATTTATTATGCTGACATTAGCAAATGTATATCCAAAATGTGTAATTTGCATAACCATACCTTAAGTCTACTAATATTTAAACATTCAGGGGGTTATTTATTAAGGCATGAGTTTGTTTTGTGGCGTCCGTTTTGACGCTGAAAAACTAAAAAAAGTTGCAGTTAAAAAAGGACACGATTTTTTTTCGCTATTTATTTTGACCCAAATCTGTTCCAAGTCCAAATCTGAAAATTCTCCATTTAAAACCTGCTGAATTTATATAAAAGTCAATGACAGATGTCCCTTTAACCATTTGAAGATGTTTTAACCCTCACAAAATGTTCAGAGTTTTCAGGCTTTGACGCTGGTTTTTCTGAGAAAACTTGAATTTCTCAAGTTTTCTGTGTGATAATCCGAAAAATTTGCAGTTTTTCCTGATCTTCTTATTTTCACGTTTTTTTTATTGATAAACAAGGGCAAATCGTGGATTCTAGTTTGATCAGACTTTTTCAATTGAAAAAATCAGAAATAATCCCCTAAAGATACCAATATTTTACTTTTCCTGCATGGTGGATCTCCTGAAGGCCAGGGTGCCAGAAGTCCAAAAGGCCAGGGAGGCAGCAACAGGACCCTGACAGTAGCTCTGAAATAAAATTGGGAACCCAAACATTTGTTCTCTGAATTTTCATTACTTCTGGTCTGAGAGCTTTATATTCTGTCGTCATCAAAAGTGCGGCAGGTTTGGCTCTTTCTCTTAATTACCACTGTTGCTTGATCAAGCTGGTCATACACAGGAAGATATGCTCGTTTGGCAAAATTGCTTAGTGTATGGGCCAGATTGCACTGATTTGATCCTAAGGTCCCTGGGCCATCCATCATATCACACAGGGCTTCCACACAGACTCAGCCTGGACAATCAATATCTAACCAAGCCGTGTCAGATATTGTTTATGACCCTGACAACTAGATGTGTTCTTCACAATCCCTAGAACAAGGTTTTTTTAATACCCGCTCCAAGGGTTATAGAAGACTTGAGGAGAACTCTTTTTTTAAAGTGTGGAGGACTGTGTCAGAGTTGAGAGATCATTTGTGTTTGGTCTGAAATTACAAGTCAACAAAGCAGCAAATAGTACAATGCCCCCCAGTAATAACTGGTACAGTGACCAGTAATGGCTGTACTCAGGTCCGATGCCACCCTAGGCAATGGATCTAAACACAGACCTACGTCATGTCTGCTGATGTCACACACCGGCACGCTGACGTCACTAGCACTGTCACGTGTCGTGCGCGCTGTCATGTGTGCGCCCGTCACTTCCGCATTCTTTCTCAGCCCCTGTAGAATCTTGACCTACACACTTACAGAAGACTTTGGTTGTAGTCTTTATTCAACAGCCTGCTCACTGCCTAGCTGGCTCCACCCCCCACCCCCATCAGCTCCGTCACTGGATTTCCTATGGAAATCCGTGGCGTGTTTAAAAAAAAAAATATATATATAGGCCCCCCGAGGGCCGTCCCCAAAACCATGCCACCCTAGGCACAGGCCTAAATATAAATACAGTCCTGTAACCAGTGTACAGTAAAAATGCATCTAAGTGCAAGTGCAAACACATTCCTCCAATTTACTCCGCTAAAAAAGGCTATAACTGAGTAGGGTTGCCACCTTTTCTGGAAAAAAATACCAGCTTTCCTATATATTTATCTTTTTTCCCTATTAATAACATTGGGATCAACCATAATTTTTACCGGCCAGACCAGTAAAACACCGGCCAGGTGGCAAAACTATAATTGAGAGAAGGAAGAAATGTATTTCTACAGAGGCTTCTCAGTGCTGCAAAATATGTTGGTGCTCTAAAAATACATGTTAATAATAGTGTTCTCAGTGGACTGCTGGTTTGTTTGATTTTAATCCTTGGGATCTGGAAGTAGAATGTGGCTTCAGTTTCATTTTCAAATGTTGCCCTGTAGAATAACAAATAACAAAAAACACATTTAGTTGTTTTCTAATTAAAAGGATAGGCAAAACAAATGTTCAGCACAAGACCTATTTATTAAACCAATATTGAAAAAGGGGGTTACTGTCCCTTTAAACGCCTTTCTTTTACCTGATGTTTTGTCTCGAATGTAGTCCGATGGGTCGGCCAGCACCCACAATTAGCTCTCAGAAACAATTCAGTGTGCATTTTTGAGTGCTAATAATGAGCTCTGAGAGGTCTATACTGTTTTTCTATTCTGGAAATTCTATCTTTTTTTCTGTTTTTGCGCTAATACATGTGTGTATGCAAGACTTCAGGTAGGTCATCTTGATTTTTCTGAATTTACCGAGAAGCTTCTATTTAGGACCCCTATATTAAAAGGACAAGGAAAACCTTTTATATGACATATACTTTTAGGGTAGTGATTTGTTGATGACCTGCAATAAATAAGCAACTACAGTGCTTATCAGTACATATACATAAACTACAAATGTCACAAAAACAGGAGACAAGGTTTAAAGAGAATTTACATTTAAAAGCAGTTATAGAAATGTGATATACAATACAAGCTATGCTTGCACTATAAATTCCCCCAGCAGAATGCAGTGTTTTGCTATAAATCATCCAGATGTTGTAACTTCAATGCTAAATGCTAAAGTGAGCTTGAATTGTACTGACAGTGCAAAGTCCTGTTTTAAAAGTGGCACTGGCACTTGGCATAGTGTGAATTGTTGACCGATTCTGAACTTGCAAGTTTATTGTCAATTGTGCCCTAGGTAAAATAAGCATATAACAACCAAGTCCAAATAATATTCATATTAGGGTACTAACAGCATGCAGCCAGTCCATTCTAGAGTTATTAGTTTGCCTCATTTTAATGATAAACTTAAGCTGGCCACTCATTTGGTGACTTTCGAAAATACATCAGGTAAGTCCATTGGAGGGCCCCATGCACTGCCCAATAAGCTGCCAACTCAATGTGTCAGCAGCTTATATTAGCCTGCAGGGCCGCCATTAGAAATCACGGGGCCCCGTACAACAAAATTTTTGGGGCCCCCTGGGCCCCGCCCACACTGACGACCAAGCTCCACCCCATTTCCCGCCCACTCCACATCGCAGTTAAAAGACCACACAGACATCAGCGCTAAAAAAGTAACCCCCCCCCACACAAGTTGTAAAAAGCTATTGATGGTCAGGGCCCCCTTATAAAAAATTGGGGCCCCAAAAAAAAAAAAATTAAAAATTTTTTTTTTTTAAAAAAAACATTGGTGGCAGGGGCCCCCTTATAAGTTAAAAAAAACTTGGGGCCCCAACAAAAAAAATGTAAAAAAAACTAAAAAATAAACAAACATTGGTGGCAGGGGCCCCCTTTTAAGTTAAAAACAAATTGGGGCCCCAAAAAAAAATTGGAAAAAAAAAAAAACTGGTGGCAGGGGCCCCCTTACAGGGGCCCCCTTACAAGTTAAAAACAAATTGGGGCCCCAAAAAAAATTAAAAAAAAAAAAAAAACATTGGCGGCAGGGTCCCCCTTATAAGTTAAAAACAAATTGGGGCCCCAAAAAAAAATTTAAAAAAAAAAAAAAATTTTTGAAAAAAAAAAAAAACATTGGCGGCAGGGGCCCCCTTATAAGTTAAAAACAAATTGGGGCCCCAAAAAAAAATTTGAAAAAAAAAAAATTTTTTTGAAAAAAAAAACATTGGCGGCAGGGGCCCCCTTATAAGTTAAAAACAAATTGGGGCCCCAAAAAAAAATTTGAAAAAAAAAAAAAAATTTTTTGAAAAAAAAAAAAAACATTGGCGGCAGGGGCCCCCTTACAAGTTAAAAACAAATTGGGGCCCCAAAAAAAATTTAAAAAAAAAAAAATTTTTTTTGAAAAAAAAAAAAAAAACATTGGCGTCAGGGGCCCCTTACGAGTTAAAAAAAAAATTGGGGCCCCAAAAAAACATGTTTTAAAAAAAAAGATTGGTTGCAGGGGCCTATAGAATATTAAAATAATACATTGGTGGCCAGGAGATTAAAAAAAAAAAAAAAATACACAAACTGGTGTTCAGTAGAATTGAACTCACGGCTTCAGTACTTCAACTTCACCTCCTTACGTGACTTCGGGTCTTTTCACTGCTTCAGGACTTCGGCTTCGGCTGTTTTCGTGACTTCGGGTCTTTGCGCTGCTTCAGGACTTCGGCTGTTTTCGTGACTTCGTGTCTTTTCGGCGCTTCGTGACTTCGGCTTTTTCCGTGACTTCGGGTCTTTTCGGCGCATCGGCTTCGGCTTTTCGGCACTTCCGCATTCGGCAGCACAGAGGCAAGACGTACGGCTCGGGCGCTCGTAAGGGGGCCCGGATCTTCAAAAAATGCAGCGCTGCCGGGCCCCCCTTCATGCCCGGGCCCGGTACGCTTGTCCCCCCTGTCCCCCCCTGATGGCGGCCCTGTTAGCCTGTGTAAGGTCACCTTTACAGTTTATAAAAATAAAAACAATAAAATGAAGTACATTCAAAGACAGAAAAATACATCCATTAAAAGGAACAACATAATATTAGAAAAAAAAAGCAAACCATTTGTACTCTAAAAATATGCACAATGACATGTAGATACAACTTATGAGTTGTGTTACCTTTGGTGTATAGAATTTTATGACTTTAATGATGAGACTTCAAGCAAGACTTCAAATGGGTCTTGATGCAATGTTCTCACAATAGGATTCAATAGGATAGTTCCGAAATGACGTCACGCTGGCAAATTTTCGCCAGCACTAAATTTGCCCCATATTGCTAACATATTAAAGTGGCTCTGTACAATAGTAGTAGGTCATTTACAACACAAAAAACACATAAATGCAAATGAATTCAAAAGGTAGAAAACATCCTGCTTACTAGTGCTAACAGTCCATATAGAGTTATAGGGCCTTTTATTCAGAATGGTTGGGTTTTCTGGATAAAGGATATTTATTTTGGGACTCAAAAACTTAAGTCTACTAAAAATCACCTGGGGGCCCATTTACTTAGCTCAAGTGAAGGACTAGAATAAAAAAAAATGTGAATTTCGAATGTTTTTTTGGCTACTTCGACCATCAAATGGGCCACTTCGACTACGACTTTGACTTCGAATCGAACGATTCGAACTAAAAATCGTTCGACTATACAACCATTCGATAGTCGAAGTACTGTCTCTTTAAAAAAAAAAAACTTCGACCCCCTAGTTCGCCACCTAAAACCTACCGAAGTCAATTTTAGCCTATGGGGAAGGTCCCCATAGGCTTTGCTATCTTTTTTGGGTCGAAGGAAATTCATTTGATCAATGGATTAAAATCCTTCGAATCGAACGAATTGCGGTAAATCCTTCGACTTCGATATTCGAAGTCGAAGGATTTAACTTTGACAGTCGAATATCGAGGGTTAATTAACCCTCGATATTTGACAATAAGTAAATTTACCCCTTAAACATTTAGTAAACCCAACAGAATTTTTTTACCCCCTAAGAAGGATTAATTATATCTTTGTTAAGGTCAAGTGCAAGCTACTGTTTTATTATTGCAAGGGAATTAAAATTAAAAGGTTATTACTAGGAAATTAAAATTAAAAGTTTATTACAAGGAAATTCAATTTAAAGTTTTAAAAATTGTGAATTATTTGATTAAAATGGATTCTATAGGAGATGGCTTTCTTCATAATTCTGTGCTTTCTAGATAACAGGTTTCCAGATAATCCAGATCCCACACCTGTATACCAACAAAAAAAACACTGCATATACCCATACAAAGGATTCATGCTCAGAGCGGAAAAATAAAAACCAGCCACAGGATTGATAATTATATAACTGATACCGAAGATACAAGGAATCCTGTTAAGTAAAGTTTAAATAAAGAAATTAATTTGAAAACCAAATGAAAGAGACCTGCATGTAAGTTCAGCTTTGTAGTTTTAGGAGTTTTCTCTTACATTCAACTATTTATTTAAATGGTGATCAGCAGCTAAAAGAACAGATTCCCAAGACTGGACAAAATCTGGTGTACGGCTTAACAGTTTTTTCCCACACGTCAAAAAGTCCATACAGGGGATGACCTTTAGGAAAAGACTGCAAACCATAAAGTGCTTTCATCTGATTTTTCCACTTCCTCTTTAGGGCCTGTCTTACGCCTTACTGAAGAGTACAGAGGGGATGATAAATTGAAAAAGGGATCCTCTTTCACTGAACAAATTTCCTGATATCAGTCCATTTGCATAAAGAAATCAATCTACAAAGCCCAAAGGCCACTGATCGATGCACTCTCCCATAACCTTGTTTTAGCAACAAGCAAACGATGCAGCGCTGCAATGAAAAGAGACCGAGCCTTAGGCCGCAGAGCAGACAGGGTCTGTATCAGGCCACTGAGAAAAGGGGAGGGGGGAGCAAGTTAAAGAAAATTGCCAAAGTCAATGATCTGGAACTGGAAGCAGCCTCAACAACTGCAGTGTGACTTTGATTCCCCTAACATACGTTGAATTAAAAATTCAGGCAATTATCTGCATGGCTTCCCTCTGATTAAGCTGAGCCCAGTGCTCATTAATGCAGCAGCACAAAGTCAGGCCATTAATACTCATGAAATGGAATGCTGTTCTAAGAAAAGTTCCACTTGATAAAAAAAAAATCCCAGTGAGGAAATTTCACACATTTTTTCAGCCTATAGTCATGAAACTGACGGTCATTTGCTCATAATTCCAAGAAATGGGTGTTATTTGTATGGAGATATTTGATATTTATATATTTTTTATATATAAAAGAAAGCTATTCTGCAACACTTTACAAACTAAAGCCCTATCATATTGCCACAAATATAATTGCCACAAATATAATAATAACCAATTCAGGAGCCAATTAGCCTGTTTTGGATTGTGGGATGAAACCAGAGTACCTGAAGGAAACCTGCACAGGGCACAGGCACAGGAAGAACATCCAACGCCTTGCAAATCCCTGGCTGGAATCGAACCATGTAAGAAAACACAAGTATATACCTGTATATTGCTTTAACTAGTGGCACAAAACAAAGCAAGTAATATAGACTGAACGGTTTAGAACTTCCTCTCTCTCCCTCTGTTTGTAACATGGAATGATATGTATTTATATAATTTTGTATGATTATAAAGCAGAAACAGGAAGAAACTTAAGAGGAAGTACAAATGCTTCCCTTTCTATTTTGTAGTTGCCATTGGTCAGCTGTATGGAAGACACCATGGAAATAGACTGCCCACTACTGGCTGTAAAAGAAATGTAATAGATACCCCTTTCATTTTTGAGGTCAATCATGTAATATTAAGATATTTTAATTAAACATAATACTAAAACCCTCCACCACACTGTTTGCAGGTTTTGATTCCCAGCCCAGTGTCTGCCCCCCTTTTTTTTGCATAATGTGTATATTCTTATTTAATTATATTGGTTAACTATCACATAAATTAACTAGTTGTTTTTAGCAATGCTTCACTATTCACTAAATCACTTAAGTAAGTAATACAGACAATAATTAGTGTGACTTTGTCTAGAACTTTTATTACTCATTTAATTAATTTGAGAGATTGTTTTTCTTTATGCTAAGTAACAGTGGCAGAACTACCGGGGGCCAGGGCCCCCGGCAGTCCGCGCGCCACTGACAAATGCGGCCAAATGCAGCCACACGGAGGGGGGCAGGGCCCGGCTGCGCGTCACGCACCAGGGCCCGCCCCCCTCTAGGATCGCTACTGCTAAGTAATATTATGTTTATTTCACTTGTTTTATGACAATCCAGAGCTTAAAGATATACAGGGAAATGTAATAAAAGGCACAATATTTGCCAATGTCTAGTAATCCACAGTATCCAATAAGATGTTTATACAGGTCTGGAATTCCTTATCTTCCAAATTGCAGGAAGGTCAATTCCCATAGATCCCATTTTAAGCAAATAGTTTTAATTTTTAAAAATGATTTCCTTTTTTATCTGTAATAATAAAACAGTACCCTGTACTTGGTAGTAACTACATTGCATGGATCCATGTTGGTGGCAAAACTATCTTATTGGGTTTGTTTAATGTTTAAAAGATTGTAGGCAGGTGTGGTGATCCAAATTCTAGAAATACCCCTTATCCAGAAATAACCAGGTCCTAAGCATTCCTTATAACAGATCCCAGACCTGTACAGTGTGCAAACTTTGAAGGATACTATATTTGAAGGCACTGTCTGTTTGTGGCTGTGTGTGTTATATATTAATATACAGGTATAGGATCCAGTATCCGGAAACCCGTTATCCAGAAAGCTATGAATTAGGGCCATCTCCCATACACACCATTTTAATCAAATATTCCAGTTTTTTAAAATTGATTTCCTTTTTCTCTGTAATAATAAAACAGTACCTTTTACTTAATCCAAACTAAGATATAATTTATTCTTATTGGAAGCAAAACCAGGTTATTGGGTTTATTCAATGTTTACATGATTTTCTAGTAGATGTAAGGTATGAAGATCCAAATTACGGAAAGATCCCTTATCCGGGAAACCCCAGGTCCCGAGCATTCTGGATAAAAGGTCCCATACCTGAACAAGCTAGAAACATCCTGCAACTGGGGTGGATATATCCATTTCACTTTCCTAAAATCTGTTAGCGGGGTATGTATGGAAAAGTAAAAAAAACCAGGGTGCAACACACCGGGGCACATTTACTAAGCTCGAGTGAAGGATTCGAATGAAAAAACCTTGAATTTCAAAGGTTTTTTTTGGCTACTTCGACCATCGACTACGACTTCGAATCGAACGATTCGAACTATAAATCGTTCGACTATACGACCATTCGATAGTCGAAGTACTGTCTCTTTAAAAAAAACTTTGACTACTTACTTCACCACCTAAAACCTACCGAGCACCAATGTTAGCCTATGGGGACCTTCCCCATAAACTTTCTAAACAATTTCTGATCGAAGGAAAAACGATGGATTAAAATAGTTCGAATTGTTCGATTCCAAGGATTTAATCGTTCGATCGAAGTAAATGTGGTAAATCCTTCGACTTCGATATTCGAAGTCGAAGGATTTTACTTTGACCCTTAGAAAATGTGCCCCACATTAGTGCTGAGGTACTCTGGCAAGTGCGATATACTTGTTTTTTCTAATACTGTCTGCTTTCATGATAAGAGTATTTTGACTTTGTTATGCTTTCAGCATCCTGTAGATTGCATTTGACTACTGGGGAAGGTGCACCATTCATCTTAAATTGTGTATTGAGTTAAGGATGTGAATGGCCACTGTCATCTAATTTTTTATTATCATAATCGGATTCAACTGTGAGCTGATTTTAATTGACATTTTGCAGCTGTTATCACTAGATAGGTGATACAATTCTATTATACCTATTGGCTGTGGACAAGAACTAAATATATTGAATGGTATATTCCTATCCAAGTTGTGAGAAAATAAACCTCAGGAAATGTAAGATCACCCCCCCCCCCACTTCCGTTACCTCAAGCCCTTTCTAGAAAAATAAAAATATCCTCTAAAAATAAAAGGTCCCATTGACATATAAAAAGTAAACTGGGGAGTGCCCTGTTTATTCTGTTAACTTATTCTATACATTTAGGCTCATTATAACATATACAATTTAACAACAATAACTAAAAGCTGTTTGTTTTTGATGTCTCACCCCTAATTGAAAATATAGACATATTCAAACTCTGACTCATTCAAGAGATTCAGCTTGTGTTGCCTCGTCCAATCCTCTTCCTTTTCAGCATCAGGTCCGGAGTACTGAGGATTGTTGCACAGGAAATTTTAAAAACTGTAGTATCTCCTGCGATTCCCCAGTGCTTCTGAACAAATGTGGGTGTGGTTGGGTGGCATGCTGCCCCCATAAAATTCTGCCACCCTAGGCCCAGGCCTTTGTGGCCTTTCCACAAATCCGGGTCTGTCAATAACACTGTGCGTGACATAGGTTTCGATTGTAAACTCCACTCAGGCAGAGACCGATATGAATGACAATCTCTTCAAGTGCTGCATGGTGTCCCTACATAAATAAGGAATGCTAATAATAATAACAAAAAAAATAAATATTTTTAACTCTGTGATCAAATACAGCAGCCCACACCCTGTATTTGCTCTAATGAATAAACTTTCTTTAATAGTGAATACACTTTCATCAGTTGCATTTGCTGTAATGAATAAATGGGTTGAGATCCATAAAAATTCAAATCACACAAAGTGCATCGACACATCTACACACATCTACAAAATCCTGTTTTTATCTTTTTCACATTTCTAGCATTAAACTAATGGTACCCAAATATTTATGGTAATGAAGCTAATCTTGGAGAGAACATCAGCAACCAGATGGCAGCAATAAGGGCTTGTTCATAAGAGCGCTCCTCAATGGAATGCAGGAAGGAATGCACCTTATTCATTAAAAGGGGACCATACTGACACAGACACAGGCCTATATGGAGGAGTTGGATGCATTTTTTCTGCGCTCCCCTACGGCTGAACACTTTAAGACTGAGCGCAGGGGAGCGTATGTTAAAGGCAATTGCTTCTGCCAGTAGTCAGAGATTGTTCAGTGATCACCTCTTGCCAACAGCAGCAGCCAGGGCAGGTGTAGGCAGAAGAGGCATGTGCCTAGGGCGCAACAGATGGGGGGCACCAGGTCAGTACCATTTTCATCATCTACCCCTAGTGCAAACCCTTTGGTCCCCGCACTTCCACTCTTCTTTACTACTACTGTTGTTGCATCTGCATGTAAGCACTCACATGCACACGCACAAGTCTGTTCATACATGTGCATGCACAATGGTAGTGGGGGGGGGGGTTGATGTGTCTGACCAGGTTGCCTAGGACACCCAGCAACTTGGCCTGCCCCAGGCACCTTGTAGCAGTTTGTGTCAATTGCACTTTCATGATGTACATTGACATATTTATGATATATTATGTACATGTGTATTAAATGCACATTGCTAATGCTCAAAGTCTAGGTGTAGATGTCATCTAGAATACTGTAGTTGGGACTGAGGATAGTTCACCTTAAATTTACTGTACCTTAGTATGTTATAGAATAGTCCATTCTTAGCAACTTTTCAGTTTTTGAAACATTCGCCTGCTTCTTCTGCCTTTTTCCAGAATTTAAATGAGGTCCACTGACCCTGGCAGCCAACAATCTTTGGTATAAGAGGCTACTATATTCTGCTATTATCTGTCTAATCATCTTTTAGTTTCTTTTTCAGTCCACAGCTTGGTTACTATAGTAGACTGAACACTAGCAACTACATAGTTGCTGAAATTCTAAACTTAAAAGCTATGAAAAAAAAAGCAAGGTATTTTAATAACTTGAAAAAATTTAAATGAAGAATAATTACAAATTATAATGACTTCATAATTAAAGTTAATTCAAAGATGAACTATCCCTTTCAGCCGACTAAAAAATGTTTAAAGCTTTGGATTTACACTCTGGCATCTGCCAGAATTTAAAGACTGCCAATCCAGGCTGGTCAAATCCTTTACATATAAGCAAACAGTGGCAGAGCTACGATACAGAAAGCCACATGGCTACAGGGTCTGCAGTACTGTAGTTGTTCTACATGGCCACATCTTTTCCTTTAACTTGACAGCCTGCTGAAAAGAAGCAAGTGGGCAACCATGTCATGAGGGATGCGCAGATCAGTTGCTTCAAGTATGGCATAAAACTGAACAATTACATTAAATCAGGTAACAATCGCTCGCACCTGATGATGATTTTCACCACCCATAATGGGAATTCCCATCATTTCCCAAAGCTTTGATGCCACTATTTGCCCAGACAAGTGAGCAAGACCATTGCATGGTTTGGTAAGGGTGTTGTGCATGGCTGGGCCTCATTACAGTTCATGCATTCCTAAAGAGTTACTTATTCTCTTTATCAGCAAAATAGTATTATTTTTCTTTTAGTAGTTAATTTTGGTCTTATATAGCCCATGTACCTGCAGTTATGGGGCATTGCTGTCCGCAAGTCTGTTTGAGTACGGTGCCCTCTAGTGACTACATTCAAGAAAAGCAATTGTACTGTGTTAGCCAGTTAGAAAGTTATAAGGTAAAACTTTTGATGCGAAACAAAACAAAACAAAGGTGGCATAAGGGAGATACTGTTATAGTTAGCTAGTAAAGTTGTGACTTTTACATCACTTTTATTATGTTTCATATAAAAAGTATAATGTTGGGTCTACCAGACTAGTAGTAAATGAGTGATAGCTCTATCCTCAAGGATGCATTTTACTTTTGGAATAAATGCAAAAGAAAAGCATACAAGCAAATAAAATCTTGTATCAATAAAAAAAATTCTGTTGCAAGAATATCCTCATAACAAAAAAAAAAAATGCCTAGGGACAGATTGAGAAATATTTTACATGAGTTTTCACTGCAAAACTCGCACATTCAACTGCACATTTCCAAAGCTTGACTTTTCCAGCATTATTAGCATAAAATAGGCAACATCTAAAAAAAAAAGGGAGCGTTCGTATAAAAGCATAAGGGAATTCAGTTTGTTTATAAGATTAATTTGATATATGGCAGACTCATTCAAATGAATGGTAGAATTTTATATCACTGCATTTAAGCTGATTTGGGGGGGGTTAAATGAGTTTTGTCATAAATATGCACAAAGGGGTTGTTCACCTTTAAACACTTTTTTTCAGTTCAGTTGTTTCCAGATAGTACCCCAGAAGAAAAGAAGTTTTCCGATTACTTTCTACTTTATATTTGTAACCATTTTTCTAATATTAAAGTGTAAAAATTCTTTTTTTGACCTTCTTTCTAAAGCAACTCAGGGAGGGGTGTCATAAACTCTGTAAACCTTTTCTAAATTGATAATTTTTTTATCTTTGTCCCTGCTGAGCTGAATTCCAGAGTTTCATTTAAGGGGTCTGTTATAATTGTATTGTATAATTGTAACAGTTCCGATTCTGCACCTGGATCACTGAGCTGCCAGACTGAAACACCAGAGACACAAACATTAAACTTTAAGTTTCAATTTTAGAAAAACGGTAAAAGGAATTATGGATGGAAAGCAATTGAAAAAAGTCTGTATTTCTGGCAAACAATCTAAAAACAACTGAACTGTTTTAATAAAATATGAAAATGTGGTAATTCTGCCCCTAATCTAAGAAAGAAAATCCACAAAGAGAATAGCTAACATAGAATGAAAACAATGGAGGATATGAACGTTTTTTAAACTGCAGTTTTTAAAATGTTTTATCATTTGGTGTAAGTTTTAAATAAACAAATGTATTCAATATGCATTTTTTCAGAGAGTGTGTTTATAAAACACAGAAAATGCGCCCGTGCATAAGAGACCTAATGCATATTTTAAGTATCGATCATGAAAGCAAGGGGTTGTGCTGGTTGGAGGTGGACAATCCGTACCTTTTGCTTCTATTTAAAAGGGTAAAGTCCAGGTTACCCCAATTCAACTTATCAGCATCGCCCCTTATCACCCTTAACTCACAATACTGTAGATCTCTGATAATTTTTAAAAGATTAAGGGGCAGATTTATCAAGGGTCGAATTTCGAAGTAAAAAATACATCAAAATTCAACCATCGAATTTAAATACTTCAAATTCAAATATCGAATTCAAACTTTTTTCATCGAATTTGGGTATTCTGTGGTCAAAGTAAAATCGTTCGATCGAACGATTAAATCCTTTGAATCAAACGATTCGAAAAATTTTATTGTACGATCGAACGATTTTACTTAGACTTCAAAAAAACTTAGAAAAATGCTGTAGAAGGTCCCCATAGGCAAACATAGCACTTCAGCAGGTTTAATTTGGCGAAGTTTTGAAGTCAAAGTTTTTTTTAAAGAGTCAGTACTTCGATTATCGAATATTTGAATATTCAAACTATTTTACGTAGAATCGAATTCGAAGTAAATTCGAAGTCATAGTATCCTATTCGATGGTTGAAGTATCCAAAAAATTACTTCGAAATTTTTTACTTCGAAAATTCCCTCGACCCTTGATAAATCTGCCCCTTATTCTCAATCAAAGGTTTTGCATTGCTCAGTGTGAAATTAAATTGACTGTATTCAATGCTGACCTTTTTTTATACGTTTCAAACAACAACCAGGCCCTCCCAACTTTACTAAGAAAAATAACAGTATGGGAAAATATAAGAATTCTCCATCATTTTAGAAATATTAATAATCCTATCTCTAAGTGTCAAAATTAAGTAGGCTGTCAGAAATAACATGTGTGAAAGGAAATTAGAAGATTTGAGTATACGTGTCTGCCACAATCTTCATTAGCTGAAAAAAATAAATAAAAACTATTGGTAGAAAAGCAATTCTATTTGGTTTATTAAGGGGGTTAAAATGCCAAAAACTCCGAATTTTTAGTGGAAATTTTTTTATATTTCATGAATTATTATACCCCTATTATACCTAACGCGTTTCAGGATTGTATCCCTTAATCATAGGCTAAATATGATTAAGGGATACAATCCTGAAACGCTTTAGGCGGTATACAGCAGCCTTTTCCCAATAAATCTATACAGAAGTGCCGTCTGCTTGCAGAGTTTTTGTTATACTTACAGTGGGGACACTGTCGACTGAGCACCTGGACGAGGGGAGTATCGGGGAGCTGGAGCGGTCGGCTCTTTCGTTTTATTGATTCATAACAGATCCTCTACCTGTACCAAATTTATCTATCACTCGGATTTAGCCCAAGCATGGTCAGTAATAAAATACCATGTGTAGTACAGGTAATTTGATACAATTTATGACTGATTATTGAGTTTTGATACAGTTTGATAATAAGATTACAGTTGATAATTACAGGTATTTTAAATACAATCACACGACATTTCTAAAAGTTTAACCTTAGAACACATTGAGCAGGAATTCTAATTATTACACCAAGTAAAACTAGTTCAGGTATATTTCTTTGTGGTACAAGAACCTGTTGTAACCTACCCTGATAGGACTTACTATCAAGTCAATCTGTTGACAGGGTCTCCAGTAGCCAATTAAAGCATAAAACAACAATCAATGATCCAAATTTAAAGTGGCCATACAAGTTACAATAAAGACCATAAATCGCAGGAAAGATCTTCATTTTCTCTACTGACATTAAGGGGGTTATTTATCAAAATCAGATTTTCTGCTTTTTTATAAAAAACCCAACCAAATTAGAATCCACAATTTGACCTAATTTATTATTTTAAAAAAAAATATGATTTAATCGGATCGGGGACAAACTCAATAAAATCAAGCAATTAGCCGAATTGAAGTTTTTTTTCTGAATCATACAATTTTCTCGGGCCCAGATTTTTCAGATTTTTGCCCTAAATGTCAGAAATAGTTGGATTTTTGGGTTTATTCCAGCATCCACAGAAACTTCCAAATAGGATAGAGACCTCTCCCATTGACTTATATACAACCTCGGCATGTCTGACATGCCAGAATTTCGGAATCTGACTTTTTCCATCCTTGTGGTATAATAAATCTCGAAAAATTCAATTTTTTTTCCCCATTAAAAATTCAGATTTTATAGTGAAAGTAAAGGTGTCTGATATAAGAAATGTCCGCCTTGGCTGATTGATGAGACACCCTATATTCAAGTCCTTTGCCGATATCAGTCGGCTTATCTGTCACCATACACGGTACCTTCTTATGGTCACCTTTAACTGTTAACTTGCATTACACATGAAACAAAGTTCATATGTTCAGCTTCTGCTTTTCCTTTAGAATGGAGATGCATACATAGTTAAAGTGATAATGACACTAAAAACTACTATTGAAGGGGTGGTTCTCCTTTAAGCTAACTTTTAATATGTTCTAGAATGTCCTGCTCCTAGCAACTTTCCTATTCACTTCATTATTCATTTCTTAGAGTTTTTTCTAAATTATTTGCCTTCCTTTTCTACATCTTTCCAGTTTTTAATGGGGTTCACTGACCCTGGCAAAAAATAAAAAGTATTACTTGCAATTTTGTTATTACGGTTATTATTTTTTAACAATTTTAGATTCAGTCCCTCTTCTATTAATTGTCCATTCTATAATTTAAACTATTGCCTGGTTGCTAAGATTAACAAGACCCTAGCAACTAGATACAGTAGCTAGATAGAAAAAATTCCAAACTGAAAAGCTGCTAAACAAAAAGATAAACAACTGAAAAACCACAAATAAAAATCAAAGCAATAACTTTGTCTCAAAATATCATTGTCTACATTTTACTACAAGTTAGTTTGAAGGTGAACAACTCCTTTAACGTACATTAAAAGCTTCCTATATGTTATGTTGAAGGTCAACATTGTTATTTTAAAGTACCTGATTTTTTTTTTTGACAACTGAACTGTTGTTTTTCAACCTGTCAGAATTCCTAAAGGACTAATGCTGCACGAATATGGCAGCCCCGTTAGAGAGGAAAATAAGGGTCCAGATAGATTATGTAAGCATTAGGCAAATAGTTTTATGGCAAAATTATAAAGTTCATAAAAAGACATGTTAGGTGTAAGAAAAAGTTAAGAAAAAGTTTATTTTCTGGTGTCAGCATTTCTTTAATATTGACTGACACACATATATATATATATATATATATATATATATATATATATATATATATATATATATATATATATAATCAATTGTTAATAATGTATGAGCATGTAACTCAGCAATTTATTTCTGGGGAGGGTACGTATAAGGACAGCTCTATGTAGAGTTCAATGCTGTTAGCAAAACAATGTCAGCAAATCTACTGTGACTACTGTCAGCGCAGTAAGTATCTCTTAACACAACCTTTAACGAGAACATTCATAGAAGGTGCTGGTACAAACAGTACAATATCTTTATTGCAATTGCAAAACTTGAATCATTTTCTAACCAAGAAAAGGCTGCTGGCATTGCTTAAGATTCTGAATAAAGATCAAGTTGACCAATAAATCACCTGGAGATTATTTGAAAATTCTAAGACACTATCTTGGTTCAGTAGGTTTCATGGTATAAATGAGTTAATCAATAGTTAGGAATGTTTAATTTACAACTAGTCAAGAGACAAATAACTTGGAGATGGTTTAATGATACAACAAAATATGTCCAAAGCATTCATCCAAACACAAATATGCAATTGGATAGCTGACACCATGTCACACGTACATAAAAACCACAAAGTAGAACGTTTAAAGTTACATGCCTACAATTCAATGTACACATTCTGAAGACTTTGGGAAAATAAATATTTCTTATGTATACAGGTACTGCACTTTTTATTTCTTTTAATAAATCCTAAAGCTCCCTATAATGAAAAAGAATATTTATATAATTATTTATTTAGACAAACCAATGCAGCCACCTCTGGATGCGCTTAGAATACAGGGCCACATATTGTTCTCTGAGAACTGAAGATATATCTGCTGAAGCAGTATCAATATATGATTTGGTGAAAAAGACATAGGGGCATATATAGTAAAGGGGTGAAGTAGCTACCACTGGTGAAAATTCATTTTGGCACTTCGTCGATTTACTAACGTGCGCTGGCATAATTACGCTAGCGACGGAGGTAGACTCTGGGGTAACTTCAGACTCTACACCAGGCGAATTTTCGCTCTGGCGAAAGAGTGTTACTACACAAATTCTAAGTCCTAAAAAACGCTGGCGTCTTTTCCTTTTTACAGGGTGGTAGGCTGAAAAGGATCGAATTTCTTTTTTGGGGAACCCTCATTCCCCCCTACATTTGATAACATATGCTTCTTTAGCTCCAATTTACCTCAACTAATATGGTTCTTTTGTACCCTATCCCCTTAAAAACCATGTTTTTTTCTCAAGCACCAACCAATCACTGCTTGGAAAAAAAGTGATAAATCTCCCCCTTTACCTTTCTCATCATTTACTCTCTAATTTAAATCTATTTCCTATGGGTTATCACAACTGGAAGTAATTGGGAACTTGCAGGCTGAGGATGATGGAAAATGTAATAACGAGATGATATGATAACTAGACATGGGAGAGACCTAAATTAAAAAGCTCCCTAGATTAATAGGAAAGATGACATTTAAAAAAATGAGATTTTAATGATTTTACGGACACACCTACAAAGAAATATGCAAAAGGATTTTTTGTGCATTTTTAAAAATGAAATGAAACATTTATTATACCTTTATTTGCAAACTGTTAAAAATTTAATTCATTCAGTGTTTTGTAATGTATTATGTAATGTATTATGCTGGTCACTCAGAATGGTAAGTGAGGCTGTGGAGGATTTCTAAAAGACAAGTAACAATACTCTATCGGAAAATAATTTTGGAATATATGACACATCTTAAAGGAGAACTAAACCATATAAACAAACAGAATGGCGGCCCTAGTCAACCTAGGTAGCCGAATAGACTCGTGCACGCACAGACGCATGCATACGCTCAAATAGGCATGTGCACCCAAATAGTCCCACAGAGCCTGCAGCGTGAGGAGAGCGGGGACCAGACTATAGATAAGAGGCAGTGAAGGTACATGCCTGGCACCCCCAGTTTGCACCCTAGGAATCTGCCTATTCTGCCTACCCCTAGTGCCAGTCCTGTAAACAAATATGGCTGTATTTTATATAATGACATTGCTGTACCAGCCCAGATGTTTAACATTAAAACAGTAACAATTCAGATCTTCAAAGTAGTCTCAGTAAGTGCCCTTCTTGAATCTTGTTAACAGTATCAGTGACACTCACATGCTCAGTGGGCTTTGAGCAGCTGTTGAGAAGCTAAGCTTAGGGGCTGTTGGAAACCATCAAGCAGAAAATTAGGTTCATCTGTCATAGAAGCCGACGCTACACAATTGATTATTGTTTTCAAATGCTAAATTCACTGGTTTTGGAGCTCAATTAATTACTATTACACATTTGTAAAGGGAAATGTATTTTCTATACATACAGAGTATATTGCGAGGCAGTCCCTAAGTAAGTGACAGCAGCGTAGAGCATGTGCAATGAATCAGCAGAAAATAAGATGGGGAGCTACTGGGGCATCTTTAGAGAGACACAGATCTTTACTGTGTAATGGATGTGGTTGCCTTGGGCAGGTACAGAACACCAAAGCATAATAGGCAGCATTTCAGCAGAAAATAAGATGAGGAGCTACTGGGGCATCTTTAGAGACACAGATCTTTACTGTTTAAGGGATGTGGTTGCCTTGGGCTGGTACAGAACATCAAATAATAAAAAGAACCACATAATAGGCAGCATTTCTACCCTACTTTTTATTACACTTAGTTCTCCTTTAAATTTAACAATCATAGAAATGTAATGAAGAATGAGAAAGTGTTTGAAGCAGCGCCTAGTGGGTTATCAGGGGTGACAAAAACTCTGCTCCGGGTAACTGTAAGAGCAGAAATTCTAATTTTAATTCAAAGGCAGAGAACACAATTGCACTACCAACGCAACCCCTTTGTGCCCATTTGATTTTGCAAATTTAAACGAGGGGGGTGAGGCGAGAGGGTGGTATACACCCCTAGATCACCACTGGTGATAAAAGCAACTGGTTATAAATAAAATAAAAAAAATATAACAGTGCAAGTATCAGACTAGGTATGGGCTTAAATGTTAATGTTTCCTCACACCAGACAGTAATTAACTAAAAGACAACAATCGCATAAGAAACTACTCAGGTGTAAAGGTTCAAATGATTCCATAAAACATGAACAGAACAGATATCACTAAACTCTAAAAACAAACAGTTTTTTTAAATCAGTGTGATGCCTTCACAGCAATAAAGGCACAAACAAGGCAAGTGAATATAAAACCAGTTTTGAAAACAAGGCATCTACAGCCAGATTAATAAATGTACCATTAACTTCCCTGATCAGAACAAAAGGAGAGTGCATAAAATGTACATCCAGTTTGATACATTTATTATGATTTGCTGATGTTTCTTATATTTTGTCTGGGACTGATCTATTTCTTTCTGGGCATGTGAATAATTTACTTATGGCACCTAGGAGGATCAGCGCTAGTGTACAGAACTTTTGGAATCCTTGTCTCAGTGTTATCTAGTACAGATATAGGACTTGTTATTCCAAAAAATTTGGCAGCGACGGCTTTGCTGTCGACATCGCAACACTTCACTAAACGCCAGCGCAAATTCACTAAAATCCGAAGTTGCGTCCATTGTGCTGAACGCTGGCGAAGTAGTGCTAGCATTACTGCGGCAAGCGAAGTGAAGTTGCACTAGCATTGCCTAATTGGCATACGGCGGGAAGTTAAAGTTCAATGGACATATATTTTGTAGCCAATACCCGGGAAACCTTAATAAAATAGAGTTGTTATATTGCCCTACACATGAGCCCAGTTTATAGTTTATGTGCCATATGTTAGGAAATGTAGGGGGAAAGCCGGGTACCCCAGAAAAAAATAGAGAAATTTTATTACTTACTGTAATTTCTATTTCCAAGTCACCTACCATGGCAGCACTCACCAGCATGAGTATTCCCCGCCCCTCAGGTCACTGGACAGGAAAGGGTTAACGCCCAACCCTATAACATCCACTCTACACCGCCCCCACATTGTCTGTGTTTCTTAGCTTCAGAAGATAGGGAAGTTGGTGAGTGCTGCCATGGTAGGTGACTTGGAAATAGAAATTACGGTAAGTAATAAAATTTCTCTATTTCCCAAGCCACCCATGGCAGCTCATCACCAACATGAGAATTTCCAAAGCCAAAAAGAAGGGAGGGACAACAACTGATGCTTAATATTTATTATGAATGCAATACAGCTTGCAAAACCTTTCTCCCAAATTTAGCCTCTTGGGAAAGAAAAACATTTAACTTATAATGTTTTATAAATGTATGCAAGGAGGACCATCTCGCAGCCTTGCAAATTACGTCTGGCGGCGCTCTGGCCTCCGCCGCCCAGGAAGCAGCCAGTGCTCGTGTAGAGTGAGCCTTCAAGTCTCTAGGTACCTCTCTGCCTGTTTTGTGATAAGCGAACACTATGCACCCAACGATCCATCGACTAATAGTCGCTTTAGATGGAGCACAACCTCTTCTAGGACCCCTCGGAATGACAAAAAGTCTTTCTGACCTCCTCCATGACTGTGTACGGGTCAGATAATGAGAGATTATTCGAACTAGGTCCAACGTATGCCACTGTCGCTCACGCTCTGTTTTGGGATTCGGACAAAAGGAGGGTAAAGTTATCTCCAAATTCATGTGAAATTGTGATACAACCTTCGGAAGAAATTCAAACGCTGGTCTCAAGACCACTTTGTCAGGAAACAAAACCGTATCAGGTTCTTTAGCCGAAAGAGAATGAATTTCCCCTACCCTGCTTGCTGAAGTGATCGCCACCAGCAATAAAGCTTTCAAAGTAATATGCCAATCCGAAGCCTCTTCCAACGGTTCAAAAGGATCTGCCATCAAAATCTTTAGGACCAAAGGCAAATCCTATGGAGGCATCCCTAATCGTCTCACTGGACACACTCTTTTCAGTGCATTGAATAGGCGAATGACCAATGGATCCTCAGCCCATGGTTTTTCAGTTAATGCCAAAAGTGCCGAAACTTGTCCTCTCAAAGTACTGACACTAAGCTTCCTCTGGTACCCAGCAAAGAGAAACTGCACCAATTCCGACGCCCCAGGACATCTGGGATTAAATCCTTTAACTTCCGCAAACTTAACAAAACAGGACCAGACACGATAATACTGACTTGATGTTGAGAGCTTTCTAGATTTCAACAGCAATTCTATCAGATCTTTCTTGAGGCCCATACCTGATAACATCTGCCTTTCAACTTCCAAGCCCTCAACGACAGGTGGAACACCTCCTGAAATGGAACTGGGCCCTGCATCAGCAGATCTTTCACAACCGGTAGTTTCATTGGAGGCTCCACTGACATCTGCCTCAAAAGTGGATACCAGGGACGCCTGGGCCAAAATGCAACTATTGCAATCACCTGTGTCCCTTCTTTGTCTATCTTCTTCAACACCCTCCAAATTAATGGAAAGGGTGGAAAGACATAATCGAACATCCCTCTCCAGTTCTGATTTAGGGCATCTACCCCACTGGATATCCGGGACGGGTACCTTGAAAAGAACCTCCTGCACTTGTGGTTGTGATCCGAGGCCATGAGGTCTATCTCTGGATTGCCAAATCTTTGGGTAATGGTCTGGAACACAGCGGGATTCAGAGACCACTCTCCTGGCTCCAAGGCATTTCTGCTCAGGAAATCTGCCTGCACATTCATCTTGCCTGGCACAAAAAAGGCTACTAAACCTCTGAGGTTTGATTCTGCCCATGACATGATAGTTGACAGCTCTTGTATTAACTGTGCACTCTTGGTGCCTCCTTGTCTGTGTACATAAGCCACCACCGTGGCATTGTCTGACCGGATTTTCACCCACTTGTGTGTTATCGTCTCCGAAAAGGCCAATAGAGCCATCTTTATTGCCCTCAACTCCAATATATTGGAAGGAAGATGACAGACTTCCCACTGCCCTTGGGCTGACAGATCGTCTAACATGGCTCCCCAGCCTGTTTGAGAGGCGTCTGTTGTAATCGTGACGTAGTCCGGTTTTTTTAACGGCATTCCTCTGGTCAGATTCCTCGGAATTAACCACCAGTCTAGGCTCGCCATCACCTGTTTTGGAATATGAAGGAGTCTCTTCAGATTTACGGGATTGGTCGACCCTGAACCCAGAAAACATATTTGAAGGGGTCTCATGTGCCACCTTGCCCAACGTACCATCTGAATGGTGGAGGAAAATAGTCCCAGAATTGACATGCAATCCTTGACTGTCACTCTGGTGAGTTGTTGAAAAGACCTCACTCGGTCCATGATGTATGAGACCTTCTGTTCTGGGAGAGACACTGTCCCTTGAAGAGTGTCCAAACTGGCTCCTAGGAAGACTATCTTCTGAGTTGGCACAAGATGACTTTTCTGCCAGTTTATTACCCAACCGAAATGTTGCAGAATTCCAACCGCTTCGTCTCTGTTTTTTACAGCTTCTTCCTCTGAGTTGGACACCAGAAGGATATCGTCCAGATAATGAAAGGCTGGGACCCCCTTCACTCTCAGGAAAGCTATTACTGTCACTAAGACTTTTGAAAAAGTCCTTGGAGACGTGGACAGGCCGAACGGGAGGCAAGTGAACTGCACATGCTGCTCCCGAAACACAAACCGCAGGTATTTTCTGTGTGGACTGTACACTGGAACATGGAAGTATGCGTCTTTGAGATCCAGATTTACCAACCATGCTCGAGGCGGAACTGCTGCGATTATGGATGTCAGGGACTCCATCTTGAATTTCCTGCAACGTATAAATTGATTTAGGGGTCGAAGATCCAGCACGGGTCTGAACGCCCCTGAGGATTTTTTGACTAGAAAGAGTTTGGAGTAAAACCCTCTCCTTTGTTGCTCCCGGGGTACTGGTTCTACAGCACCAGTTTCTAGCAACTGATCCATGTATTCCTGAACTATTTCTTTTGCACCTTGAACCTTCGGCACCAAAGAAATTTGATACACATCGTGTCTTGGGACCCTGGAAAATTCTAGATGATAACCTTCCCTTATAATCTCTAGAACCCAACGATCCCGAATATTCTCGGCCCAAACCTCCTTGAAGAGTGCCAGGCGCGCTCCTACTGCACAGGCTCGAGCCGGCCTGATCTCATTGTGTTCTGTTTGAGGAAGAGCCAAACCCAGTTGCCTTCTTTGCCGGTTGTCGTGGCTCCCCTCTAGAAGATCTCCACGGGGACTGTCTGCCTTGAGACCTCCCAGGCCTGTACTGCCTTGAGTTCCGAAAATTTATATTTTTTGGAGACTCAGCTCTTGGCCCATGATGCCTGAATTTTCTCTCCTGTGGAAGAAACAGACACCTTTTTAATTGAATCCAGACTTTCACCGAACAATCTGTCCCCTTCAAAAGGCAACTGACACAAATTGGTTTTAGAGGCAGTGTCTGCTGACCAGGACTTCAGCCACAATGCCCTCCTTGACGCTACTGACAGAGCCATTGACCTCGCTGCCAACCTGACTAAATCGATGGAAGCTTCTGCCATGAAATCAGTAGCTATTTTTTAGATCAGACGTCATATCTCGCAGGACTGATCTCTTGACATTTGAAGAAATGGCTTCTATTATTTACCCAGATCTTCATTGCCGTTGAAGTTAGTGCAACTGCAGGCCTGCAAGATGCCCCAGCAGAGACAAATGCTTTCTTCAGATCAAACTCCATCCGCTTTTCCCATCGGATCTCTCAATGCACCTGCATCGTCAACCGGTAGGGTAGTTTTCCGAGCCAAGCGAACCACTGCTGCATCAACCTTAGGTGGGTTATCCCACAACTTTGCATTTGGCTCATCCATAGGGTATTTCTTTGCAAATTTCCCCTGAATAACCACTCTCTTTTCCGTCTTTTTCCACTCTGAGCTAATTAGCTCTTTAATTGAGCCATGAACCGGAAAGGTAGAGGAACGTTTCTTCACGGAAGGAAACAACTTGTCTGCCGAAGAACTCTTTGGTGTCTCTTCAGTTAGACTTAATGTCTTTCTAACTGCCTTCACTAGACCCTCTACTGTCGAGGCATCAAAGGCGGACTCATTCTCAGAGAGAATTTCTCCTTCCTCTGATAAATCCGACTGAACATCCACAGGATCATAATATTCATCTTCTGAAATGTCCGAAAGGGACTCATACAGCACTTCCCGAGACCTCTTAGGCCTTCTGCCTGAGGAAGATGCTTCCTGCACCCCCTGCACCACTGCTTGCTTGATTAGGGACACTAAGGCATCCAATTGGGGTGCTGAAGAAGTTTGAGGCTCAGCCGTTAAGGGTTGTTCCGCAACCGACTGCTTTCTTGCTTGTTGACTTTCCACCTTCTGTGCTTCAGTAGAGGCAGAGAGGCTAAAACAGGAAAGAAACAAGCACCATTAGCCTTCCACTCTCTCCCCAAACAATAACTCCGTTATCATCCGCTTACCTAGAAACTTTTGGCTGCACTCCTCTCCCAGGGCCAGACTGATCCATTTTGTCTGTAACCTATGAGACAGGCAATAGTAAGCACCCTTGTGTCCAAAAAACGAAGAATATATCTTTCCCCATGCTCACCGACATACCACACCACTTCCACGACCGGAAATGACGCGTACATCCGGCCGGTGGAGTGCAAGACTGCCTGGCTCTGGGAGGAAAATGACGTACTTCCTGCGTCTGTTAGAAGCGGTTTTCAGAGGATCCGCACTTCACCACCAACACGGCCAGTTTAAACTGTGGGCCTGATAGGTGGAATATGACCCAGCCATTGGTCCTTCTCCACCGGGATCCCTTCCGGGGAGCATATGGGAGGCATCAGGGCAGAGAGAGCGGAGAGACCCTGGAACTGGTAAGCTATACAAGTGACCTGGACAGGAAAAAGACAAGGTGGGGGCGGTATAGAGCGGATGTTATAGGGTTGGGAGTTAACCCTTTCCTGTCCAGTGACCTGAGGGGCGGGGAATACTCATGTTGGTGATGAGCTGCCATGGGTGGCTTGGGAAATTACGATCCTTTGCAGCCTATCACCCTGAAAAATGAAAAGTCGCCAGTGTTTTTTGGGACTTAGAAAAATTTTCAACTATTTTTTGAGGAAGCCCTATCTACTCTATTGCACTGCACCTGATCTGAGGTGGCGAAGGCAAGGCTGGTGCAAGATGTAACTTTCAGTAAAATCCGCATCTTAATCAATTTGCGTAGTTATGTCCATTCGCCAGGTGTAAGGGAGCGAAGTACTGCTAGAGTCTCTCTCTTTTGTTAGCGAAGTTACACCAGCGACTGTTAGTAAATCGGCAAAGTAACTACCGTATATACTCGAGTATAAGCCGTCTTCCTCGGCTTATACTCGAGTCAGCGAGCAACAGCCCCCTACTGCTTCACGAATGTCTGAGCTACTGACCGGTGTCCCTCGCCCCGCAACTTTGCCCGTAATCGCTCCCCGAAAAGACTCAGAAGGGGGAGTAGAGGGAACCGGCCCCATATGAACATCTTCCTGGTCGTGCGCGATGACATCATCACGTGTCACACGTCTGCGCACAACGTCACTGCACGCGGCTGTGCTGTTTGCACCTCTGAGTGGACGTGGACTGAGCGAGCAACAGTCCCCTACTGTTTCACGAAGGCTGCACTGCGATGCTCCAACACTGTGTTTTTACCGCGAATCTTCGGTTCTGGATGCGAATCTGACCTAACCCTGAGGATAACTATGTGACTACTGGTATCTTTTATTCATCTACTATCCTGCAAATGCGAATTATTTTACATTTTTATGTCTTATGTATTTGGCAGACAGTGAGAAATGCAGACAGTGAAACAGTAACCAGCCATTACAGGCAGGATTATTGTATTTTTTCTTTTATTTCAAATCTTCCACTCACTTGGTGAATTAAATAATGAATTATATTAATAATAATCTGTCTGCTGACTAAAATAAATAATAATATTTAGTCAGTCAAACAGACTTTAGCAAATGCTACAGCCTGCAGAGATTTTTTTTAAGAAGGGTTTTTTGATTATTGAACTTACTAGTAGCTACTGCATTTCTCATCCTAGGCTTATACTCGAGTCAGTTAGTTTTCCCAGCTTTCTTAGGTAAAATTAGGCACCTGGGCTTATACTCAGGACGGCTTATACTCTAGTATATACGGTAAACGCTGGCGAATTTGGCTTTAGTCACTTCGCCCTTTAGTAAATCTGCCCCCTGGTGTTTTCCAGATAAGGAATCTTTCTGTAATTTGGATCTCCATACCTTAAGGGTGGTGACACACATGGTGATTCCGGGGAGATTAGTCGCCCAGAGACAAATCTCTTCTTCGGGTTACTATATCTCCCCGAAATGCCTTCCCTCCAGCAAGAATGTGAATCGCAGGCTGGTTGGCACTCGGATCGCTTTGGTTTTCACTTCGGGCAACTTTGGAAAACAAAGAGATCCGAGTGCCAGCGATTCACACTGTTGCTGGCGGGAAGGCAGTACAGGGAAATTAGGCGTCCAAAGAAGAGGAGATTTGTCACTGGGCGACTAATCTCCCTGAATCTTCAGGTGAGCCACCACCCTCAGTCTATTAAACAATCATATAACAACCTAATAGGATTGTTTTACCTCGATAAAGAATTAATTATATCTTAGAGCAAGTACAAAGTATGATGTTATTATTACAGAGAGATGGCTTTTCTATAAATTAGAGCTTTCTGGATAACAGATCCCATACCTTTTTTCAATTCATGCTTTATTTAACTGCATTGTTTATGTATTTGTAGTTGTGATTATGTGTATTAAATGAAGAGCATAATGCATATTGATTGTAGTGTGTATATTAATTACTCTCTTTGATACTGTAATGTACCAAGGCCAACTCATAGAAGAGACAAATGCACATAAATGTATACCTCTGCTATACAACAGTGTAAAAAACACACAACTCTTCCCAATTTGCAGCAATAATCAATAAAAAAAAATCAAATCACATATTGCAGTCTAGCGCTCTGGAGCTACTAGCAGCAGCTTCTTTTTGTAGCTACAAAATACCCTGCCATAGACAATACTATGAATTGCCTCTGCTAAAACACACGTAGGGGCAGATTTTTCAAACGTTGAATAGCTACTACTAGTAGCTGTGACGAATAGTTACCCTGGTGGTCTAGTGGATCACCCTCTGGCATGTGGGGGCACCCGGCTTGCCATTGGCGGGGACGCCCGCCGCATGTGTCTTGTCCCCTTCAGCGCCGGTTCTCCTGTGGCGGGTGCGCCACTTCCGGGTTTATGCGCCAGCGTGATGAAATCATTGCGCAATGGTGTGAAATTCAAAAGGGGATCTCAGTACTGAACACATTGCTCGTTGTTAGTTTCAATTAGTTTGTTCCTGGTGCTATTTCTACATGAAACCAGTTGATCTTCCGGTTATTGACCCTTGCCTGACTATTCTGAACTCTGTATCCTGACCCTTGCCTGCCTGTTTATTCTGACCTTTCCTAGCTGACCCTTGCCTGTCCGACTATTCTACACTTTTCAATCCTGATTCCGGCTTGTCTGACTATTCTTAACTCTGCTTGTGCTGGCCCAGCCTGTCCATCCACGCAGGGCTGATCCTATCAAATGTGGGGCCCAATTGGGACCATGTTGGTGGGGCCCCTAGACAAAGTGTTGCTGGCTACTGACACAGCAAGTATTTAGGAAAATAAGGGCATACAGGCACAAAATAGAAAGGAAAGGGGCAGACAAGGTAAGAGAGTGAGAGGAATGAAATAGGGGCACATAATAGGGGCACACAGGGTAAGAGAGAGAGGGAGGAAATAGGAGAGTGGACTGGGCCCATTAGTTTGGGGCAGGCTGGGCCGATTCAGCTTGGGAGCAGGCTTGGTTGTATTGGGGGCAGGCGGGGCCTATCAAGGTTGGAGGAAAGCTGGGCCTATTAGAGTTGGGGGCAGGTTAGACCTATGGAGTTGGGGGATAGGCTGGCTTATCAGAGTTGAGGGTGGGCTGGACCTATGGATTTGGGGATGGGCTGGACTCTCAAAGTTGGGGGCAGGCCAGGCAGCATCATGTGCTGAGGGAAATATTATCTGTGGTGCGGGGCCCCCAGAGGTGCAGGGCCCAATTGGCCTAAGGCCGGCCCTGCATCCACGCTAGCTTATCTGGTCTGTCTTCCAAGCTGTGTTGTCTTCCATCCAATATCCTTGGTGAAACTATCATGCCCCATTGCTCATCCAGAACCTTTAGCTTTGCTCTTCTCTTAGTAAGACCTGGCGGCATCCCAGTAGCTAAGGGCTCCTCCAGAGGTGAAATGCGGCAGGTTCTGGAGTTAGGGTGCAGAACGTGACAGTAGCTCTGTGTGTTTTCACAGTAACACCAAAAAATTTATGTAATTTAAAGTAATAAAATTATAATATACTATTGCCCTGCACTGGTAAACCTGGTGTGTTTGCTTCAAAACTGTACAATAGTTTATATAAACAAGCTGCTGTGTAGCCATGGGGGCAGCCATTCAAGCTGGAAAAAGGAGAAAAGGCCCAGTATATGCAGCAGATAACAAAAACTCTAGTATACAATGGGATTCTTCAGAACTGTTATCTACTGTGTATCCTACGTTTGAATGGCTGCCCCCATGGCTACACAGTAGCTTGTTTATATTTTCTGAACTAAACACACTAGGGCAACACTGCATTATATTGTCATGCCTTTAAACACTTTCTTTTTTTTTTTGGTGTTACTGTTCATTTAGGGCTACAATACTCAATTTTCAACATAAGGACAAGAAATAGGGCCTCTTGATTTAAATGTGTGTTGTTTTTTTTTAGTTCATACGCAAAGCAGGGGAAAATCTGAAATTGCAATTAAAGTTGAATTCTTTTTCCTACCATGCAAAGTAAAAAAAATGATCAGTCCTTGGACAAGGTCCTGTATAATGATCAGCTCCATGTGTAAAGATAACATGCTGCAGCAAGGGGTTTGTTTATTCTCAGTGGACTACTGGTTTGCATTTACCTTGCTCAGCAGGACAGCAAGTAGAATGTACTTCGACAGTTGATGTTTGTATTGCATTGTATATTTTAGCTAAGGACATAAATATTTAGCTTTTCATTCAAAATAATCACAGTCCTTGGTCAGCATAAACCCATACAGATCAAGAAGAAAATGTATTTTGGATTAACATTCATAGGGGGTTCCTAACATATTGGTACCCCCCTCTCCCCCCAATGTATGGGGTTTTCCTTGTCCTTTAAGGCATGATGTTTTGTGCTATGTAATGATCCATTATTCTGAAACCCCATGGTCCAAGTGTTCTGCATAATACATCCTTTCATGTACCCAATATAGGTTTTGTGTCTTTACATTCATATCCAGGATGTGAAGAGTAACATTTTCCCTGGCACCAATGTAGAATATCTATGTTATTAGCAAGTAAAAGAGTCTACAGGTTATCATTGCTTAACAAAGTGCCCAAACTGACCTTACGTGGCGGAAATGCTGGCAGTACAAAGGGTTTTCATAGTTCCATGCTTCTCAACCAGCATATAAAAATTATAATATGATACAAACAATACAATTTTTAAAAAAGCTTTCATCCTTTGCAGAAAAATAATAAAAACGGGTGCTTAGCTAAAATGCACATTTTTAATGTATAAGTTAACTATAGTACAAGGTGTTGAAATGGGTATTTTAAAAAAATGAAGGAAAATAGAGGCTATGGGTGACTGCTCAGGCACATTTTTTTCCAAGTGCTCATCTCAGCAGTTTTATAATGAACCCCTACAGAGTTTAGACTCTGAACCTGCACTAAAAATTCTCCCTGCTCAGTGATCACCTCATATAATTAGCTCATCTGCGTAATTCGTCCTCCTCTTTGAGTTCATTTCATTGCCACATATCAGTCATTAAGTTAAGGCCACAAAAAAAGACAGACATTTGATTTTGCCTTAGTATCCTGTTTGTGTCATTTAAACCAATGGAAAATGTGCAAATGGAAACAAAGGTGAACAGGGAAAAACTGGAATATGCATAATGGTTCAATTATAAAATATATATCTTTCTTGCTATAGTTCCTTTTCATAAAGGAGCTAGGAAAAGAGAAATCTACTTTTATCAGGATCTACTATAATCTAAAAACAACCATAGTTTCAAGAACTAGGGTAGAATATAAGTATTCACCTCAAAGCTCACTCAAAATAACCTTAAGTGAGACTCTTGGGAGTATTTAAAAGAGCTGTTAGGCATTCTGACTAATTATTACCTAAAGCAGTATTAATGCCAGGCCCCAAATCGCAGGACCAGCCCCACAATTTGGGGCCCCACTGATCTAACATGAGCTATTTAGAACACCCAAATACTGTGTTATTTTTTAAAAGCAAGTCGTGTTTGCATGAAAAAACGACAATGTGCAGTTTAGGGAAGATATTTAGTATTTAGTTAATATTTCAATCATTCTAAGAGGAAAACAAAAATAAATGACTTTACAATTACTTTAAACTCTATTATTTAAAGAAATCTGTGAGGAGGACTTTGCTCAAGACAGCAGTTGTAGTATTGGTTACAATGCTTCCATTTCTTTGTCACAGCTCACTAAAATGGCTTCAAAATAAGCCACTTCAATGAGACCTTTATTGCTTCCAGGCAGTTCATCAAAACCCCTTATATGTTCTATTGCTCTTTGAAGCATTTTGCCTCTGTCTTGATGTTCTCTCTGTGATTCATCCCCTTGGACTTCTGATTTCACATAATGCAGTACATAATTTCTGATTGAATCCCCTTTCTCCAGCAGAGTTTTCCTGATTCTAGGCAAGTCTTCCTGGCTGGCCAAGCTTAGCAAATGTATCAATGCCTGACAAATTTGTTCACGTAAACTAGCGCTATACTTAAACTCCAGAAAGTCTTCAGTATCCTCACTCTTTTGCAGTGCTGTCACCAATGCATTCCAAATATCACAATATTGTTCCGTGCTTCCATATTGCTCTCTGCTAAAAGGTATGGAAAGAGCCATTGCTGATTTTATGCGGACCTTGAAATTCTTACAGGCCTTCACAACAGTTGTAAGAGCATTGTAAGCAGCCGCTGTCCATGTAGCTTTTCCTACAAAAAAGAAATGTCATTATTTCACCACAAATTAAAATAAAAAAATAAAATAGAAAATAATTATGCTTACACACTTACATTTTGCTTACTCACTACTGTATATATATGTAAAATAAATTCTGACCTAGTGCATCACTAAAACTAAGGTATACTGGTCCTTTAGGAAACAATTTTTCCCAAGGAAATTCTCCATTTAATAAAGACCTATAGTTCATACATACAAACTTATACTTACCAAGTGGTAAGGCTGTATTTTTAAACACATTCCCTAATGCATAGCAAGCATTCCATTTGACCTTCATGGTACCATCTCCTAGAACTGTTGAAACGAGAGCCTGTATAGCACATTCAATGCTCTCACAGAACCTTGGTTTTACAATATGATAAGGCTGCAAAAAATGCAGCAGATTTCCCAAGGCACGAACAGCATTGCTCTTCACCTAGGAAACGTTATAAGAAGAAGATAACAGCATGCAAATTATTTGTAACAGTGGATTTAGAAAATAAAGGTATAATTTATTATGCACGGTCAAGATAATAACTGCAAAGACTAGAAAATGCCCTTTTTATTTACATAGCACCATAAAGCACATTTTTTGTATGTGAAAATATATTATAGCAACAGTAATGCCATAAATTAAAATATAATTTACTGTTGTTGACCTGCACTGGTAAAACTGGTGTGCTTGCTTTAGAAACACAATTATAGTTAAATATAAATAAGCTGCTGTGTAGTTGTGGGGACAGCCAAATGAAAAAGGCTCTGGTTAAATAGCAGATAAGCTCTGTAGAACATAATGTGTTAGGTTAAATAGCTGGCACAGGGTAAAAATACATGTTTGTTTAGATGAACTACTGTAGTGTGCAAAAAGATTGGTTTCACCAATTCAAACATACAGATAGAGAGAAGCAGCATTAAGCATTTCAAGTGCAAGATATTATTATATTGGAATAAATCCAGTATCGTCTTCTATTAGTTGATTGACAAATAGCTGATCAAGTTAACTAGTTACAGGAACCTTTTAAGGTTTCTGTATCAAAAATAAAAGCCTTTAGGCTAATGCCACACAGGGCCAGCCAATCCGCTAGCCTCTCCCCACTCCTGTGTTTGCACTCAAAAGCATTGCACTGGCCTGGGCGCAGACACACGGACCAGATTTTGGAGTGGAAACTCATGAGTGTGTATTTTTGCATAAAGTGGTCTGTGTGTATGCACCCAATCTAACACAGTGTCTGTAAATGCAGACACAGGAGTGGGCAGAGGCCAACAAACGGCTGATTCCCAGCCTGTGTTTATACACAGGCCAAGAATCAGTCTCATGTGGCACTAGCCTTACTTTGCAAGACTATGGACTACTTCTTGGGCAGGGTGAAACCAACTAGTAGTCCAACAAAGTATCTGAATATTTACAGAGCAAATAAAACTTGCATTTTCACATCTTAACTAGGGAATGCACCGAATCCAGGATTCGTTTCAGGATTCGGCCTTTTTCAGCAGGATTCGGCTGAATCCTTCTGCCCGGCCGAACCCGAATCCTCATTTGCATATGCAAATTATGGGTGGGGAGGGAAATTGCGTGACTTTTCGTCACAAAACAAGGAAGTTAAATTATTTTTCACTTCCCACCCCTAATTTCCATATGCAAATTAGGGTTCGGATTCGGTTCGGTATTCGGCCAAATCTTTCACAAAGGATTCGGGGGTTCGGCCGAATCCAAAATAGTGGATTTGGTGCATCCCTAATCTGAACAGAGCCAACTGCAAACAAATACTTAAGATCTTAATGCAAACAGCTAAATAGTCTAATCCCATACTATGAGCATTTATTTCATTTAACTACATCATTCTATGACACATTAAGTGTAAAAAACAAGAGGGCACAACAAAAACTATATTCGTCCCACAAGCAGAAGCAGTATAAAATGCTTAATAGAAAATCATCTGTCTCACAACAAACATTCTAGTGTAAGGTCGAAGGCTTATTTTGTACCTTATCTTTGTCTTTGGATGCTTCAGTTGCTGCCCAAAGCATTTTTAGCAGCAGCATGTCTGAAAATTCCTCTTGGAAACTTTGTCCCATTGCTTCCCTGTAAACGAGAAGCAGACAAGTATTGTAATTAAAATATATCACAAAAATAACTTAAAAGCTCGGATTTATTTGCCAGGTTAAAAGATTAATATAGAAAGGCTAATTACTTTTGGCTACTCTTGGGAATAACTATGCAGAATATCAAATTCACATTAAAAAATATTGGCATGTACATAAGTATAAATGATCAGTGTAGTCTCCTAAACTAAGTTTGTCCAAATAACTACAGAACTTACATGTTAACAATAAGACTGTCTGTAAGGTTTCCCAAAGACCAGGCAGCCTTGGCTCGAACATTTGGAGATCTATCACTGAGACACATTAAAATTGCATTTGCTGTATCGGCCACAAACATGACATCCTACAGAGGAAAAGAACAGAAGGGAGACAATTGCATTAGTTAAGATCAAGTACAAACCTTTACTCTAACACAGCTCTTGCCTACTGTACTCTCTCTAAATCTCAGCAACAACTTTTTCTTGCAGCACACCACTTACTTATCACTGCTGGATGCATTTGTATTCCAAGCCACTTCCAAGCCATTTGTATCATCCAGACAAAAAAAAAAAAAAAATTGTTCTAAATCTGCCATGTATTTGCAAAATCATTCCCATACATATATTAATCAGCCGCTCTCAGATAAGATCCCCTTGCAGAGGTTAATGTACCTATAACCTAATTGTTAGGTGTTGGTAGACATAAAGCAAGTGTGTCCACTGGAAGCTGAACTGAAAGTCCTGTCCAGGCAGCATCAGGTTGATATCAGCACTATTATTAACGGGACATAATGCTTATGTCCCAGTTACGGCTGCACTGTAGATGACTGAATTGCGTTTTAAAGCTGTCCATTAGTATTGTAACTTGAAGGTCATGAATAGTTCAGTTTTGGACTCCAGTCCTTAAGAGGGATATAAATGAGCTGGAGAGAGTGCAGAGACGTGCAACTAAATTGGTTAGAGGGGCGGAAGACTTAAATTATGAGGGTAGACTGTCAAGGTTGGGGTTGTTTTCTCTGGAAAAAAGGCGCTTGCGAGGTGACATGATTACACTTTACAAGTACATTAGAGGACATTATAGACAAATAGCAGGGGACCTTTTTACCCATAAAGTGGATCACCGTACCAGAGGCCACCCCTTTAGACTAGAAGAAAAGAACTTTCATTTGAAGCAACGTAGGGGGTTCTTCACAGTCAGGACAGTGAGGTTGTGGAATGCACTGCCGGGTGATGTTGTGATGGCTGATTCAGTTAATGCCTTTAAGAATGGCTTGGATGATTTTTTGGGCAGACATAATATTAAAAGCTATTGTGATACTAAACTCTATAGTTAGTACAGATATGGGTATATAGAATTTAATTAAAAGTAGAGAGTGGTGTATGTATGGTTGCTGGGTTTTCTTTTGGAGGGGTTGAACTTGATGGACTTTGTCTTTTTTCAACCCAATTTAACTACCGTATATACTCGCGTATAAGCCGAGTTTTTCAGCACCCAAAATGTGCTGAAAAACTTGACCTCGGCTTATACGCGGGTCAGCCCCACATACCGTAGCCAGTCCCTCACCGGCCGCAGATACGAGGTTCCTTCCGCGGCCCCAACACACCTCCCTCTCCCCCCTCTCCGTCTGGTGCAGAAGATGCAGATTCCAGTACTTAAGGTCTAGCTCACAGCGTCGCGTATTGTCAACCAAACCTGCTTGTGCCACTTCCCAGTCACCGGCTTGTGCCACTTCCCAGTCACCGGCTTGTATATACAACCTAGTCCTGTCTCTTACTTCTCCTCTTCCCCTACCCCGCCTACGGAACATCCCCTTGCGGCTCTACGTCCTCCCTCTGTGACGTAGGCAAGATGGCGCTGCCCCGTAAGACCGGTGCTGCGTTTAAGAAGTATTTGTTGCTGCTGGCGCAAGAGAACTGCGAATTTCGCCTGCCGGTAAGGCTGTAGGCTACGTTTCGGCAGTTTCTTTGTCGTACCAAGAGTTTTACGGGGAAAGGCAAAGCTGGCAGAAATGCTAAGCATGGCTTCCATTCACTGGGCAACATGCGGGTTTCACAGCTATTGTGTCACTGTTCTACATAATGAGTTTAATTCCTAGATCGCTTATGTTTTATGTGTAGGTGATGTAGTTCTTAAATCAACAATGTCCAGTCTCTGGGTCCTCAACCTCCTATGTAAATTCCTGAAGTTCTACTACTGCCTTAGTACATTTGCACGCTCTGCTTCAATTAACAGTCGACTGCGTGCACGAAGAATAGTTAGTTACCACATTTACCAGTACCGTATATTCAATTTTGAAATCTGACATGGGGCCCCTAGGCTTATACACGAGTCAATAAATTTTTCCAGTTTTCTTAGGTAAATTAGGTACCTCGGCTTATACACGGGTCGGCTTATACACGAGTATATACGGTATGTAACTATGTAACTATGTAGTAGCATGAATGACCTGTTACTGGGAGATTTAACTGTCCAAAATTAATGTTGAATTTGTGCCTGGCCAAACCAAATCCTTAAAATCATGTGACTTTTCACCAAACAAGAAAGTAAAAACATTTTAACTCTGAGCACACGGTTCCTATTCCTGACTTGCATATGCAACTTAAGATTCAGATTCAGTTCGAATTCAGCCAAATCTTCCACGACGGATTCAGGGGTTCTGCCGAATCCAAAATAGTGGATTTGGTGCATCCCTACTTAAGGGGGCACTATCGCAAAAAAATGAAAATGTAATATATGCTTCATCACTAGGGATGGGTGAATTTTTTCGCCTTGTTTCGCCGAAAAAATGACGCCCATAGACTTGTATGGTGTCGTGCGTCAATATAAAAAAATTTTGGCGAAATGAAATTGGTCAAATTCGCCCATCCCTATTCATCACACTGAAATAACTTTTTCTACAGTTAATTAAAAATTCTGTACTGTCTCTGACATAATCAAGTTTATCTTCACTATTCCTCTCTCAGCATCTGTTTCTCTTCATTCTCTCTTCATGCAGCAGTTATGCAGATATTCATTGACAGTTAGAGCCAATATATCTTATAGGGGGGCTCATTTTGCCTAGAAGATGTATTAGACCTCACACTTTAAAAACCACCAGACATCATGTCCCTCTAAATGCAGAATTTATAAGTTATATTGGATTTAACGGTCAATGAATATCTGACACTCAACTCCTGCAAGAAGACAGAATGAAGAGAAACAGATGCTGTGAGAGGGATAGTGAAGATAAACTTGATTATTTCAGAATGCAGGATTTTTAATTGATTGTATTTAGAAAGTCTCTCATTTCATGAATGAATGATGAAGCTTATATTAAATTTTCATTTTTGTGATAGTTCCCCTTTAATTTATGCAGTTTTTTTCCCAGAATTCAAAAAGCATAACCAAGTAAGAGTGGTAGGTTTCTGAGGCTAATTTATTGATCATTAGGATATCTAGAAATACAATTTAGAGTATAGATTCAACTGGTTAGATGTGGTAGCATCCACATGTAATGGATGAATGATGTGGGAACATACTACAACAGGCCTAGGGAACTGTGATGTTTCCAACGCACTGTTTATCCTATACAATCATACGGATTTACAACTTATATATGACTTTTATGTACACATCAAAGCATTGAATATTTAAGCCACTAAATCCAAATGAATAGATATACAGTATCATTAATAGGATGTAATAGCAAATTGTGGTATAATTTAGAGACAACTTGATACCTACCTGCCGAAGGCAAGGAAAGAGAATATAAACTCCAAGTGCTCTGGCAGCTGCAGCTTTTACTAGTGGATTCTCACTGTGATTCAAACCCAGCAACAGGGTTATGCATAGAATCTGGCGATCATTCTGCAATTGCATGTAGTTATGGTTAAATTATCTGATCAGAAGTTCCTCCGCCTTACAGACTGTAGCACTAACTGACACGGATAACCTATCATCTGTATACCAAACATTTATAATTTGCCAGAAAAAAAAATCACTACGCTTTAGTAAAATACTAATATTAGCCTTTTGTCAGTATTATTCCATGTGCTAGAATAAGCATGTAAGAAAAAACAGCAAGAAAACATCCTGAAAACTACAGGCATAAATGTGTTCTTTACCATGTTCACAAATAACTGAAAGTATTGAATTTGTTTTATAATTTTACTTACTGGCAAATTGCTGAAAGCTTCTGGCAAAACCGATGACAAAGCATCACAGGCACTTGTCTGAAGAGTAGGATGCTGTTCATTTTGCAGTGCTGCAGGCAAGGGGCCATTTAAAATCATATTCCAAAATGTTACAGCCTGATGAAATAAACCAATAATTACAATAATTATTACCACTGTGTTGTTGCAACATCTCTAAACATTTAAATGTATTATTGAAGTTTAAATGAGAGACACTGAAATTCTAAAAAAAAAAGTATCTTTGATGTTTAACAACGGAAAGGCCATCTCCCATAGACTCCATTATATCCAAATTTTAAAAAATGATTTCCCTTTTCTCTATAATAATAAACAGTTGCTTGTACTTGATCCAAACGAATATATAATTAATTGTTATTGGAAGCCAAACCAGCCTATAGGGTTTAATGTTTACATGATCTTCTAGTAGACAATGTATGAAGATTCAAATTGCGGAAAGATCCCTCATCTGGAAAACCCCAGGTCCTGAGCATTCTGGATAACAGGTCCTATACCTATACATATACATTTTCCTTTTAACATCTTGTGTTCCCGTCCGAGTGGAAAGGAAAATGGATATGTATGGACAAGCAATGAACATCTCTCCTCTTCCCATAATAACACAAAATAGAGGCATAGCTATTGCAGAGCCACACTTTACACTGCACTCCGAAGAATGATTTGTTAATGCAATTTTAACAGGAAGATTTGCTTGTTCAAACCAAATAGCCAGTTAATAGAATCTACTGCATTTCAATTAGATTCATTGGCCTGTTTTAGAAATATGTTCAAGATTGGCTGATATTATCTGCCTACACATGGCCAGCAAAAAAAAAAAAAAAAAAAAAAAAGGTATATTTCTAACCGAGTAATACATTGGGGTCCTTATTTATCAAAATCTAAATTTTTCGGATTATTTTAATTTAAAAAGTCAGACCAAACTAGAATCCATGAATGTGCCTTATTTATTATTCAAAAAGCTAAGATTGAATACAAACACGAAGAAAACAAGTGAAAATACGAATCACTCAATTTTTTCTGGCTTTTTCCAGGAAAGCCTGAATTTTTCAGATTTTTGCCCGAAAAGTCCAAAATAGTCGGATTTTTGGGCTAATTCCAGCGCAGACTACAGAAACTTCCAAATAGGATAGGGACCTCTGCCACTGACTTATATACAACCTCAGCAGTTTTGAGATGCCGGATTTTCAGACTGTTTCCATGCTCGGGGTATAATAAATATCTAAAAATTTGCGTTTTTTTTTTTACACTAATAATTCTGATTTCATAATAAATAAAAAAAAAACACTAATTTATCAAGTTTTTGCCATTCGGACTTTAATAAATAACCCCCATGAGTGTTTCTAAATCTGATTTAATAGTATGTAAATAATCTGAAATAATCATATTTAGTAATTAAATAATAATGAAAGGGGACATGCACAGGTGTTGTTTTAATTATCTGTTTGGCCCCACAAACAAAACAATTTTAAGGAGCTTTTTGCCCTGTAGGACTATATACAGAACCACAATTTAATGTTTTCTTGTGCAAGTACATTCTGTTTTTTTCATGATTCTTCATTAAAAAGAGGGTTCTACTGTGTGCTGCTATAAAAGGTTTCTGTTCCTAATAGGTATGATCAATAATAGAAATGCAGAAAACTTACCTGATTAATTGGAACCATCAGATTTATGGGAACTATAGAATCTGGTTTCTGCTGCTGAACGATCCCTGTGCCTAGCTCTTCTAAAAGCTGCAATTAAGAAAATTATTAAGAGCTTTAAAAAACAGCACTGGAAAACTCAATAAATATCTTAATAAACAACAGACTTTTCCAGATAACGATAATAAAAAAACCAAACAAACAATAGATTAATCTCACCTTTGCACCATGAAGCTGGATTGAAGCATCTGTCTCTTGCATACACTTGCAGGCCACCTCACCAAGCTCTATTAGGTAGCTTTGTGCCATATTGAAACAGCCCTTAACAAGGCATGCTAATACCTGCAAAACAGAAAATAAGGCGTATTTTCCTTTGAAAGTGATTATTGCTGGGGATTGGTTATTTTTTGATGGAAAACAATCTACCACAAAAGACTTGGTCAGATTCAGAATCCTTATTAGCATATTAAAATTTCAGGGGGAAAAAAAACAAAAAACTGAATCATTTGAGAATAAATTGTCATCTTCAGTTGTGCATCAAAGTCATGACTTTTAGGCTTCAAATTCAGCTACCATCAGATGTTCAGTGCTTTAAAGTCACATGACTTTCAGAATTATAGATTGAATGTATCCCAAATTATGTTAAAAGAAAATTATTTCTTGATATTTAAAATGTGCTGTTTCAGCAGTACCTGCAATGCTTCTAATCGTACTGGAGAGGGTTCATACATGACAGCTGGTGTGGCGCTGGGTTCACTATCTGAATAAGAGTCTTCTCGTGGTTCAACCACTAGTGTGATGCACAGTCGTATAAGCCAGCAAGACTGGGAATGCTCAGAATGGAGGCCATTTTTCTTTCCCCCTTCCAACATTGATTCTTTTCTATTACTTTCAGGGTCACTTGGAGTAGCAGACCCGCTATTTTGTGATAGCGAGTATAATGGTTGTTGTAAAAGAAGCTGCACTTCAGGTAAAGACACCTGGGCAGATACAATGGCACCTAATAAGGTGAGGCTAGAGACACGGACATTGACATCTGTTTATAAAAAGAAAAACATATAAGGTTGGCTGAAATCTGAGCAATCAACAGACATATTATTATACAGATATGGGACCTGTTATCCAAAATGCTCCGGGCCTGCGGTTGTCCAGATAATGGATTTTTCAAGAACTTGGTTCTTCATACCTTAAGTCTACTAGAAAATCATGTAAACATTAAATATTCCCAATAGGCTAGTTCTGCTTCCAATAAGGATTAATTTTATCTTTGTGTGGATCAATAAGGTATCATTTAATTAAATCAATTTTTTTTAAAAAAAAAATCTAGATTATAATAGAGTCTATGAGATATGGCCTTTTTGCAATCTGGAACTTCCTCCATAATGGGTTTCCATTAGGGATGCACCGAATCCAGGATTCGGTTCGGGATTCGGCCTTTTTCAGCAGGATTCGGATTCGGCCGAATCCTTCTACCCGGCCGAACCGAATCCGAATTTGCATATGCAAATTAGGAGCGGGGAGAGAAATTGCTTGACTTTTTGTCAGAGAACAAGGAAGTAAAAAATCTTTTCCCCTTCCCGCCCCTAATTTGCATATGCAAATTAGGGTTCGGATTCGGTTCGGTATTCGGCCGAATCTTTCACGAAGGATTCGGGGGTTCGGCCGAATCCAAAAAAGTGGATTCGGTGCATCCCTAGTTTCCATGTAACAGATCTCATACCTGTACATACTATGAAAACATTTAAGAACCATCAAATCCATTATTATTATTAAAGGGATACTGTCATGGGAAAAATTTTTTTTTTTCAAAATGAATCAGTTAATAGTGCTGCTCGAGCAGAATTCTGCACTGAAATCCATTTCTCAAAAGAACAGATTTTTTTATATTCAATTTTGAAATCCGACACGAGGCTAGAAATATTGTCAATTGCCCCAAAACACACTTGAATGGGGCAAAAAAAACCCAGAATGAAAATTGGAAACAGACAATACAGAGAATTGTGAATACAGAGCTGCCTCTATACAAGTTTACATATAACAGATATTGCCATATTGCTTCACCTCATTCCTCAATACTGAACCCTTTTTTAATAGTTATAAGTGTAAAACTGTAAAACCAATAAAAGAATTATAAATTTAAAAAAAAAAGTATAAAGTTGCTGGATGTTAATGGTTGCCTATCCAGGATGGCTGATTCAAAGTGAAGTGCATTGCAACTCAGCCAAAAAATGCTAATTGCTGCTAAATGAGAAATAGATGCTTCTAATATACTTTCTGCTGCTGGGAAAACAAAAATTTAAAATAAAATCTCAACAATGAATGACCAATAGATATAAAAATAAATAAAGTTTATGTTAAAGCACACACCTTTATTGCGGATATAGGGTTTAATTTGGTTCCAAACTCGAGTGAGCAATCCAGGTTTCAGTCTGTGATATGGTGCATTGGATACTAGGTTGGCAAGGCACTGTCATTAAAAGCAAGGGAAACACATTTTAAGATGAAAATGCAAGATGTCTTTGTAGTTGAATGTACACTGCAGTAGAGTAAAAGTTATGTAAATGACATCGACAACTAATTAACAATGAAATATAGTAAAGCCTTAACCAGTAAATAGTCCATTAGTCTAACTGCTAAACTACTGCTATTTATAATTCATTAAGAGTAATGCCACATGTGGTGGATTCTCGGTCTGCCAATAAATGCAGGACAAACATCAGCCCCAACACTCCTTAGCTTACTGATGTGCCTGCATCCGGAGCCATGCATTGGTCCGGGTTCTGGCACATGGAGCAGATTTCATTGCCAAAATGCTGAAGTGTGCATTTTGTTGCCAAAATCCACATCATGTATTTGCGCCCAGTTGACACAGTGACTCTGGGTGCAGACAACTTCGGACTGGGGGCCCAATGGGCTGCTGCCAGTCTCATTCAAATCTATGCATTACTGCTATGGTAATTTGGGCCCTAGCAACCAGATTGCTAAAGCTGCAAACTGGAGAGCTGCTGAATAAAAGGATAAATAACTCAAACACCACAAATCAAAAATGAAAACCCATTGCAAATTGTCTCTGAATATCACTCTCTGCATCATACTAAAAGTTCATATAAAAGGTGATCAACCCCTTTAATAAATCTAACAGACAAACCGAAAGAATAGCTTGCTTTGTTATTACTGCAAGTACAGGTATGGGATCCCTTATCCAGAAACCCTTTCTCCAAAAAGTTCAGAATTATGAGAAGTCTGTCTACTTTAGAGTCCATTTTAAGGAAATAATTCAAATTCTTTAAAACTATTTCCTTACTCTCTGTAATAATGAATCAGTAACTTGTGCTTAATCCTAACTATATTGCATCAATCCATGAATATTGGTGGCAAAAGGAAGATTTTTGTACTTACCGTTAAATCCTTTTCTCTCATCCTACATTGGGGGACACAGGCACCATGGGGATGAAGATCCTGCAGCTTGAAGAGTGGACACTAAGAGTTAAAGATGACTCCTCCTCCTGCTCTGGGCTTCATCCCCTGCCTCCTCCTACTTTCTCCAGTTTCTGACCGAAGAAGGAGTACCATAATATTACCCAAAAAACAGAGGAGTCTCCCACCCTTAAAATTAACCTATTAACATTTTGAAAAAACTACTCCCAACGGGGAGAAAAAACTCCAGATGACCTCAGGTCCAATTTTATTTAAACCAGGGAGGGAAGGCCTGTGTCCCCCAATGTAGGATGAGAGAAAAGGATTTAACGGTAAGTACAAAAATCTTCCTTTCTCTCACCTATATTGGGGGACACAGGCACCATGGGGATGTCCCAAAGCAACCCCTGAGGGCGGGACCTTACCCCTATAGTGCTCACATAAGAACTGTTTGTAACACCTTCCTCCCAAAGCTGGCTTCAGCTGAAGCTTGGGTGTGCAGCTTGTAGAAGCGCGTGAAGGTGTGTGGAGAAGACCAAGTGGCGGCTCGGCAGACCTGTTCAGCCGATGCTTGGTGCCGAACAACCCAGGAAGTGCTGACTAAACGTGTAGAGTGGGCTTTGATCTTGAATGGGGTTGTTTTACCCCGTACTGCATAAGCTCTGATGATTGTGGAGCGAATCCATTTCGCTATGGTCGACTTCGCGACCCTCATTCCTCTTTTTCGACCTTCTGTAAGAATGAAGAGAGAATCTGTCTTTCTAATTTTCTTTGTGGCTTCGAGATATGCCTTGAGAGCTCGAACAACATCCAACTTGTTTAGGCGCCTCTCATGCGTATTCTTTGGTTCGGGGCAGAGCGATGGAACAACTATGTCCTGATTCAGATGAAATTCCGAAACGACTTTCGGCAAAAATTCCGGTGTCGGTCTCAGGACCACCTTGTCACAATGGAATATCATGAACGGAGACCTGCACGATAGCGCCGCTAGTTCGGATACCCTTCGGGCCGATGTGATAGCCAAAAGGAATACCACCTTCTCCGTAAGTGTGAGTAGTGGGATTTCATCTAGTGGTTCAAAGGGTTCCTCATGAAGAACTGACAGTACCATATTTAGGTCCCAAGGAGGAACCGGGTACTTATAGGGGGGTACTAGTCTAGTGGCCCCTTGTAAAAACGTCTTGATGTTGTCTCCAGATGCTATTTTTCGTTGAAAAAGGATAGAAAGTGCTGAGACTTGAACCTTTAGGGAACTCAGAGCTAACCCCTTTGAGAGACCCTCTTGGAGGAAAGATAGAATGTCCCTGTCCTCCGCCTTCCTTGGATCTGTTCCTCTCAACTCACACCAAGTAATGAAAGTTTTCCAAGTTCTGTGATATATTTTAGCAGAAACTGGTTTTCGAGCTCGCAACATTGTGGGTATCGCCTCTCTGGGAGCTCCAGAAGCCTCCAGCACTAAGGCCTCAAGAGCCACGCCGTTAAAGCCCATTGACGTAAATTCGGGTGGGCAATCGGCCCCTGTGTAAGTAGATCTTCTCTCAGAGGGAGATGTAGTGGCATGTCTGCTGCCATGCCTACTATCTCCGCGAACCAAGGCCTTTGGGGCCAATAGGGAGCCACCAGGATTGTCTGAATCTTCTCCTTCCTGATCTTCTTGAGTATTCTTGGTATGAGAGCCAAGGGAGGAAATACATAGGCTAGCGAGAAAGTCCACTGGATCACTAGGGCGTCGACCGCCCAAGCCTGTGGGTCGATGCTTCTGGCTACGAATCTTGGTACTTTGTGGTTGTACCGAGACGCCATCAGGTCGACTTCTGGTAGACCCCACCTGTTCACAATCAGTTGGAAACTTTCTGGGTGCAGGCTCCACTCGCCCTGATCTATTGTTTGTCTGCTTAAGTAATCTGCCTTCCAGTTGTCTATCCCCGGTAGATAGACTGCCGATATTGCCGGAACGTGTTCCTCTGCCCATGCCAGGATACTTCTTGCCTCTGCTAAGGCCGCCAGACTTCTTGTGCCTCCCTGATGATTTATATAGGTCACTGCTGTCACATTGTCTGACTGCACTCTCACTGCTTTTCCCCGCAGAAGGTCTGTCCAGTGTTGTAGGGAATATCGTATTGCTCGGAGTTCCAGCAGATTGATGGGGAGAAGCTTCTCCGATTGGTTCCAGAGTCCCTGCACTGTGTCTTGGTCTAGGACTCCTCCCCATCCCCGTAAGCTGGCATCTGTTGTTAGTATCGTCCAACAGTGTGAGGGGAAGGGTTTTCCCTGTGTCAGCCGGTGAGGTTGCAGCCACCAGTCCAGAGAAAGATTGACTTGTTCTGGAATCGAAACTTGTCTGTCTAAGTTTTGTCGATTCTTCCTCTGGTGCCGTAGTATGAGCTGTTGAAGAAGTCTGGTGTGGAGCTGAGCATAAGGTACTACAGGGAACGAAGCTACCATTGTGCCCAACACCTGCATTGCTGTGCGAAGTGAGATCTTGTCGGATGTTTTGATGCACCCGATCCTTCTCTGAAGGGTGCTGACCTTCTCCATAGGCAGAAAAGCTCTCTCTACTCTGGAGTCGAGAACCACACCTAGGTATTCCATTCTCTGTGCTGGGAGTAATGTGGATTTCTTGTAGTTGATTATCCAACCCAGCTGAGACAGTGTATGTATGACCTGAGTTGTGTGACTGATCGCCACCTTCAGGGAGGGAGCCTTCACTAAAAGATCGTCTAAATAGGGGATCACCTTGACTCCCCTGAGTCTGAATCCTGATAGTGCTGCTGCCATGATTTTCGTGAAGATCCGTGGAGCCGAAGATAGACCAAAGGGTAGAGCCACAAACTGCCAGTGGTTCCCCGCTGCGAAGAATCTCAGGAATCTGTGATGGGCTGGGTGGATGGGAATATGGAGGTATGCGTCCTTTATGTCTATTACAGACATGAACTCGTCTTTTTCCATGGATAATAGGACGGATTGTATCGATTCCATCTTGAAATGGTATGTCTTGACAAACTTGTTGAGAGTCTTTAGGTCTAGTACCGGTCTGTAAGAGCCATCTTTCTTGGGTACGATGAATAGGTTTGAATAAAAACCCTTTCCCCTGTCCGAATGTGGAACCGGTTGTATGACTCCCGAGTCTGCAAGATCGAGTATAACCCTCAGAAATGCCTCTCGCTTGTGACTTCCTACAGGAACACGGGATATGAAAAATCTGGTTGGAGGATGTTGATTTAAGTCTATCAGATATCCCTCTGATACTATTTGGAGGACCCAGCGGTCTCGGACTAGACTTCTCCACACCTCCCGGAAGGCCCTTAGGCGTCCGCCTAGACGAGGCCCTCCAGGGGTGGGCACATCTTCAGGCAGAGGTAGACTTGTCCTGGGGAGGCTTGGCAGCTCCCTTGGAAGAGGTCCAGGTGGACTCCCGCTTGTTGTGGTATCTCTGGCGAAAATTTGTACTCGACTTCTCAGTCTGTGGTTTTGCTCTCTGTCCCTGCCGAAAGGGCCGAAAAAAGGGTCGCCTTTTGAAGGTAGGTCTCTTAGGCTTACTTTGTGGGAGGATAGTACTCTTACCTCCTGTAGCCTGAGAAATTATCCTGTCAAGTTCAGTTCCAAATAGCTGTTTCCCCTGAAAAGGTAGACTCACTAAGGACTTCTTTGAAGTAAAGTCTGCCGACCAAGTCTTGAGCCATAAAAACCGGCGAGCCGCTATGGATTGTGCAGAAGTCTTGGCGATCAGTTTGGCTGCATCCAGTGCTGCGTCACCCATGTAGGCTGTGGCGTCCGCTATCTGTGAAAGTAGAAGATCTGTAGTTGGATCCTCAGAGCCCAATAACTGTGCTACCTGCTCCACCCAGACCTCCATAGCCTTTGCCACCCATGCGATGGCGAACATAGGTCTAAGGGCTGTTCCCGAAGTAGTGAAGATTGACTTGCAAAACCCCTCTAGTCAATTGGATCCTTAAAGGATGCTGCATCCGCTACTGGGATGGTGGTCGTCTTAGAAAGCCTGGATACTGGAGGGTCGACTGTAGGAGGGGACGACCACAAATCCATACATTCCTGAGGGAAGGGATAAGACTGGGTGAAGCGTTTTGATATCTGTACCCTATGATCTGGAGCTTTCCACTGAGATCTAACTATCTCATCTAACTGCTCATATGCTGGAAAGACATAGGAGGTCTTGCGTTGTCTCTTGAAAATGTTCTTACCGGCCTCGGCTGTAGTAGAGGCTGTGTCATCGATATTAAGGGTCTTTAGAACAGCCTGTATTAACCCCTCCACCTCCCCCTGAGTTCTGGGGGTCTCGGGGTCAGGTTCAATATCTTGTTCAGAATCATAGTCTGTGAGGACCTGTCCCTCCTCATCGGAGGAGTTAAGTAGGCCACCCCTAGGTCCCGGGGGAGAGTCGGGTGGACGCTTTGAAGCAGTTGGTCGCCTATCTTGGTCCTGAGAAGGGTTAGATAGGTGTTGCAGGACCTTGTCCAGTGTCTCAGGAATGCGGGCCAAGTTGTGAAGGCCGGCCAAGGATAGGGTGAGAGCACGCATAAGGTCTGATTCGGAGCATTGAGGTGCTGTAGTGTCTGAGTGTGTGAGTGGAGGAGAGTCAGAGGGAGGGCTGTGAGAGGCAATGGTGGGTCTACATGCTGCGCACACCGCCTCAGTTGAAGCAGACAAAAATTTCTTTTTGCACTCTGCACAGGCCAAATAGGAAACCCTGGGTGTCCTGCGTGCAGGTGCTGGGGGTTTTGCTATGACTGCCTCCTCTGTGTTCTTCGACATGGCTGCCTGAGTAGGGGAGGCAGGGGAAAAAACTGGGGCCCCGTGTAAGCAGAAAACGTCTGCAACAGATAAAATATATATATTTAATTATTTAATATATCTGCCACACATGCGATGTAGGGGGAATTCCCCAACAACTAACCTGAGGTGCGAGCGCTCTTACCGCTGTCGAGTCCAGATGGCGGTCAAAGGAAGCAGGAGCGTGCTTGCGCAAGAGTAGAGAGACGCGACGGCGTCCCAAGATGGCGCCGACGTCAACCAGGGCGCCGGCGTCCCAAGATGGCGCTGGTGTGCTGGAACGCCGCAACCTAAGATGGCGCGAGAGACGTAACGGCGGCTGAGAAGGCGTCCCAAGATGGCGCCGACGTCAAGTAGGGAACCGGCGTCCCAATATGGCGCTGGTGTCCCAAGATGGCGCCGTGTCTGCTGGAGGCTCCGCAACCTAAGATGGCGCGGCATCCCTGTGAGTGTGCATGTAAGGCCTGTTCTAACTGCGCCCCCTGCTCCCTCGTTCCTGTCGGGGGAGCGTGCTACTATTCACTATCTGGGGAAAACGCTGTGTGGAAAATACATTTCTATTACCCCCTGGGGGCGGAGTATTTCTTTTTTTTATATATATATATATATATATATATATATATATATATAAAAAGGGGTGGGAAGCAGGTAGATCTCCTACCTGTACAGCCAGGGATGTGTGCCCATACAACGACCTCCCCTGTCGATAAGCTGGTGAAGACCTCCGTGGAGCGGTAACCGCAGCCTCAGGGGGAATGTGGAGCTTTGCCTGCAGCCTCCGTAGAGCGGTAAGGCAGTTGGGCACAATTGAAGACGTCTGGCTGAGGGGCACTGGATACAGGTAAGCGCTGTCCCCTTGTGGCATGACCCGCACCGAAGTTAGATCATTTGCTCCAGCCACCGTGATGTCCATGTTCTTTTCTGAGGACACTAAAAGAAACTGGAGAAAGTAGGAGGAGGCAGGGGATGAAGCCCAGAGCAGGAGGAGGAGTCATCTTTAACTCTTAGTGTCCACTCTTCAAGCTGCAGGATCTTCATCCCCATGGTGCCTTTGTCCCCCAATATAGGTGAGAGAAACAATGATTTTTGCACACTAAGGTGTGATCCAAATTAAGTAAAAAGATTTTATAAGGAAAACCCTAGGTTCCAAACACTCCATAATATAGGTTCTATACCTGCATTTGATTTGCATTTGGTGCAGTACATATCAATACATACCTTAATAATTTGTGTCAGAGTTTGTGCAGAAGACTCCGCTACTATTGCTAAAAGTAAACATCTGTGCAGCTCCCTGATGCTTGATGCAAGGGTAACAGAAAGCGGAGTGAATGCCCTCTTGTGGTCACTTGCATCATCAGCAACAGAGAGAAACTGTTTAGACCCATCTAAAATGGCAGAGAGAACTTGCAGAGCACATGCACGTGTCTAAAACAAAAAAAACAAGATTAACAACCATAAATCTATTTTGCAAATTGTTTTGCTTCCTAACCAAGAAATAAATAGATGGATTTTCAAGTATAACAAATTAATGTGAAGGATTTTTTTTTTTTTTTTTTAAAGTAAGAGAAAAAGGCAATCATCATTTGTCCATGTTGTTCTTTTGTAAATGACATTTGTAATGTACGATTTCTTTAAGCCATTCAAACACTACACACACGGGGCATAAGACTGAAGCATGATATTTGATAGGTGTCCTCTTTCACAGTTCAGTAACGGTGGTCATGGATGGTCATTTTGTAGAATGACATGTTCAGTCATTTTATTATTTTGCACTACCCTGGGAATCACAGTCAGGTCTTATAAATACCTCCTATATATACACTCAAAACAGTCAGGATCATTTCAACTGCACTTATTTCTGCTGGCATAAAGTACTTGCAGCATATCACAACTTTGATGCAACAGTGGAGTGGAAATGTGCTCAAATGTATTACAATTGTGATTTGCTGCAATTTTGACGCAATGGTATAAAAGTAAAGGTGTCCAATCACATTTTCAGAAACATTTCACACTAAGGGGCAGATTTATCAGAGTTACTTTAATTCGAATGACCTCGAAATTTGAATAGTATTTTATTTAAGAAAAAACTTCAATGTCTAAAACTAGAATAAATATTACCCACAAGAAAACTCGAATTGAATTCAAATCAAATTCGACAAATTTCTCTACAAAAAAAAAAAAAAACCTCAAATGTTAGGAAGGCTATCTTTAAATGGGTCACTGGATCTCTTCCATTGACTTCTACATGAACTCGGCAGGTTTTAGGTGGCGAATAGTCAAATTTGAGTTGCTCCCAGGGTCCAGGCATGATAAATCTCGAATTTGAGTTCAAGTTTGGATTATTCCCATCTCAAATTTGAATTCGAACCATAATAAATCAGCCCCTAAGTGATTCAAACCTTTGGCTAATGTCACATACAGAGGTTTGTTTGCTAGTGGAAGACTGTCCACAAAGCCAGCTATCATCCTGTATATGCTGTGACAAAGATGTCATAACCTGTAACTTAACTAACAGAGAAATATAAGATCACCAAGAATAAAGAAACATCAAATAACAAAATCATTCTATACAAGGTTTCAACTAGAATATTTTAAAAAGAATAGCATTTCCAAAATACCTTTGGAGAACTGTCTTTAAGTGCAATCGTCATCAAAGACACAGACTGTGGACTTCCTATGCCAGAAATATCTGGAACAAAGGCGGACCAATAACCATAAAGAACTTTTTTCTCAATGGACTTTATTGTAGATAGGAAGCATGATAAGGCACCTTGTCGAACTTTGGCTTGGAAAGACCTTAAATGACAGAAAACAGATTTTAAGGGAAACTGTACCTTCAGAATGTATACATTCTATTTTTTTTATCTGTTTTATATATGGGCTATTTCATGTGATTTGCTTTTATAGAGATCTGTAATATTTAGGGGTTAGTTTCTCTTTAATGTAGCATTCTAAAGGTTTTTTTATTTTTTTAATTATTACCAATGCACAGCAGAGAGTTAAAGGAACAGTAACATCAAAAAATGAAAATGTGTTAAAGGAATGACAATATAATGTACTGCTGCCCAGCACTGGTAACACTGGTGTGTTTGCAACTATAATTTATATAAACACATTGCTTGAATGGCTGCCCCCATGGGTACACAACAAAGGATACACAACAGATAACAGATATGGTCTGAAGAATTCCATTGTATACTACAGAGCAGTATATTTTCTACAGTTTGAAACACACTGAATCAGAATAAGCAGCACATTAGGATACCTAGAAGAAATGTAACCTTAGCGTGTTTATGCATTTTCATCCTTCAAAACATAGCAAACAACACTATAAGGTTTAATCATGACTGCAATTGCTCTGTGCAAGGTGCAATTTCCAGACAGTTTGCCATGCTTTTTATTTAACTGCAGTTTTTTTTTTCGCAAGAATTTCCGCATCATCGTGGCCAAGGGAGCAGCATCCAAGATGTCAAAACAAACTCCATTGTGTAAGTTTTTTCATTAATCAGTCCCATACTGGGACTCATTCTGTATTTGTTAGGGTGTAAGTCTGTTGCATCTATTAATGCAGCCGGCTATGGAAAACCTGGAAATGACACACTTGTGCAAAATTCTTCATAACAAACAAACATAATTTGGCACAAAAATGCGAAAGTGTAATGTACCCTTAACAACATTTGTGCTCGTTTACAACGTTGTACCAGGTATGGGAACTGTTATCCAGAATGCTGGGGACCTGGGGTTTTCCGGATAACGTATCTTTCTGTAATTTGGGTCTTCATGCCTTATTCTTTTAAACATTAAATAAACCCAATAGACTAGTTTTTCTTCCAATAAGGATTTATTGGGGCAAATTCACTAAGATGCGAAGTTGCGCCAGGCGCAACTTCGCCAGACGTTTTTTCGCCAGCGCTCCGCAAATTCACTAAAATCCGAAGTTGCGCACAGGGGTAGCGTAAGTTTTCGAAGTTGCGCAAGCGTTAATTCGCCAAGCGAAGCAAAGTTTCGATAGCGATGGTTCATTTGCATACGGCGCAAAATTCAAATTTCAATGGAGGAACACGTATCAGCACTACAAATGCCTAGAAAACCTTCAAATCAGCAAATAAAAATTTTATTTTGCCCTACACATGTGCCCACTGTCTAGGTAAGTTGCCATGAGTCAGGAAATGTAGGGGGGGGAAGGAGGGGAGCCCCAAAAATATTTTCGATCTTTTTCAGCCTATCACCCATCATGTAGAAAACATGCCAGCGTTTTTTGGGACTTAGAAAAAAATTTGACTTTTTTTGAAACAATCCCCATCTACTCTATTGCGCTTCGCCAGGTCTGAGGTGGCGAAGGAAGTCTAGCGTAAAAGGTAGCGTTCAGTACACTGCGCAAGTTAGTGAATTTGCGTAGTTATGTCGCTAGCGAAAATTCGCCTGGCGTAAGGGTGCGAAGTAACACTAGCGAATTTACGCCAGCGTTCGTTAGTGAATTTGCGAAGTACCGAAAATGCCAAACGCTAGCAAATTAGCGTTCGGCGCTTAGTGAATTTGCGCCATTATATCTTAGTTGGGATCAAGTGCAGGCTACGGTTTTATTATTACAGAGAAAAAGGAAATCATTTTTAAAAATTTGGATTATTTGGATAAAATGTCTATGGGAGACAGCCATTCCATAATTCGGAGTTTTCTGGATATCGGGTTTCCGGATAAGGGATCCTATACCTGTAGTACAACCACATAGTGTTCATAAATGAGCTCTTACAATTTCCGTTACATTTTCCTGTTGATGGAAAATACCTTGCTGCAATGCTTCCTGAAAGAGGTGAGCACAGAAGCAAAGTTTTTGCAGTAGTGGTGAATACTACTTTACTTTAGAGGCCAATACAGGAATAACATTTTTTATATGGTCATAAAGGACCTTAGGAAGTTAAAATCCCACCTTATTTTATTCTGCAAACTGCCTTCTGCATCAGAATATTCAGAGTCGCTGCTGTTAATTTTTTTGTATCTCTGAACTTGTGGTGAGAAATGATCCTTCCCCACTTGTCCTTTGTGAGGGTTTAGAGGAGATTTCTGAGGTCCTACGTAAAGACTATGTCGTGCCTCGCCAGAACACAATTTCATTTTTTCTAAGTCTTTATTTATTTCTGCTCCGATTTCATTTTTTAATTCTTCTTTGGATTCTTCTCCCTGATGTCCTTTCTTTTGCTTGCCTGCTTTCCTTTTCTTCTTGCTCTGTGTGAATTGTAAACACATCCTTTAGCAACACTGCATATAAAGCAGAAGAAAAGACTGCTTACATTGCACACCTTGTATAAACCTGTTCTAGAGGTAAGTGTTCCAGTATATTGCCCTTTCAGACTTAACTAAGCAAAGAGATACTGACACCAGAAATTAAACTAATCTATCCTTACATTATTTGCCCAATGTTTTCACATTACCTATCTGATCCACCATGCTCCTCTATGAGGAGGCTCTCATATTTTTGCAGCAGCAATGTACCATTATGAACTATAACTGACTGGTAGGGATGGGCGAATTTTTTCGCCTCGTTTCGCCGAAAAAATGACACCCATAGACTTGTATGGAGATGTGCGTCAAAAAAAGAAAGACGCGCGACAAAATAATTTCGCCGCGCAACAAAATTATTTTGACGCCCATAGACTTTAATGGGCGTCTGCGACATTTCGCCAGCGACAAATTTTTGGCGAAACAAAACGGGTCAAATTCGCCCATCCCTGCTGACTGGTTGAGAAGTGACAGGTCAGGTTGGTAAAACAGTCAGGTTTAAAGGAACTGTTCAGTGTAAAAATAAAAACTTGGCAAACAGATAGGCTGTGAAAAGTAAAAACAAGTTTTCAATATATTTAGTTTACCAAAAATGTTGGTGTGACTTGATGTTTAACATAACAGTCAGAACACTACTTCCTGCTTTTACCCAGTTTTTATTTTTACACTGAACTGTTCCTTTAAGATCTTCAAGCAACAATTACTAACGAAAGCAGATGACCTATAGGTAATATTTATTGTAAATTAATATTCTGAAGATGTTTTTATTGTCAGTATCAGTGTAAAATACATTTTTGTATAAGTATATACAGTTTGGGAAGGTGTTATTAATGCTACGAACAATAAAAATCTTCTGTTACAAAGTTAAACGCAAGACACCTAAAGCAGAAACATATAATGTTTATAGTAATCTGGATTCACAAAGATACTTCTAAATTACAGCCTAACCTAATGTGTGTGTTTTCAGATCTCAAAAATGCAAATCAAAGGAATTGAGAAACTGCATCAATAGCATTATCAATAGGAAAAAATGTATGCTGTAAGGAAAATGATCTATATTATACACAGGGAAAGGTGTGATCAAACAGCCAGAAGAATCTATGCCTTAGTGACTGAAACAAAAATTGTTAGCAGTTTGCAAAATTCAGCACATTAGAAAATACAGAACCTGAATATTTACACTCAGGTCCTGTCCTCGTCCTGTTGAAGTTGGCATGTTTTATACCCACAATAAAGCATGTTTTCCAACAATCCGAGCATAGTAGCAACAGTAGCGTTATTGTGATGTGCCTGATACAACAGAGGCTGATGTTTTAAAAGCAACACAAGTGTAAGAAGTAGCTTTAGACGCACCTTTAATGATCAATGGCTTTTAATGGTCAAAGCTGTTGAACACTTCGTGGTGAAAAAAAAATTTCTTGAAAAGAAATCTTCAATAGTGCTACAATCACAATTGTATACAATCCATGCACCTTACCCATGTGGGCTGATTCACAGCTGCTTCTGGTTGCTCAGGTTTTGTAGGTGACCTTCCATCATACTGAGCAAGTGGAGTAGGATAAAGTACTGTGGGCATTTCTATACTGAGCCCTGGAAGCCCATGAAACATGTATTTCTTTAATGAAAACACAAAACAATGCACTTCAATTATTATTTGAAGAAAAAAAAAGAAGAAAAGAAAAACACTCCTATTATGAAGTAATCCCAAAACAATGCAATATCCTATTAAAGGGGCTGTTCACCTCTGAGTTATTTTTTAGTATGATTTTGAGAGTGATATTCTGAGTATGCAATTTGTTTTCATTTTTTATTATTTGGTTTTTAAGTTTCGTTTTTTTATTCAGCAGCTCTCCAATTTGCAGTTATAATTTCGTCTAAATTACCCTTAGCAACCATACACTGATTTGAATAAAAAAATGGAATATGAATAAGAGAGGGCCTGAATAGAAAGATGAGTAATAATAAAAAGTAGCAGTACATTTGTAGCCTTACAGAGGATGTATTTTTAGATGGGGTCAGTGATCCCCATTTGAAAGCTGGAAAAAGTCAGAAAAAGAAGGCAAATAATTAAAAAATAAAAACAAAAAAATAATGAAGACCAATTCAAATACTTAGAAGGACTAAGTATTTGACTGGGCACCTAGCTAAAGCTCTACAGGAGGGCCAGGGAGTGCAAGCGGATTCATGTTCCACAATACTTAGAATTGGCCATTCTAAAATATAAGGGGCCTATTCACCAAGGGTCAAATATCGAGGGTTAATTAACCCTCGATATTCAACTGGGAATTAAAATCCTTCGACTATCGAAGTCGAAGGATTTTAGTGCAAATACTGCGATCGTATGATCGAACGATTAAATCCTTCGATGGAACGATTAGAAGGATTTTAATCCAACGATCGAAGGATTATCCTTCGACCAAAAAAACTTAGGAAAGCCTATGGGGACCTTTCCCATAGTCTAACATTGACTTCGGAAGCTTTTAGGTGGCGAACTAGGGGGTCAAAGTTTTTTCTTAAAGAGACAGTACTTCTACTATCGAATGGTCGAATAGTCGAACGATTTTTAGTTCGAATCCTTCGATTCAAAGTCGTAGTCGAAGGTCGAAGTAGCCCATTCGATGGTCAAAGTAGCCAAAAAACACTTTGAAATTCGAAGTTTTTTACTTCGAATCCTTCACTCGAAGTTAGTGAATCGGCCCCTAAAAGTTAACTTAATGTGAACTACCCCTTTAAAGATGGCAGCAACCAAGTATTTAACTACATAGTTAAGTTGGGTTGAAAAAAGACCAAAGTCCATCAAGTTCAACCCCTCCAAATGAAACTCCGTGCATGCATATATGCATATATATATATATATATGCATATATATATATATATATATATATATATATATATATATATATATATATATATATATATATATACACACACATATATATATATATATATATATACACACACATATATATATATATATATATACACACATATACATATATATATACACATTACATATACATACATACATACATACATACATACATACATACATACACTCACACTGACCCCTCCATACATTCATATAAACTATTTATTCCAATATCTATAATAATGGTAGATTTTATCACTATAGCCTTGTCCAATAAATCATCCAAGCTCCTCTTAGAGGCATTAACAAAATCAGCCATCATAACACTGTCTGGCATTGCTCAGACACACTGTGAAGAACCACCAAATGACAGTTTTTTCCCTCTAAGCCAGTCATGTCCAACTTCTGTGGTACCGAGAGATTTTTTTTGGTCTGTGTGGAGGGCCGAATATGGAAGCCACTGTTGACCACTACCCATTTTTAAACCACACTTACTTAGAAATTTTAAGACCATGTCCACATCAATGGAGGTAGCACACCAAAAAAACCAAATGGTTAGTGCTCACTGCAGGGAATTCACTCATATGTGTCATATTAAAACATATACATCTGCCTCCTCCCCTGTGGATAGCACAGCACCCCCAGCATATGATTAAACACCTTAGGGGCCCCTAACAACGATTTTCAAATGCTAACAAACCCTTAAAATAAACCCTACCAGGTTCACATCACACAGATAGTGTATGGCAGGCAGAGTATGGCACACACAAGGAGCATAGGGCAGGCAAATTATGGCGCACACAGGGAGCATAGGGCAGGCAAATTATGGCACACACAGGGAACACAGGGCAGGCAGAGTATGGCACACACAGGGAGCATAGTGCGCGCGCGCACGCACACACACACACACAGGGAGCATAGGGCAGGCAAAGTATGTCACACACGGAGCATAGGGAAGGCAGAATAGAGCAGGAGACTGGAAAGCCTATCAATACCACTCTAAGATGAACAGTTCATGCTGTGCTACATACAGTGACAAAATTTTGGTGCCTCTACAGTAGTTTGTGGGAGGTGTGAATGGGGGAACAATGTGGGCACTTTCACTCTGGGTCGGAGGTGTGAGCAGTACAGTACTTTAGGGAGGATTACAGATGTGAACAATGCAATGAGGTGTAACAGATGTTAACAATGCAGGAGTTTACTGTCTGAATTTGAGGTGTAAACAATGCAGGGGCCAGTTAGTCTCAGTACTGACAAACACAAGAGGTCCTCTGCACTCAACCCATTAACAATATATTTAAGACATTGAGACATTTTGTGCCTTACGCTACTAAAAAATGTCTTACCCTTTAAACAAAACAGGGATTGTTTGTCCATAAATTGCAATATATTTAAGCTGGCCAACTACGTCAAAGTCATCTCTGGTACAGCCAGTTCTACACTCAACTTGCATCTTATTCATTAAGAGTTCTATTGGTTCACAGGGACTAAGTTTTACCTGCAACTTACTTGCTGATTTCAAGGTTAAAACTTAAAAGCAGTCAAAGCATGCAGACTTTCATGTAGTGGGTCGCAGGCTGCCAGTTGGACAGCACTGCTCTAAGTTAAAGGGGTGGCCTCTGGTGCGTTGATCCCCTCTATATGTCTATAATATCCTCTAATGTACTTATAAAAAGTAATCATGTCCCCTTGCGAGCGTCTTTTTTCCCCAGAGAGGACAACCCCAAGTTTGATAATCTACCTTCATAATTAAATCTTCCATCCCCTTAACCAGTTTAGTTGTACGTCGCTGCTCTCACTCTCTCCAGCTCATAAATTTCCTTTTTAAGTACTGGAGCCTAAAACTGCATTGCATACTCATAGTAAGGCCTTACCAGGGGCCGATCAAGTGGCAAAATTTACCACATTTAAACTGATAATGGGTGACTACATGTGGACTCGAAAGTAAAGGTGGCCATATACATGCCTGATAAAAGTGGCTAATTCAGTTCCTCCAGTTCAAGTCAGCAGCTTTACAATCTGACCAGGGCCACTATTTGGATCAGCCAAATTTAGACCAGCACAATGGTGGACAAATTAGGCCCAGAAAACTCATTTGGTGACCTTGCACCATAGAATCTTCTTATAATGTAAAGCAATTTGACAGAATAAACAAAAATAAGCAAGTTACCTTAAGTACAGCTAGTAGTGACCCAAGCTGACCTGTCTCCAACAATTTAATCTTGCTACCATTTAAAAGTGACTGTATTCCTTTTAAAGCATTTTGCAGCAGCTGAAACGAAAATATTTTAACAATTTACATTCAATAATTATACTGTAAATAATCAACATTTATGTCATGCTAAACAAATCCACATTTTAAAAGCAATGCAAATAAAAGGGCAAGTCAACCCCAAAATTAATTTGCCTAATAAAAGAAAACACAAGTCTAAGCAACTTTCCAATATACATTCATTACAATTTCTCAGTGCTTTTAATGTTATTTGTAAAAACAATTGATATTGAAAGCAGCATTTGCCCAACGCCTGATTGTTACTTTTAAAACAATGTTGCAAAAGTCATGGTTCCCCAGCAAAGACAGGTCTGTTAATCAGCTGCCTTGTTTTATCAACAGTCTTAAGCATCAGGGCAGAGAATAAAAAGGGACAGATAAACACTGCATTCAAAAGCAGTACATATACAAATAACTTAAAAACCACAGAAAATTTGTAATTAACATATATAGCAAAGTTGCTGAGCATCATGTTTTCTTTTGGTGTTAACTTGCCCTTTAAAAATAGGAGTGAATGAACACCAAATCCTGCCCAACAGGTCTGGCTAGATAACAGTAAAGTTTTTTCACTGCACGTTTGAAGGGTGGGTTGCATCCCCTGAAATGTTGATGCACAGGTGGTCATAATAAATGGGGTAAGCTTCTGTCTCTGTGAAAACTGTAACATTGCTGGCTAGGTAATACCATAATTTCCTTATAAATGGTTTACTCACTCTTGCAATTATGCTACAGGATTACCATTCAGTTCTGACACCCAGGGAAAAATAGTTTTTATGCACACATGTAGTGCATATCTGAAAATATTACAAATCAGCCCAGACACGTCATCTTTTAAAACTGTAAGATATATAGTTATGATAGTATAGTTAATATAGTATAGTTAATAATCCAGCCTTGTGGATTTTATGTTTCCAAGTTACTGGTTGTAGAATGCAAAAATGGTAGGTCAGTGGCAACCCCAGATATAACATCATCCTGGCAAGTTGCTTAGTTTTTTTATTATTATTAGCATGTATTTTTAGAGTGCCACATTGCACCGCTCTAAGCATAGTTTGACGCATACACAAACGGTAAATGCAAAAGAGACACACAACTGCACAAGACAGCTGCCCTGGTGAAAAATATGATAACTATAGTACAAACTTAAAATGTAGACCTACTGTGCAAACTGCAATGTCATCCACAATATTAGGTTTGGGAGTCTGAAGTGCAGTAAGGAAGTTTTTAAAACATGTCATTCTATATGGTTCGTCCAGATATGGTTGCCCAGGTACACTATAAAACAAAAGTACAGAATATTACAAATGATACATGTTAATAGATCTATCTTCTAAAAAATAAATTATTCTATGTGTTTGAACTCAAGGTATGTGATAAAGACTGCTGATGATGTAAATTAGAGCAAAACACTAGGTCAGCAAACTTCAAGCTGTCCCAATAAGGATTAGGACTGCTAAGAGCCAATACTGTTTTGAAGTTGGGAGTAGTAATAGGATAATTAGTGGAGTACCCTAAGGTTTTCAGAAGGCCAGAAAGTTTAGTACTTCGGATTTCACTTGCCAGTATAGGAACTCAAGGTTTGAGGATGGGAGATTCGGGTAGTAAGGCACCACTATGAGCATCTGCTAGTCTTGGGGACTAGTTCACCTATAAGTCAATACTACTTCTGGATTGTCTGCAACAGCTATGCCTTTGTAAAATTATCTTACTGACACGGTCTGAAGTGTTTGTGAAGCGACTGATTATAACATCTGACAAGTACAAACGATTTTGTAACATCCAGCAAACGTAGTTATCATTTGTTGCAAGAATAACTGGCACCCAAGTTATTGTGAGATCAATTTCTCTCTGTTTGTGTGTGCATGTGTTCAGTGTGGTTATTCCTTCATCCAGCAGTTGAGGGCCCACTACTTTTAACATGCTCTCTACTACTCAACATCTGAAGGTAAAACAGAGAGAGCAACCCATTTTGTAAAAGGTGTTACACTAAACAATAGGGAATGACGCAGTTAATAAAAAATAAAGATAATGTTCAATATTGTACCAAGTTTCATGAAATAAAGTACTTTTGTATTTGTTTCTGCCAGTAAACACAGTGTAATGCCTCCATTTAACAATTATTACAGATTCGTTAGAGGGCTTTCGGTTCTTTCACAAGTTGATTCAGCAGGAACAGTATACATTCTATTAAAAAAAATTCCTACTGTGGTTGAATAACAGGATTAAAGAGAGTATTCCCAAGTTGTGTGTGGGTCCCTTGTATTTTTATGTTGTTTTCTCTTTCAAATGACCCTGTCCAATATAGCCTTTTATATTCCCAGCTCTGGCTCCCATATGAAGAAAAAAAAGGGTTTCATCTACAGGCAGCATAGCATCCTTTGGAACTACCGAGTTTTAACGATGTCAATATGTCACCATGTGATACTATGTTTTATTTCTTTTTACATTGGTGATACCAGATTCAGTGCTCCCTTATATTACAATATTTTAAAACATGTGTAGTTATCTTGATGTGAACTTGTTTGCAGTATAGTATAGTATAGTGCAGTACTGTATATACTATATACAGTACATGTTGTGTACAATACTTTTGTGCTTTTTCGCTTATATATGCCTATTAACTTTTAGGTTTAGAGTTACTTTAACTCAATTTACAATTACACTCATCATACCACATGGTGGTGAGATATTTCCATACTTCTGTAATTAAAACTGGGTGTATTGTGTTCATGTTATCATATGATGCATCTTTCTTTGTATACTTGCTACTGGAGCAATGACTTGTGTGATCTGGCACAGTTCTGGTTAAGAGTTTCTAATGAGGTTTTTAAATGATTTTGTCTAACAATTCTTCGTAAATTTGATAAGTCTCAGGCCTACACTCATCATAATCTTAATAATTTTATTATTGTATAGACCATAGTATGCGATCATCTTTTTTTTTTTTTTTTCTGCAGCTTTCAGCAGAGGTATAACTATAGAGGAAGCAGTGTGCAGTGAACCCTGTGACTACTGGAGGCCCACAAGCTATATTGACCTGTGCGGCACTGATGAATAAGAAACTTTAATATATATATTTATGAATAAAGGAGGGGGTACACAAATTATTCTGCTGTGGTGCAGTTTACATCACTGGCTTTCAAGCTTGGAATTTAGACTCATCTGTTTTTTAAGCTTTAATTACCCAAGTAACTGGGTAATGGGAGATGATGACAGGTGAATGGGTCTGGTTATCTGGCTGGTCAAGAAACACCAGTACCTGCTGCATTTTATTGCACACATGAAGCATATCTGCTCTATGTCTGAATGAAAGCTGGAAGCAGGTAAAGGCAAAATATGCCTCATACCTTTAGCCGAATTATGTTTTAGCAATAACACTATTAAAGCATTATAAGCAGCAAGCACGATGCATACTTTATTCGCTACATCAGAATCTGTACATACCACAAACATTCTGAAGGCAGTACTAAGGGTATACACATTTATATCTTATATATCGAAGATAGGAAAATGCTGTACCTTACTCAGACAGTATACATATTGCACTGCAAGATGAAAACATTAATCCTTACAAGTGTATATTCTGTTACTTGCTTGGACCAGTACTTGTATTTTTAAGCACATCAGAAATCTCTTGCATCTTTGTTAGGTTATGTGAATCATTTAGGTGCAATATATTTCGAGGCTCCTCTATACTAGCATCACTGCTGGTTAAATAAAAAGCAGTTAGGAAAGGTACTTACCCAAGGCAAAGATTGGCCATGCAGTGTATAGCTTCTCTCCATAACTCTGGGTCAGGTTGACTGGGATCACAAAGATTAACCAAAATTCCAGAGGGACCCAAAAGTTCATTAAGATACTATGGGGTAAGTGAAATGATTGCATTCATTATATACTGAAGTCATTTTATTAAGAGCTTGTGATGAACCCCTCTAGCTATCAATAAAGTAAATTGATTAATTTAAGAAAGAATTTAATGATAATATATATATAGCTGAAAAGTCTACTGAGTAATATTATTATTTGCTTTCCCTTATTCAAATGATCACATTTTTCAATTTGTGCCCCAATAGATCTTTATTGGGGCAAGAATAAAAAAATTGTAATAATCACTACAGTATCTTATGATAACATCATATTTACCATTTAGACTCATCCATCTGATCTGAGCTTTTATCAGCCCATGTATAGCCAGAAATAGTGTACTTGGCTTTTCACTGGTTATCTATTATAATCTGTTGGAGCCCCCTGTCCTATAATATAATGTTTTAGTCCTGCAAGTACTGCATTTAAAGTAAAAATGTAGGTTTACATGGAATTTTAAATACATACATGCATGACGAAAATAAGTAGACAAATTCCATTCCCCTTCTCCACTCCACACTTCCTCTCCTATGTTGTGCTATCCTTTCTATCATAACAAACTCCATAGCAAAATGTACAAAAAATGCCAGTTTAGTTACTAATGCAAAGCTAAAGCAGAAAATCTATATGTTAGTTTACCTTCTGGCATTTTGATCCATTGTTGTAAACCAAAGCTGCTAAGGCATGTAGAACATCAGCATGGGTCCATGAGCTACACTGTTTCAATGCAGAAATGGAAAAGGCAAGAAGAAAATCCAGATTCTGTTCATCAACAATGACCTACCTCAGAAGTGGGGGGTATAAAGAAAAAAAGTTACAAACAGAGCACTAACAAAAATATAATTATGTGTGGAGTCCATCCAATTAACCATTGTATTTCAGTGTGAAGGAAATACTCATCAGAATCTGTTATTCTGTAATTGTGCAAACTATTTTGGACCCAAGAACAGTGAGGTTGTGGAATGCACTGCCAAATAATGTTGTGATGACTGGTTCTGTTAATGCCTTTAACAAACATAAGGAAATTCAGTTTGCCTATTGCTTTATTTAAAGGGGAAGCCTGCTCATTCAACGCCACCTTAATAAAACAATGTCTTGCTTATTAATTTTGCCATAACTGAAAAATGTTGATATTCAAAACTAATTTTTAAATACTGTACCTCAGCATCTTAAAGGTTTCCTGGCAAGCACCACAGGCAAGTACCAGTAAATGGCTGTCCCTTTGCTCTTTGCAGCCTGTAACCTTCAATTACAATACATTAATAAGGCTGTCAAGTGATGACAAGGTTTTGTATCTCTTGTACTATAAGGCAGTGGCTGACATGGAGATTAAAAATACAGGACTGAGAGTGAAAAATTTCCCAAAAATGCCTCTCCGTTAGAAATAAATAAAATCGCTAGCTGCGATTATTTAAGCAGGCAACAAATCTCCCTGTCAGCCACTACCCTTAATATTAGTTTTCCAGAATTAATTTTATTTGCATTTTCTAACAAAACATCTTTTATCTTTTCGCCCACCCTGAACTGTTTGATGCAAGAATTACAGTGGAAAAAATGTGCAGGTTGAAATGAGAAAAAAAAATTGCATACTTCCTGGTGGGTAATGTGATTCAAAAAGCCAGGGAGCTTCAGCAATTATGCAGAATTTACTTTCCTAATAAAATTGAGTAACACTGAGCACAAACCCCCTCCCTGGATAACGAATCAAACCTCATCTGCAAGCTTTAACAACGACAGCCTATTGTGCAGTGTATGGGGGGCCCTCCAACGGGCATCCCCGATCGATATCTGTCTGAAAGTCAGCCAGATGTAAATTGTGCCAGTTTAAAAATCCTGTCAGATCGAGGACCGCACCTGTTCACTGATGTGGTCTTCTATACGACCACCTGCTTTCTGCTTGTTGTGATCGGATTGTGGACCCTAGGGATATGCCCAACCTCAAGGTGGTCATATCGGGAAGAGATTGGCTCATTGGGCGACCTAACCAAACGAGCGGATCACTCTATGTATGGCCAGCTTTGATGATGACACGTATCAAATTTCTCGTGGGCAACAAATCTAAATTCAATTCTTATTCAAACCTAAGAGCTCAAATAAGAGGAAATATCAGAGGATGGCCATGTCGTTTATAGCCCCTCGTAAGGTATTTGTCTGTTTGGCAGATAGCATATCTAAGTTGCCTTGTATATGGCTGCCTTTAGATATAGGCAGCAACTGGGAAAGGAGCATTTATCTAGACCTAGATCTCTTTCTTCAATCTAGGACCTTCATTACAGGAGAGGGAAGGGGTGGATGAAACTATAAAATAAATAAAATCTAAAAGAAAACAAAACACACTAATATAGGCCCACTTATTTTGATATACATTAAACAAAAACAATGCTCCTTTAACATACTGCAGAATAGTTAGCATTTGTATTTCTACTTTTGACTGCCTTACAAAACTATCTCCTACTTTTACGATGTGATTTTGCACTAACTTTACAACACTTATTTAAACATAAAAATATGGCCTACCTGAAGTCTATTGAGCAAGTAGTGCACAAGTTGACAAACTTTGCTAACGAGATGTTCCTGGTTATGCTGAACTAAACGACAAGCTTGAACAAGTATGGCACAGACCTCCTAGGAGGAAAAAATATAATGTTATTTGCATGCACAGCTTACAGAGAACCTAAATTAAAAGATGAATCTGAAAACAAAGTATATTCAATAGAGAATCACAAAAAGTATTCAGTATTGGCCTCTTTCTGCAGGCCCAAACTATGTTCCAAAAGTTGGTCATGTAGATTTAAATAGGCATTTGATAGAAAAATGTAAACTGAAGTTGATTGAAAAACTCCGCCTCCTTGAGAGGTATTTTTTTTATTGGCCCCACCTTTAACTGACATGTTTAGAAAAGACAAGGAAAGTCTTAACGCAAACAAGACAGGGAGACTATCTTGCAGGCTTGTCTTATCTTAAACAACCACTTGGACAAAAACTATTAAGCAAGGGAAAGGAAATCTCTCAGTAGTATTAACAAGAGCTGCCTAACAACAATAAGGCATTAGGCGTATTCAATCTGGAGAAGACAGAATACTTATTTTACCAGCCAGTCTACTTATATTTATATTACCTCTTGACCGATTCCTGTCACTCCCGGCGTGTAATCCTGGGAAATGAGCTGGTCCAAGAGAAGGTTAATTTCAGTACGAAAAGCCTCAGAATCGGAGGGCCGCAAGCTTTGAAGTTTGTTTAGATAACGTTGAAAATCCCATGCATACGCCTGATGATTGTACGGCGGCTGTAAGGAAGGAGAGGACGACAATAATATGCCATGATGCTGCATCCCGAACGAATCCAACCTGTCTTCCTGGGCCGCCATCTTCCCCGCTCAGATGTCAGTTGCTATAGCGACGGATAGTCACTTCCGGGAAGGGTGGAACGAGCATAATTTAGGAGTGTCTTTCGGGCAGTGTTTCTTATAATCATTAATATCCATAGTCTTAAACACAATCCATGAAAGGCTAAAAATGCATACGTTTTGTGAAGATTCCCTTTAGAAAATTCATATAATGAAACGAACTAGTACATCATCGCCCCCCCCCGCGCGGCCGTGCGCAGACGAGGGCGCTCTTGTGCGCGGGGGCGGGGCGCGACGTAGCAGTCCGTGGCACCCGGTAGCTACTAGTTTCTGTCCTAGGAAAGGACCTCACGTCACGGTCATGTGATCCTACCATGTGACCTTCCACTGCGGCTTACCTATTCGTGAGCGGCAAATTCAAACATGGGAAAGTGGTAATGGGTTCTAGTGGCGGGCTGCGGACCCTTGACAGAACCTGCAACTAAATTCCCAGGTTTGCCAACTTGATTGGTGGTCAAATTCTTCCCATTCCAACTGAGTTTGAGGGTAGGAGCTGTAGTATGAAGGGATGTTACAGAGGGTTTACATGAGCAATTAGTCCATGAAAACTATTCTCATGAAAGAAGGATACTACCTCCAGTTGATGGTACTCTGAAATACCTGGAATGCAGAAACAGAGTTTCATTTATTATTCAATGCATGTTATTATATTTTAAGACTAGAAAATAGTCTCTGACCCTCTCCCCACTCAAGACATAAGCCTTCATGCACATGATTGACACGTTTCCCAGAAAGCACCAGCGGCCCTGTACAAGTGGAAAATGTGGAGCTCGGGTGGCATCAAGGAAAAGGCTGGTCAAGATAAGACATACGGAGCTTCACAAGGAAACATGGGCCTTTACTGCTTTAGGGCTGCTGTGTATCTGAACTGGTAACATCACCCCTAGCACGAGAAACATTATTTCTATTCCAACATTTTTTTATCCATAATACATAATTTAAAACCTTCTTACCAGGAGCAAGCTTTAAAATGTATCAATACAGAGATTAACTGGCCACTGCACAGATTACACTTCAAATTCAGATTGTAAAATCCTGCATAGTTCCCCCCTGCACTGTTCACACCTGTAACCCCTCTATTGTTCACACCCCTAAAGCCCTTTACTGTTCACATCTCAGACTGAAAGTGCCCACACTGTTCACAGAGGGGCACCAGCATTGTGTCACTGTATGTAGCACAGTATGAACTGCCAGGGCTGGATTTATAATGCAGGTGCCCCTGGGCCTACTGCCACTCATCACCCCCATCCCCTCCCCTTCCTTTGTGTACATGCGGAAATTTTCAGCATCGGGTCTGGAGTACTGGTGATTGGTGCACATGGCATTTTAAAAACGATTGTATCTCCTGCAAAATTCCCAGTTCTTCTGAACCAATGCAGGCGTGGTTGGGCGGCATGCCGCCCCTCTAAAATTCTGCCACCCTAGGCCCAGGCCTTTCTGGTCTTTCCACAAATCCGGGCCTGTGAACTGCTCATATTATGCTGCCTGCCCTTTGCCTCCTATGTGTGTAATTCTCTGCTTTCCCTATGCTCCCTGTGTGTGCCATACACTGCCTGCCCTATGCTCCCTGTATGTACCATACTCTGCCTGCCCTATGCTCCTTGTGTGTGCCATACTCTGCCTTCCGTATGCTCCCTGTGTGTGCCATACTCTGCCTGCCCTATGCGTGTCGGAGATGTGTGTCATACTCTTCTTGTAATGCTCTCACCATAAAACCCAACTACAACTGCCACAGATATGGAGAAATGTTTTGTGCAACAAAGTATGCCCTTGTATTTCAAAGTCTTGTAAGTCTAGTGATGCAGTCACACTAGCAAAGACTGGCCTTAGTCCCCTACCAGGTCAGCCCAGCTGCTGATCCCCCAGTATCTGTCTATATTGCACTTGAGTACTTGTAAAGAAGAATTATATCCCCTCACAAGTGTCTTTCCCCATAAAACTGCCACCATAACAGTCTGCCCTCATAATTTAAATCTTCCACCAGTTTAGTTACACATCTTTGCATTTTCTCCAATTATTTATTTCCTTCTTAAAGAGGTGGTTCATCTTTAACTTAACTTTTGGTGTGTTATAGAATGGCTAATTCTAAGCAATTTCTCAATGGGTTTTCATTGTTTTTTTGACTTATTTGCCTTCTCAAAGCTTTCAAATATGGGTCACTGACCCCATCTAAAATCAGATGCTCTGTAAGGCTACAAATGTATTGTTATTGCTACTTTTTATTACGGGTACGGGTAGAAAGCTCCAAATTACGGAAATGCCATCTCCCATAGACTCCATTTTATCCAAATAATCCAAATTTTTAAAATGATTTCCTTTTTCTCTGTAATAATAAAACAGTACCTTGTACTTGACCCCAACTAAGATATAATCAATCCTTATTGGAATCAAGACAGCCTATTGGGTTTATTTAATGTTTACATGATTTTCTAGTAGCCTTAAGTTTTGAAGATCCAAATTACGGAAAGATCAGTTATCCAGAAAACCCCGGCCACGAGCATTCTGGATAACAGTTTCCATAACTATAGTTACCTACTGTTAGCATTGTTATGGTATATTGATTTACTCATGTTCTTACATTTTATTTTGTTTAGATTACAACCATTTATTTTAGCCAACACTGAACTGACTGCAACATCTTACACTGACAACAATTCCTATGTTAACGCACTTTAATCAAAAGGATTGTAACTTAATATGTTGCAAAACAAATAAAAATTACTGAAAAATATAGTAACGAGAATAACCCCTTGCTAGCCCTTTAGTTGGCATCAGAAATCTCGAAATAAGCCAGCAGAGAACGTGCCTTCAAGCAAACCTTACGATATATTTTAAATTTCCATTATGCAGAGTGAAATGTATTCAGGTGTGGGATCCATTATCGGGAAACCCGTTATCCAGAAAGCTCTGAATTATGGCATGGGCATCTCCCATAGACTCCATTTTATTTAAATAATGCAAATTTTAAAAAATAATTAGCTTTTCCTCTGTAGTAATAAAACAGTACCTTGTACTTGATCCAAACTAAGATATAATTAATCCTTATTGGAAGCAAAACCAGCCTATTGGCTTTATTTAATGTTTACATGATTTTCTAGTAGACTTAAGATATGCAGATCCAAATTACGGAAAGATGTATTATCCAGAAAACCCCAGGTCCTGAGCATTTTGCATAACAGTTCCCATACCTGTTCTGGTTAATAGGTCCCAAGCATTCTGGATAACAGGTCCCATACCCGTACCGGATCACAGTTGGATAACAGGTCCCATACCTGTACTGGATAACAGGTCCCATACCTGTACATCATTTGGATCTTAATACCTACTAGAAAACCATGTAAACATTAAATAAATCCAATAGACTGGTATTGCTTCCAATAAGGATTAATTATATCTTAGTTTGGATCAAGCTCAAGGTACTGTTTTATTCTTACAGAGAAAAGGGAATCCATTTAAAAAATCTGGATTATTTGTATGAAATGGAATCTATGGGAAATGGCCTTTCCGTAATTTGAATCTTTCTGGAGAATGGTTTTCCAGATAACGGATCCCATAACTGTACCATAATTATAGTAACTTACAATTCAATGGAGCACGTACATCTTACTATTATCTATAACCTGATATTACCGTATATACTCGAATATAAGCCGACCCGAGTATAAGCCGAGGTACCTAATTTTACCTACGAAAACTGGGAAAACTTATTAACTCTTGTATAAGCCTAGGCACAACTACAGCCCTGTCTCCCAGCAGCGCACATTCCGCCAAAGCGACCCCCCTAGTGATCAACCAGCAAACTTCTTTGCAAAGTTGATGGTGACAGAGAATTGCCAAACAGATTACTGTGTGCATTGTCCCACTGTCCCACTACCATGTGCAGAGGGTGCTGTGTGATATTGCCATCACTGTTAATCTTTTGTATAACCAACAGAGGGCGCTGTGTGATATTGCAGTCACTGTTATTCTTTCATATAACCAACAGAGGGCGCACTGTTATTCTTTCATATAACCAACAGGTGGCGCTGTGTGATATTGCAGTAACTGTTATTCTTTCATATAACCAACAGAGGGCGCACTGTTATTCTTTCATATAACCAACAGAGGGTGCTGTGTGATACTGCAGTCACTGTTATTCTTTCATATAACCAACAGATGGCGCTGTGTGATTTTACAGTCACTGTTATTCTTTCATATAACCAACAGAGGGCGAACTTTTATGTTTTTTATATGACCAACAGAGGGTGCTGTGTGATATTGCAGTCACTGTTATTCTTTCATATAACCAACAGAGGGTGCACTGTTATTCTTTCATATAACCAACAGAGGGTGCTGTGTGATATTGCAGTCACTGTTATTCTTTCATATAACCAACAGAGGGCGCACTGTTATTCTTTCATATTACCAACAGAGGGTGCTGTGTGCTATTGCAGTCACTGTTATTCTTTCATATAACCAACAGAGGGCACACTGTTATTCTTTCATATAACCAACAGAGGGTGCTGTGTGATATTGCAGTCTCTCCCCAAGTGAACTGTAGGTATAGGAATGATTAAAAGTGAAAAAGTTATTCTTTCATCTAACCAACAGAGGGTGCTGTGTGATATTGAAGTCACTGTTATTCTTTCATATAACCAACAGAGGGCGCACTGTTATTCTTTCATATAACCAACAGAGGGTGCTGTGTGATACTGCAGTCACTGTTATTCTTTCATATAACCAACAGATGGCGCTGTGTGATTTTGCAGTCACTGTTATTCTTTCATATAACCAACAGAGGGCGCACTGTTATTCTTTCATATAACCAACAGAGGGTGCTGTGTGATATTGCAGTCACTGTTATTCTTTCATATAACCAACAGAGGGCGCACTGTTATTCTTTCATATAACCAACAGAGGGTGCTGTGTGATATTGCAGTCACTGTTATTCTTTCATATAACCAACAGAGGACACACTGTTATTCTTTCATATAACCAACAGAGGGTGCTGTGTGATATAGTCTCTCCCCAAGTGAGCTGTAGGTATAGGAATGATTAAAAGTGACTGAAATCTCAGCTACTGCCCGCTGACCCGAGTATAAGCCGAGGTAGACTTTTTCAGCACATTTTGGATGCTGAAAAACTCGGCTTATACTCGAGTATATACGGTACCTATTAGTGAGCGGCAAATTTAAACATGGGAAAGCGGTAATGGGGATCATTGTACCTCTGAATTTCTGTAGGGTGAGGGGATCAGTGTGCCTCTGAATTTCTGTAGGGTGAGGGGTGGGATCACTGTGCCTATGAATTTCTGTGGGGTGAAGGGGGAGTTACTGTGCCTCTAAATCTCTATGGGGTGAGGGGGAATCACTGTGCCTATGAATTTCTGTACATCATGGGTGTTCAGTAACCAAGCCTCGGCAGAATAACTGTGCAAAGCAAAATTTTACCACTTTGACACCTTTTCGGCACTTGACACATGCTTTGACAGGAAGGTTTTACAAGCAGCAGTGATCTCTTCCACACAGGACCTCTTGCCCACCCTACGTTGGGGACAGCTTTGGTATTCCCCACTGTTTCCTGTGTTACTGAAACAGACAATGGAGAAAAGGAGATTTTGTGGACTCACTGTTAAATCTCGGTCTCTTCAGTTGCTTGGGGGATACAGGACTTCCTTGCCTGGTTGGAGGCCCACGGTTTTCATTAGACATGGTTTGGCATTAGCCAACAGGTTTATTCATTAATTTTTACTTGGGTCATATTTTTTTACTTTTTTTGGTACAAACTGATTAGGGCTCCGCCCACTGGAGGGGTATAGCCAGTGGAGGAGGAGCTACTTATTCTTTTGGTTGTGTCCTGCCTCCTAGTGATACGAGCTATGCCTGGTTCAACAAGGAACTAGGCAGGGTTGCCCCCTCTGCCCTCTATTATTTAACATAGCGTTAGACCCTTTAAAGGAGAAGGAAAGGTTAAAACTAAGTAAGCCTTATCAGAAAGGTCCATCTAAATATACCAGTAAACCCCCAAAGTAGTGCTGCTCTGAGTCCCCTGTCAAAAGAAACACTGCATTTCTTTCCTTCTATTGTGTACACATGGGCTTCTGTATCAGACTTCCTGCCTTCAGCTTAAACCTCATTGCCCTGGGCAAGAGCATGCTCAGTTTGCTCCTCCTTCTCTACTGTAATCTGAGCCCAGAGCAGGGAGAGACTCAGGCAGGAAGTGATGTCACACCATGTTAATACTGCAGCTCCTATCCTAAACAAACAGAGAGTTTCTAGAGATTTTTACTCAGGTATGGTAAAACATTCTACAGAATAAATATAGCATTCTAGCTTGCACTATTGCAGCTAATCTATTGGCAATAAAATGCCTCCGTAGCTTTCCTTCTCCTTTAATACAACATCTCCTTTTTAATAAAACCTACAAACTGCACCCTTTACATTAACATTGCAATTTTTGGAATACCCCTCCCCCACAATTAAAACTTACACGTTAGGAGAGACAGAGGGAACCTGGAATTGGATATTTTTATTAGACTGCTAAACCCTGGTACCTAGGAGCAGTCCTATGATGTATGTCAATGGCTCTGTTAGAGAAGGTCTTTAGACAGGATAGGAATTACCTAGAATTACCCTAGTTTCTATCCCTTTACTGGCCTTGTCAGGTATTTGCCTAATACAAATGGTTCCTGTACTGTTAGAAAAGGTCCTTAGACAGGATAGGAATTAGCTTGTTCTTTTATGAACTGACTAGTTTCTATCCCTTTACTGGACCTGTCAGGTAATTGCCTAATACAGATGGTTCCTGTACTATTAGAGAAGGTCCTTAGACAGGATGGGAATTAGCTTGTTCACATATGAGCTGACTAGTTTCTATCCCTTTACTGGACCTGTCAGGTAATTGCCTTATACAGATGGTCCCTGTACTGTTATAGAAGGTCCATAGACAGGATGGGAATTAGCTTGTATGAACTGACTAGTTTCTATCCCTTTACTGGACCTCATATGAAATAGCAGTAAAACAGTCTAACACAGATGATGGATTTCACACATCTTATATATGAATAACTAAGTACTAAGTACTAGCAGAAGTATGTCCTTTAATGAGTTGCACATAGTTTTCTATCTATTTAACATACCATAAGGTTAATATATTGTGAAGGCCTTTATAAGGATGAGAAATAGCCAGCTCTATTAGAAGAGTAGAGTCTATCCTTATTTGGGACCTTACTTTGAAGGTCCTTGTACAGGATGGCATTTAGCTTTGTCATTATAGACTGGACTAATTCCTATACTTTCCTGCTACCTCACCACTAGAGGCATTAGGTCCTTTCTAGGGATAGAAACTAGCTCACTGCCATATGAATCATCTATTTCCTATCCACTAGAGGGACGGTGCATTCCAGGGATAGGAACTAGTCGCTACCAGCCGGCATTGCCCTGCACTGGCTGATATATCTTGTATATCTGTTGTTCATTGGCATCTGCACTTATTTCATATACTTTACTTATTTATTTTTTAATCATGTGAAGAGTAATTATTATATGAAGGGTAACAGTAATTGTTTACATTTGACGATTCCATTTCAGCGCAGTTGATAACGAGCGTGGACGGGTTTGCGTCAAAACGATTTGACATCAGAGAGCACCACCCGATTAACCTTATTCAGTGGTGGACTAGGGGAAGGCTACTTATGAGTTAAATGCCTAGTGCCCCCCCCCCCCAGCTTTGCGCCCTAGGCTGATGCCTCTTCTGCCTACCCTTAGTTCCTGCCTTATCAGCTGGCTGCCAAGACTGCAGAGAAAATTGTGTTTCCTTGAAAATAGTTTTACTACCTGGCCCATGTTTCAGTACGAATAAAGCAAAACTTTGCCAGTCGGAAAATTCAGCAAATTGTCATAATTCCAACCCCATCAGGCCATGGCATTTCAACAGCCCAAAACATATGGTTTGTTTGGGTGCACTGTGAATCCTAGGATCCATGGGGCAGCCCGTATATTTTATATTTGCAATTTTCTATTTAGGATTACCCAATGGCACATGCCACATACTACTAAAAAAGTATTTTTAAAGTATTTAAAAAAAAAAAAAGTTTGTCTTGGTGCAGTTACCCATAGAAACAAATGACCTTTTACTGGTCTCCAACTTAAAAAGCAAAGTTCTTGCTCGCTATGGGTTACTGCTCCTGGGCAAATTTTGTGCCTTTTGTGCCCCTATGGGGGCAAGAAGGGGCAGCAGGATTTCTAAGTGGCTACCTGGGACTGCTGAATGATGAATGTAAATTCTTTACATTATCAGTGTATAAAAAACAAACTCAGTTATGATTAGACTTAACTTTATGTTTATAAATGAGAACAGTTTCTTTTTTTTAACTTTAAAGGAAATGTTCACTATAAAACCTGGGTAAATAGATTGGCTGTGCAAAATATAAAATATTTTTAATATAGTTAGCCAAAAATGGAACGTATAAAGACTGGAGTGACTGGATGTCTAACATAATAGACAGAACACTACTTCCTGGTTTGCAGCCCTCTTGCTTTCCATTGATTGTTTACCAGGCAGTCATAAATGTTTGCTTTTGAATCTGAGCTGCATGCTAAGGATCTATTGCACTCAACAGTTATGTCCCGTGTGGGCCCCCTTAAAGTCGTTGACAGATGCAAAGCAAGAAGTAGTGTTCTGGCTATTATTAGACATCCAGTCACTCCAACCTTTATAGATTACATTGTTGGCTAACTGTATTAGAAACATTTTATTTTGCATTGCCTATTTACTCAGTTTTTTATTTTTACACTGAAGTGTTGCTTTAAGCCAGTGATCCCCAACCTTTTGAACCCGTGAGCAACATTCAGAAGTAAAAGGAGTTGGGGAGCAACACATGCATGAAAAATGTTCTTGGGTACCAAATAAGTCTTATGATTGGCCATTTGGTAGCCCCTATGTGGATTGTCAACCTACATTGAGGCTCTGGCAGTACACCTAGGGGCAGATTTATCAAGGGTCGCAGTGAATTTTCAAAGTAAAAAAAAATTTAAACAATTTTTAGATACTTCGACCCATCGAATAGGATACTACGACTTCGATTCGAAGTAAAATAGTTTGAATATTCAACCATTCGATAATCGAAGTACTGTCTCTTTAAAAAAAAAACTTCGACTTCAATACTTTGCCAAATTAAACCTGCCGAAGTGCTAGGTTAGCCTATGGGGACCCTCTACAGCATTTTGAAGTCGAAGTAAAATCGTTCGATTGGATGATAAAATCGTTGCTCACAAGCTACTGGTTGGGGATCACTGCTTAAGCAAACACACCAGTTTTACCAGGACATAGCAACAGTACATTATATTTTCATTCCTTTAAAACTTACAGTTTTAGACGATACTGTTCCTTTAAAGACTGGGTGAGAAAAGGTCTGCATGCATTTGTTCAAACGTAAGCAGTAGTCTCCTGAACCATTACATGCTGTGCTTACAAATGAACTTGGAAATGTATAAAATATCCAGTGTCTGCCCAGATCTACTAACCAATTAATGTATTTTTGTCTGACCAGTAAATGTAGCCTGCTGATGTGGTAGCTATGGGTTACCTGATAAATATCAAACTTTAGACCATTACCCCCTAATTTAGCCTTTTTGAACAGTTCTGCTTGTTTTCAAGCTTTTTAAATAAAAAAAACTCCAAAACACACATACTAAATTTCACAGCCAAATCCTTTTTTTTTTTATTTTATTTGAATCCCCACCCATGACAAAAACAATCTGGATTTAATTTTAGATTCACAGCTCAAATCTTCGTGTGGCTATTAGGCACATGTATATATTCTCCATCATGAAAGGAAGTTTTGACAAAACCTTTTGAGTGCTGAAAAAGTTGGTCTCGTTTACCTTTAGCATTGTAGAGAGTGCAGGCTGGTAACTATACTGCCAAGGACAGATTACAGTGAACAAGCAGATTACACCTGATAGGTCACAGTATGTTCTTCTATTCAGGGAGATGCAATTTAAGCAGATAAAAAGTAATTATCCATAGATAAGTGCCATTCCCCCTCCCCCCAAAAAAATATTAACATCAGATTTGATGTAGAATAGTTTATTTGTTTTCTTCCCATTTAAAGGCCATTATAAAGCATTTACATTTTCCCCAAGTGCATGACAACAAAAATGGGGGAAACAAAAAAAAAGCAGTAACAAAATAAAGCCGCCTTCTCTCCAGGCAACTAAACAGAAGTCAATTTTTACTGCAACATATACACATTAAATATAGTATACAGTCCATGCAGCTGCACAGCCATATTAGACAGGATCCTGGCTTCAGCCATCAGTGCATTACAGTCCACCACATAATATTTTCCTTCTCCTAGCCAGACTTAAAGAGGAGAATTGCAACTTGGCCCAAATAAAAGTAGATGAAGTGCTTTGTTTCGTGTGTTACATAGCTGCCAAAGTTTCTGCCAACAATGCAGTGCCAAGTTGGATTGTATTTCTTATCAAATTCCTGGGAAAAAAAATTAAAGCCATAAGTTAAAAGAAATTTGGAAACATCACAACATTAACAGCTTTAGTTTCTTTGTTAATCTTTCATCTTAAAAAGAGATACCGACATCAGAAAATAACCTTTTTTTTTATATCTATCATAACATTATATTTGAATGCTAATTATAATTTTGCCATAAAAGTATTTGCCTGATGCTTTTACATTACCTTTCTTCCCCCCCCCCCCCCCCCCATGTTCCTCTAGGAGGAGGCTGCCATATTTGTGCAGCAGTAGTCCTTTAGCATTAGAAACTTAACCGACATGTTAACAAGGGACAGTCAGGTTTAGGAACTTAAAGTAACACTTACTTACAAAAGCAGAATAATAAAAAAAAAAAAAAAAAAAAAAAAAACTGTCAATATGACCTATAGGTAAATTTTCATGTAATTAATATTTTTAAAAGAAAATGTTAAGTGTCAGTATCACTTTAAGGTCTGCTAAGTGCAACAAAGCCAAGACCACTACTGCCCCATTTAATATGATGACTATTAAAGTAATTATACCTTCTTGATATAGGCAGCAATGTCTTTCTCAATGTTATACTTCTCCATTGCCTGCGTGGCACAGTCAACAGCATCTTGCTGCATGTCTTCAGACATGTCAGCATTCTTGATAACAGCCTTTCTGTCAGACATGATGAACCTGTAACAAGAAAAAAAAAAATAGAAAAGTTTGAAAATAATTTTAGATACTGTAAACTCAAAAACAACTATTGCTGCTCTTAAAAACAGTATCTGCCGTCCTTTTTTATTCTCTGCAGTGTTGGTCCTGACTACATGTACCACTGAAAGAATGTAGCCAGGATTAATTTCCTCAGTGCCTTGAACACTTCTTATTCCCTCTTTACAGAACATTGTGAGAATTTAAGTGTTCAAGGCATTGTGAAAATCAGAGTCTTGGCTGAAAACTCTATTGTTTCAAGAATTTATGTAGTCAGGACCAGCACGTGTTCTTTGGAGTTGTGTGGGTCCCTGGCAGGGAGACCAGCAGCTTGCACCCAATGCTACAAGCATTTTGGTATAGTTGAGCATCGCCCCCATTGGGTTGTAGTCAGGACCAGTGTTACAGGTAATGAGAGCAGACAGATACTGCTTTAAAAAAAAAACAAAAGTTACAAATAACAATCCATTTATTTCTATGGGGAAACCTGAAACTGAATGGCAGTTTACCTGATGCATTTTTTTTTTACATCTGAAAAACAGCTATTCGTGTTGGACACACCCACTTTCACATATTAAGCTCTGGATGCATATGGACTTTTTTCTTTTGTGTGTGCTTTCTTTAGGTCTTAAGTTTAGATCAAACTCTGAGGTAGGATCTGATGCTTTTGATATACAAACGGTCACTTGCCCAATGTGCAGTGTACACTGTTCAGAGCAATATATAGCTTTTTTAAGTCAAAAGGAACTTCATAAACCCTAAAAGCCAGGCAAAATAAAGGCAAAATGTTAAAAAATAAATAAAAAGTATTGCTTAATACACAAATTTTGCCAGTCCTACAACAAATACCAAATATATTTACAAAACAAGGCTGATTAGCAAATAAGATGTATTATTCAGGCTCTTTTATTTGAATGTAGGCATTAGGGTTAAAGAGGAGTTGTTCACCTTCCTTTGTATCAAAATCACTTCATAACGTAATTTGGCCCTACACTGCAAGATTCACTTGTTTGGCGACCTCTCGAATGGCCCCCACACACGGGCAGATGAGCTGCCGAATCTGTCTAAATCAAACCCATGTAAGGCCAACTTTAGGCAGAGAAACAGTAACTGAAAGGAGTTTTTAGTGAACATAGCCACGAGTGGCTATAGTGATTCAAGCAAAGCCTTAGAGAATTGCTGCCAGTGGAAAAATCCTACATATTAGTATAGCCAACAGAATTAATGTTGTATAGAGTGAAATTGTGCTGTTTTAACACAGATAAGTCATTGTGTGATACATACAGCACTTATGCTACAGTAAAAGCTATAAAGCCAGCTATATGCTAAGAAAGGTTCTGCCTAAGGCTCCATGACAGCTGCTTTAGGGAAATTCATTTGCCTGCATCAAGACACTGACAACTGCCTCTGATTTACCCAATTCATTTAAGAGAGTAGAAGCTGTTTTTCAGTTCATAGGACAATTTTACCCTCGGGGAGGAAAGTTCAAGTAATGCAAAAAGATAGATTTAAAAGTGCATTGGACTGCCCCAAAACCAAGAAAATGCCATCTTCCACAAGACATGTCAAGATTTCAAAAAAGGTTAGCAGCTCATGAAAGCCATTCAAAATCAGATTATTGCAACCTATTGAGCTGAAGTACATTTAAAAAAGCAGGGGTGCCCAAAAGGTAGATCGGGATCTACCAGTAGACCTTTTAGCTTGTGATCAGTAGATCTCAAGACACTGCCAACAAACAGCTTGTCTAAATTACCCTCCTGTTTTATGCTTTTCATTCAGATTTTTATTATGTTACATAGAAATAGTGGTTTCTTAAATATAATTCTCTCAAATCAATATAATATTTAAGTTAATATTTCCATGGAACAGAATGCTAACAATGCTTTTATGGATGTAGATCATAACGGGACAGCATCACGAAAAGTAGACCTTGCATTAGTAAAGTGTGGGGACTCCTGATCTAAGGGAAACCCAACTAGTACAAGCCCAAGACAATACTGGTGATGGTTGCCTAGATGGTGATCATCCTCTAGCATCGGAGGCACAAGATGCTGTGGGGTGTAAAGTGCAGTTTAAACGCAAGGGACTGGCTGGATAGCATCCCATTTTCAGCAAATCGGGACATATCCACACATGGGGAAACAGTGGCTTCATGTTTTGAATCTGATTCAACCAGAAGCCATTATCCCAAAGTGTAATAAGGAAAGGGGAGAGATAAAGCAACATGCTGGAGATCAGGATTGAATGCTGCTGGTCAAGCAGAAAATCGGTATAAGAAAACCTAATGGTATGGGGGGGGGGCGAGGAAAAAAAATGGCACCTAATAAGGCTGTTTATTAGAACTGGAAATGGAGACCATACAGAGAGAAATGGAAGAACATATCAAACATTGCTCATACAGGTCACACAAGTCGTATGTAATGATCTCCTGTAGGACAGCACCAATGCAGGTGCAACACATGAATATGTAGGACATGTCGGCAAACCCACCCAAGAGTACGGGAGGCCGTAACGAGGTCATGTATGAAACTGAACACAGAACACTGCAACCCCACTGAGGGCACCGTCCGTTTATGCCGTGCTCTCTGCGTGGAGACCCCACCCCCATCCACGCCGTACAGTAACCGCCCCGAGCTTCAATGGGAGAGCTACCACCACCAGTCTTTCCATTAGTGCTAGGCCGCGAAACACACAAGGAGAGCGGCATTACTGCGGTTTACTTACCGGTCACAGTGTAGAACAGGGATAAAAGAATTAACGTGTCTTTCGGCTCCCTCAGCTAAGCTGCCCTTCCTATCTCCACAAGCTCAAGCTCTTGCTGTCCCTCTGAAATAGCGCCGCCTCCTGGTGCAACGGCAAAGCCCACAGCGCTCGCTATTGGCCCGGGTCGCACCTCCCCTCGGCACTCCGGGCATTCTCCTCTCGCGCTCTTCCACTTCCATTTTATTTCATCCCACAATGCCGCGAGAAAATCGCACGATTCCCTTAATTCGCAACAGCGGGACGAGAACGATTTTACCTTGCGCCACTAGAAACACAACTGCTTTATGTAGCGCCCACGTTTCAGTGTTAACCGGTGATGATTGTAAAATTGTAGGAATGTATGAATTTGTAACTTTCATCCAAACAAAATACGGGGACGCTGGTTGCTAGGGGAAGTTGCAGACGATTTTGTGTGCTGGTCGCAGGTCAGTGCACTGGATTAAAGCGAAAGACCAGGATGCTTCCTTTACAAAAAGACCTTTAAAATAACCTTTTTCTGTTACATGAGACATTCACATCTAAAATATGTATTTTTTAAAAAGCGGTGTTCAACCTAAAATTGCCTTTGTCGATTTTCAGTTATGTGTGTTTTTGCTTTGTTGTACATCTTTCTCCAGTTGGAATTTAAACAAACTGGTTGCTAGGGTCCCACTGATAAAAAGAGAAATGAGAGTTGCTGAGTAAGGGCTGAGACACACCTGGACATTTGGGGAGATTAGTCGCACGGCAGACAAATTGTCTCTTCTTCGGGCAACGAATCTCCCCGAACTGCCTTCCCACCGATCAGAATGCAAATCGCCGGCGGAATGGCACTCGGAGCCCTTCGTTTCCCAAAGTCGCTCGATGTTTCCTCGTGAGGCAACTTCAGCGTCTTTGGAAAACAAAGTGTTCCGAGTGCCATCCCCCCAGCGATTTAGATACTAGCTGCTAGGGAAGGCGGTGTTGGGAGATTACTCGCCCGAAGAAGAGGTGATTTGTCTCCCCAAATCTCCACGTGTGTCTCTGCCCTAAAAGGTCAGGTAAGCAAACATAAGTTTAGCCATCCAATTAAGCTGTCCATAATCGCTACAATTACGATCTTTCCTGGAAAAGATCTTTCCAGGAAAGATTGTTCATTTCAATACACACGTGTAGAGCTGAATTGTCCAATTTACAGGTAGAAACAATAGAACTCTACCTGTATCTGATGATACAGTACTAACAATGGCCACATTTTGGGAGAGAATATAGTACACAAAATGTGTTTCATACTATATTATCGTTGCGTCTAAGACCTGACCTTGGCAACCATTTGGCCTCTTATGCAGTATGTTGGTAGAATTCAAGGCCAGTAATGAAAAACATACCGAATATACTTGAGTATAAGCCGACCCGAGTATAAGCCGAGGTACCTCATTTTATCTACAAAAACTGGGAAAACGTATTGACTCGAGTATAAGCCTAGACACAACTACAACCCTGTCTCCCAGCAGCGCACATTCCGCCAAAGCTGTGTGATATTGCCATCACTGTTAATCTTTCATATAACCAACAGAGGGCGCTGTGTGATATTGCCATCACTGTTATTCTTTCATATTACCAACAGAGGGCGCTGTGTGATATTGCCATCATTGTTAATCTTTCATATAACCAACGGAGGACGCTGTGTGATATTGCCATCACTGTTAATCCTTCATATAACCAACAGAGGGCGCTGTGTGATATTGCCATCACTGTTATTCTTTCATATAACCAACAGAGGGTGCTGTGTGATATTGCCATCACAGTTAATCTTTCGTATAACCAACAGAGGGTGCTGTGTGATATTGCCATCACTGTTAATCCTTCATATAACCAACAGAGGGTGCTGTGTGATATTGCAGTCACTGTTATTCTTTCATATAACCAACAGAGGGTGCTGTGTGATATTGCAGTCTCTCCCCAAGCGCACTGTTGGTATAGGAATGATTAAAAGTGACTGCAATCTCAGCTACTGCCCGCTGACTCGAGTATAAGCCGAGGTAGACTTTTTCAGCACATTTTGGATGCTGAAAAACTCGGCTTATACTCGAGTATAAACGGTAGATACTGAAAATCAAAAGTTCTTAAAGGGGTTGTTCACCTTTGAGTTAACTTTTAATATTATGTAGAGCAGGGGTCTCCAACCTTTTTTTTTTTGCGAGAACCGGGGGGATGGGGTCGGCAGCAAATTTGGACGCACTGGCATCCAATTCGGCGCACCTCATTTTTGCGCACTGGGCTCGGCGGCCCAGTGCGGCAATGTCCGTGGCCCAGCGGTTGGGGACCCCTGATGTAGAGAGTGATGTTCTGAGACAATTGGCTTTCATTTTTATTTGTGGTTTTTGAGTTATTTAGCTTTTTTTCAGTAGCTCTCCATTTTGCAATTTCAGCAATCTAGTCGCTATATTGATTTGAATAAGAGACTGGAATATGAATAGGAGATGACCTGAATAGAAAGATGAGTAATAAAAAGTAGCAATAACAATAAATGTGTAGCCTTACAGAGCATTTGTTTTTAGATGGGGTCAATGACCCCTATTTGAAAGCTTAAAAGAGTCAGAAGAAGAAGGGAAATAATACTGAATATCAATTGAAAAGTTGCTTATAACTGATCATTCCTTAACATACCACATATACATATGTACCTTCTCCTTAGCAGCCCATGTAGAAGTCCCATCTGAGGAGACAAGATTCTCACTTCACTTCATTGCTGAAATGGACCAGCTAAAAAATAATTAGAATGTTAATAATATTTTAAGGATTTCAAAAACCCTTGCCTGTAGCTTTGGACTGGTGGGTTGGAGGTCCACCGGGACTTCCACAACACGGACCCCCCTTAGTCCCAACCCCCTCTGGGCCCCCACACGTACCTGCAGGTCTGGACTGAGTATTAAAATAGGCCCTGGCATTTCAGGTACACAGAGGCCCAATCAGCCCACATAGAGGTACAAACAGCCCCCACCAGCCCACTAAATACTGACTTTCTATGGGACCTTATAGCAGCCCCTCTGGCATTTGCCAGAACCAACAGATTGTCAGTCCGGGCCTGCGTACCTGTCCTGTAGTTGTGGCGGCGATCAGGAGCCACTGCGGGATATAGACTGGTCTGGGTTGGCGGGGCCCACTCCAGGGTTGCCTAGATGGCAATAATGCCCTTGCATCACAAACACAAGTGCTGTGGGGTAAAGTGCAGGCTAAACGCAAGGCACTGGCTAGATAGCATCCCATTTTCAGCAAATCACGAAATTTCTACTCATGGGGAAATAGTGGCTTCATGTTTTGGGACTTCCACAATATGCCCCCCCCTCAGTCCCAACCACCCTCTGGGCCCCACTCGTACCTTTCCTGTAGTTTTGGCTGCAATCAGGGGCTGGAGGGGGCAAGATCAGGGGGGCAGCGCAGGGTATAGAAGGGTGCAGGTCTGGGTTGGCGGGACCCACAGGGTTTTTACCTGATGTCCCGCAGGCACAGTCCAACCCTGCTTTCCTGTACTTACTCCAGTACACTTTGGAACATAATTATCAAAGGGTGAAATAACCAATTCACCAGAGAGGAACTCATCAGCTCTCTGTTCCCTTGTACAGGATTTATAGCAGCATATTTATCAAAAGTGAGCTCTGTTTTAAACCTTCTGATAAATAAGCCCCTAAAAAAATCCTATGACACTGAATAAAGATCTGTGGAGTGATAAACTTTGTTTCACTTGTGGCCTGATAGTTACATAATTACCAACAATAGCTTGGCAGTAAGGATGATTGCTATATATTTTTTATGTAAAATCAGCAACACACAGGATATTTCCAATAGTAAACTCTATACTAAATTGGTGACATCCCATATGTTTTCAGACCATAATAAATACATGATTTTAGAATTAAAATCCAAAGGACCTCACAGAGATTTAAGGGACTTATTGTGTCTCCTCTATGTAATAGGATATGAATTTGTTTTAAGATCTTCACACTTTTTTCTAACACAGTTACTAATGCAAAAGAAAAGTTTTTATTGATTGTGAATTGTCTTCAACAATTTTAATATGCTTCCTAAATGAATCCATTAAAAGAGGCGTGGTACTTCTCAAGTGTTTTTTCTAATAATGTTCACCTTTTCTTTAGGGGGTGAATTATTAACATTCAAATTTAAATTTTTGCCATGATTCAATTTGTTTTTGCACAAAATTTCAAAAACTCAAATGTTTGTTATTTATTAAGAACTTGAAACTCTAATTTAAAACATTGGCATCCAAAAGCTTGCCTGTTCACATAGAATCAATGGGAGTCAATCTATTTTTATATTCAAATATTTGGAGTTGTTTTCCCAATTATATTCAGATTTTTAAATAAGTAAACAGACATTTGAGTTTTTTTAACCTTGTGAGCTTATTGGAAGTAGAAAAAACTCTTAACACCTCAAAAATTAGATTTTTGATAAATAAGTCCATAAGTATTATAATTCCTATACACTTTGTTTTTATCTCTTACATAATTACATGGTGAAGTTGGCTTGAAAAAAGACCAAAGACTATCCAGTTCAACCCCTTCTAAAGAACGCCACACATTCTTATAAAGACTTATACACATATAGTTATACATGTATACCTATACCAGAGGTCAACCTTTTTACCTGGAGCCACATGCAAATGTAAAAAGAGTTGGGGACACAAAAATTCTTGTCAGGACACTCCCAATTTGGATGCCAAATAAGGGCTGTGATTGGCTAGCCGCTATGGGCACTGGCAGCCGACAGGCTGCTCTGTAAGAAATTATCCAGGTGTTTAAAAGCAAATCTGAACTCATATTCTCTAAAACCACAAATTTCATGGATTTTATTAAAAGATTAGAATATAAAAAGTCTGAATGGAAAAAGCACTGAATGATACGCTTAAAAAATACCTCTAAAACATCAAGTATTTTGGACAATTCCTAGCAAAAGAAAAATAATACCTCTAAAGGTCCAAATAGATTAAAAGTGGTCCAATCAGATCAGCACAGCTCCCCCAGACTTCTAAAGGACCTTGACAACTTTAACGTGGCAAAATTTTGCATTAGAGGTTTTTGTGGGTTTTACACTTAATACATTTAGAATTTTTAGCACTTTTAAGAAATGTAGAAAAACCAATAACTTTTTCGAGATTATTGGGAAAAAAAAATCACAATGCGATTGTTGGGCCCCATAGTGTATAACTCATACTTGTGTTTTAAATTACCCATAACACAACTAAATTTGGTGCTACATGTCATTGCATGAGTTGGAACCACACCAAAGAACCTTTTTAAAAAAAACATCCAGTTGCAGTAGGTTGAATTTCTAGTTTATGGGAGTTTAAATAACTCCCATGAACTCTAAATCCGACCCTTGATAAATCTGCCCCTTAATAAATCTCAAATTTTTTGAGTTTTTTTTTAGAAATACAGGAAAACCACAACTCTCAAGATTTGTGGAAAAAAATTGCAGTTCGATTTGTTCACCTAAGTATTGCTAGGTCAGCCTGAATCAGATCATGCAAATTCCCTAAAATTGGAGAAAAGCTTGATATCCATACCTACAGCATTGCTCATAAACATCATGATTGGCAGCTCTTTTTCAGATTAGTTAACCCCCTTCTGACCCTTGTGCCATAGGTCTGAAATAAATTTAGTAACTTGTATAAGAATAATACCACCCTTTTACCTCCAACAATCTCCAATGCGTATAACTGGCTAGTACTGAGGCTTGCCTCCAGACATCTAGTCAGTAATGGCTTATCAAACAAAGAATAAGATCCAATTTAATATTTCATTAGCGAACCTTCATGTAAAGTTTAGCTAGTCATATTTTATTAAGATGTGCTCTATACACCACACAGAGATCATTTAAAAGCAATTAAAATATGAGGCAACTAACCAAAAAGTATAGAAATAAGTTCTATTATATAAAATAATTTACAAGAGTTAGTGGGTTATAGTTTTTTCTTGTACCTTTTTACTATTATTCTATTTTGGTTCTGTATCTGTGGTTATACAAGAAACTGGCTTCTAATTTTGTGTTCCTATTGCTACAGTCACCAAGTGATTTTCTTATGTATTTATGGCCAAATCTAAAATAAGGGCAATGCCAAATACAGTGTTAATATTACAGATGACCGTACAATGTGACACATAGGGGGTTATTTATTAAAGTCCGAATGTCAAAAACTCAAAAAATGCAATAAAAAAAAATTTTTTTACTATAAAATTTTTAGTGGGGAATACAAAACAAAACACATTTTTTGTGATTTTTTTATACCCCAAGGCTGCTAAAAGTCAGAATCTGAAAATACTCAATCTCCAAGCTGTCGGGGTCCTGTCAATGGCAAAGGTCTCATTTCAAATTTGAAGATATAGTCTGCGCTGTGTTTTTGCCAAAAATCCGAAGAAATTCAGGGGTTTCAAGCTACTTCACAAAAAATGTGTGCGTTTTGGGCATAAAACCCCTCATTTTTTGAGTTTTTTCCCAGAACAGATTTTATTGAGTTTTTTCAATGATAAATAAGGTCAAATTGTGAATTTCAGTTTGGTTGTTTTTTTTTTTATCAAAAAAAATCAGAAAAAATAGGATTTTGGTAAATAATCCCCACAGCTATCAAAATCAACTTGAAAATTCCTCAGCTGTTACTTCCTATTCATAAGTATGGGAAATAAGCTTTGTGGCAGTATTATGTGTGAGCTGTTCAGATAGAAGATAGATTGAAGAGAAGCCAGAAGGAAATACAGCAAAAAACAAGCAGACCAAATCAGAAAGAGTGAACATCAGAACCACTGTTTTTTTTTTTTAAGTAAAGGTCATGAAAGTAAATGAACACCAATGCCTCAAAAAAACCAATTAAACCTTTAGCTAAATGGCTGCATGCAAATGTTACTATGTTATATAAATGCAAAATTGTTATTGGCTATCTTTTTTTGCATTCTGAGTGGAAATGTAGCAAGTTTAATTTTCACTTTAAATTGTTACATAATAGTTAGAAATATATATCTAAACTTTTTCTTAAATAATATTACTGTATTAATTTGAACATTTTGCTAAACATTCCATACTCCTGAACATACATTCACATGAACGTTCCAAATTAGTAGTAAGTTAAGCGAACATGAAAATTTAATTTTCTGGTACAGTGATCCTTCTATAAATTGGAATGGACTGAATAGTGGCTCACAGGACACACACATGCCTTACTTAGCCTTTTATCTATTGTCTAGCCTGTGCACACTTTAACCTGCAGCTATAATGCAAACTGACCCATTTTACTGCTTCAGAGAATGTATTTCCCGGCTAAATAAAGCTCTTCTGGCCTCAGATTTATACTTGATGCATGCACAATACACAAGACTTGTTTGTGCTCCAAGTCTAGACAAGCAAAGAGAGGCTGGGGAAAGATGGTAGCAGCGCGCCCTGCAAAATATTTCCATGAGCTTTTTTAAAGAGGAGTAAGCAACTGGTGTCAATGGGGATCCCCAGTGACTAAGGCTTTTCATATCCTTTAAACATTATGGTTCTATTTATTTTACAAATAATGTATGGCTCCTTTGGAAAAAAAATATTTGGATATTGTTTAAAATAAATCAGAGGATAAAATAAAACAGGTACAAGTAAATGTAGGCGTGTAAAAATGTTCTTACCGTCTCATTGGTACACATTTAAAAGCACACCATTTGCTTCCATTATTACATATGAACATTATGGGGGTTATTTATCTTTTTTTTCTATTCTCAAATTTTATTTCTGTAAACCACTCCGACCAAATCCGCACTGACTTTTCCCCCCTATTCATTAAACCCCTAGTTGTTTTCAGATAGTTCACCAGAAATAATGACTTATTCAAATTACTTTCTATTTTCTACGTTACTGTCTCCATTACCGTTTTTCTAATATTCACCTTCTAAAGCAGCTCTGGGAAGGGGGTCACCGACCCTTTAAAAACTGTTCTAAATTAATAAATGTAGCCCCTGAGTTTCATTACAAGCAGCTGTTAGAATTGATACAATAGTTGCTAATACTCCAGAGATGCTGCTGAGAAATGTATGAATTAAATGGAGCACACTTGAAACACCAGAGACAGGAACATTGAACTTAAAACTTAGATTTTTTAAAAACAGTAAAAGATAAAAAATGGAACATAATTCAAAAAAGTCTTTATTTATGGTGAACAATCTGAAAACAACTGAACTGAAAAAAGGTGTTTGGAAGGTGAACAACCCCTTTATTACATTTTCACAAATTTTTTTTGTGTGGAAAAAGTCACAATAAAAAGGTAGGACTACATGGAAGTTTTCAGCATGCGCTGTGACAAGTCTTGTCGGATCAACGCTGCGACTTCATCCGACCTTATTTCCGTTGCATGCAATTTGAAAAATTTAAAAAAGCTAAATCCTACGTTTTTTTGCTCGAAACCTACGTTTTTTTTTGTAGTCGTGTCGGATCAACCCTGCGACTTCATCCGACATTACTACCTCTTACCTTATTTCCGTTGCAGGCGTTTGTCGCATGCATTTTGTCGCAGTGTGTCGGATCGAGCCGAAAATGTCCATGTAGTCCTAAAAGTTGTAAAAAAATCTATATCCTACGATTTTGTGCTCGAAACCTACGACTTTTTTGTAAAATCGCCAAAAAGTTATAATTTTTCAGAAACCCAGTGCAACTCAGAAAATCTTCCAATTGTTAACGGGACATCTGCATTGAATTTTACATGTTCACGGCAGGTCTGAGTTGGAGTACTTTTTTTTCCCCACCATCAGATTTTAATAAATTCAGAAAAAAAATCTAACTTTTTTTTTCTGAAAAAATTGTATTTTCCCCTTTAAAAATGCAGAACTTAATAAATAACTCCCTAAAAGTATACCCCAAAACAAAACCTTTTGAGACAAGCAAACATTGATCATAATAATTCTGTTTTATATACAGTATAAATGAATCCAAGACAAATTTGATCACATCATATATCAGTATACATATAATGAGAATGCTCCGCATCAGAAGATTCCGTGCCATTCGCAAACAATCGTTGTGGTCATGATCCAGAAAAAATTATTCAAATCAAAATCAGTACAGAACAAGTTATATGGAAAGTAAAAAAAGGGAAAAAAAAGTACTAAAGTGACCAATAACATGGCTTAGCAGCTTTTGAAGTCAATGGCTCAAATGTAGATCCTCTTCACCTCTGAACAGTGCTGCTACAGAACGTAGTGTGCCAGGTGACATTCGTTACTAAAATAAAGATGAGCTGTTGCAGAAGATCAAAAAGCTCAGCGTTTGCTGAAGAATTTGTAGTAGATTAAGCCACCAAGGATTGCAAGTTCAAGAATAATTATGATCGACAGCAGAAGCTTGTTTGTCACAATTCTAAAAAGAAACGAGCAAGAGGATTTATATGATTATGCCATTTCTGCAAATTGTACCATAAATTTGATAACTAAATTATGCTAGACTTTAAAGAGCATAGCCTTATTTCTAAAAATATTATAATGAAAAGGAATGTTGCTATATGCCTGCTGAATAAATATGCACTGTACTACATGTTCAATTAGCAAAGAAACACTGCAAGGTTTTTCCAAACAAGAAAAAACTAAATATGGACAAGTAAAAGCAAAATGAATGTACAAATATTTAGTCATATGTCCTTTGGTTACAGCCCATGGATTTGCAAATTAACTTGTTTCCAACTATATATAATGTTACTGCATCCATTTATATGTTAAATATAAATTCACACTGTCATACCCCTGAAGTGTGTTCTAAAAGCTTCAGTCACCCCTTACGTTTCTATTGTACAGTGCTGCAGACAGGGGTGCTTCGCTAATGATGCGAGTTGAGGCTATCGCCTCAGGCAGCAGCGCCCCACTAGGTACCAGGGGCAGCAAAAATGCTGCTCCTGGTACTTTAAGAGCGAATTTCCGGGGGAGGGGGGGCAGCAGCAACTGCTGCTGCTTCAGGTGGCGGAGGGGCCAGGATGGCCCCCTGGCTGCAGAATATCTTGGGACTTTAAAAATACTTGTTAATAATAATGTTATCAAAATGGTAAAGTCTCTTATACTGTATGTACATAAAGAAAATATAGGGTTTAAGAGAAAAGAATGAAAAAAATAATTTAAATGAATTTAAATGAAACTCTCTCGTGTATCACAATATTTTCCACCCCATTTCTATTTTTTAGCTACTTTCTTCCTTCTCTTCTAAATTGCAATTCTCCCACCCTTCCCTCAATAACTGCCTTTTGCACATTTTCTGCATGTAGAGATACATAGGGCCATATTTATCAAGGGTCGAATTTCTAATTGAAAAAGACCAACCGAAATTAAGTTGAAGTTTTTTTTTGGTCGAATAGGTCAGTTTTCAATTGAATAGCTCCGTATTCGGCCGAGTTTTAATCGTACAAATTGAAGGAATAGCGCATTCAATCGAATCCGATTCACAAAAAAAAACTTTGATTATTTAAAGTCCACCAATTGACTCCAAATAGGTTATAAGAGGTCCCACATATGCGAAAACCGCAATTCGGCATGTTTTCGATGGCGAATGGTCGAAGTCAAAGTCAAATTTTGAAAGAGACAGTACATGATAAATTTGGATATTCAAATTTTCAAACTTTTACAAATGCTAATCGAATTTGGACTATTCTCTAGTCGAAGTACACAAGTAGCTCGAAATTCGAATTTTTTTTCATTTGAAAATTCACCTCGACCTTTGATAAATCTGCCCTATAATGTCTGGTTATTTTAATAGAGTGATCTCTAATAAATCTTCTAACACCCAACGCTTGCATGAAGAGATAGATAAAAAAGATACGAAAAAAATAGTTCTTCAGATTTGTTCACTCCTGTCGATCCTTTCCAGTCTCCCAGCTGAACATAAAAATATTTCACAAGCATAAAAAGGGATCAGTGCCTAAGGCAACAGAGAAAACAGACAACAAAGCAGAAATATGGTGTAGTAAGTTCAAGTTATTCAAATAGCACCATGTGTTGGAAAATAGAATATTTTCTTGTGTTAGTTCCCCTTAAAAGAGCCTGCACTCCTCCAAACTTGTGCAAATAAACTTGTTCCAAAAGCCTCCACCAACTTTGGCTAAAGTGCCTACTTACAAGATGGTAGTTATACGTATTGCATGTAGTATCCAAATAGTGTTCTTCCCCTTCTCTGTACTACTCCTTCATGCTCCAATATAGGAATACAAAGATCCCATAGCGTAATATTGTTTTATTTACACAATTAAAATTCTTTAAAACATTATACTCACATTTATCTCCATGAGGATAGTCACCATATGTAAGTTTCTAGCAGGTTTCCCAATTCAGAGAGAAAGAGAGATTTTGGCAGCGTTTCGCAGAGCCAATCAGTTTCCTCAGATAGCCATGCCTCTGAGGAAGCTGATTAGCTCAGTGAAATGCGTCAGACAGAGGGGACGTGACGGTGAGCTGAAGGGGAGAACCACGAGGGAGAGAAAGACGCCGGCAAAATCTCTTTTTCTCTCTTGGAACTGAATTGGGGAAACTTGCTAGAAACTTACATATTGTGACTATCCCCATAAAAATAAATGTGAGTGTAATGTTTTAAAGAATTTTAATTGTGTAAATAAAACAATAATCTGCTATGGGATCTTTGTATTCTGATATTGGAGCAGTGCAGAGAAGGGGAAGAACTCTATTTGGATACTACATGCAATACGCAATACCATCTTGTAAGTAGGCACTTTAGCCAAAGTTGGTGGAGGCTTTTGGAACAAGTTTATTTGCACAAGTTTGTAGGAGTAACAGGCTCTTTAAAAGGGAACTAACATGAGAAGAATTACTCTTTTCCAACACATGGTGCTATTTGAATAACTTGAACTTACAACACCATATTTCCGCTTTGTTGTCTCTGTTGCCTTAGGCGCTGTTCTGTTTTTTTGCTTGTGAGTTTCCTGCATGAAGAGAGAATGAAGAGAAACAGATGCTGAGAGAGGGATAGTGAACATAAACTTGATTATTTCAGAAACGATACAGATTGATTGTATTTAGAAAGTTTCTTATTTCAGTATGCTGAAGCTCACATTAAATTGAATAGTTGCGATAGTTCCCCTTTAAAATATATTTTGCAGTATTATAAGTAACTTCTATTTAGTTTGGGATAACTGCTGCAACCTATCATAAGTGTATCATAGCATTTATGTGGGTAATTTTTTAGATCATTATTTGGATTATAACATAACCTAGTTTACATTCAAAACCCCATGTAGATTATAACCGTACAATGTTGAAAAACAAATGTTTTAAAATAGTACTTACTTCCGCGACATGGACCGCAGGATTTTTCGGCTTTTACTAAGATTCTCACTTGTGCCCACCAACTAAAAAAACAAAAACTGCAATTAGGGTGGAATCTCCCACAGGCATACTAGAATGTTGTGGCCATTAACATGACTGGCAGTGTTTATTACATTTAAAAAAAAAAGCATTATAAAACATGTAAGGTGAATTTATAAATGTTCAAAAAAATAAATTTCCTAATGAGTGTAAAGGGAGCCATAGACATTACAATTACCATCTTCTTGGAAAAGATCTTTCCAAGAAAGATTGTTCGTTTCAATACACATATGTAGAGCTGAATCGTCAGATATACAGGTAGAAATAATAGAATTTACCTGTATCTGATGATTCAGCACTAACAGTGGCAGATGTTCAGGTGCCTTCAAAGGCGCCCAATCAAAATTTTCCGTCTGGGCCAATCGACAAGCCGACCAATATCTAAGTCTTCTGCCCATATCAGTCAGCTCATTTTCTGCCATACACACACTGAATATCGTACAAAAATTTGTTTATCGGTGCGTCTATGTTTTTTCACATTCATTAACACTTTCCTCACAGCCAGGAAAAATGCTTTCCTTCACAATGAATATAAATCACATTACAAAGCACAGACCAGCACATGATTTCCCAGCAAATCTCCCTTGAAAATGCAAATTTCCACATATAAGTTGACAGTTTCTAGGAAAATATGAAGGTCTGTTTTTTTATGCAATTCCAATCCATAACAAAGGGTCAGTAATTTTGATGCCAAAGTAAAATGGACTTCTACTTTCGATCTGCTTTCTGTTCAGTTCAAGTAATTTTCATCATGACAGGAAGTACCGTAAGAGAATGGCTGCAGCAGCATAAATGCATTCAAAGACTAGAGTAAGTAATGTATCAGTGTTTGCAGATGATACACAACTATCCAGCCCAATTAATTCCATCCAGGATGTGGCATCCTTGCAACACGATCTTGACAAACTGGCAATCTGGGCAGCTAAGTGGCAAATGAGATTCAATGTTGATAAATGTAAAGTCATGCACCTGGGATGTAAAAATATCCAAGCAACTTATACCCTTAATGGGGTTGCACTAGGCAAATCCATTATGGAAGAGGACCTTGGAGTCCTTGTAGATGATAAACTTGGCTGTAGCAAGCAATGCCAGTCAGCAGCATCAAGGGCAAATAAGGTCTTGAGCTGTATTAAAAGGGGCATAGAGTCACGGGAGGAGGGGGTCATTCTTCTACTGTATAGAGCACTTGTAAGGCCCCATCTAGAATATGCAGTACAGTTTCGGTCCCCATCACTTAAACAGGACATTATTGTATTAGAGAGGGTACAGAGAAGGGCAACTAAGCTGATAAAAGGTATTGAAAATCTTAGCTATGAGGAAAGACTGGCCAAATTGGGGATGTTCGCACTGAAGAAGAGGCACTTCAGGGGTGATATAACTATGTATAAATATAAAATGGGATTGTATAATAATCTCTCTAATGCTTTATTTACCAGTAGGTCTTTCCAGCTGACACAAGGTCACCCATTCCAATTAGAAGAAAAGAGGTTCCTCCTAAATATTCAGAAGGGGTTTTTTTTTTTACAGTGAGAGCTGTGAAGATGTGGAATTCTCTCCCTGAATCAGTTGTACAGGCTGATACATTAGATAACTTTAAGAATCACCCAAGGCACTGTTAAAAGCATTAACAGAATCAGACATCAGACATCACATCATCACCGGCAGTGCATTCCACAACCTCACTGTCCTCACTGTGAAGAACCACATACAGTATGCTGCTTCAAATGAAAGTTATTTTCCTCTCGTCTGAAGGGGTGGCCTCTGGTACGGTGATCCTCTTTATGGGTAAAAAGGTCCCTTGCCATTTGTCTATAATGTCCTCTAATGTACTTGAAAAGTGTAATTATGTCCCCTCGAAGCACCTTTTCTCCAGTCTACCCTCATAATTTAAGTCTTCCATCCCTCTAGAGAGAGTCTGCCTGCTGCGTCTGCTTACCGTGTGTAAGATTTAAAAGGTATCACTACAGAGATTAACTGGCCCTGCATTGTTTACACTTCAAATTCACACTGTAATCCCCTGTATTGTTCACACATGTAATCCCCCTGCATTGTTCACACTTGTGACACCTCTATTGTTCACATCCTAAAACTCTGCACTGTTCACACCTGAGACCCAGATTGAAACTACCCACATTGTTCACCTGATCACACCTTATTCAAAATGCTAATGGGGCACCAGCACTGTGTCGCTGTCTGTAGTATGTCTTAGAGTGGTCCTGATAGGTTTCCCTGTCTCCTGCTCTGTTCTGCCTTCCCTGTGCTCCCTATGTGTGCCATGCTCTGCCTGTCCTATGCTCCCTGTGTGTATCATACCTTCCTCACCTGAGTGCCGTCTCCCTTAAAGTCTGAGTACCAGGTGGAACCTTTCCTGAAGGGCCCGAGTGTGCACGTGATTTCCTGTACAGTTCCTGTACCAGCAAGCCCAGCAGCCATCCATAATACAGCCCTCCCCGTACCAGCAACCATCCATAATACAGCCTCCCGTACCTAAGCTAGCAGCCATCCATCGTATTGCCCCTCCATACCTGTACCAGCAAGCCCAGCAGCTATTCATCATACAGCCCCCCCCGTACCTGTGCCAGCAGTTATCTATCATACAGAATTAGACAACTTGTTATCTACAAAAACCCCTAGATACTTCTCAGTTAAGGAACACACTGCCATTTAGTGTATAATAATATATTATTTTTGCCAACGTGCATAACCTTGCATTTATCAACACTGAACCTCATGTTCCAGATTGCTGCTCAGTTTTCCAACTTAGTCAAATCACTCTGCAAAGTGGCAGCATCCTGCATGGAACCTATTGTTCTGCAGAATTTTGTATCATCAGCAAAATAGAAACAGTACTATCAATACTAATTCATTTTTTTTTAATGTTTTATTTGCATAGTCTCATACATATACTAATAAGATAATATAGATTAACTTACCCGTCCTTTTGTCCTATCCAACTTTTCTCTCTGCTCTCCTAGCTCCTCTATAATATCGGTGCCAATGGCATCAGTTTCAGCTGCTATACGATGCGATCTAGCAATGCTGTCTGTTGCTCTGTTTAAGCTTTCAGTGCCTTGAAGAAGCAGTGACCTTTGGGATGCCAAGTGTGTCTTTAAAAGAAATGTGTTTTTGATATGTTCTTAGAGTCACAAGCAGAACAAACATTATATTAAATGTTAAATGATCAATATACTTCAGCTTTCAGTTCATTGTATACTCTTTCCCCATTTTTCTATGCCCCTTCTATCATAATTTCTACTGTTCCAGTGTTTGTATTTCATGTGCTTCTTCCTTTTTTTTTCTGTTCCCTAACCATATTTTCAACTTTCTGACAATCTTCTATCTGTGGTTCTCTATCTCCATATTTTGGTTATTGAGTTTTTCTCCATTATTCTCCCCTTTCTCTGCATTTTAATTTTTTGCTCATCATATTGGTGTTGCATTAACTTTAAATTTGTTTCATATTCTCCCCCCCCCCCAATTCTTGGTCCCTCAATCATCTTTATTTTTTCCTGTCACATTACTGTTTATCCTATGTCCTCGTCCCTTGATAATCTTTCACACCTTTCTTTGCTTCTGAACTATTTTTGCTGTGAATATTTTTGTTACACCTCCAACTTGAGCATGTCTCTGAATTTTTCACATTCCTACAACCATTACTATTAATAATAGCAGATACTCACACTGTGCTCATTTTTCACATTGTAGGTTTCTCTTTCTTTAGGGCCAAGTTCAAGTGCATTATAATTTGCTTCCATCTGAAGTTTAACCAGATCTCTCTTGTAGGCTCTCAATTTGTTCGTTGTTTGATGACGAAAACTTGGTGGAGCAGATTTTAATTCATTTTCCATCTCACTCAGCTGTAAAAATAAAATGTAAATATTGTGATATAATCATTGACCACAACAAAATGAATGATATAAAGATAGCTAGAAATGTGGTCATGAAGGATGAGAAAACACCTGCTTTATGAATGTAAGGAAACAAACTTAGACATTTATTTAGATATCATGCACCACTTATGCAGGAAAACTGCTTCAATACATGTTTAGACCCCATCTGTAATGCAAAACTGCATCATCACTTAAACAGTAAAGTGAAACTAGATGTGTTCTCCCCTAGTTCTCCTGAAATTTCTTTCCATGATAGCAAATTTGCATACAAATTTAAGGGTATTCACCACAGACTGTTCTTAAAGGGGTACTGTCATGGGAATTTTTTTTTTCAAAATGCATCATTTAATAGTGCTGCCAATAGTATTCTGCACTGAAATCCATTTCTCAAAAGAGCAAACAGATTTTTTTATATTTAATTTTGAAATGGATATGGGGCTAGACATACTGTCTATTTCCCAGCTGCCCCAGTCATGTGACTTGTGCTCTGATAAACTTCAGTCACTCTTTACAAGTTGGAGTGATTCTACCCCAGCTGCCTAACAACAAAACAATGGGAGGTAACCAGATAACAGCTCCCTAATACAAGATAACAGCTGCCTGGTAGATCTTAGAACAGCACTCAAAAGTAAAAACAAGGTCCTGCTACGACATATTCAGTTATATTGAGTAGGAGAAACAGCAGCCTAAAGTGCTGGATCTTTCTGAAAGCACATGACCAGGCAAAATGTCCCGAGATGGCAGACTACACACCAATATTATGACTAAAAAAAAACAACACACTTGTTGGTTCAGAAATGAAATTTTATATGATAGGGTGGATTATTTACAGTGTAATTTAGAGATAAAAACGACATCATAAAAATCATGACAGAATACCTTTAAAGAGACAGATTCTGTCATGAGAAAACATGTTTTTCTCCAAATGTATCAGTTAATAGTGCTGGTCCAGCAGAAATATGCATCAAAATCACTTTCTGAAAAAAGAGCAAACTTTTTTTTATACCATGCGATAATCAACCTGCAGAACTCCTTTATTGTGTGGATCACAACAATAGTGATCCACGCAATAAAGGAGTTCTGCAGGTTGATTACCACGTATTGTCAGAGGTTTTTCATATATTATATTTGAACACGAGAACAGCTGCTTTGTACATATGAGAATGGCACTCAATAGTAAAAATCCATGTCCCACTGCGACTCCTTCAGTTACATTAAGATAGAGAAACAATAGCCTGCCTGAAAGCAGTTCCATCCTAAAGTGCTGGCTCTTAAAGCACAGGATCAGGCAAAACGACCAGAGATGGCTGCCTACAAACCAATATTACAACTAAAAAGATATGTACTTGTTGGTTACATGTTGGTTCAGGAATAAAAATGTATATGGTAGAGTGAATAATGTGTAGTGTAAACAATGTAATATAGAAATAAAAAACTACACAGTGACAGTATCCCTTTAATTTAGTTAACAATGTTATTCCACCACAGAAAATATGGGTGTTTGCTACTAAAACAGTATCTAAATCAAACCCCCAACCCTCGCCGAACGCACCACTCTGGAGAAATTTTATGCAAATGCCTGATTTTCAATACTGCCCCAAAGTGGGAGTCCACCATTTGAGCAACCTGCTAATGGAAGGCACCTTTCCCACCCTGGCCCAACTAAGAACCCGCTTAAATATACAACTATTCCGGTATCTCCAGCTACGCCATGCATTTACCTCCCAATTTGGTTACACCTAACACAACAACCTCATCCTACGAAAGTAAGCAAGCTAATTTCCGTAATATATAGGTCCCTGATTCCTAGACTGGGGAACCCCTTTGACAAAGCAAGGAGTAAATGGGCTGTCGACATGCCCCATATGAGTGATGAGAAGTGGGCAGAGGCAATTGAGGGGCTATATGACTACCTAATCTCCACCAAAGATAAGATGGTACAGTACAGGATAATTCATAGGACGTATATTACGCCGCTAAGGCTAAAATTGATGGGCAGGAACCCTACCGCATCATGCCCAAAATGCAATTCTCCAGACTCAGCGTTCTTTCACTTGCTATGGGCATGTCCAATGGTATATAAATACTGGGCAGAAGTAGTACAATACATTAATGAACAAGTCCTATTCTTGCCCCAGAAGTATGCTTGCTGGGAGTGTTAGAGGACACGGTCCCACTGAATAAGACCCGTACCCTACTAAAAACACTATACTTCTATGAGAAAACATGTGGCAATGAAATGGATGAGCCCCCTTCCTCCAACAATGGATCCGTCTAGTAAACAGTATCCTACCAGTTATTAAACAGTGTTATTCCTCTCACTTCAAAAAAACGAGTGCACAAGATTCAGCAGTTCAGGTATAGGACCTGTTATCCAGAATACCCGGGACCTGGGGTTTTACAGATAACAGATCTTTTTATCATTTGGATCTTGGTCTACTAGAAAATCAAACATGCTGTCCTGACACAAGAAGTGTCTGCAGGTGCTTTTCTGCTTGATTCTGTTGAACTTCAATTACGAGTCTCTGCCTCATTTAACAGAGAAAAAAACAAATCCATAAAATATTTAAAACTGGTTGTTTAAATACAACTTTATGGATAATGGTTTTGAAGTAAATAGACCCAATAGCAGTTCTACTGATATATAGCAAATAGCAGGCCTCAAATTATCTGTGTATGAGGGGGAAGTACTACATCTCCCACACTCCTATAACTGTGAACAGGGCCGCCATTAGAAATCACGGGGCCCCGTACAACAAAATTTTTGGGGCCCCCTGGGCCCCGCCCACACTGACGACCAAGCTCCACCCCATTTCCCGCCCACTCCACATCGCAGTTAAAAGACCACACAGACATCAGCGCTAAAAAAGTAACCCCCCCCACACAAGTTGTAAAAAGCTATTGATGGTCAGGGCCCCCTTATATACATTGGGGCCCCAAAAAAAAAAAATTAAATTTTTTTTTTTTTTTTAAAAATTGGTGGCAGGGGCCCCCTTATAAGTTAAAAACAAATTGGGGCCCCAAAAAAAATTTGAAAAAAAAAAAAAATTTTTTGAAAAAAAAAAAAAAAACATTGGCGTCAGGGGCCCCCTTATAAGTTAAAAACAAATTGGGGCCCCAAAAAAAATTTGAAAAAAAAAAAAAAATTTTTTTGAAAAAAAAAAAAAAAAACATTGGCGGCAGGGGCCCCCTTACAAGTTAAAAACAAATTGGGGCCCCAAAAAAAAATTAAAAAAAAAAAATTTTTTTGAAAAAAAAAAAAAAAACATTGGCGGCAGGGGCCCCCTTACAAGTTAAAAACAAATTGGGGCCCCAAAAAAAAATTAAAAAAAAAAAAAAAATTTTTTGAAAAAAAAAAAAACCACTGGCGTCAGGGGCCCCTTACGAGTTAAAAAAAAAATTGGGGCCCCAAAAAAACATGTTTTAAAAAAAAAGATTGGTTGCAGGGGCCTATAGAATATTAAAATAATACATTGGTGGCCAGGAGATTAAAAAAAAAAAAATACACAAACTGGTGTTCAGTAGAATTGAACTCACGGCTTCAGTACTTCAACTTCACCTCCTTTCGTGACTTCGGGTCTTTTCACTGCTTCAGGACTTCGGCTTCGGCTGTTTTCGTGACTTCGGGTCTTTGCGCTGATTCAGGACTTCGGCTGTTTTCGGCGCTTCGTGACTTCGGCTTTTTCCGTGACTTCGGGTCTTTTCGGCGCATCGGCTTCGGCTTTTCGGCACTTCCGCATTCGGCAGCACAGAGGGAAGACGTACGGCTCGGGCGCTCGTAAGGGGGGCCCGGATCTTCAAAAAATGCAGCGCTGCCGGGCCCCCCTTCATGCCCGGGCCCGGTACGCTTGTCCCCCCTGTCTCCCCCTGATGGCGGCCCTGACTGTGAAGCTTAAAGTGGACCTGTCATGTACACATAAAAAGCTGCATAATGAAAGTCCTTTGCAAATTAAACATGAAACACAAATTATTTTTTTCATTAAAACATCCATACCTGTTATAAAGGTGTTTAAATATCTGAGCTGTGAATCAAATATTATCTGCCGCCTCTATGCCTGAGGCATAGAGGTGGGGCAGTCAATTACTTTCACTTTCCATTCAGCACTTCCAATATGTCACTTCACTTCTTACATTGCCCCTTACATCCCCAAGTCCTATAATTATGTAGGACACTGCGTATGATCATTAGGTTCTCCATTCTCATGCTTACACACGATTTTGGGGTGATACACAATTTATCTAAATAACAGTGTCCACAAAATGGCTGCTGCCTGCTTGGTATGATAGTGTAATTCCAAGAATGAAGAAAAAAAATTAAATAATAAATATAGTGTAAGTAAAGTTTATTTTGCTCATCTAACATGATAGAAAATAATTTGGAACGGTTTCTTAGGGTGACAGGTCCCCTTTAAAGAGAAGTTGTGCCATGTTCTATAAGGAATGCTTGGTGCAGAATTACATAGTTTTAGAAACAATATTTTTACCATTTCATTTGCTTCCTTCTGCTTTTCACCGAATTCTCTAAGCAGCTTTTTCTTTTCCTCTACAAAAAATTGAAGAGATGTTAAGCATTAACAATTTTAACACCAAAAACTGATAATATTTTCTTCATACAGACCATTGTGAAACCACTTGTGAATGCAGTTCTGAGAGTAATTAGAAACATTTCTGAGGTATATAAGGGATGTATCTGGTAAAAGCCACAACTCCTCTGATGGAGCACCCAATAGTGCAAAACGTGTCAGTAGGGTGTGGCCTGTATGTGGTATGGAGACACTAATGGGACACTGCCAAGTGGTATGTAAGAAATTAACTATTTATATTGTTTGAATCAATTTGGGTGAATTTGAACTAATAAATGTCTGAATTGAGTTGACATGAATTTTTGTTTTATTACTGAGTAAGACAAAGAAAAAAGAGTGTTTGCAAGGAAACACTGTAGCTCTGCAATTTTTTTCCTACATCCCTTATTGCCTCCAAATAATAATAATAATAATAATAAATATCTCAGGGTATTGAAGGCAGTCTTTAGGAAGTATATCGAATTACTAATCCTTATGCTTTCTTGTACCCTCTATTTTACATATAGCTTAAAATGAATACAATTAGAGTATCTTTACATTGTGTTGTTTATACAATTGTATTTTGATTGACCAATCGGCTAATTTATTTCCACATGAGAATACTTTAATGTCAAGGGTGTACTTTTTCCCTTTTATGTGGATTGGTCATAAATTGCATTTGAATGTATACCACCCCTTTATGGGCATGCTTAAAGCTGTAACCTTTTTAAGGATGTGAGATCATTGTAAACTTTATTGCTTGATAAAGAAGCGGGAGCTTCGAAACGTTGCATATTCTTGCTTGATAAAAATTTTCCTTTAATTACAAGAAGCAAGTCGTCTGGACTTTTTTGTTTATTATATAATAGCGCTGGTGTCGGCACTCCCAAAACATCAACATCAAAGAGGCAAAAGTGCTGATTAGAGCAGGTTTATTTTATCCGACGTTTCGGTTCTATATTAGAACCTTCCTCAGTAAACGTCGGATAAAATAAACCTGCTCTAATCAGCACTTTTGCCTCTTTGATTTTGATGTTTTGGGAGTGCCGACACCAGCGCTATTGTACAATTAATTCTTTGCTCTGGCACCCATACCTCGCTACTCTTTTGGTTTTGCGCTCCACACGTAGCTTTTATATATATATATATATATATATATATATATATATATATATATCTATCTCAATAGAAGATAGCACGCACTTCCGTCTTTTTTCTTGTATGTGTGTTTGTGTGTATATATATAGTTACATCAACGTTTTGGCTCCTGTTTGGGGCCTTTATATATGGCATTTCTCCCTTAATAGTGTTGGTATCAAACATATTCATGAAACATATATATCAAACTACCAGACAGGTGGCAAACATATTTACCAATCCTATTTTACCAAGAGCAGCTCCTAAACGTATGACATACTATCTGGAGACAACTGTGCAACAAGCATGACATTTTAAATTAGATAATATGTTTGCTTTCTCTAGGCTCTTTAGTCTGTCATAAACATGAATAATATAAAAGCAAAACGAAAACAACTGGTCTGCTTTAAATCCGAATAGATCAGTGTTTAAACAAATGATCACAGATGTCTCTAGACAACACATAAACAATCAGACTACAGTGAATCTGTGATCAGTGATCTGGCGTGTTGCATCATAGTAAACAGTTTCAAACCAACACAATAAATATTTTGTATTGTGCTGCATTTTTGACTTACTATTAACTGTTACTTCTACTGCTTGCAACTATTGCAAATACTAGCTAGCTTTTTGTCACGTTAAACTCAACCTACCTCCATAGCTGCTCTGCAGTCTCTGCTGTATTTTTTGAAGGTTGGCATATAGCTCATTGTAGAGCTCATGGAGTTTCTCATATTGTTCAGATGACATATCTGATCCTCTGAATTGTTTGTCTCCAGAATCACTTCCTGTTTCAGTTCTCCACTACCAAGTGTCAAGGCGACAACAATACCGTCTTTTTGCCTTTAAACTAATTCATGAAGTATGATATATTTCTGCAGTGAGATGAGTATGTATTAACATGTTTCTTGCAAAAGAGATTTTCGAATCTCACAAAATACGTCATTTCGGAGCAGGCGCCCTCAGGCCAACTAATAAATGGTGGCATGATGGGAAATGTAGTTTTAGTGCTCCTGACTGCTACCACTGCGAATATCCATTGCGGGCTCACGAAACTACCATCCCTTTTCCGAAGGGACCTGTGTAAATAATTAAAGACAGTTTATACTAAAAGTATGCTTTTTTTCGGAGCATGTATTGATTGTTTGTATTCAAACACAATTCAAACAAAATTAACCCGAATGTAGACAACAATTAAACTGCATTTTTAATCTTGTTGGAGGTCAGGCGCCAAGGGCAACTAAAACAGGGCAGCGTAAACTGAATCGGAAGTGATTCCGAGTACAAACATCTCTGTGTCAGACATGTCATCTGAGCAATATGAGAAGCTCAATGAGCTCTTTAAGGAACTGAACACGAACCCACAGGAAATCCCCCATAGACTGCAGAACCGCAGTGGAGGTAATTTGTTCAAAGGGATCTAAATCTGGGCTTAGTGAACATAAGCGAACGTCGTTCAATTATTAGGCAGGAGTTATAATTGGGTGCAGCTCAGCTTTATGGGCCCTTTGTTTTCAATGAATGTTGTGGTGTTGCGTTGCATTTTACAGGGGTATTAAAGGGTAACTATCGCGAAAATAAAAATTTAATACAAGCTTCATCATAATAAAACAAGACACTTTATAAATACAATTAATGATGTACTGTTTCTGAAATAATCAAGTTTATATTCACTATGATTTCTCTCTCAGCATCTGTTTCTCCTCATTCTGTCTTCATTCAGGAGTTGGGTGTCTGATAAATGTTCCAAAATATCTTATAGGGGGGGCTATTTTGCCTAGAAGATGTATTAAAGCTCATTCTATTAAAATCACCGGAAATACTGTCTCTCTACATGCAGAATTTGTGCAAAAGGCAGTTATTTTGTTACATTTTGTTTATTTGAATGAGCTCAAATACATCTGCTTGGAAAGGAGCCCCCATCCCATAAGATATATTGGATCGTTCATCTGACACCCAACTGCTGCATGAAGACACAATGCAGAGAAACAGATGCTGAGAGAGGGATATTCAATATAAACTTGATTATTTCAGAAACAATGCACGGTTTTTAATTGATTGTATTTAGAAAGTTTCTTGCTTCAGTATGAGGAAGCTTGTATTAAAGTTTCATTTTCGCCATAGTTCCCCTTTGAGCCCAAAATAAGGTTCCTAATAAATAAATGGATGTAGTTCTAAGAATCTACATTAAATACATTTTTTCAGTGGTTTCCATTTACAGTTGTTTCTAAATGTAATTGCTCTTGAATACAGTATGTGTTTGTCCCTTTCGATTCTTAGCACTAGTGTTTTTGACTTTTGAAACAGTGTAACAGAAGTATGCAATTATGCAAAGGGAAGAACTAACTTCTGCGTTATGACTTACACAGTCATTAATTAGGGATTCAGAAAGGGACATCTAAAACTGCTTTCAGTAATTCAATTTACACATAACTTTATAGCCATAGAGAGAAGGAATTTGTTTAGGAAAGTTGCTTAGAAAATTTGTCAAATTCTATTTTTGGGTTTATGTCCCTAGTAAATTTCATTCTAGTACAAATTAAATTAAATTGTTTTGTAACTGTATATATCTAGTGCCTTATTGGTTATTGTAATGATAAATTTATATGGGGTTTAACTGGAAATATAGCGTGCAATAATGACTTTAAAGGGGACCTGTCACCCTAATAAATAATTTCAAATTATTTTTTATCATGTTAGTTGAGCAAAATAAATTTTACTTACACTGTATTTATTATTTACATTTTGTTTCATTCTGTCTTGGAATTATACAATCACAGCAAGCAGGCAGCAGCCATTTTGTGGACACGGTTATTAAGGGAAATTGTGTATCACCCCAAAATCTTGTGTATGCACCAGAATGGGGGACCTAATGTCCATGTGCAGTGCCCTACACAATTATAGAGCCTGAGGAGGGTAGGGGGAATGTGGGGAGAGCAGTGGCATGTAGGAAGTGCTGAATGGAAAGTGAAAGTAATTGACTGCCCCTCCTCTATGCCACGGGCATAGAGGCGGGGCAGGTAATATTTGATTGACAGTTTAAATATTTAAACACCTTTATAACAGGTATGGATGTTTTAATGAAAACATTTTTTGGGGGTTCATATTTAATTTGCAAAGGACTTCATTAGGACTCATTATGCAGCTTTTTATGTGTAGGTGACAGGTCCACTTGAATGATTCCTTTATTATAATGTATCTATTATTCAGTTGTCATCAAAAGGATTATCTTTTATTAATTTTATTTAAATAACTGACACAAGAGCACATGTTTATTAAATATATTGGTTAGATATGATGCATTTATTGTATAGTCTGTAATTCCAGTGCATTCATCTTAGCTGTAAAACCTGTATAATGTTGAGTAAAGTTAATTTCTTTAGTTGTGAAAAGATCTTAAAATATTCTGCTTGAATAAAATGGGATATTACCTGGTAGTCAAGCAACTGCATAGACGTTCTTTTACAATTTATGACTGAGATTCTAGCAAGCAACTCACAGAATGCTGCATTTGCAGCCTGCATTCCACTTTCTACTCATTTAGAACTGATGTCTTATTTTGATTTTCCTTATGCTATTGAGTATTGTGGCTGCATTGTTGCATTCTTCACTATTAGCTCAGTTTTGCCCTGCTCCAGTTAATGAATGGGTAAATATCCTGTTCAACAGACGTGTATATAGTGAGAGAACAGGGAAGAAACGTGGTTGATAGAGGATGCTTTAGTGTAGCGCGCTTGTTCTGAGAAATACATTTACGGGAGCCAAAAATGACAACTTAAAGGGGTTGTTCACCTTTGAGTAAAGTTTTAGTATTGAGCGAAATTCCGAGACAATTTGCAATTGATTTTCATTATTTGTGGTTTTTAAGTTCCTTAATTTTTTATTCTGCAGCTCTCCAGTTTGCAATGTCAGCAATCAGGTTGCTAGGGTCCAAATTACCTTAGCAAACATGCAATGATTGAGAATATGAAATATTAATAGGGGAGGGTCGGAACAGAAAGATGCATAATACAAAGAAGCAATAACAATAAATTTGAAGATTTACAGAGCATTTGTTTGTAGATGGGCTCAGTCAGGAGAAGAAGGCAAATAATCCCTAAACTATAAACAATAAATAATGACAAAATGAAAAGTTGCTTAGAATTGCCCATTCTATAACATACTAAAAGTTAACCTGAAGGTGAATCACCCCTTTAATGGGATACTTAATAATTGCAGTTTCAGCTAGCAAATGCTAGATCCTGGTACAAAACTATAAATGGCCCAAACTGGTGCTCACCCTTCCACGAGTAACCATCTGGGTGATAACTGATATAAAAACATCTGCAGGCCGAGAAGCAGCCCTTTCTGGCATTAGGCCAATCTCAGACAGACTGAGAATCGACAGATATGCTGGATTTCAGCTCAAAAATTCATACTCGTGAAGTAATGTGCCAATTTCTAATGTAGGCTTCTCAGGTTCCCCCTTACTCATATTTATGCAAACACATGGCTTCTATGTGAATAAATAGACAATAATAAATACACAATAGACAGAGCTGGCATCCATGTTTTTGTTCCTCCTGTTCCCTTTCTTATGATTTCTATATTTTACCTCCTACTTTCCTGCTCCCCATGCCATTTTTTTTGTATTTCATTCTATTTTGATCTCTAAGCCCACTTACTTGGCCTATTACTAATCTTTGAAGCCTACAATTCTATAATCAAGGATTCTGTGATATTTAATACACTCTTACAAAGACAGCTGGAATCGTAGTCCTAAAGCAGGACAGGACTCCTCAAAATAGATGAATATTTTTTTACAGGTTTTTACAGTGTTATACCAATTATAACATAATCATAGTAGGAACTTCAGACCGTTACTCTGACCAAGCAGTGGTTGCTCTTTTGGCCGGGTCACTCTCTACCTCTTGTAAAGGTTTTTGTTTGTTTGTTTTTTAATTTACACTGTATGTTTAGTGTTTTCATCTATTTATTTTATAGCTGTGTAATATATTGGTGTTTTATAAATATGTGTTAATAATGTCAGTGTGAAAAGATCTGTGGTGGATGTAGGAGAATATTTTAGAAACTATAACCCTAAAAGGTCCCAAGCAATCTGAATAAAGGATCTCATACCAGTACCTGGCTCCCCACAATGTTTTTTTCATTTTTATTATTTATTCAGAAATGGTGGGCAGCTTTGTTGCTTTCTTTCCCTTCAAGTGTCAGGTGATCCCTGTGACTACTTTTATGCCCAAACGAAATGCAGGCTCTATTAGCCTGCACCATTGGTAGGGGATAACATTTTTACCCAACAGGTGCCCTTTAAATAAACAAAGTAGGCTGGTTTTGCCTCCAATAAGGATTAATTAAATCTTAGCCTTTATTAGGTACAAGGTACTGTTATTATATTTTATTATAGAGAAAGGGAAATTTGGATAAAATGGAGTCTATGGGAGATGGCCTTTCTGTAAGTTTGATAATGGATCCCATACCTTTATGTATTATAATTTGTGATGGGCGAATCTAACCCGCTTTGCCGAAAATTCACGAAACTGCGTCAAATTTGCCAAATGCATTGAAGTCATATATATATATATATATATATATATATATATATATATATATATGTATATATATATATATATGTATATATATATGTGTATAATAAACCCACGTGAGTTGTCACAAGCTTGTGTAATACTGCCAATATATTTTCAATAAATTCTGGTTTCATAGTCTGTAATTCATTGTTTATTGATGTTAGAAAGAGAGAGAGATTGCATTTCAAGAAAGAACACACTCACATTGATTAATTTATTTCCTGGGTTCTAAGTAGGTCTGTGAGCAACTTTAAATAACACCGGGTCAGTCAGGAAGACTGCTGCTTAAAATTTTGACGTCTTCTGGGAGATAGAGCTGTGCTGCCTGTCTTTGTCTTTTTCAAATTTTTGTAACACTGGTATGTTTTGGTATAGGTGGGATGCAACAACAAACACAAGGGTTTCAGCTGATATCTGCAATGCAACCAAACATGCAGAATATGATGGGGATCGGATATCCGGCACATATTTCTCATGGGACCATGGCTATGCAGGTACTTTATCTCTTAATAGCTTTGTGTGTACTATTTAGTATTTGTGTAGTTATATAGTAGATTAACTTGAAAAAAGGCACATGTCCATCAAGTTCAGTTTTGTGTCCCAAGTAAAGAGGAAAGCAAAAAACTCTAAAGCAATCTCCAGTTTGCTTCAGAAGGCGGAAGCTGCGTCCTGACTGCAAAAGGGCAAGCAGCCATCAGTTAAACTTTACCATAAATATATTATTTGTCTATCTATCAGAGGGATTCAACAATAGGTTTCATGCTGCGTGGGCTGAATCCCCATTGTCTGAATAGGAAATTGCAATTTGAAATTGATGTATACTTGGTTGCAGATTTGATTACAAACTAAAAAATAGGAGACTTCCCCCCCCCCTTGAGTAGAGGACCCTTGAAATTCACGTTTGTGTTTTTGTTTTTTTGTGGGGGGGGGGGGAGTACAGGATTAAGTTCTAAAACGTGATTTGTGGGGTTTTACCAAATGTTGTACCGTGGAACATTTTGTTGGTTAAGGTTTTACCAATTAGGGTCAGGTATATGTTTTTCGTGACCTGCACATCACTACTCTATATTCACATATGCCAATCCATGGTGCTTCCTAACCAGATTGTTTTGGCCACACTTCTTTGCACCTACTAATGTTTTATGCATCCATAAAGATGGATAAAAACTAATTCTTACTAATGAAGTAAGCTAGAAAAGGTGCACATTTTTTTTTGGTTATTTTAAATAAAAAAAGGTCAGACCAAACTATAATCCGCAAATTACCCTTATTTATCATTAAAAAAAAAATGATTGTCTCTTGAAAAAAATTTTTGGGATTTGTCCGAATTTTTCATGAAATTGGCAGAAAAGCCCAAAAAGTTAGCATTATTTTATGAAACCCAGCACAGACCATAATATCTTCAAATTGCAAATAGGACCTCTGCCATTTACTTTACCTCGACATGTTGAAATGTATTTTCGGATTCTGACATTTTTCATCCTCGTAGTATAATAAATATCAATAAATTTTAGTTTTTTTTTTTTTAAATTTTCAAGTTGCTTGCATTTGGGCTTTAATAAATAACCCCCTATGTTTTGACATTCTGTCAGCCTAAAGCCATCACAGTCCTATGGTAGGGAAGATCGATCTATGCCTCTGAAGATGCCTCCCTAGCTTCCCATCTTTTTTACTTCTGATTCACTGCTTATGCTCTGTGCTGGCAGCTCAAAAACCAAGGCAATTTCACCAGAATTTAATAATCAGTACTGTAACATCAGCTTAAATAACTTGTGAATAGGGTTACCACCTTTTCCTTTGGGGTAAAAAGAGCTCGAGGTGGGGCTGATGACATTGGGGGGCGGGCCAGTGGCGTCTGGGGCAGGACTGATGACGTGGCGATCAGCTGATCACCATGTCATTAAATTCAATTTTCTTAATTTGAAAATCTGCATAGGCACTTTTCACCCGGACAGCCCTTCCGAAAACTGGGCTGTCCATGTAAAATCCGGACAAGTGGCAACCCTACTTGTGAATCTCTTTTTCCCATATTTGGTTTTTATGGTTTAGTTCTCATTTTTAATTACAGTGACGATTTAATTTGCCATGTAGAAAGTTCATTATTTTTTCCAATTAAAGGAGACGTAAAGTCATATTGACTTCGGGGTGCCAAAAGTTAGGCAACCCAAGTGATTGTTTATACTTACCTGACACCCCTAGCCTGTGTACCTATCAGGAGAAAACTGCACCAGTCCAGGGGTTCTTCCAGCGAGCACCATGGAGCAATCGGCTTCCTTCTTTTTCTTTCTTCAAATTTCCTGGGGCATGCCAGTAGATGAAATAGCCGACTTCTTCGTTAAAGAAAGTAATAGTTAATCCATTTTAAAATGGAAATTCTAATTATTCAGTAGATGATTATCATCAATAAAAGCATGCAAATAATTCACTTTGCAGGGTGGAATGTCAATGGGACCTATGCAGGGCACAGCAGAATCTTTCATGGGTCAGCCCTCTTTTCTAAGAATGCATCATCCAGCTCCTCAGTATTCCTTGGAGATGCAAAAGCATTTTGCAGAAGAGCAACAGTAAGTAATCCTTGACTCCTTAAATTCTGTTCACAGAGTCCTTACAGAAATTGAAGAATCTATGCACTTATTAAATGTGCAATACTCTTATTCTGGTTAACTATCTCAGTGCCAGTGTGGGCAATGGTTGTCAAAGAACAGTACCTTAGCACAGGCATTTTTGTGTTACCCTTATCACTAACTCTTTTAGTAAACAAGAGTGGTTTTGCACGATATATAGCATTGGTGTTTCTTGTCTTCTTATCAGCATCATCAATGGCAAAATGCAGCTCTCTGCTAAAATGTACAATATTTTTTCTTATCCTTGTTAGTTTCGTTTATATAATCCAATGCATCATGATCTCAGAAATATGTTATTCAGAAGATATTACTTTAATCCTAAAAAAAAAATAAATGCTTTTCTTGGTCTCCACTAAGCAATCAAATATCCTTTTATGCTCAAGCTTCAGTACTCAAGCTCCGTACTGGCTGTACAACATGCTATGTTTAGGATTGAAAAAGAACGTGGGTGAACTTTTCTTTAATTATATTATGCTTTAAACTTAAATTTTAATAAATTTGCCCTTACCCAACTTTTCCCATATTTCCGTTACCACATATATAGACTATATATACTGTATAACAGGAGTGCCCATACTTTACTAATGCAGGGTCTAATTTTAGTGATGTTGTCCCATTATGATCTACATCCATAAAAGTATTGTTAGCATACTGTTCCATGGAAAATATTACTTAAATATTGATTTATGAGAAAATGTATATCTATATTTAAAAAAACACAACTATTTCTTCTGTAACCTTAACATAATAAATATCTGAATGAAAAGCATGAAATATGAGGGTGATTTAGACAAGCTGTTTGTTGACAGTGTCTTGAGATCACCAGCTAAAGGTCTTTTGGTAGATGCCGATCTACCTTTTGGACCGAAGCCTGACTGTTTTTATACAGGTCATGGAACTCCTTGTTTGCTTATGTAGGTATGTACTGTATGTGATAGAGTGAGATTGAGCTTTAATTATTTTACCCACTTAGGAAAAGGTTTGAACAGCAACAAAAAATGTTAGAGGAAGAAAGAAAACGAAAACAGTTTGAAGAACAAAAACAAAAATTAAGGATGCTAAGTAGCGTAAAGCCCAAGGTAAGTCAAGTGATTTCCCTCTTTTATGTCGAATGAAAGTGCTGTAAGAAGATGTCTGTACCCTAATTACTCCATAGAACAAAATATATACACAAAAAAATTGTATATGAAACACTGAATAGGTATGACTAAATAGTTTCATTCATATTGAAATTGACTTTAGTATGTTTTAGGCTATGGCCACACATGCTGTTGGCTCTGGCTGTTGTCAGTCTGTGTATTTTTGCAGGCTGAGAGAAGTATCTGCTCAGTGTCCTTTGCTCCATTGATTATCACAATCCAATCAGCCTGTGTGTGGTCACACACAACCGAGCTGAAGCTGAGGTTAGTATTTGGGTTGACCTCAGTCTGTGTGTGCTGTAAGAGACACTTGGGTAAAGATAAACCTTCATTTTTATGCACACAAGCTTTACAACTCATAAATGCAAATCAATGTTAAATTGCTCAGTGTGCTCTTCTAAGCAAACTGCACAGTGAAAGAAAAAAATTAAATTCTAAGAAACTTTGTAATATACATTGGTTCCACTATTTCACTGGTTTTAAAGTTATTTGTAAATGTAATTGCTGCTGAAAACAGTGTTAGTTTATCTCTTTCTATTGTTTGGTTCTGACTCCTGAAACAATATACTAATGTAATAAAAATACCTGGTGGTCTAGTGGTGCGGCGGCGTGGACGGCCGCCGCGCTCCTTCTCCTGCCGCCGGCGCCATCTTGGTTTCTTAGGGCGCGCCTGCGCGCCTCTTAAAGGTACAGGCATTGGCGCACGTTTTGGCGCGAAATTTAAAAATATTTAAGGCCCATTCATACTCCCAGCCACTGCCCGTGATAGAACTTGTTTCTAGTGGTTCCTGAGCCTTGTGCGTTTGATCTGTTCTGAATCTAGTCTGTTTGATTACCCGTGTTTGACCCAGCCTGTTCCTGACTATTCTGCATTTTGTACCTGACCCCGCCTGCCTACGACAACTCTTCCTGCTTAACCCCTTGATTGACAACCCGGTTTGACCCTAGCCTGCCTGACGATTCTTGATATCTGCCTGCCTCGACCTTGCCTGTCTGATGATTCTCTTGCCTGCTCCATTTGTACCGTGACCTTCGGCCCAAAAGACTCTGCTAACAGCTGTGCCCCTTCGCCAGCCAGAACATCTCGCCTTGCACCCCTTGTTAAGCCCAGGTGGCACCCAAGTAAGCTGAGGGCTCCTCCCGAAGCCCAACGGTGGTCACACTACTGGTGAAGCCGAGCCGAGACCAGGGTGCTTGGCATTTGTTCTGGTATCAGGTGCCGGCCATGACAACTACAGTGCACAGAATATAAATACTGCTTTAAAGGGCATGTAAAGCCTAAAATAGAATAAGGCTAGAAATGCTGTATTTTGTATACTAAATATAAACATGAAGTTACTGCACCACAAGCCTAATCAAACAAATTATTTATGCTTTCAAAGTTGGCTACAGGGGGTCACCAACTTGTAACTTTGTTAAACATCTTTGCAAGACTAAGACTGCGCACATGCTCCGTGTGTGGTGTGGGCTGCTTAGGGATCATCATAAACAAAGCTGCTTGAGTTCTGCATGGCTGGGAAGTAAGACGGGGGCTCCCCCTGCTGTTCATAAGTATGATTGTTTACCTGCTCAGCAGTTAAGGACCACCTGACAATTCCTATCCACAGGCGTAAATGAAGAGAGAATATCACTGCATACAGTCAGATTTCTTATAAAAACTGTACACATTTTTTAGTTAAAGTATATTGGAGATAGGTTTCTTTTTCATTAAAGAAAGTAAAAATGGGATTTGATTTTTTTACCTTTACATGCCCTTTAAATAGCAGTTACAATATTGTAACATTAATAAAGAATGTGTACTGTAAAGAAGATTAAAACTACATTTTCTTTCCGAAGACACAAAGCTGTTTTTGTGTGAATCTAGCCTTAAATGCAGAGTATGAATATAACTACAAAAGTAACATAAAAAGTATTTTTTATAGCAGAATGGCTCATTGTCAAACCCAAGAGCAGCACAAAACTCTGGCAAACTATTGTTAATGTTTATATGAACTCTAGTACTCATTAAGCACTAATACACAATATAACACTTTTGGGCACTTACACTGACTTACCTTTTACTCCATAATATAATTTAATAAAGACCCTGTGATTAACTGCACGTGGAGTATGAATGGCAATTTTTGCACTTTTATTAAAGTGGCCCTGTACAAGTCTTCTGTTATCCATGTATCTTCCTGACTTCCAAAATGCTGCTGGCTTGCTAGGGTAATTTGCAGCCAATTTAGCAGTAACATTTCTAGCCCGAGGTAAAGAGCAATAAAAATAAAAAAATGTTGAAGTCAGTTGCAAATTGTCTTAAATTGAATGTTATTATGATTTAGATATTGGCATTTAAAGATGAATTGCCCCTTTAAATGCTATTTGTCAATTTTTTAATGACCATATCCTTTTAAAGCTTGCTTGATCTGTCTTTAGATCCATACATTAAACTTTAAACACATGCTAGAGTTTCTGGTTTGGATATCTAAACCCCATCCCCACTTTTGTCTTCTCTGGTTTCTGTTTATTTATTTAGAACAACTGGCCTCTTAAATGGAAAGCTTGTACAGTTTATTATCCAAATGTATAGTAAAATTATATCGTAATGCTATTCCTCTCATAATGGGCTAGCTAAACGATTGTATTATTGAAAATGATATTGTGTAGCAAGTATTTCTTAAAGGTGTTTATTTTTTAGCTGGAAATCCTTTATCCAGAAAAGTGTAAGCATACTCTTTAAAATCAATTGCTGATTTTATACTGTTTTCATTTTTCTCTGTAATTTTACACACTACTGTGTACACGAGGATAACTAAGCTAACATAAACAATGCTATTAATGTTTTTATACTTTGTTTTTGTAGCTTTAAACAGAAGCATCCATTATCTGGAAAACCCTAGGCCCCATCAGATAACAGACTCCAATCCTGTACAGTATGATGTGATATACTCTTTGTACAACTACTGTTGTGTTTTTTTTAATTCTGCTTTCAAAACTTTATTATTTTTTTAATATTTCCTAGACTGGTGAAAAAAGCAGAGACGATGCATTGGAAGCTATTAAAGGAAACTTAGATTTTTTTTCAAGAGATGCAAAAATGCACCCTCCTCCTGTGCTACATACCAAGCCAACAGGTATTGTATGAATTTGTGCTGTAAACCGCTGTACATTTATATTTGAACTTTACATTAACACAGAGGTAATACAAACCTTTAGTGCAAAATTAGATGCACTTTAGTGCAAACCTTTAGATGCACCGTTTTTTTTTTTTTTTTTTTTACAATTTTAGTATTCTGGGAAATACGAATCCAAATCCTAATTTGCATGTGGCAAAAGAAAATAGCATGGTTAAAAAAATGTATTTCCTTGTTGTGTGAAGAAAAGTCACATGGTTATTAGGATTCGGATTTGGTTCAGCCAGGCACCTTTATTCGGCTGAATCTTGGCCGAATCCCGATTTGAATTCCTTATTCAGTGCCCCTAGTGCAAAACAGATGGGCAGCTAATAAGATGGGCAGGGAAATAATAATTCTTGGATTCTGAAATACTGTAACTCTTTACTTACAAACAGTGCAAATTTTCTTCTTAGGTGGAATCTTCCCAGCACCTAACACCATGACTCCAAAGCTACCATCTTGGATCCATAACGATAATCATGTCCCAGGTATTTAAAAATTATGAATATATTTGTAGAGTTATACATTTTCTTATACAGATAGGGGATCCGTTATCCGGAAACCCATTATCCAGAAAGCTCTGAATTACGGAATGGCCATCTCCCATAGACGCCATTATAATCAAAATAATGCAAAAATTTTTAAACGATTTCCTTTTTCTCTGTAACAATAAGCAGTACCTTGTACGTGATACAAACTAAGATATAATGCATCCTTACTGGAAGCACAACCAGCCTATTGTGTTTATTTAATGTTTACATGATTTTCTAATAGACATAGGGTATGAAGATCCAAATTACAGAAAGATTCATTATCCGGAAAACCCCTGGTCCCTAGCAATCTGGATAACCGGTCCCAAACCAGTATAAAACAGAAATTGTATGTAGGTTCTATATATATAGATAATACAAAAGCTTTTCTTCCACTGTATCTGTTGTTGTTATTATTATTTTTATTACTATTATTAACACATATAAAGCACCAACATATTTAAAGGGGACCTGTCACATTAAGAATTAATACCAAATACCTGTAAAAAAAAAACGTTACAGCTCTTTAATTTATGTGTGGTTTTATTCGAGATAAAGCTTAAACCAGACCTATCAAATAAGGCAGATTGGGCTGTCTTGTTGTGTATTGAATACTTGCTATTTTTAAAATAACCTTGCAGCAGCAATAGTTGTACTTGTGAGCAATTATGGAAAGGGGGTAACGGGCAAAATTATGTGGAAGTGCAAGGAGAACTTTAGGCACAAGTAGCTTGGTACACTCAACAAACTTTTGGCTGTGTTTGTTAATGAGCCCTAATACTTTATCACTAACAAAAAATATGTGTGGGCATATAGCACTTGAGAAACACAGAACAGGTCCTTTACAAGTGCAAAAGGATAAAATTAATGCAAAATAGTGCACCATTAACAAAGGTACTTGTGCTTATACATGCAGCAAGCACAAGTTTAGCTTGCCTTGATGAATTGTGCAGAATTGTAGCTAGTTTAGGTTTTCTGGAGTTTCTGGAATTTATGCAGGTTTTTAGCAGTCCTTAACCTGTAAGTCAATCAGATTTTTTAAATTATTTGTGTGATTGTATTGCCTGGTGATTTTACAAGAAAATAAAAAAAAGAAGCTTTATAAATATGCCATTATGTTACTTAATTATACTGACGAATAAACTTAAATACATCTGCCCCTTTATGATGTAAAAAAATTAGAGAATGTGAAATAAATTAAGCATTTACCACATCTAGCATTAACCAGCTTATTTGTGTCTCCAATTTTATTGCAGAATTCTCTGCAGTGGGTGAAAATAGCAGGGGGGGGGGGGAAATGAAAACCACTTTAAAGGGAGGTTGGTTTACAGGATGAGCCATGTATAGGAGTGGGACCCAAGTTATGAACTGCTGACAAGAAACCGAAGTCTAAAGTACTTTGAGTATAGCTATGGCAAAGGCCTTGGCAGAGATGGCATGAGCAATCGTGGAATGAATGCAGATTGGTAATTCTTAGGCATAAGATTTGATTAGTTAGGATGTACTGGTGATGTTGTCACGGAGTACCTGCCAAAAACTTCACAAGAATTGTTTTATAGGTGTTCAATTTTCAATTATCAACTGTGATTGTTTTCATTTTTATTTTATTCAGAGTTCTACAAGAACATTTTAGAAACCACAATGACGGCCACTGGAATAGACACAGCCAAACTGTATCCTATATTGTTGTCATCGGGTCTTCCCAGAGAAGCTTTGGGGCAGATCTGGGCATTGGCTAATCGGACAATGCCAGGAAAACTTGCAAAAGAAGAACTGTACACTGTTTTAGCAATGATAGCCATTGCTCAGGTAGGCTTTCATTTTGTCCATATAAACATAAACACAATGTGATTAATGGTTGCCATCCAAAAAAGGATTTCGGAATAGTCGTCTATTTTATAACGTGAGAAAGGCTTTAACATACACATTGCACATGTAAGAGGCTTTAACATATATATACACTGAAGTAGACCATTTTATTTTATGTACGGTATATAGTGTATGCTATTGTTCATTTACACATTTTTGTTTTTGCATAGTTTTTATTTAAAATGTATATTTTAATAATGCTACCATTTATTGAAATGATCATTTGACAATTTAATGGTATGCGTTGCTTGTACTGCATCTGCAAGCACGGACTTAGGGGTTATATTTATCAAACTGTGAATATTATAATTCACTGTTTTCACCCATTGATAAATATGCCCCTAAAATCTTATGTGAAAGCAGTGAAGTTATCCTGTTTTAAGTCAGGATATTACCATTTATATACTGTTAGGGACTGCCTGCTTGATAGGGTAAATATCTCACCAGAAACCAGATAGCTGCTGTTCACAAAGCTAAATAATTCAACAACCACTAAATCTAAATACAATGAAGACCAAATGCATATTGTCTGAGCATATCTTTGTCTTCATTATATTACATTTTGCTTTAATAACCTCTTTAAATACCTCTTTGGATTCATAATTCAACTTTATTTAACTAAAAAAATGTTGCATTTTACAAAACATAAAGCTGGGAATATTTTTTGTCTTCTTTTCCAAATTTACTCTTGTAACAACCAGAGTGTGGGTTCTCCTGTCATTAATTAAAATGTATCCAGATAACTGCATTTTCATATAGCTGATGCTGTCATTAAAGGAGAGCTTCCATAAATCAGAGGCCTTTGTGTCTCTCCCTCTTCTCTAATGAATTTTGTAGGCTTTTTTACTGATACAGTTTGAAAAACGTATACCTTCTTAAAACGGTATGGTAAAAGATTTACAGCAAGTTGAAAGCACTCATCTATTTTATACTGATTCAGGTCTGTAATGCACATATACTTACTTTAATTTTCTTATGTAAAATCAGAGAGGAGGACCTGCTCTCAATCTGGATGTTCTGAGCCAGATTCCATCTGCTCCTATACCAGTTTTAAGTGGTTTTCCAGTGGCTTTGCCAACCCCATCAAATCAGCTGCATATGATGTCTACAGGACTTTCTTTATCGATTCCTCCTGTCCAGCAACCCACTGTAATGAATAAAGTTTCAGTAGCAGAGGAAACAGCATCAAAAGTATTAAACGCTTTCACACCTTCCTTCCCTGCTCATCAGGTAAGAACAGAGATTCAATACATGTATAAATACTTACATTTTAACCTACGCATATTAAAGTTATTTTAATAGGTATAGGGTTGCACTAAATCCTGGATTCACTTCGTCCATTTCAGACACTTTAGCTTTTTTTGTGCAAAGTCCGTTATTTTGTTCGATTTTGTTTATGCTAGAATCGGTATTTGTGTGAAATCTAATACATCTGCTAGTAAAGGGACCCTCCCCAAAATAAATAAAATATATTATATCTGTCAATGAAAATCTGACCCCCCAACATGCTCATCAAGTAGAAAATGAAAAGATACAGATGCTGAGAAGAATATAGTGCAGAGTAATTTGATTATTTCAGGAACTGTACAGATTGTTTAACTGATTATATTTAGATAGTTTCCTATTTCAGAATCATGAAGCTTATATTATTTTTTCTTTTTTGCAATAGTGCCCCTTTGCCACCTATGTTTTTGTCTAGTGATAAAGTTCCATTAGCACTAAGCCCCCATATATGATGCTTTTATACAACTTGCGTTTCAGTGAAATATGCCAGTAAGATATGAGATAACCTATTGTATTCTGAAATATGTTCTGTTTGTTTGATCTAGACCATTAAGGTATTACTATGACAATTAAAGGAGAAGGAACAATTAGAAGAAAAAAGGTTCTGTCTAAATATTCGGAAGGTGTTTTTACAGTGAGAGCTGTGAAGATGTGGAATTTTCTCCCTGAACCAGTTGTACAGGCTGATACATTAGATAGCTTTAAGAAGGGGTTGGATGGCTTTTTAGCAAGGTAGGGAATACAGGGTTATAGAAGATAGCTCTTGGTACAAGTTGATCCAGGGACTGGTCCGATTTCCATTTTGGAGTCAGGAAGGAATTTTCCACCCTCTGAGGCAAATTGGAGAGGCTTCAAATGGGTTTATTTTGCCTTCTTCTGGATCAACTAGTAGTTACGCCACTTGAGAAAAGGCGATTATGCGCCTGAAACGTTGCTATTGTAACTCTGTCTGAAGAATAAGCCCTTTTAAATAAAGGCCTTTTAAAGATACTTCAAACGTGTGGTGCTGTCTGCTTGCTGATTATATCTATGGATCAACTAGTAGTTAGGCAGGTTAAAATAGAGTTAAAAGGTTGAACTTGATGGACGTGAGTCTTTTCTCAACCTAATTTACTATGGTACTTAGTATGTTACCCTTTAACACTTCCTTTTTGTGTGAAGCAGTCTTCATTATTTCTTTATTATAAAAAATATTTTGAAATGGATTATATTAATATGTTGCCTTTCATTGTGTAGCCTGTTAAATCAGAAGATGATGATTTTCAGGATTTTCAAGATGCCTCTAAAACTGGACCCCTGAATGTCCCCTCAGACTTCCAAAGTGATATATCAATAAGTGCAATAAGTAAAAAACCTTTTCAGATACATAACAGGTAATGTATTCTAGGTTGACTTAAAAACATTTGTGTTTGCTTTACAGTAATACAAAGCTCTGTTTACACAGAGTTGAGATTATGCAAATCTTTATATTTACAGTTTGGTTTGGATACCCACCATCTTGCTGTGGAAGTATATTTTTTGCACTGGCTATTACCTGGTCTTGACTGGTGGAATCCCAAACTGACTGGCCTTCATGTCACCACAGTGTCACCTGCTCATTTGATTTTCTATTCAGCAACTAAGATAATTTTGCTGACAAATTATATTATAAATTCTGCAGATCTTTATATTGCACTATATTCATGGTATCTGTCTTACGCTAATGGAAATATTATGCCAATAAAATATCTCAAAATGTCCACTTTCAATATGTAAAACATGAAAACAATGTGACCCATACACAAAAAGCTTTCCTCTTTAAAAATTTACTTACAGAAGGAATATCTCGCATAGGCACTGAGCAACATTGCATATTCTTGACTGCTTTGTCAATGACCAAGTGGAGTGTTTGTTCAAAGCATAGTGGCAAATTTTATTTATTTTGTTTTTTCTTTGTTCAGTGAAAGAATTAGGTACATATTGACTATCCAATCCAGGAGCAGGATAGCTTCTAATGCAACCATAATATAATGCTTTGTTTGTGATATGATTTTTTTCTTGTTTTCGAGCAGTAAAAAATTGCTAATGCCAATTTCTGGTACATCAGTTGCATCAGCCTCTGTCGATAAATATGCTGTCTTTAAAGAAATCACAATGGACAAGCCCTCTGATCACACATCAATGTTTGAAGGTAGGATTATTGATTATGCAGTGTGTGTTTGTCATAAAATCAATACTTGAAGTAAACTAATTTTACTACTTTATACTATTATGTTACTGAAAAACCAATAATACTGTAACAAGTCAATTCGAACCCCTCTTTAATTACATTGCAGCTATTATTAGGATCCAGTATTTTATGAACGTCATAGCACAGAATGGTGCATTTCTTCAGGAATTGATTGAAACTTCAGACTAAGCAATAGGAAACATTACAGTAGATTCTTGGGCCTGATTTGGTTGACAGACCATTTCATCAGAATGCTCCTGGTGCAAAGACCAAGCGTCTTGACAGTACAGGTATGAGACCTGTTATCCAGAATGCTCATGACCTGGGGTTTTCTGGATAATGGATCTTTACATAATTTGGATCTTCATATCTTGTCTACTAGAAAATCAGTTAAACATTAAATAACAGACTGGTTTTGCATCTTAGTTTGGATCAAGTACAAGAAAAAAATATTTTTAGAAATATGGATAATTTGGATAAAATGGAGTCTATGGGAGATGGCCATTCGGTAATTCTGTGTTTCCTGGATAACGGGTTTCCTGGATAACTGATCCCATACCTGTATTGTGAGTAGGACAACGTTTTGTCTGTGGTAGGCAAATATCTTTTGAGCTTTAGAAAACATTAGCAAATTATTTACGTATTGTAGAATGGATTCTGTATTCACCATGGCACACACTCTACTGTTTTCCCAGTAACAATTGTCTCTGTTCCTAGATCTACTTTTACAGTATCTGTATCCGTAGCCCTGATTGCTATGTCTATGCCTCAAAGTGCATGTGTTGCTTCTTGAGTCTTTCAAATATGAATCCCTCTCACCAAGTAACATTCTGCTTTAAACTGCACACACATCCCTACTGTCTCCTTGCCCTTCTTACTCCAGCAAGGCTCAGTTATTGTTCCTCTTGGGCTACTTCTATCCGAATGAGGCCAGTTGGAGGGGTAGTTTAACTGCTTTGTCATACGGCTTCTCTTCCTGCAGACTTGTAAAATAGCATAGATGCTTAGAATATATTTAAGGTTTCTATGGGCTCTAGTTCTGCTTTCAGAAATGTATGAAATAAACAAAATGTTATTTGAGGATTTGGTGGATCAGCTGTTATAATCTGCTATTTAATTTGTGTTCTTTATTTACTATAATCTGAGGAAGGTTTGTTAAAGATTCAGTATTTTTTTTTTCTTTTTTTTACAGGAGATAGCTTTGCAAACTTCCAGTCTTCTTTGACCAAAGGTTCAATTGACACTAAAGCCTCAGACAGCATAACAACCTTTGATCTTTCTGCTGGCATGGCAAATTTTTTGACACTATCTCCTATTATACCTCTTCCACAGAAATCAACAGGCCAACTTAAACCTTTAGTAAATGTTTCAGATCCTTTCTCACCTGCAGTAACATCTACAACATTCAATACTCCCTTGCCAACCACAATTCCCTTATCAAGACCTGCAACATCCAATGTACCTTTTGTTCCATCAACTGATCCTGTTTCTTCAATGACTTCTACTGTTTCATGTGAATTTGGGGATTTTGCACTTTGTGAGGCTTCTTCTGGTTCCCAGAATGACTTTGCAGATTTCATGGCTTTTAACAATGACAACAATATTTCAGAACAAGATTTTGAAGACAAATATAAATCATTTAATACAGAACAAAGTACATCTGGTATGCAGTCTTATACAGGAACCATTGCTCTGTCCAAGCACCATACATCAAAATCTGTTACAAATAATTATGATATCCCTAAACCATTTTGTTTGGACAGCTCTCGTTTAATGCATGATGATAACAAGGACGTCATTTTCCCAGCTACAGACAATACCTTTGCTGATTCGCTTTCTGAAAAGGTCTCCGTAACAGAGAACAGCAATGAAAGATCATTCGTGGACAAGATTGCAGCTTTTAAACAAAACAAAGAAGACTCTGCTTCTATTAAATCTCTTGATCTTCCTTCTATCAGTGGCAGCAGCATTGGTAAAGAGGATTCAGAAGATGCACTCTCGCTTCAGTTTGACATAAAATTGCCAGAAACTGAGGGGAATCTGAAGCATGTGATGTCCGATGGATACCTGGATTTGCAAACAAGTGGTGGTCAAAGTCTGTCTCTAGGAGGTGAGGCATTGGTTAGATTACATACAATATATAAATATTGCATTGATGTTTTGGTTCTTGGCATCTTGAGAAACCAAGAACCGAAACGTCAGGCAAAGTTTATTACCTTTTCTAAATAATTCTCGACAAAAGAAAACGGTGTGCGTGTACCTATTGGAGATAGGTACATATATATATATATATATATATATATATATATATATATATTGTTTTTCTTCTCTCAATATCTGGGAAGTAGACAGTAGAGAAGTGGAATGTTATCTCTAATTCTTTTTATTCATCTGATTTTATATCTCTTTATTATCAAAACATAAATAATTTGTGTTTAGACTTTAGGATTCATTTGGGAAAAGCAGAATATTTGCACATGCTAACCTTTTTTTGAACTGGGTAAATGACACAATTGTTTGTGCAAGGGTCTGGAGCTGTGACCCATTCTTAGCACAGCGAATCATTAATTTTCACTACTGTTAAAAGCAGTACAGGTATGGGACCTGTTATCCAGAATGTTCAGGACCGCGGGTTTTCAGGATAAGGGTTCTTTCCATAATTTCGAGCACAATACCTTAAGCCTGCTAAAAGATTATTTAAATATTAAATAAATAAACCCAATGGGATTATTTTTGCTCCAATAAGGATTAATTATGTCTTAGTTGGGTTTGAGTAAAAAGGTTCTGTTTTATAATTACAAAGATAAAGTAAATTTATATTTAAAAAAACATGAATTATTTGATTAAAATGGAGTCTATGGTAGACAGTCTTTAGTAATTTGATGCTTTCTGTATAATGTGCTTCCAGATAACTGATCCCATAACTGTATTGTCTGCTGTTTTTGTCAGTTGCTATTCTTTGCAGTGCTGGTTTATACTCTTCATACAAAATAGCAATTTCATTCTGATTATCAGACCTGTGAAGAAGCCTAAACGCTAATGTGGGAATTGAAGTCTGCAAAAAGGAACAAACAAATACAGCTTTCATCTGCAATTATATTTACAAATACGTTTAGAGCCACTAAATGTGTTTATTGTGTATTATAAAGTAGCTTATAATTACATTAGCATAATTTAGATAATTGCCATCTTATAATTACATTTGCTTTCTTTATGCAAAAATAATTTTAGGTGGCACTCTCTTAACTTGCAACCAGGATACAGTATAATAATTGTGTTCCCACGCAGACTGAAAGGGAACTGACCCCATGCTAAAATCTAAAACAATATGCTCCTTATATGGAGCAATAAAAACAAGGCTGCCCTATATTACAGATAAACTTTCTGAAAAATTAACTTCTAGATAAAGCAAATCTTACCTGTTATAACAATCACAACCAATGAAAAAGTAAAAGATATCCTGTTGTCGTGTGCCTCAAATTTTATGGGAGAGCCAGTTCCAATTTCTTCAGCAACTTCCTTTTATTGTGGCATTCAAGCGCCAATTATACTTAGTACTTGTGCTTAGTACAGGGCAATTCCAATGCTGTTAAAATTTTATGGTATGTCTCTAAACACTTTGGGATTTGCAGCTACTATGGAGAGGCTAAGGGCAGAGACACGTGAAGGTTCAGGGAGATTAAAGCTGGCCATAGATGTTGAGATTTTTAAAAGATCCGATCCTCATCGTGAGACCACGATTTTCTCGGAACAATTGTACGAACTGACCACCAACTTAAAAGACCAATTTGCAAGAAAAACAAAGGGGAGCTGCCTGCTTGGCCCTGCAAACATATTTAGATTGCACTGGGACCGACAAAAGCTTTTTTGACCTGGCCTGATCAATTTCCTGACAGATATCGGCCGAAAAATCGTAAGATGTACGATCGTTCGAATCCCACTAACCGCACGAAAATTTCGAAGGATTGGTCGGACTTCTCTAAAATTGGTCTAATCATCACGTCTATGGGGAGCTTTAGTCGCCTGGTGACATCGGCTCTTCTTCGGACGACTAATCTCCCCGAACTGCCTTCCCTCCGACTAGAATCTAAATCACTGGCAGGATGGCACTCGGAGTGCTTCGTTTTCCGAAGTTGCCTAAAGTTGCCTCATGAGGAAACTTTGGGCGACTTCGGAAAATGAATCACTCCGAGTGCCATCCCTGTGGCGATTTAGATTCAAGCCGACGGGAAGGCTTTTCAGGAGATTAGTCGCCGGAAGAAGAGGTGATTTGTCGATGGATGACTATTCGCATGTGTCTCTGCCCTAAAACTTTAATCTGCAAACACTTTCACAAAACATTCCATTTGAAAAAAAAACATTGTCAAATAGGAAGAGTTATAAATGGCTGAGCCTCAATGTGCTTCAGTTTAACATTATAATTGATATTTTGAAAACTTTCTAGTTAAGTTGAATATTCAGACTCCTCTGTTTAAATTGGACTTTAAAAAAAAAAGTCTGTTACTTGGGGGTTGTAATCTTACCCTTTCCTGCAGGACAGGCTGCCACCATCTTTTCCCATACAGTACAAAACTTTTCCAATGTGACTGAGGTTTTCCTTGTTCTTTAGTGCCATGGGTAACATTGATTATATTATCATCATAATTATTGTTATGCTTTATTTAAATAGCTTATTTTAGTCCACTTGAAGAGTGATCTACAGTGTTCTCCCCTGGGGGTTTTTGCCAGCAATTTTTCATTGCTGCCCAGTTTACATCAGTGATCGACTTTACTTTGCAGAAATACAGCCCACAAGGTTAATTTCTATCTCACACAGCAGTCATTTCAGGGTGTACAGAAGTGAATATGCTGATGTATCTTTTCTGTAAATGCTGGATTAAGGGACTACCTGTGGGATTTCTTAATTAAATCACCATTTGAAAAAACCCTCATTTACAGAAGAGCATTTCTTTGCAGTATGGCAGCGGGTTTGTGTGTGTGTTTGTGTACTCCAGTTTTCTCCCACACTTCAAATAAATACAGGCAAATTAATTGGCTCCTGATAAAAATGACCATATGATGTGTGCATTGTAGGCACCTATGTAAACTATGAACAGTCTACATACACAATATGTCAGTGCAACAAAAAAAAATAAAGTATGATAAGCACCTGGAATATTTCCAATGGAGTTTGAAGAATGATTTTGTTTTATCATACTGTTGCTGCATGTTGTCTAATTGACTGTTTTCTTGTTTTTTTATATATGGATGATTTTAAAGGAGGAAATAACCAACTGGAAAGCAATGACTGGTTTGAAAAGGATTTCATAATAAATCAACCTAAAAAGCAGTCCCAATTCATCCTGGGCTCTGACAACTCTGGCACCAGTGATCTCTCTGTTTTGCAAGAAAAAACATCATCCTTTGGAGACCCTATAGCAGCCATATCAAAGATGAATACGTTTACAAGTGAAAGCATCTTTAAAGAAGGGAAAAGTTCTAAAAAGACCCTGGATGAACTAGATGAGGACTTTTTCAGGCAGAAAATAGTAGATGCCCCTGCTCTTATTCTGGAACAAGATACTAAGAGCCATGAAAAGCCTTCTGTTTGCATTGCTCCTGAGGATAAAGGCAGTAATGATTTTGGAGAATTCCAAAGAGAAAAAACAAAAATAAGTAAATTTGACTTTTTAATGGTCACCTCTCAGGGAAAATTGAAGTCAAGTGAAGAAATGATAAAAAATGAGCTTGCAACACTGGACTTGTGTGTTCAAGGTGAGTGCTTGCTGAACTTAATTGTTTGTTTTTTGCAGGTATGTGACCTGTTATCCAAAATACTCAGGAACTGAGTTTTCCTGGATAATAGCTCTTTCCGTAATTTGGAGCACTATACTTTAAAGGGGTTGTTGACCTTAAAATAAACTTTCAGTATAATTTAGATTTTGATATTCTAAGAAAATTTGCATTTGGTCTTTTTTATCTTCTGTAGTTTTTTAATTATTTAGCTTTTTGCTTAGCAGCTCTTTCGTTTAAATTTTCAGGAGCTATCTGGTTGCTAGGGTCCAAATTACCCAAGCAAACACGCAGTGATTTCAATGAGAGGCTGGAATATAAATAGTAGAGGAACTAAATAGAAAGATAAGTAATAAAAAGTAGCAATAACTGTAAACTCGCTGCCTTACAAAACAATATTTGTTTTTGGCTGCTGGGGTCAATGACTCCTGTTTGAAAGTTGGAAAGAGTAATGCAAACTTTATAAGAAATACAAAATGAAGACCAATTGAATTGAAAAAAGAATGGGTTCTTCTATAACATACTAAAAGTTAAACATTAAATAAACCCAATAAGATTGTTTTGCCACCAGTAAGGATTAATGATATATGGGAGCAAGTACAAACTACTGTTTAATTATTACTGTTATACTCAGGACCTAGTGTGACTCAGATAAGGGGTCTTTCCATAACTTGAATTTTGATACCCTAAGTCTGCTAAATAATCATTTAAACATTATATAAACCCAATAGGGTTTATAATTTATACTTTTTTTAAAAAAAAAAAAATTAAAATGTGAATTATTTGATTAAAATGGAATCTATGGTTAATGGCCTTCCTGTAATTCGGAGCTTTCCGGATAACAGATCCTTTACATGTATAGGGAAAATGGAAATTATTTTTAAAACTTTTTTTTTTTTTTTTTAAAAGTAAAGTCTTCCTTTAATTTCGCGCCTTCTAGATAACAGGTTTTCAGATAAGGGATCCCCTACCCGTAGTTCATTTTTGTTTCTATTTAGCATTTGTTTTGTGAATTTTTTTTTTTTTTTTTTTAAAGATTTTTATTTTGCATTTTAAACACACAACAACAAACAACATGAAAGGCATTTCAAAGTTTCACATAGCATATCAACACATAGTTAACTTGATTACATTTAGAGCAAAGCAAAGGGTACATGGTGAAATAGGGTAGGATAAACAAATCTGCATCAGGGTATATTTGGTCACGCAGGACTGCATTATTTCAACAGCAATGGTAGTATGTAAGGGCATCGGTAAGTAAGCACTGGGTGTCCCAGTCAGTTTAGATTTATTCTACCATAGGGTTTGCTTTAGGACAGACCTCTAACCATGGTTCTTGAATCTTTTCAAACTTTTGGGGACTGTGTCTTGCTAAGTAGGTTAGCTTTATCATCTGGAGACTGTCATAACCAGTTTTGTCCACTGTTTTACTGTGGAAGGCTGAGGACTCATCCATTTAATCAACAAGAAAATCAACATAACAATCAACAAGAAAAATTCCAAACTTGTTACCTTCCCTTCCTTCCCTGCACATCTAAGAAGTTAGATGCCCTATACCCAAAACAAGAATATAACAGGAGAGGTATCAAGAATTATGCTGTATAAACAGCGCCGGATTTCATTTCTGGGCGCCCCTAGGCGGCGCGGTCCGACCAGGCGGCCGCGTGGTCCTAGCGCCCGCCTTTCCAGCGCGCTGGCGAAAAAACGCCGGCGCAGCTGGTGTAGTTGAACGGGGACGCGAACGTCCCCATAATGCGGCTGGGTGGCATGCCGCCCCTATTTTTTTGCCGCCCTAGGCCCAGGCCTATGCGGCCATGCCGCAAATCCGGGCCTCTGTATAAATACTGGTGTGAGGCAACATTTTTTAAGGCTGTTTTTAACAGTCAATTTAAAAAAAAGGTTTATAAGATGGCAAATATTCTTTTTGTTAGAAGTCGCTTATTTCACCATAGGATCCCATAAAAGAAGTTTAAGCCTTGGCGACAAAGACATTAATCCTGCACTTTCACCTTCTCCTGAGAAGCCTCTTGAGAAGCCTCGTGACCGTTCAAACACACTAAGTGAAAAGCCAGCTTTACCTATCATCAGGGATAAATACAAAGACCTCACCGGGGAGGTAGAGGTAAGAGACACCCGATGCTTATTATTTATTTAGGAATTGATTGTTTAATGCTTGATTATGTATTCTTTTTAAAGGAACATTCACGGTACAAAAATTATCCAGTAATTGTGCAGATATTATTAAACACTTCTTAAATGACATATTAAACTCAAAAGCATAATTAAAATCTATGGCTAGCATAGATTTTAGAATTGACTTATTCTTTGTTTGGGGGTTTCTTCTACTGAAAATGTCTAACAATCTTTTTCTTTTATTTAGGAAAGTGAGCGATATGTATATGAATGGCAAAGATGTCTAGAAAGTGCACTTAAGGTATTTCTATGATTCATTTAACTATTATCTATGTTTATTATGTTTTGAATATAAGTATACAGGTATCGGACCTGTTATCCAGAATGCTCTGGACCTGGGGTTTTCAGGATAAGGAATTTGTATCTTCATACCTTAAGACAACTAGAAAATCATGGAAACATCAATTAAACCTAATAGGCTGGCTTTGCTTCCAATTAGGATTAATATTACAGAGAAAAAGGAAATCCTTTTTAATAATTTGGATTATTTGGATAAAATGGGGTTCATGGGAGATAGCCTTTCCATAATTTGGAGCTTTCTAGATAATGGGTTTCTGTGTAACGGATTCCATACCTGTACCAGTCAGCCTATTAATTACTTTATCATGCTGATACTAATAAAGGGAGGACTGCATTTTGGACAGAAAAATAAAAAATCAATTGCTTCAACTGGATTATAGCCTAGACAAAAAAGAAATGTGCCTCAATAAGACAATAAATAAAAACAATAGATAATAATAATTATTAAATAATAAAATAGTTTTTTCAATACTTTTCCTTGCTAGTTCACCTACTTTTAAACCTTTGTTACATTAGTATTGACAACATCCGATTATTTTAAGCAGGGCTGTTTTTAGTGGTAGCAGCGCTGTATGCCTGAGGGCCCTGCACTTACCACCTGCTTAAAGAGAACTAAAACAACTAAAGAATTAGGACAGAACTGTTGTTCTGGGCTTCTATACCAGCCCATGTCAGCCACAGCCCTTTAGCAAGGAAGATCTGTGTCTCTGAAGATGCCCCAGTAGCTCTGCATCTTCTTTTCTGCTGATTCACTGCACATGCTCTGTGCTGCTTACTGAACTTAGGGAACAACTTAAAATAAACATATGTTCAATATACAGGTACATAGAATATACAGTAAATATCACAGTATAAGGCTGATTAGTAATTAATAAAGGCAATTACGACAGGGCAGCAACTAGCATCAGAATGTAATAATCCGTCTTTTGGCATATAACAGACAAACCTATTTTTGTCCTTTATAATTTTACCGTAAGCTTATCTTAGCTTCTTAACAGCTGCTCAGAGCCCACTGAGCATCTGAGTGTTGCAACACTTTGGGGACCCCCTGTTGACAAGTTTGAAGTCCTGGATCATTGCTGCTATTGAGAATCTGAAACTTTAGGCTGATAAGTTCAGTATATAAAATATGGCATTTTTATTCATATTTATTTTAAGGGTTTAGTTCTCCTTTAATGGCAGCTTATAAGGACATGCGACCGTGTGATCATTCCCAATGCACAAGGTGCTTAGTGCAATGTGACCTTGGGTGCAAATGACCCCGAAAAAATGTAGAGTGGGAATATAGCCTGCTGTAAAATATAAATTTATGCATAAAGCCAAAAATAGAAAAAAAGATTTAAATTTTCCAATTAGTACTGGTATTGCTTAATATAATAAAAGTGTTTTGTCAGCCCTAATGTTTAGCTTTTCAGTTTTACATTGCTCTACACATCTACCATTCCCATTGAAAGGGGTTGTTCACCTTTAAAGGGATACTGTCATGGGAAAAAAAAAAAATTTCAAAATGAATCAGTTAATAGTGCTGCTCCAGCAGAATGCTACACCTGAAATCCATTTCTCAAAAGAGCAAACAGATTTTTTTATATTCAGTTTTGAAATCCGACATGGGGCTAGACATATTGTCAATTTCCCAGCTGCCCCAAGTCATGTGACTTGTGCTCTGATAAAGTTCAAGCACTCTTTACTGCTGTACTGCAAGTTGGAGTGATATCACCCCCCCCCCCCAGCAGCCTAACAAAAGAACAATGGGAAGGTAACCAGATAACAGCTCCCTAACACAAGATAACAGCTGTCTGGTAGATCTAAGAACAGCACTCAATAGTAAAAACCCATGTCCCACTGAGACACATTCAGTTACATTGAGAAGGAAAAACAGCAGCCTGCCAGAAAGCATTTCTCTCCTAAAGTGCAGGCACAAGTCACATGACCAGGGGCAGCTGGGAAATTGACAAAATGTCTAGCCCCATGTCAGATTTCAAAATTAAATATAAAAAAAAAAAAAAAAACATGTTTTCCGATGACGGGATCCCTTTAACTTTTAGTATGATGTAGAAAGTGTTATTCTGAGAGCATTTGCAATTGGTTTTCATTTTTTATTTGTGGATTTTCTAGTTATTTTGTTTTTTAGTAGTACAAAGTAGCAATAACAATATATTTGTAGCTTTACAGGACATTTTGTTTTAGATGGGGTCAGTGACCCCCATTTGAAAGCTGGAAAGGGTCAGAAGAAAAAGGTAAATAACTTAAAAAGTATAACATATAAATAAGGAAGACCAAAGTTGCTAGGAATTGGACATTCTATAACATACTAAAAGTTACCTCAAAGGTGAATCACCCCTTTAACAAAGGCTGCAATATTCATATACTTATGAATCAATGGTTAGATTTTTAAAAAAAAAACAATTTGTGTTTTGTTTTAACTATCCTTTACTGTGTTTTATGTATTCCAGATTATCTCAAAAGCTAACAACACTCTCAATGGTATAAGCAGCTCATCTGTGTGCACAGAAGTTATTCAGTCTGCACAGGGCATGGAATATCTGTTAGGTATGGGTTCTACTATAAAATGCTGACATGCCTTTTCTGTAAAACATATCAGATAAATCAGGAAATTACTAATCCGTTTGCCCCTTTGCCAAATTACTATTTGAATACTTTTCATCTGCCATCCCAATATTACAGTTTGAATGTGACCATTATTACCCGAGAGGTGTAGTAAAGCATATTTTATTATTTCACTTTTCTTAACTGTCGGAAAAGGCACGAGAAAAATGAAGAACTTCAGTAGATGCCTCAATTATAGTGTGTGTGTCTGTAAAGCCATTTCTTACGTGTGTGTGTGTGTGTGTGTGTGTGTGTAAAGCCATTTCTTACGTGTGTGTGTGTAAAGCCATTTCTTACGTGTGTGTGTGTAAAGCCATTTCTTACGTGTGTGTGTGTGTAAAGCCATTTCTTACGTGTGTGTGTGTGTAAAGCCATTTCTTACGTGTGTGTGTGTAAAGCCATTTCTTGTGTGTGTGTGTGTGTGTGTGTGTGTGTGTGTAAAGCCATTTCTTACGTGTGTGTGTGTGTGTAAAGCCATTTCTTACTTTTGTGTGTGTGTGTAAAGCCATTTCTTACTTTTGTGTGTGTGTGTAAAGCCATTTCTTACTTTTGTGTGTGTGTGTAAAGCCATTTCTTTCGTGTGTGTGTAAAGCCATTTCTTACGTGTGTGTGTGTGTGTGTGTAAAGCCATTCCTTAGTTGTGTGTGTGTGTGTGTGTGTGTGTGTGTGTGTGTGTGTGTGTAAAGCCATTCCTTAGTTACTTGTGTGTGTAAAGCCATTTCTTACTTGCCATATGTTTGGCAAGGCATATGACCCAACTTCCCTATGAGTAAATCTAAACTTTTAATTCCTTTCACTGAAGAATACATTTACTGAAACATAATGTTTGTTTTATCCTAAAGGTGTTGTGGAAGTATATAGAGTTACTAAAAGAGTAGAACTGGGCATTAAGGCTACAGCTGTATGCAGCGAGAAACTTCAGCTCCTACTAAAAGAAATAGACAAACTCTGGAACAACCTAATTGGCTTCATGTCACTGGTATCATTAATGGTAAGTTCTCTAATAAGCGGAGAAAAGTCTTGACTTCAACTACCAGCACTTTGATCTCCTAATATATATTTTATTACATTTAATTCTAAAGTGCAGGTCCCTGCAAACTGGGGATCTGTGAGACACAAGGTATAAAAGTATGTAGATGTGTGAGGAAGGTACTGTTGGAGAATTATTAATGTTAATTTTTATGACTGGACAATGGATGGAAGGGGCCTGGATTGGATGCAAGGGATGATGGAGAGTGCAGAATCAATTGACTCCCAAGACAGGGAACCTGTATACTGGAGTGATTGCCTAGGTTCAGTTTTAGAAAGCCAGAGGACGTCCAAGTGTATATAGCAGAGGTACCTGACATCTGACAGAAAAAGAAAGATCAGTACAAGAGAGTGAGAGAGATGTCAGTGTCCTAAGCATAAAGATACTAGTATTTTATAGCGAGCTGAGTAGTGGTCCAACAGTGAGTATAAGTGGCGAAAAAAGAGACAAAGAAGGAGCAGTTAGAAGGATATATCAAAATACCGGAGTGTGTTGTTGTGCCTTGTATGCTAAGTCTGTGGGCGCACAGGCTGAAGGGCTCCGCTGCTCTCAGCCTGCGTATTTTTGCAGGCTGAAAGAAGCAGATCTGCTCCATGCCCTTGCGCTATTGCGAATCCGATCAGCCTACCTGTGCGCACATACACACACAATGTAGCTGAAGCTGAGGTCAGCCAAAATATGTGAAAAGGAAGACTCTGCTTTTCTCAGCCTGCAAAAGTATGTTGGCTAGGAGCAGTGGGGGCCTTCAGCTTGTGTGTCCACAACCTAATAAAGAGTAGGATAATGATCCCCTGTATCAAAAAGCAGTCTGTATTGCTATTCTGAGTCTGTATTACCAAATAACTTAATGCTGGTGTAGATTAGATTTTTACAGAAAAAAGGTGGATGCAGTAACCAGACAGGATAACACAAAATATAAGTGAAATCAGTCACAGTTATCCTATTCACAATTAATACTGAACTGTATATATCACTGCTCTATACTGTTGCTTGGTCCATGTTTTTGTTAAATCTATTAAATAACTTATAACAGTGTCGTTATTTTATTGTGTCATGAATTAGAATAAAATATTCAAACGTGGATCTGTTCTTTTTTTAATTTTTATTCTATTTACAGCCAGATGAGAGTGCTCTAGACTTTTCCTCATGCATGCTGCGACCAGGAATAAAAAATGCTCAGGAGCTGGCATGCGGAGTGTGCTTACTAAATGTAGATTCTCGCAGCAAGGTATGGTAAAAATTCATATAAATACTTGTAGCTGTACCTGTTTATCTTTAGAGGCTTGTAATTTAGGATAATGAGGCCTAAAATGTTCATATTTTTAATTCAGAATTCAAAATCTGAAAATACTCCTGTTGACTTTTTCATGTGTACATGAATTAATAGTTATAACTGTAAAGCTCAGTCTGTGTGTGTCAGGGCCATAACTAGGGGTAGGCATAACAGGCACCTGCCTATGGCACAATGCTGTGGGGGCGCTGGGCAGTTGCCTTTTCAAGATTCTTTTGCCTACCCCTAGTCTGGATTCGCTCCCCTCTGCAGCTCTCGCCTACCCCCTCTGTCATTCGCCCCTCTGTCAGTCCCTCCCTCCCCTGCCCCAAAATGCCCCTCCGCTTCCCCCACTTTGTTATGGAACAAACGCACATGGGGGCGGGGTTAGCCGAACGGGTTGCCTCGGGCTCCCTGTCGACTTGGCTCAGCCCTGGAATGTGTATTACTTTCTGCTAGTATGTCAGAGGACACTGTTCTCTGAAAATTTTCAGTAAAGCTGTGCTTGGTAAATGAGAGTACATGCATAGACTAAAGGTGGCCATACACGGAGCGATCCGCTCGTTTGGCAATGTCGCCAAACGAGCATATCTCTCCCCGATATGCCCACATTGAGGTGGACAATATCTGGCTGATCCGATCGTGGGCCCTAGGGCCCAACAGTCGGATCCTAATGAATGGTAACGGGCGGTCGGATCACCGGACCGCATCAACGAACAGATGCGGCTGCGATCCGACGGAATTTCGGCCAGATCTCGATCGGGGAAGCCCGTCTGGGGGCCCCATACACGGGCTAGTAAGCTGCCGACTCGGTCTGTCGGCAGCTTTTATCGGCCCGTGTATGGCCACCTTTAGTCTCTCTCATTTCAGGGTATGGGAAAACCTTGAGTATTGTTCTTATTGTTGTGAAAAGTGCCATTTACACCATTTTCAGTAACCACAGTCCTTCTATTATATCAAACTCCTAAGCTATCAGCAGTGCCTCGTTCAGTTATCTTTCAATGGTATAATAAATACAATATGTGACCTTTCTTACTATAAGTAACAAGTGGTCAGCCTACCAGTGAGACAATACTGCTAAAACTGCAAGCTGTGCCACTAGCACCTTCACAGAGGGCAGGGTGAAATGAATCAAATAAGTATACCTTTAGCACTTCATGTTTCCAGTAGCCCAATCCATGGGAAAACTAGTTGGTAGCTGTGTCCCACATTCATGTCTGTTTTAGACTAATAATAATACTTTGTATTATTTTATGTAGCAAAGTTTAGATGGGGGCTTACTGTGTTTAGCAGCATGTGTGTAAAACAACATATTCTGCTCTTGCACAAGGAAGGATAATGGAATTACCAAAAAATATTTTTCATTCTTCCCTTATTCTGAACTTTTTTGACGAGCAGATGTTTTTCCGAACAATGCTAGTTCTTGTGTATTTTATTGTATTGCATTGTATATATGTATAGATAGTCTTCAATTCAGGTGGCTGAACATGCGACTGTTGTTTAAATGGATGCCTAAAAGCAACAGTGTAGATGAGTAGATGCAGGTATATAAGCACAATTTGTCAGCTCTTGTGCTTTAACATTTGGGCTGGCTTTTTAGCTTTGCTTTAGCTCAGTGATCCCCAACCAGTAGCTCGTGAGCAACATGTTGCTCTCCAACCCCTTGGATGTTGCTCTCAGGGTCTTCAAAGCAGGTGCTTATTTTCGGATTCCAGGCTTGAAAGCAAGTTTTATTTGCATAAAAACTAAGTATAGTGCCAGGTAGAGCCTCTTCTAGGCTGTCAGTCCACATCGGGGCTACCAAATGGCCAATCACAGCCCTTATTTGGCACCCCAAGGGACTTTTTCATGCTTGTGTTGCTCCCCAACTGTTTTTACATTTGAATGTGGCTCACGGGTAAAAAAGGTTGGGGACCCCTGCTTTAGCTGTATTTAAAGGAAATTGGATTTAAATAGTTTAGCAGCTTCACTGTAAGGGGAATAGGTAGAATAGCTAATTAATGAATGATTCATTATCATTTGGTTTATTGGAGCCAAATACAAAGTGACTTCAAGTGCATATGCTCAGAGTCAGCAATCTCCTTTAAGGAATAATAATAAGAAAACTATTTTATTCTGTTTCATTAGTTTCTTAAGTCTCTGATATAAGAAGAGAAAGAACCCAAAGAAAATAAATGGTACATGGTAAACATCAGCCAATAAATGGCAGGCTTTGTAACCACGTTGTTGTATTAACAGATGGCTTTCATTTGTGGGACTTAAAATTTTCTGCGAAGGTTAAGCCCCCCTATCTTCATTATCCTCTGCCTGAATAGAATAATCATGGCATTTCTGTACAGACCTGGGGTTTTCCGGATGAGCGGTCTTTCCGTAATTTGGATATTTCTAGTAGTCTACTACAAAATTATTTAAACATTAATTAAACAGGATTGTTTGCCTCCAATAGGGATCTTTGTTAGAATTGAGTACAATGTACTGTCTTATTATTACAGAGGAAAGGGAAATCATTTTTAAAAAATATAATTATTTTATTAACATGGTCTCTATGAGAAATTGCAGGTCTGCTTCCTCTGTAGCTGACAAGAACTCTAGCCCCCCAGCTCTTACCTGGGTCGGGGAAGCCAAGCGTGTGGGCACAGGGCAAAGAGTGGGCGGAGTCTGGGCAGGAAGTGGGAAAAGGCTGGACGTGGGTGGGAGGATGGGGATCAGAGTGTGATGGGCCCCTCTAAAGATTTTTAGGCATGGGGAGCCTGGCGCACTCTAGTTACATCACTGTTTGGTAGTTGTATTTTTGCTGCTTTATTTTTAGCTATTCAAGTTCGATTAACTCTTCAGTTTGTTCATTTTGTTTTTGTTCTTTAAATATTGATATCTTGTTTTAGAGCAGAGAAAGGCATAACAGTTGCAGCAATGATATATAAAGCATAACTTATGTACACGAATGCAGTGTGTAGAGTGCAGTTTCGCTTGTATACAAATTTCCATTTTTCCCCCCCAATTCCAGCATAATTGAGCCTGATGCATTAAATCGGTGCAATGGTGTTTGCATTTTGACTTAAATTGGGTGCAAATTGCATCTAGCCATTTCAGAGTGGGTGTTACATTAGTTCTAGAGTGCACAGTGTTTGCAGCATATTCACTGGGCTCAAATCTAGTGCACCGCTGAGGGAACCCTGGATCTACATCAATGTCTGAGGTGATGGTACCTCCATAGTTCCAGTAACTATAGATGTAGTTGCCACCATTCATCAGAAGAGGCAGGAAGAGTGAACCGGCATATATGTGGAAGTACAGGAGTGTGTGTGTGAGCCCAAGTACCTTAATTAATTGTGTCAGTATATCGTCTCTATTGTGTCCATTTTAGAGGTCATTTATGAATGGACCCTGTTGATTTTTATTACACTTCTCTGTATACACCTCATTGCTGTCTCAGGTAACCGCTCAAGGATTTACTTTGTCCAAGTAAATGTGTTTTTTGTTATTTTAAAAATTTTCAGAAAGAAGAGAAACCTGCTCTGGAACATCCTAAAAAAGTATGACACCCCATAATAACAGATCTTAAGTATATCATTTGTCCTGCCCATGTACAGTAGCTAACTTTTACATATTTTTTTACATTATGATTTTACACATTTCATGTTTTCTCTATTTTCACCTAAAATAATTGATATGTTTTATGATAATAATTATGTGTATTTGTTCCTGAATTCTGGAATGTTGGGTCCTTGGATAATCATTTCCTTCTTTGCGTAGCAGGAAGTTTTATACATGTTTAGTTATGTAATCACTTCTTTTCAGATAGCAAGTGTCAGCAGCCAAAACCATTGTTAATAAATGTGGCTTACTGTAAGTGACGGAGAGGCTTTATAGCCTTAAAACATATTTGCACCCAATTTAGAATACTTCCATGGAAAGCATGGTGAAATAGATTATTCCATTTCTACATATGTTTTACTGTAATGGTGGATGCCTCTGCCAATATAAGGCACACCTATGCATTATTGGGGAAATGCTAATATGCAGACAAGGAATTCTAAGTTTAGAAGCCGATATTCTCATTAGAGCTGTCCATTTAAAGGAGAACTAAAGCCTCATCCACTACCGCCCACCTGACTTCGCATTTTACACATCTTTGGAAAGGGACTGGCAACATTGAGATATTTATCACATGTACAGTTGGCGCCAGTCTTGTATTCACCAAATGCACATGCGCCGGAAAGCTCCATAAATTGCTGAAGGGAAGTATCCAAAGAACCAGAATATGGCACCCTTGAGCTCTGCTTAGCTACTCTGCATGCATACAGTATGTTAGATTGACATTCAACTGTCCGGATTTCACCAGGACAGCCCAGTTTTTGGAAGGGCTGCCCAGGTTAAAAGTTCCTGTCTGGATTTCCAAATTAGGAAATCCGGACAGGACATTAACGTGAATGACATGGCGATCAGCCAATCACTGATCGCTTCATCATCATTCCCGCCCCTGACTCACCCGCTCACCCCCTTTACATCACTGGTCCGCCCCCTTATGTCGCTGGCCTGGCCCCTTACCTCACTGGCCCGCCCCTTACGTCACTGCCCCCCCCCCTTACGTCACTGCCCCCCCATACACTATTGGTGATCCTAATTATGGAAAGATCCCCAGGTCCCTAGCATTCCAGATAACAGATCCTATACCTGTATTAGGAAATTCCATAAGAACCGTGTGTAGGCTCCTTGTTTTAATTTTAGGAAATGCTTCAAGAACAGTAGGTAAAATGGTAGATTCACTATAAAAGAAACCAAAACTATAATCAGTTGAGTTCCTCACCATGTTTGTATTTCTATTCTATGTAAAGTGTTTCAAATAGGTGCAAGGCCTTAATTGCAGAAAATCTGCTGTACTTTTCTATCACAGCCAAGCCAACATTGAAAAAAACAAAATGTTTCTGTAGTTATCCAAGAAATCCATTTGCATTAGTAATGTTCAGTTATGTTTAAGTGTATATGCCATATCTGGAGTAAGATTTCTATTTTAATTCCCGTCCTTTCATTTTTTTCTAGGCATTTAATTCAAATACTGATAACTTTAAGCTTTCCTATGGTGGACACCAGTATCATGCCAGCTGTGCGAATTTCTGGATCAACTGTGTACAGCCCAAACCACCCGGACTCCTTCTGCCCGACTTATTATAGGAATACACAGGATTCATCTTAAAGAGATTACTGTATTCATGAATGACTTCTGAGATTTACCATAATGCAAGTCAGGAAATAGAGAGAGAGAGAGGCTTACAGTTAAATTAGGAATTTCCTCAAAACAAAACGAAGCAAATATTGCACTAACCACTGCCATTTTGTGCCCTGTTGTACATTTATTTTATTGTGAATATCACCGCAAATTCAGTAACGAGTGAAAGACAACTTGTGAAGGTACCTAGACATTATTTTATTGTTTTTCCACTGAGAGAGAGGGTGGATGGGAGTCGGATTCTGATAGCTGCAATGTTGACAGCATTTTTAATGAATTTCTGTTTTGTTTTTTTTTAACTTATTGACAGCATGTTCAGTAAAACCAGAAATCCCTACATAGAGCACGGCATGATTTAACAAGCTCAAGTGGGGAGTTGTTGGCCACAGTAAGGTGTAAAAATATGTTTTACAATCCAAAGCTTTCAAAATAACTCAAGCTCCTTTAGTGTCTTTACTGCCTTTTGTAAGCAGTAGCAACTTCATTTAGTTCCATCAGAGGCGGCATTACTAGGAGATCCTACTGACCCTTACTGCCACCCCAAACCACACCCTGATCTTTCTAAATTCTCCACAGAAGATTCTAGATCACTTATTTAGTTGTATTCTTATCAGCTACACATAGGCATGCACTCACAGGATTCAAACATAAATTGGATATCCCCTTAGTGTAATAAAGTTAATCGCTCAATCACACAGTGGTGGGGTTCGCCAGGTCCACATAAACTTCAGGATACAAATAAAGATTCCACTGGAGAGCTGGTTACAAAGCAGTGTAGTGTTTTTATTGAAGATGCATAAGCACTACATGTTTCGGACCACACAGGTCCTTCCTCTGGTGCAGTTGAGTGCAACTGCACCAGAGGAAGGACCTGTGTGGTCCGAAACATGTAGTGCTTATGCATCTTCAATAAAAACACTACACTGCTTTGTAACCAGCTCTCCAGTGGAATCTTTATTTGTATCTTTATTTGTACACATAGGCATGCCCTAAAATAACACATACATATATCATAATTATTTTTTTTCTATTTGCACGAATGGATAGGGCTGCTTTTCTAGATTATACGTGGCTTATATGCGATACAGTATTCTGTCATCCGTAGCCACTAAAGGGAAACAATACGACCCCCTCCTTTTGATAAAGATCATTCAGTTTGGCTTATATAAAAAGGGAATGAACGGCCAAAAAATTAGTTTGTCAAAAAAGGGCATTGTTCCCCTTGAATAGCAGAAATAAATACCAACACCTTTCTATGAAAGTTCAGAATGTAGACTCAGAAAGAAGCATGTAAATTGCAAATACACTGGAAAAAAAGGAATGCTTGTTCTGTGCCCTCACACACATACAACTGTACTGTATACTGAGCCACAGATTTTTTTGTTTTTTACCTAGAAATACAAATCCACAGGAAAAATAAATCAATATTACATAATCACACAAAATACACACACGTACATACTTAATTAAATGAATTATTAACAATCTCTACTCCAACTGATTTCTTTTTTTTTTGTAGTTTTTAGTTTTATTATTTGCTGTATAAAAGGAGCACTCTGAATGGATTGGGGGCATTGAGATCCTTCTCAGGTTCATAGCCTAAAGCTGGTGACAAATTGAGAAATTGTGCCCTCTTAAAACCTCTGGAATATATCAAGAGGGTGCAATGAATTGGGCCTGGTTTTAAAACCACCAACACAAACTTTAATATAAAAATGTACAACTTTTTTGGCCTTTAAGCGTTCTTAATATTGATTTATGATGTTTCTCGTATATTTTCACCCTAATAATATAATGTGTTGGTACCCCTTTTTTAATCTTTCACACAACAGAAGTGTTCTAAGAACTGTAGCCAGTAGAAAGCATTACGTTAAATTTTTAAAGGAGAAGTAAAGGTAAAATCAGATCACCCACGCGTCCAGTGATTGTTAAGCTGCTACCACCACTGATCAACTTTTCTTCTTTTTCAAAAACAATGTTCTACACCAACCTATGGTGACTGGGTAGCTTTTAGTTTCACTGTAAGGTTCCCAACTAACTGGCACGTCTATGTCATTTTACATTTACTACTCCTTTAATATTTTGAACCTTGTTCTTCTGGGTTTCTGTCTAATTCATTTGACAAACTCTGATACTGTAATTGTATATACCGTATACACAGATAGTATTAGAGTATCTCAGACAGGTTAGCCAGGGGGAAGAGAAAAGGAGTAACTAGTGCAGAGAAGTTTTCATTTGTTTGATTTTGATGTTTCAATCTTCTCATTGTTAACTATGCTGTCACAGTTATTGGGGTTTTAGTTAAGCTGCTGGATGTCACATTCCATAAACAGTCTCATTTGAGTTTTACCCAAACAATACCGGACTCATTTAATTTATAAAGCTGCATTTAATAAGACTCCAATCAATTTTATGATGTACATTTAAAAAATGGTTCTATTAGAGCGAATACATTTTAATGTTTCCTTTTGATTCTTCTCCAGGTCTATTTTAAGTGTTTGCTTTGTGTTGTCTTTCCTGATCGGTGTGATATGTTTGTGAAATATTTTCAATTATTTATGTTGAATTGCTGTAAACTGTTGTTGTATTAGGTTTTGTGTGTGGATGCTTGTTGTTTTCTTGTTTTGGTATTGCATGTTATTAAATGTTTCTCTGCCTTTTAATAAAAAGGTTACAACTCTTAGGAAAATCTTCTCTGTGCTCTCATTTAAAATGTATCTTTTTTTTTTCCCATTCTTTGCAAATGTAGATTTATAATATGGGTTGGCACTTAAAGATAGTGAAACTCATGTTTAGCAACTTGTATTTGGTGTATTTATGGTACAGGGATGTGGGAGACGTTAGCCGGAAACCCATTATCCAGAAAGCTCCGAATTATGAAAAGGCCGTCTCCCAGAGACTCCATTTTATCCAAATAATCCAGATTTTTAGAAATGATCTCCTTGTTCTCTCTAGTAATAAAGCAGTAACTTGTACTTGATGCAAACTAAGATATAATTAATCCTTATTGGAAGCAAAACCAGCCTATTGGGTTTATTTAATATTCACATGATTTTCTAGTAAAATTAAGAATCAAGTTTCCGCCCCGTTTTTATCCACTGACACATTGGTGGCCACCATTTTTTAAACGTTATATTCACTTCCCGGATTTTGCATGACCGCAATGCTCCCACACGATTTAAAAGCCTTCCCTTCCTCCTCAACACAATTCATATGTGCCCACTATTTCTATGTATAAATATTGCAGCGCTGTGGTATATTTCAGAACAGGAATTCTGCACCAGTGGTGGACTCTAAGGAACATATTTTGCACGTGTATTTGTCCTGTGAAAACTATTTTTGATAGTATTGACATTTAAGTATTCCAAACTAATCTGGTGGGCCTATTGATTACACAAACATCATTGGGTTGCCTATTAGGCAACGCTCCCCTATTTATATACTCCCGCCTGTCCTGTTGTGATGTCATGCAGGCTAAAGTTCAGCCCAAACCTACCCGTGGCCCGACCCACAGGCTTTAGACCAACCTGCACATCACTGCTGCCTACAGATGGTAAGCATTTTTATGAACTATGGCCAATACTTTTAGGTATTTTTTAATCTTTGACTTTCATTGTACTTTAACAAATAGTTTTGTTAGTTATTGATACTAGTTTCAAAGTTAAAGCAGACCTGTCAACCATCCTATATAATAAAGTTGAAGTGTCTCTGCGTCCAGTCCCTGTGTCCGTGGGATTGCGCTACTGCGCCCACGGACCGTCTCTGGCGAATGTTTGACTACATATGTTCTAGCGCCCGTTAATTTAACGGGCTAAATGTCTAGTTTAATATAAAAGCCTTTTTTTTTTTGTAGTACCTTCCTGTTAAAAACATATTTAGATGCCTCCAACTTACACTGCCCTTACACTGCCTCCAACATATGTGCCCTCCTGGCACATAAATCACTTCTTATGCACTGCACTTCCCTTCTTTACTCACTTTCTATAATCTCACATCGCCTATGTCTGGTCTGCTTTCTGCCCCTTACATGAGATTTAGAAGCCATGTAAAATTTGCTTTGAGGATAACATCCACAAAATGATCACTGCCTTCTCTGGATTCTGAAAGAACAAAGAAAAAAAAATGTTTGACTTATTCAAGTGCATTAGCATGTAAATTTTGCTTGATTAACAAGATAAAGGAGGATTTTGACTTGGGGTGACAGGTCACTTTAAAGACCAAGGACAGAAGTTTTGCAGGGAAACTAGGACAGAAGTCCAAAATGATACCAACTAGAACCTAAAAAACTAAGAGCTAGTTCTACTATCAAACTTAAAGGAGAAAGAAAGGCAAATATTACACACTACACCCCTGAATAGTCACAGGAATTACTATGGACAGTGAGTGCTTGCAAAATATGTTCTTTAAGGAAGGGAGGCAGCAAATGTTGTGCATGCTGATTGTAGTGCATTTCTTTCTGTAAAATGGGCTGTTCCAGACATTGTTCAGAAGAACTGCAGACTTCAATTAAAAAGTTGATTAGAAAGGGCAAAACATAAAGAAGTACAGAAAATGATAGGCTGCTCAGCTAAAATGATTTCAAATGTATTAAAACGGTAACCAAAACCTGAAAGACATGGATAGTAGAAAGCCAAAATGGCAAAGACGCAACCAAAGATCAGCTCCAGGAAGATCAAAGAAGGTCTAAAGATATCTGTGAGTAATGTTACAATTAGAAGACCCCTATGTCAAGCCAATCAGCAAGAAGCCCCCACAAAGTCTCAAGAGGTTACAAGTTGTCAAAGAACACATTGACTGGCCTTAAGAGAAACGGTGCAACAGTTTGTGGACTGATGAAAATAAGATTGTTCTTTTTGGATCTAGGGGCCGCAGACAGTTTGTCAGACGACCCCCAAACACTGAATTCAAGCCACAGAACAATGTGAAGACAGTGAAGCATGGTGGAGCATCATGATATGGGGATGTTTCTCATACTATGGTGTTGGGACTATTTCAATCAATATCGTCTATTTGAAACTAGTAAAACTGTGGGTAGCTGCCTGCTTGGCCCGTCGTGAGATGCACAGTCATTTGGTGACCACTAACCTCGCTATAATTTGACGGATTTGTCGGATTGCACTACAATCGGTCATTAAAGGAGAAGGAAAGCCCCAGGGCGCAAAACCCCTCCCCCCTCCCCTCCGTTGCCCCCCCAACTCGCCCTGGGGCTTTCCTTCTCCTTTAAGGAGAGAAAAATTTTAACGTCTATGGTGACTGTCACAGACACGGTACTTCCAACCGCACGTGACTTTAGGTGTGGCTATCAGGGGTCACTCACTCAGTCTCGCACCCACCGTGCACACAGGTTAGACTAACACAAAAGCACCCCAAACACCAACCAACACCCACAAAACTCATTCGCTGCCACCATCTATCATTCACAGGCGATAGAAACCTAATGTGACTATTTCCCCGTTCTCTCTAACAGGTAATAACTCACAATACACCAATTCATTAAACACTCTCTCACTATAGTCGGTTAGTTCCTACTGATTCAACAAGTACTTCAGCATGCAGAGGGTTAAGGCTCACAGTTACACTCTTTCAGGCTAGGATCGTTTAGAGCACCAAAGACAATCTTATTAAATTCTCTTTAATATTATAAAAGGTATAACAGTGCAATTTACAAAAAGATGTTACAAAAAGAGACATACATTCAATAATACAATTACAAACAGTTGTAAAATAAAAGGGAAAACATGGAAAACCTATAACTCCAAAGATATAGAATTCCTGGTCCTGGAGGCAAGGGGAAACAAACGGGATAACTTCCAATCGCAATTGGTCCTCCAAAGTAAATCCAAAGTTTAGTCAGAAGAGCTGACTATTTAGTGATTTCAGGGCATCAGGTAACTGCACACACCCCCTCCCTCAGAAATGTAAGGGGCGTGGCCTAGCAGGACACCGATTGAGTTTTTATGAGCTCCTGTGAGTAGGAACTGGACCAAGAATATAATGACCATAACTCTCCATTGGAACATAGGACAGAGATGATATTATATTGGTTATTAATTCTCTCATGGATTTCATAGATACTACACATCAATACTAAGGGAGACAGAGCCTATCTGGCGTAATATCCTCTGTACACTTTAGCAGATATTAGATAGTCGGATCTACTCACATTCGTGGAATATTCATATTGCAAAAAGGAATCTGATCGCATATGCCTTCAGTGTAAGGTTAGTTTGCGGCTAGCGTGTCTGGTCAGGTTTTGTGCCTGTTGGGTAAGGATGCCGGATAGTGTAGTACAGCTAACAGAGAGGTAATTTTAGGCTGGTAATGCGCTTACCTCGAGTATGTGTAAAAATGGCTTAATAGACCGCTATCTGAATCACATTTGGATCGAGCGGCACTTGCTGGGGTTTAGATCAGGTCGCGTTCCGGTATTCAAACTGGCACTGTTTCGGTGTTTCCCGCAGTTACACAAGTCGGCGTTCTCCTCCGAAACAGTGCCAGTTTGAATACCGGACCGCGACCTGATCTAAACCCCAGCAAGTGCCGCTAATCCAACCCTGCAGAGGTCGATCCAAATGTGATTCAGATAGCGGTCTATTAAGCCATTTTTACACATACTCGAGGTAAGCGCATTACCAGCCTAAAATTACCTCTCTGTTAGCTGTACTACACTATCCGGCATCCTTACCCAACAGGCACAAAACCTGACCAGACACGCTAGCCGCAAACTAACCTTACACTGAAGGCATATGCGATCAGATTCCTTTTTGCAATATGAATATTCCACGAATGTGAGTAGATCCGACTATCTAATATCTGCTAAAGTGTACAGAGGATATTATGCCAGATAGGCTCTGTCTCCCTTTCTCTACAGGTATTCCCAGCGCACCTTTCATCCCCCCTGTTTTCCTTCGAATTGTATGTGGACGAGTGGATCCATAGATTGAATTTTGGTGCAGCTTTCTTTCCCACGTTTTGGACAGAGCGCAGTCTTCACCCCATTGACTAATACACATCAATACTGTGTGACTTGCCCCTGCCCAGATATTCACATCTAATATACAGAGTACCAAACCTAGTCATGTTTGGACTTGTTTGAAAGCTGAAATTGCCTTGAACCCATCACCAGTTTTTTATACCGTTGGTACAACGGGTATAGGTTTTGTAAGGATAAATATATTTGAGTATACCTTATATGTGACCTTCACTTCACTTTTGAGGGTCTTGCTGGGAACTTTAAAGGAACAGTTCAGTGTGAAAATAAAAACTGTGTAAATAGATGGGCTGTGCAAAATGAAAAATGTATCTAATATAGTTAGTTAGCCAAAAATGTAATGTATAAAGGCTGGAGTGAACAGATGTCTAATAAAACAGCCAGAATCCAACTTCCTGCTTTTCAGCTCTATAACTCTGAGTTAGTCAGCGACTTGAAGGGGGGCCACATGGTACATTTCTGTTCAGTGAGTTTGTAATTGATCCTCAGCATTCAGCTCAGATTCAAAAGCAACAGATATGAGCCATGTGGCCCCCCTCAAGTCTTTGATTGGTTACTGCCTGGTTACCAGGGTAACCAGTCAGTGTAAACCAAGAGAGCTGAAAAGCAGGAAGTAGTGTTCTGACTGACATGTTATACAAATCAAATCACTCCAGCCTTTATACATTACATTTTTGGCTAACTAACTATATTAGAGACATTTTTTATTTTGCACAGCCTTTCTATTTACCCAGTTTTTATTTTTACACTGAACAATTCCTTTAAGTTCTCACTCCTTGGGCTTCCCCCTCCCCATGGAATGGCTCTTATCAGCCAGGGCATGGAGGAGGGCATTACAGCTCTTACCCCTCTGACCATAGTGAAAAGAGGCCTGTTGTGTGTCTGATTTAGATGTTGGCAGAAATATTTCTCATGATACATTGGCCTGTTTTATTAACTGTTACAGGCCTGTATCATGACAGTGACCTTAAAAAAATCACTTGTTCCCAGCAAGGATGGCTCTGCAGTGGCTGCCACAGAGTATACACAGTACTCTATATGACTGTGTCTGCTTACTCTGATAGCAGAGTTACCATCCTACTGGCTTGTCTGATCAATATCCCATCAGGACCCAATCACATGATATGTAAGCATATATTTCTAAAGTGCCAACATAATCCAAAGCACGTTGAGATATTTCATACAAAAATACCTGTACAAGTGTTAAAGAGGACCCGTTTAAAGGTGCGGTTCACCTTTAAGTTAACTTTTAGCATGTTGTAGAATGACTAATTCCAAGTAACTTTTCAGTTGGCCTTCATTTTTTCTTTTTTTACAATTTTGGAATGATTGCCTTCTTCTTTTACTCTTTCCATCTTTCAAATGGGGGTTACTGTGCCTATGTAAAAAAACAAACAAGGCTACAAATTAATTGTTATTGCTACTTTTTATTACTCATAATTGATTTTGCTGTGGGGCCCAGTATCATCTAGTTATGCCACTGCTCTACATCTTATTAAAAGTTAAGGTGAACAATCCCTTTAATACTGCTTACAATATAGAGAAAGGTGTGTTACACACAAAGGGTTCTGTGTAAAATAATTAATGCCAGAAAAATGGTGTAAAAAGCTGTGTAAAAAAAATTGCAAACTTATCAAAATGTGTGTGTGATTTTTTTTTTAATGCCACCTGAACTCCGGATTTGATACTGTTATTTTACACCACTTTAAATCTCGTCGTAATCCATTAAAGTCAATGGAAAAGATTCAAACAGCAAGTAAGTTCCAGCTGAAAAAAACAATAAATATGGAAAAAACGGAATGGAACATCATATTTTCCCATTTTCCCCTGAAGAGCATAATTTGGGAGTTCTACTGTAATAGTTAGTATTATGAATCACATCTTGTGTGATAACTTTCATATTTTGTAAATATTTGTAAGATAATTCACATTGGCCAAGATAGCAGTCTAAAGTCAACAGGGTTTTCTCAGCACACGCAGGGGGAATGCAGCTGTTCTAAATAATTCAGGAAGCAGTTACAGGGGAACATAGCTTTTCTATCAACAGTATTGTACAGCCACCCCACCCCCAAGGTCTTGGATTGTCTAATCCAAAACCCAGAAAAAGATTTACAGTAAGCAAGTAACAAAGATCTTAGGAAGGTTTAAAAGATTCGTTTTACAGGCAAGGGTTGTTACATCTGGAATCATTTTTCTAGTGTGTCACCTACCTGTGGGCAATATCGATGGCATCTGGAAAAGAAAAAATATTTGGCCACTGCTGTTAGATAATACAAATTGCAGTTCTGACCAGTGACAATAGTTTGCATGTTTTGTACAACTGTTTAAAGGAAAACTATACCCCCCAAACAATGTAGGTCTCTATTAAAAGATACTGAGTAAAACAGCTCATGTGTAAAACCCTGCTTCATGTAAATGAACCATTATCATAATAATATACCTTTTTAGTAGTATGTGCCATTGGGTAATCATAAATAGAAAATTGCCATTTTAAAAAATAAGGGCCGCCCCCTGAGATCGTACGATTCACTGTGCACACAAACACACCACATGTAAGGTCACATGAGCCAATTAACAGACAGAGTTCTGTCTTTTGCTTTCTCACTTCTTCCTGTTACAGTTAGTGTTGTAGTATTTCTGGTCAAGTGATCTCTGAGGCAGCACAGTTAGAGTCATGAAATGGTGGTTCAAGGTAATGTAAAAGGGCAATATTTATGTAAATATATAAATATATATTCCAGTTTGGTAAGATTCTTTAATATGTCATTCAATTTGATATAAACGATCTGTTGCTTAAGTATTCATTTTGGGGGTATAGTTTTCCTTTAAGTCAGAAGTAATTACAGCAACCATAATAAACCTGATAAACCTGGTAAACCTGGAGCGTCAAGACAGAGCTGTGGTACATTGAAAATTGCAGCTTACTGGAGCCTCATTCCTGTTCACTGCACTCTTCTCTTACTTCACTATAGGTTGTTGTGGGTGGAGGGAACCCCATATTTAGTGAAATTTAGTGGGGACCCCCCTTTTAGTGTACATTAATTGCTCCAGGTGTCCTGCATCACCTGCCTCCAGGTAGAGAAGGTAGAGGGAGCAACGTTTTGTCAGTTTTGGATAATTAACCTTTTAGCCAGTAGCAGTGCCTCAAGTAAAAAGAGTGACTGGTATTGTTTTAGCTTAAATAAGGGCCATACTTGAAACCTGTTTTTCCACAGAATGAATGATCTCACTAATTCTGAACTCCACACTGCTATTATTTTGAACAAAACCCAACCTTCAATTACACAGAATCAGCAGCATCCATGTCATGACTGTTGGGTCTGTTGGTTTCTATTACACTACTACACCCACTACAAAATTATTTGCCATGTAGAAATATAATTTCTGCCAAAAACAGTGATTGATCAGGTTAGTGATGTCAGTCTGCTATTATTCTGGACACAACTGAATGTCAATGGATATGAAACCTATTTGAAGTAAGTTGGTTGTTTCCTGTCACTGGATGAGTAAATCATTAGCAGAATGACAATAGTACTAAAACTAAAAGCCCTGTATGCCCTGCTTGTTCAGGTCACAGAATTGTCCTCTGAGCCCTTCCCTACTTCCCCTTTCTTTGCAGGAGTAAATGAAAGTGTGTGGCATGGAGCATGAGCACATGGATTGTTGAGCCTTCGAACAATAACTATTGCTGGCTGTCTCCTCTAACCTCAAACAAATAAATATGAATTTACCTTGTGAAAGAAAAACTAGTAAAACGCCCTCTCTCCACCACAATTCTACGCACTGACAAACAGTGTTGGACTGGCCCACAGGGAAACCAGGAAAACTCCCGGTGGGCCCAGGTGTCAGTGGGCCCTCCTGCTTCATATGTCATGTGCTATGTGCCAATTAATTACATAAAATATGAATTTAACTCATTAAATAATAAATTAGAGTGATCTAAACCATGAATCATACACTAGTAAAAAATAATTCAATTAAAGTGCTCGTGCTATTGCTAATTGCAACCTTTAGGTTGTCAGTGATTTAATACATAAATCAAGATGGGATTTATTAAAAAAGATGATGCTAATATGTGTGAATGTGAAATTAATTAATTACATTTAAAAAAAAAAGACCAAAACCCGGCATTTAAGAAATAAATAAATATTCTACTTGGACTTCTCAGTTTTTATGGTTCAAAAAGGCCTGCAAAGAGACAATTTGCTTTATATAAACCTAGGCCTAGTTTCTATCTTTATACAAGAAATACTGTATCTTTAACTATGTTATGTTAAAATGCCGTATATGTTATTAAGCATTTAACTAAACAAGGCTATGTACATTATATATATATTGACTTTTATGCAAAGTCTGTGTTGTAAAATTTAAAAATTGCCCAATAAAAAACATTGAAATTAAGAAATAAAAGTAGAAAATCGAAGAAAGTAGAGAGGTGGAGATGTCCCAAGAAACTTCTGCCTAATTGTATTTTCTAGGCCCTGGGATCAAAAACGGGAAAAAAGTAGGACGCTGGGTACTGTGGTCAAAATAATTACCTTTCTATCTTTACCTTTCTATCTCAGCAGGAGAGCTAATCTTCCCTATAGATTAGCCATATAGTAAAACGAGAATAAAGAGAGTTTAAATATGAATTTACCCTTATGGGCTCCCAAGTCAAGTTACAACCCAGCGTTACGAGGTCTCGGTTCCCTCAAAACTTGACGGCAGGCCCGGACCAGCAATCTGTGGGTTCTGGCAAATGCCAGAGGGGCTGCTGTAAGATGCCATAAACAGTCACTTTTTATTGGGCTGGTGGGGGCTGTTTGGGCCTTTCTGTAATTGGAATGACAAGGCCTATTTTGACTCCCAGTCTAGACCTGCTTGACGCGTTTAAACATGTCCTATAATTACAATGTATAGTGTAGGCTTCACTGATCTCTAGCCAGCAAAAAATTCCATTATTCAGTTAGTAAGAACTGGCCTCCCTACAGTGTGTGCATCAATACAAACCAGTGCCTGCCCAATAAGCCAAGAGGCCTTTAACACCTTTATTCCTAGTCAGAAAGCTCGCAGGTAGCAGAAATAGCTGACATCACTAATAAACAGCTCTGAGCTGTCGCTCCCACAGCCGATCCCTAAATAACTCAGCAGTAGGGGTAGGAGGCGTCGGGTGGGCTGTGCCGGCACACCTCCGCTGAACAGCTTCCTGATTGGTCGAGGCGTGTGACGTAGAAGGAGGGAAGCGCCCGCGCTGCAAGCAGACAAAATCATGACACTGCTGCGAGTAGCGCTCAGACTGGTACTTGCTGGTAACACATGCCGCATTGTCATCCCATCCCCATCACTTCTATAGCTCGCTGCCATGTCGATAAAAAGCAATTTCGTCAGGCTGCTGAAGAAGCAAGTCAGTATCATAAAGCTTCAGAAGAAATGCTCTCACTCTGTGGCTGTGATCGGGGCGCCCTTCTCCAAGGGACAGGTAAATCCTTTCTTTCTTTCTTTCACTACATTTTTATAGACTCATGCTACAAAGATCATATTTATACTGAATGTGCTGAGAATGTGATTAAAATCATTATAAAAAGCTGCCATTGATTCAGGCAGGTGACAGTGAGGAGAGGCTGATAGTGGCTCAGTAGGAAACATCTAGTTTCTTTGTCAACTGCATGTGGCCATGTACAGTCTCTCTGCCTCTCAGTCACCCACTCCTATGCTCTATAGAACGTTCTCTATAGACTCACACTTCTTGGAAACACAGTTATATATATATATATATATATATATATATATATATAACTTCATTCATATTATTTACACTGATTTAGGCATAGTCTCCTTGGTGAAAAAAAAACCCCCTAATGTATGGAAACAAAAGCAGGTCATTCCAAGATCAATTTTAAAAACCCTAAAGCAGTATTAACACTGAACAGTCTCAGATCGGTTTAAACCTGTTTAAACTGTGTCTCCTTATAAGGTGTGTTAAATCTGATTGGCTGTCACACCAAGGCAGCCCAACCAAAATGCAGTACAATTAACTAAAAAAGTCAAGATTGCTGTAATAATTATGATAAATATTGGTCATTAAATTGGATGAATACTGTTTTGTATTGATCATTTCTTCCAGTGCTAATACATGTTCCATCACTTGCTTTTTTGTGAAGCCTACCCCATATAGACATATGGCAACTACTAATACTTGAACTTTTCTTCATCCAGCTCTTCATACTGGGTTATTTGGTTAAAAGTCAATATGCTGGTTACAGAGTATTATATAGTGTGATATATGATGATGTTCAGTGTTTAAGTCAACATTAAATGGAATTAAATGGGAATTTGGTTACTGCAGGAACAACCTTAGATGATCAATTAACATTATTCTGCAAGGAAGACATAGTTACATAGTTAAATCAGGTTGAAAAAAGATAAAGTCCATCAAGTTCAACCCCTCCAAATGAAAACCCAGCATCCATACACACACCCCTCCATACCTTCACATATCTATACTAACTATAGAGTTTAGTATCACAATAGCCTTTGATATATTGATATATTATGGAACCTATAGTTCTGCACAATTTAGTATCATCTGCAAAAATAGAAACAGTAGTTTCAATGCCCACCTCCAGGTCATTAATAAACAAGTTGAAAAGCAAAGGACCAAGTACAGAGCCCTGTAGTACTCCACTAAGAACACTGGTTTAATTGGAAAATTTTCCATTTACCAACGCTCTTTGTAATCTAACCTTTAGCCAGTTCTCTATCCAGGTACAAATACTATGTTCCAGGCCAACATTCCTTAATTTAACCAGTAACCTTCTGTGTGGCACTGTATCAAATACTTTAACAAATAAAAGTAAATAACATCCTCTGCCATCCCAGAATCGAGGTCCCTGCTCACCTTCTCATAAAAATAAATTAAATTAGTCTGACAAGATCTGTTATGGATAAAACCATGCTGGCATACACTCATAGTATTATGATTTGCTATGAAGTCCAGTATCATATCCTTTATTAACCCTTAGAAAACCTTTCCTACCACTGCCGTCAGACTAACTGGCCTATAGTTTTGAGGCTGAGAATGGGATCCCTTTTTGAATAGAGGCACCACATTAGCAATTCGCCAGTCTCTCGGCACTATGCCAGATCTCAATGAAACCTGAAAAATTAAGTAAAGAGGTTTGGCAATCATAGAGCTAAGCTCGCCAAGTACCCTGGGATCAATACCATCCGGCCCCAGACCTTTGTTTATCTTAACATGTTTGAGTCTCTTTTCAATTTCCTCATGTGTGAACTGTATACTGAATGGGATTATTAGGTATAGGTTACAACGTTACATAATAATCATTATAGACTTCTAAAATGGCACTATTGTTCAAATGCAAATTCACATGATTGATTTAAGTCACAATTTGCACTGCTGAAAAAACTTTGTGGATGTCAATTAGATTTTCCTATATTTTTAACTTTTTTTTATTATAGAAAAGAAGAGGAGTGGAGCATGGCCCCGCAGCCATTAGAAGTGCTGGTTTAATTGAAAGACTGTCCAATTTAGGTAAGATGCCTAAACTTTCTGACACTGTTATTGTTATAACAAAAAAGAATGGGCAATTACATGAACGCATATTCATTTCTAATATATCAAATGATATCTCTAATACAAGGGTTCTGTAGCTCCTGTTGTGTGGGTGAGACATAATTGGGTGAGGCAGGGGTCATACTATTAATTTAGTGATTGACCCTTAGTTGAAGTTTTCAGATTTATGAAAACATATGTATTGTATTTGCCATATTCACATCATTTCAGGACTATATAGAGGGTAATTAGGCAGGAAATTGCATACCCAAACACAGTCTATTGCACATCTTAGTAGCCTACCACTTCCTTGGTGCAGTGAACAACATGAGGTTTAGAGATTAAAGGTCTCATTTAGCAACACACACATGCAAGGTGCAAAAAAACTATAGCCAAATGCACATACAGGGGGATTTTTGGATATCCCTTAAAATGGCCCTTAGTTTTTTTTTGTCATTATTGAACACAAATTAAGAAGCAGTGGGGGGGGGTGCAAAAATTCTGGGGTGCTCTGCATTTATTGGCACCATTGTGTTTGTGTGTTGCAATGGCAATGTTAAATGAATGAGTGAAACCATTCATTCTTATCATACAGTCTATTTTCTTCCCACAATTCCCACTGAATATTATAGCTGGAGTAGTTAATGTTATAGCACCTTAATACAATGAGCTTTCATTCAGTAACTAATATATAAACTTCAGAAGGACACAGGCAAACATTGCCCTGTTATCCAGGTGCTGCATGGTATTCTACCTTCCCTCTGAAGAACAGAGTTGAGTAAATTACAAATTGTAGATTCCTAGTATGGATTCAAAACATAAAAGAATGATTCACGTCTCCTAATATATATTGGGAATACAGATATCTGTTGTGTACCTCTTACAAGTTACTTACAAGCTACTGTATTACCACATACTTTACCACTTTCTGATCTGTCACTCAACCCACTCCTAAAACTATATGTCTGCTGATTGTCTGGAATTCTGAGCAGACTACAACCTTTAAAATCATTTGTTGAGTTTGGGATCACAAGGACATGTTTAATCAAATTTAGCTCTTAACTTAAACTTATAAACTTACACTATAGAATGATTGGTACTGCAGAGCATGGTTTTGTGATAGATAACTTATAATTAGAGGGCTATGAAATAAGACATTTAAATCTAGTAGTTTTCCATTTTAATGGGGGGGGAGATGAGTTAACCCAGAACACTATCTCCTTGGAAGACGGAACACATCCTCCTGTTTGCAGAGTGATCTTGTTTCAGATTCCAAAGATGCCATATCAATGTCAATCTGAAATCTGCAAGTCATCCAAAGTAACTTCAGAAATGTCCCGTGTAGAGGAACGTCTGAGATAAACAGGCCCAAAGGCTGGACTTAAAATAATCCTTTCTGTGATATTTTTAAAGATGGCAAAAAACACCAAATAATGTGTTATATAAGGCTAATATCGTGGGACATTTTTTTTTTACTTCTTTTTACCTAGACTTAAATTATTCTGTCTCACTGTGGAGACAGGGAAGCAACATGATATCAAGGTCATTACTCTGCACTTTTTTTCTCTGGCTGTGCAACACACTGATAGGAACATGGGAATACTACATTCACCACAGGGTTTCTTTGACAGTAAGAAGTTAGATATTGACAATGTCATTTTTAAGAATTTTCTTTATTTGAGTTTCTATTTAAAATTTGCCTTAGCTCATAATAATGTTACAGATAAACATAAACATCACTGTATCAGCCATTGAGTTATAGCCCCTAAAATCTCCAGCATAGCAAATGCATGTTCAACCCAAGTCTCATGCTACTTGACCTTCAAGCTAGGCTTCCAGGAGTATCTAGAAGTGGAAACAGGTTTTCTTCTTATATCAATCCCTAAGTGGCCTTTATTTTGACCCTTCCAATTTAGGGATACTCATTGAAGGAGAGGAAGTGGAAATAAAACAGAAAGAAAGGATATTTGGAGAATACATCTGGTAGATGTTGATTGATACAAAGAGTATTGTATCAAAACCCTTACCGACATCAATTTAACCATAAATTAAATAGAAACTTGAGCTCTATGGACTTTACACTGCAGAGATATTAAAATATACATAGTACCCTACTTTTTTAAATTTTTTATACTTTTAACAAACAGAACATAAAGTAAAATATCAGCACAAAAGAAAAATTAAAAAAAAATTCTGTATGTGGGTAATCAATGCACAGTACCATTATCCTTTTAATATGTGAATTCCGCAGTATAGTCCTTAACAGAGTTATAAGAGAGAACAAGCATACATTATAAAGGTGCACATAATGGAACAGTAGAAGGGGTTTCCTCCAGATCCAAAGCTTTTAACCAACAGTGCCATGCCAAATCAAATTTACTTAATATTCCTCTGCGAGTATAGACTAGGTGGGCCACGCAGTACCCTATTTAGTATCATTGTTGGAGGAATATAAGTGATATAAAGAATTGTCTATTACTGTTTGCTATCTGGGGGATTACAGATAATGCACAGCAACTACACATTATTCTGACAGGATTATTATGTTTACTGCTTAAAGGACAAAGCAAGTCCCCTAAACATGCCTTTACCAATATGTTGATCCCCTATTGCCCATCTGAAATGCTAGCTTTTATCTAAAAGATCTTACTGAACATCTGAAAACTTGTACTTCCTTCGTCGTGGCCGCTGTATTCTATGAGATGACATCAGACAAATACTTCAGTGCATGTGAAATAAGAGAAATTAGATCTGTAGCAATGCATTTTCGATCTGTAGCAATGTTTCAATGAAGCAGCCCCCCTAAAATGCCAGACTCCTCAATTCCAGGGTTTTAATGTGAAGTGTTCCTATTATAAATGCCTCTGCTTTGCTGGGATAGTTTTTGACTAGATGTTGGAACATGGTAGTTGGGATTTGTTTTAGTTCAGCCCAAGAGCATTATTCAGGTTGGACACTTATGTTGGGTAATCAGGCCTAAGTAAGCAATTGAGTGCTTTGTGCAGTCCAGTCAAGGCCAGGCCCGGACTGGCAATCTGTGGTTTCCGGCAAATGCCAGGGGGCTGCTGTATATCTCCATACTTTATCGGAGGAACCATTGAATCATCAAGAATGTCATTGAATATACTGTATAACACACATATCCCATCTCTATGTAGGTTTTTATACACATATGGATTCCAATGGACTTTCCAGTGATTTAAAAAAAAGTGCACAAATTCTGTTGTATCTGGTCCAAAATGTATGCACATTTATACACAGCAGTTTTTTAACTAGGTATGCAGCAGGGGATCTTTTTTAGAATTCGGCTCAATCCCAGATCTTTCATGCATCTTTAGGCCATCCCAAAATGAGGACCAATGCATCCCTTAAATCCAATGAATCCAAACCGTTTTTGCATATGCAGATTATTGTTAAGATAAACATGTGCGTGTTTTGTGCATGTGCATGACAAATGTTGAGACTTTTTTGGTGGGTTTGGATTCAATTTGGATAGGCAATTGAATCACGTTGAAAAATTGCTCGGATTTCGCCAAATCCTGAACCAAGTCCTGGAATCCTGCATTTTCATAAAAATTCAATTCATGTTTTTTCTTTTTGGTGAAAATTTATAAATATGCCATAAGAACTTGAGTAGCTAAAATACTTACATTAAAAAAAAATCTGCCATAAATTCTATGTGTTTAATAAAATAAAATAAAAAAAAGTCCTCAAGAAACATATTGTATGTTAGTGAAATGGTTAATGTTCATCTGTTACCTGTAGGTAACTTAATCATGTTTTCAATCAAGCAGTGAAAAATTGTGCAACACTGGCTCTTGAAATGTGATACTTGTTGACTGCTTGCAGAAATGTTTCCACTTAGGTTTCCCTTTGCTCTGATTTAGCCAGACCCTCACGCCTAATCTTCCTATACATATGTAATGCTCCTAATATGGTAGAGCTGATAACTGGCTACACCTGTTCCTGTTTTACAATACTGTTTTGTGAATGTGGTAATGTGACCTGAAAAATCCCTATGACTAATAGCATTGACGCTTACAACATACACATTTAGTTTTCTTACATAAACAACCTTACATGAACTTCGGTTGCTTCTCGGCTTACCCTTACCATCTCTTACCTGTTTTCTCTTTGATTTCATTTTTATTTTATCCATTGATCATAGTAGATTAGACACTGCGTCTAGAAGAGGGACAGAATGGGAAGATAAGTAATAAAAGTAACAATGACAATTAAAATGTAGCCTCACAGAGCATTTGTTGCTTTTTTGTGTGTGCTGGATTCAGTGACCCCCTTTTGCAAGCTGGAAAGAGTCAGAAGAGACAAGAAAATAACCCTAAAACTGCAAATAATAAGTAATGAAGACCTATAGCAAAGATGCTATGAATAGGACATTCTATAACGTACTAAAAATTAACCACAAATGTCCAGTTATTGAAGATTTTAGCAATTTGGAAAGTCACCCCATTGTTTTGCATTGGACCCAGTGCTTATTTTGTGAAATGAATTCCAAAACAGAAATTTGCTCAGCCTTGCATGATTTCTGTCCACTGGAAATAATAGAATTGAACCACTTAATGATTAAAACATTTACAGACAATTAAGAAAGTTATGATAAATGACATAAAATAAAACTAATACAATATACTGCCTGGTTTAATTTGTTTTGCAGGATGCAATGTATGCGACTTTGGAGACTTACACTTTTCCCAGGTTCCTAATGATGAACTGCACAACAGCATTGTTAAACATCCTCGTACTGTAGGACTTGCCTGCAAAGTGCTGGCTGAGGAAGTGAGCAAAGCAGTGGGAGCTGGGCATACCTGCGTAACCTTGGGTGGAGACCACAGGTAAGTAAAGAACAGTGAAATATTTTTTTCATATTATGTTGCTCAGTATAAAAATATGATTTTTTAAAAAAATAATTAAACAGTATTTCATTAGTCTCACAAGGGCAGGTTCTTTTCTCAGTTTCAGTAAATGATGATCCTTTAACCAGTAGCTCTTAACTTAATCCTGTCTCTCGCACATGCAAATACTGTATACAGCAAACAGTGTAAGCATTCAGCATTAATGTATTACTGGGCTAAAATGTGATTCATTAGTGTCATTAGTATATCTTGAAATAGTGCACTGCTGGAGGGTTTGTATTCTGAGATTAAGCTTTTCCTGCCATGTACCCCCACAACAAAAAAATGCATTTTCCCACAACCCATTTTGTTGCATAGATAGATAGATAGATCAGTGATTAATTGATAGATTAGCGAATCAGTGTTTTTTTGTGAGCAAAATACAAAGCTGCATTTTTAAAAACTCAGAGGAATGTCAACTTAAGGGTCTGTCCACACAAGCAGATTCAGGGAGATTTAGTCGCCTGGCGTCTGCCCCACGAGGAAACTTTGGGCGGCTTCGGAAAATGAGGCGACGCGTGGGCTTTAAGGAAGGTGACTTTTCATTATAGCTGACAGGAAGACATGCGAAGGCAGTTTGGGGAGATTGTCGCCCAGAAGAAGAGGCGATTAGTCGCCAGGCAACTAAATGTCCCCGAATCTGCCCGTGTGGACTGACCCTTCAGGGTCAACATGAGTTAAATGTGTAGGGCTGTTGTGTGAGCATACTTTTTTTATATTGTTTTAATCATGAAAAATCTATGGTTTTGGGTATTGCCCTATCTGTCCTGCTTAGATCAAAGCAACAACAAAAACCAGAGTTTTTGCACGATTAAAACAATAGGAAAAAGACATGTTCAGAGCACAAGCACCATTCATTTAACTCATACTGCTCCTTTAATTCGCTATTGATCTAAGATGAGTTTTTAGAAATGCAGCCTGTGGTACTTTGCTCACAAACACATTGATTCACTAATCTATCAAGAGTGCAACAAAATTGGGTATGGAAAAATGTATTTAGTGATTGTGGGGTAACACAGCAAGAAAAGTCATAAAGCAAAAAGGAAAAACTTTTAAAACTATACTGTCCCTTTAAAAAATACACGTGTTTCTAAAATTCTGTGGGTAAACTTTTAATCATCAGTTTTATATATATACGTTTTCAGCAGACAATCTATTTTAGTTTGAATATGCTTGAGCCCCCAAGTATATGCAAGCAGTTTCCGTCCATGAGTATTTTTAAATCCACTAAATGAAAAAGGAGTCTTGGGACTGTTTAAGTGCTGATGAAATTCTGTGTCAATGTTACACACTCCACTTACTATTTATGGCACATTGGATCACTCTTCTTTTGCATCATGGGACACAGTGTGATATATTTAGGTGTATGGATATTGTCTGGGGTAATTTTTCAGTGACCATCAAGTAACAATAACTGAGTTTCTGAAGCCTCTGACGCCCACAGTTAGTATAGTTTTTACAGTTTAATATACTTGCTTTTTGCCCTACAGTTTGGCTTTTGGATCTATCACTGGCCATGCCCAGCAGTGCCCGGACCTCTGTGTGATATGGGTGGATGCCCATGCAGATATTAACACCCCTTTGACAACCCCATCGGGAAACCTGCACGGCCAGCCAGTGTCGTTCCTGCTGAGGGAACTTCAGGATAAGGTACAGCTGTTGTGAAATTCCTTGTGCATGATTTGTTGGACAACTTCCAGGCGGAGAGAGGCTTGGCAGGGGCAGGTAGTGCATAGTCAGCTCTGATTGGCTCATTTTCATGCTTGCTTTAGCAAGGCAAATCCTCAAGCATTGAGCATTTGGCACATTGCCCAGGCATTCCTGATCTGCATTAATGGGATGACTCTTCTAGAAAACACCTTTAAACCACCTGTTTGTGTTGAACTCCATGTGCAGTGTGCACAGTTCAACAAAACAGGTTTTCACTGTGAAAAACATCAGGTCAACAAGGATCTGCTGATTAACTCGCCCAGGCATGCTGTATGCACCAACGGATAGGCTGCAGTCAGAAAGAAGCAAATCAAATGATTTCATGCAACTGTAGTGTAGTGAAATGCACTTACCTGATGTTTTCTGGATAAGGATCTTTCCATAATTTGAATCACCATACTTTGTCTTATAAATATCATGTAAACATTAAATAAACCCAATGGGTTTTTTAATCCACCATTATGGATTAATGCAGTTTAGTTAGGATCAAGTACAATATACTGTTCTATAATTTATGGAGAAAAAGGGAATTATTTTTAAACTCAGAATTATTTGCTTAAAATGGACTCTATGGGAGATTGCTTTGGAGTTCTCTGGATAGTTGGTTTTCCTACCTGTTCATGTTTCCTTAACCAGTAGCTGCAAGGAATATCTGCTTTATGCCTATGGCAAATATATTGTATCTACTGCATACTGCATTTTGAAAGAGCAATTGGTATGCCTCCAAGGGTATTGTCTGGTTACATGTGTATATGTACAGAATGTGTATATGCAACAGGCCAGCAAAAGAGAAATCACATTAATCTGTATCAAATAAAATTGGAAAAATAAGGCAGTAGGGTACAGATAACATGATAAATCATAGAATACAGTCCAATAAATTAAACTATAACTTACCCAAGCTGTATGCATATGGATGTCCCAGGCAGTGCTTATTCAGTGATAACCAAGAACTACACAACAGAAATGTGAATGGACAGACTAGTGCTGTTGTGTTGCTGGAGTTTACTGATATCTTGTCACCGATTGTAAACAATCAGCAGGTAGCATTTAATGGTGACCTGTTTAAACAGGCAATTTCATGGATTTTGATGCTGTATTTTGTACATGGAAAAAGATCATTAAAATAGGTTCAATAATTTAATTTTATCCACAAAAAAATTAAGAGAAAACTTTGTTTTAAACTTGATTCAGCATGAAAACTGATACTTGTACGTTGTACTGCACTCCCTAATACATACAGCAGCGTTTGTTGGTCCAAAGGTTTAACCTTCCATTTACAGCAATGAGTTAGTTTGTAGTTAGTGGAGGGCAAAATAATGATGCCCTTATGTTAGTGGGAGGCACCAGACTGGCTTTATGTTTTACATTTATGTAGGACTTCTTGTGCATGTGTAAATCCATGTGTGAGCACTTCTGTGGGTGCCACGCCTATTCTAGTTTTGTGCATATTCATTTTAATATTTGATGCTGGAACACATTGTTGTATGGTGACCATATTGTAACAAATATCAGGACACATATGACAAAACTGGAAATAGTATATGGTGGTATAACATTGTCACTGTCGCTATCATATTTAAGTGCAAGAGCCTTGTCTCTGCAATTTACAGGGTTTTCCTTTAAAAAAAAGGCAATTTATAATTTCCTCCTCATTATTTATATTGTATTGAAGTTTTATTTTGATCCCTCAAAGTGAATAACCTCTATCCCTAACACGTGTACAGCTCTTGCTTATAATAAATCTTTCTTCTCAAACAGGTACCACCAATCCCTGGATTTTCTTGGGCAAAGCCATGTCTATCAAAGTCTGATATTGTATACATTGGCCTGAGAGACTTGGATCGAGCAGAACAGTAAGTAGCAGATGATTTTATTGCCTACTTTAGAACAATTTAACTGGAAACCAGATGTAATTAATGTGCTTAGAGGCTGTTACAAACCTTGTTGAAGCCATGTCACCTCCTTACCAGAGTCATCAATATGTAGATGTTTTAACTTCTGCATGTTATGCACTGGCCATTTACTTGGCCAATTTGATACCCCTGACGTCCATATAATTACTCTTCTGATACCTACAGGTGCTAATTATTAAATTCAGTTGCTAGTTGCATTGGTTTCTGTGCTGCCATGTAGTAATTACCTGTATTAATCAATCAGCCTTTTATTGTGGCAGATATATATTCTATGTGAACTGTATATTTTGAGCTGTTCCCTAAGCTTAGTTAGTGACAATAGAATGTGCAGTGACTCAACAGAAAAGATGGGGAGTTACTGGGGCATCTTTGGAAGTATCTAAAGGGCTGTGGTTGCCTTGGGCTGGTACACAAATCCAAAACATGAGTAACATTTCTAGCCCACTTCTTTAGTAGTTCTCCTTTAAAATGTTTATTGGTGTGTGATTTGTAGGACAACATTTCATATGCACATTTAAACAATGAATGACATAGTTAATATTTTCTGTTGCAGATTTATTCTAAAGAATTATAATATCTCATATTACTCAATGAGACACATCGATTGCATGGGAATAAAGAAAGTCATGGAGAAAACTTTCGATCAGCTCCTAGGCAGGTATGATTTAAGAAGTTTACGGGGTGGATCGTCTTGGCTTGTGTCCAAGAGAGATTAAGTTCTTGTTACAAGAGACTGTCACAGAAACCCAGACTGGCTGCCCTACTTCAGATACTGTGCCAGAGTGCTGTCTTACTGACTATTTATGTTACACCTTATCTTACTCAAACTTGATGACTCCTCCTAGCCCTGGCCATTTCTCAGGCAAAGACACCACTGAGCTTCTCAAAACAGTGCATGGAAACACCTAGGGGCCGATTCACTAAATTCGGGTGAAGGGTTAGAATAAAAAAAACTTAGAATTTCTAAGTTTTTTTTGGGTACTTCGACCATCGAATTGGTTAAATTTGTTCGAATTCGATCGAAGTCGAACGAAATCGAATGATTCGAAGTAAAAATCGTTCGACTATTCGACCATTCGATAGTCGAAGTACTTTCCCTTTAAAAAAAACTTCGACCCCCTACTTCGGCAGATAAAACCTACCGAAGTCAATGTTAGCCTATGGGGAAGGTCCCCATAGGCTTGCTAAGCTTTTTTTGATCGAAGGATTTTCCTTCGATCGTTTGATTAAAATCCTTCGAATCGTTCGATTCGAAGGATTTAATCGTTCGATCGAACGAAAAATCCTTCGATCGTTCGATCGAATGTTTAGCGCTAAATCCTTCGACTTCGATATTCGAAGTCGAAGGATTTCAATTCGAGGGTCGAATTTCGAAGTATTTTTAACTTCGAAATTCGACCCTTAGTGAATCTGCCCCCTGGAGTCCTGTCAGGGTGATATAGGGGGCGTGCATGCTTATTTACTGTCTTGAATACCCCCCTGAATTGTAGACTGCTAACAAATGCATTTGTATAGATCTGTTGAATCAACTAATGAGACCTGACCAAATATTGCAATACCAGGGGGAAGGAGTATCTGTTGGGTGGGTCAGTTTTTACCTGACCAGTGTCCATTATTCAAGATACAGGATATGTATAAATGTGTTATTAGCGAGTGAACTAACACAACTGATAACTGATTTAATTGGAGATACTTAATCTGAATATATATTCAATTATCAAAATTAGAATTTATAGATAATTTGTATAAAGCTGTTCAATGGTTATATTTTGGCACTATACAAAATCCTTAATATTTATGACAGAAAAAAACGTTGCCATAAAACTTGCAATTATGTAAAATTAATATTTAGTATTTTCCAGCTATTGCAAGATAAATTAGGTGCATCTCACTTTAGTTAACAAGGGCACAGTGTTGAGTTTGGAACCGAAAAATCTGAAGTGTTTTTCCAGAACGGGAGAAATTTCATCTTGTCTTATTTATTTGACTATTATAGAAGAGATCGCCCAATTCACTTGAGTTTCGACATTGATGCTTTTGACCCAGCCCTAGCGCCAGCTACAGGAACTCCTGTCATTGGAGGACTGACTTACAGGGAAGGTGTCTATATCACAGAGGAAATTCATAACACAGGTAATTCCTTATTTTATCTGCATAAAAAGTGTCTCTAAGTCGAAATAACAGTTATACTGGATTGGTTTTTCTCAGGACTGAAAGCAATTCACTTTAAAGGAGAACTGGAGTTTAACTAAAGAAGTCCAAGGCAATCACAGACCTTTACTGAGCTTAGGGAGCCACTCACAATATACAGTACACATATAATATTAATGTGACAACATAAGGCTGATTAGTAATTAATATAGATACTTACTACATGACAGCACAGACACTAGTAGAACCAGCATCAGAATTTAATACTCAGCCTTGTAGCATCATTTTATATTACAGGCTAACCTCATTTTCTGCTTGATAATTTGTTACGACCCCTAAGCTTAGCTTCTCAATAGATGCTCAGCGCACACTGAGCATGTGAGTGTCACAGACACTTTCCAAGATGGTGACCCTTTGTGACAAGTTTGAAGTCCTAGATCATTGCTGCTATTGACAAGCTGAAACTTTGGGCTGGTGCAATAAGTTCAGTATATAAAATATGGCATGTTTAGCCCCATTCATTTTTAGTGATTAGTTCTCCTAAACCCAGACAGCATTGTATACAATGAAATGCTATTTGCACCTTTGGGCGCAATACGTGGGATAAAGTGCAAAAAGTTTTAAAATGTTCCTGAAAACCATGTGTGATATTGTTTAAAGTAATGTTTTGAAAAGTTATTGCCATTTATACTTACATGGTATAATCCTTTTTCTGGTTCTTGTGGGGTTATTTCCAAAAACAATGCCAGCACTTTCTTACTTAATTGCAGGGATTTTATAAATACTGCAATGGGCTGGTTTTGCTTCCAATAAGAATGAATTATATCTTAATTTGGGTCAAGTGCAAGTAGGGTTGCCACCCGGCCGGTATTTTACTGGCCTAGCCGGTAAAACACCTGCCAAGGCCGTGGCTGGTATTACAAGTTTACCGGCAATGTAGCTGCCGGTATATTTGTAATACACCTAAGAAAAGCCCGTGGCCTGCCCCCAAACTCACCTTTTTTGCAGGCTTCTTGTCAATCGCAGTGCCGAGGCTCTGCCTCCTTTGATGTCACAATCCGTCCTAGTCAATCACACGTTTGACATCACGACCCTCCCTTTTGCTCCCGCCCCTTCCACCAGCCAGTGGAACTATCTGGATAAAGTGGAGTTTATGGAAGAAGGCCTTTCTGTAATGCAGAGATTTCTGGATAATGGATTTCCAGATAACAGATCCCATACCTGTACATTATTTTTTTTTCAATTGCTTTTCCTTTTTTTTTTTTTACTCTTTTTCTTGAAGTTTGAACATTAATGTTCCTCTCTCTAGTTTTACAGTCTGGCAGCAGGGGTGCTTCGCCAATGAGGCAAGTTGAGGCTGTCGCCTCAGGTGGCAGCGCCCCACTAGATACCAGGGGCAGCAAAAATGCTGCTCCTGGTACTTTAAGAGCAAATTTCTGGGGGAGGGGGGGCAGCAGCAACTGCCAGGGGCCAGGATCACCACCCCTGTCTGGCAGCTCAGTAATCCTGATACAGCCTCTCTTACAATTTGCTACATTTGTTGAAATATTTCTGGAGTGTTAGCAATAATTGTATCAATTTCAGTATATCTGCTGAATCCCAATTCAGCTCAGCAGGGTTCAAGGTAAGGAATGTATCAACAAATTTAGAACAGTTTACAGAGTTGGCGACCCCAGCGTTCCTCTAGGGAAACATGATAAGGTGAAAATTGAAACGTTAATTTTCAATTTTAGAAAAAAATGAGTCCAAAAAAATTGTAGTTTGATTTTTGTGTCATAATGCTGATAATATAATTTTTCTTTATCAGGAATGTTGTCTGCTGTGGATCTTGTAGAAGTAAATCCAGTTCTTGCTGCCACATCAGAAGAAGTTAAAGCCACCGCAAACCTAGCAGTGGACGTCATTGCTTCTTGTTTTGGGCAGACGAGAGAGGGAGCTCACACTAGAGCTGACACTATTATAGATGTTCTACCTACACCCAGCACATCATATGAATCAGACAATGAAGAGCAAGTGAGGATTTAGAAATAATTGCCATTCCTCCTACTGTGCATTCCAGAACTGCAATACAACTCCTGAGGATGGACATAATTTGACTGTTGCACTCCATGGAGATAACTGTTGTTTTTGTACGTTTTCCTTAAATTTTAACCATCCTGACTATGTATTAATTACATTTGAGGGTTATAGCAGAGCTAGGCACTTATACATTATTTGGTTTAATGGTAAGACATTTAAGCTTGACCAACGTGTTCCTCTAATTCTAGATTTACTGAACATGTTTTGTTTTTTTGCGTTTTTTTGCATGTAATGTTTAGGGGGTTATTAACCTAATTTTATGGTCGGTCACCGATTGTTTAAACTTTAAACAAGCATGAAATATCTAAATATCCATTAAAAAAAAAAAAGGGAGAGAGAACGAACCCCCCCACATAAATAGTTTTCTTTGATATTTCTCTGGGCAGTTCACATAAATGAACTTGCTTAAGTCCACTACCTCTCTCCAACCTGTGCTTTAATTTCATAAATAAAATAACTCAAATCTCCTTATGTTTTTTACATGAACCTGTGTGTTATATGCCCCATAACTGGGCTAAATGTTGGGCTAAAATGATCAGAATATGTGATACCAAACAAACCTCCATATATGGGTAAATAGCTTTCTTTATGTTTCACTATTCACAACCATGTATCATTGTCTCTGTGTCAGTGCATAAGAACCTCAGACAAAAAATATCTTCAGCTAAAAGAACTATTTCATAGTGGTTCTTTTCCTCTGCTGATCTTTTAATGACAAAATGTGCAGCATAATGAACGGTTGTGTTATAATCACCTATCATTTTCCTAATCTCTGTAATAACACAATGGGGCAGATTTACTAGAGGGTGAAGTAGCCAACGCTAGTGTCAATTCGGCAGAAATCCCATCTGCACAATTCGCTAGCGAATGAGAATGTCTCTCGCATTAGTTCGCACTCTTTTGCTCTAGCGAACGGTTGTTACTCCATCATTTTGTAAAAGTGCCAGTGACATTGTATCCTGTATGCCAGAAATGCATTAAAGTTGTCAAAAACGACTTTTATTTTTTTAAAGCGGTATTGCCTTCAAAAGGACAAACTATGTGTGAACATTTTTTTAACTAATTTGAGGGGCATGCCACATTTATATAAGGGTGGGCTCATGTCTACGGCATTTGAGAATCTCTTCTGTCTTTATTATGGCTCATTGGACATTTGTTTTAAAAAGTTGTCATTTCAAACATTTGCATCAACAGTACAATAAAAGACGTTCATACGACTTTTAGGTACCTGCCCTATTCAAATTAACCCAAGCGTAAGAGTACCAGCGAAGATTCGCTAGGCAGAAATGAACACTAGCGAAAATTCTATATCAATTATCTCAACAAGATTGTCCAACATAGTCAAAAAAGGTTTGACAGAAGTTCAGTTGTTATCCAGTCTACTTCCAATGCTGTTTATACTCAAGTAAACATCTACATATGCAATACCGAAATATGGAAATGTATTAATATATTTAAATAGGTCATTTTCATGGGTGTGATTGGAGTATTAATTTAACCCTAAAAAGTCTTCACGCGTAACCCCCACTGTGATATATATATATATATATATATATATATATATATATATATATATATATATATATATATATATATATATATATATATATATATATATTCTACACTGGCGTATTTATTTTAACTTAAATTAAAGGCAACATGACTAACACTTCTTGAAGGTTTAAGGAAAGCTCTGGGGTAAAGTTGCATGACTACATTTGAATTTCTGCTAATGATTTAAACATCTCAATTTATGACTAATAAATAGAACGTTTTTTTTAATTACTTCTCTTCATTGTTGTTTTGTCGTAAAGTAATGCATGCAGGCATTATGATTGAGTCTTGGGGGGGGGTATTTTATCAAAATTGGGGCTTGGGGCAGATCAGGGACATGGTTTTGCCTGATTGGGCTGTTTTTTCCAATTCCACTTGTTGGTAGGTCCCTATATTTCCAGGGGCCCAGGTGACCAATTGGCTATTAATTGGTGGGCCCCACTAACAGTAGTAGTATGGGCCCCTTGATTCCTGACTGGAGTACAATTTCAGTATTATTCCCAGCAGTCGGGATTAGCGGTACACAGACAAAGCTTCTGCCTTGGTCGCTGTATTGAACTTTCACTTTACATTTCCCCTAGTCTGTTGCAAAAGAAAGTTGCATCTATGCACCAGAAAGCCCTTACTTTAAGGGGCAGATTTATCAAGGGTCGAGTTTCGAATTTGAAAAACTTCGAAATTCGAATTCAAAAAGAACAACCGAAATTTTTGATCGAATCGGTCCATTTTTGGCCAAATTAGAATCATACAAATCGAAGTAATAGCGAATTCGATCGAATTAGATTCGAAGTTTTTCGGAAAAAAAAACCCCTGATTTTTTCAAAGTCCACCAATTGACTCCAAATAGGTTCTAGGAGGTCCCTCATAGGCTAAAACAACAATTTGGCAGGTTTTAGATGGCTAATGGTCGAAGTCAAATTTTTAAAGAGACAGTACATGATAAATTTCGATATTCAAATTTGATTTTTTTTTCAAATTCAAATCAACTTTGGACTATTTCCTAGTCAATGTACACAAAAAATAGCTCAAAATTCGAATTTTGTGATTTCAAAAATTCACCTAGACCATTGATAAATCTGCCCCTAAATGTCCACTCTGACAATGTTCAGTCATGGAGCAGGAGCAGATGGTGCATTAAAGTAAAACTTTATTAAGTTATAAAGTCTTTGGACGGGACTAGACAAATCGTAGTCAGACTGGCGGGGGGTTGGTGCGGGCTGAGTTCTGGCAATGTCAGACAGGCTGGGTTGGTGCAGGCAGCGTTGAAGGATAGTCAGGCAGGCAATGGTCAATACCAGAAGAATCAGAATAGTCAGGCAGGCAGGGGTCAATATCAGACGAATTAGAATAGTCAGGCAGACAAGGGTCAGGATAATCAGAGACAGACAGGCAGGATCAATAACAGGAATCAGATTCGCACCAAGGACAAATTCGCACCCAGGACTCAATTTAAACAATTTAGACCTACAACGGGCAAAGATTACAGTCAAAAGCCCCTTTAAATACCTGGAATCTCGCGTATAACCCGGAAGTGCGGGCCGCTCGCGCCATAGGAGAACCGGCACCTGAAGCAATAGGATCAATGCAGCGGGCAGTCCCTGCTGCCCTCACAAAAGGAAAGTAAAAAAATGCTACATTCATACATTTTTTAAAGTGGCGTGTAAATACTGGATATGGAAGGCACCAGGTATCAGTTTTGACTTGGGTGCTAGAACGCCTATTTCTGGTACTGATAAAATTATATGATACAGTCTTGTAGCTTTAATTTTTATTTCCTGGTCCTTCCACGTGGCAGTGGGCAACCATGGGGTTAACTCAAGTCAGTGGCTAAAATCATGGGATCATCAGTAGCAGCTCATAGACCATTGTGGATTGTGGATTCACAACTTTGTTCCTTGCTGTTTAAATGGAATCTGTTGTTTTGAGAACACCTGGACAAAATTATTTCAGCAATAAGGGGCAGATTTATTTAAAGGAATAATTCGATCGAATTTGATTCAAAGTTTTTCCCAAAAAAAACGTCAATTTTTCAAAGTCCACCAATTGACTCCAAATAGGTTCTAGGAGGTCCCCCATAGGCTAAAACAGCAATTTGGCAGTTTTTGGATGGTGAATGTTCAACGTCAAATTTTTAAAGAGACAGTACAGATAAATTTCGACATGTGAATTTTTTGCAAATTTGAATCGAATTTGGACTATTTCCTAGTCGAAGTACACAAAAATAGCTCAAAATTCAATTCGAAAATTCACCTCGATCTTTGATAAATCTGCTCTCCTCAGCACAAAAATCTGCTTTCCTACCCCAGGATAGAAACGAAAGAAGGCCTTTCAGAGCACAATCATTCTACAGGGATGCCAGGCAGTGTCGTCTGGGGAAACCTTTTTTTCAGGCAAACACAAAAGACCAGAAACAAGCCCTTTTAGTCTTCCAAAAAAGATCAGCAATTGAATAAAACAAAATCAGCATGAAGGTGGAAGAGTTCCTGTGTCCCACATAAGAAGAAGAATTTCAAAATTTGGGTCAGTGCGAACTTAGCTTGTTTCTGATACTTTGATTCGGGACATCATTAACAATGGATATGTAAGAGACTTGCCTGGTGGTCTATACGGGGTGCTATGGGGACGCCCATTGCACCCTCAGTGAGGACACCCACTGCGTCTGTTTCCTCCTGCGTTGTCCTCTCTGGCGCTTCTGGGTTCACACTGCTCAGCTTTGTTTGGCGCTTCATAGGTGATGTCATCGCTTTGGTGCAAAATTTAAAAATTAAAAGGGTCTTTGTCTAATGTTTGTTGCTCAGCGTAGGGTCTAATTCTTTAGTTCCTCTGTGCTATTCTGAGTGTTCCTAACCTGTTTTTGACCCTGCCTGTCCCTTACCCTGTCTAGTCTGCTGCCTTTCCTGACAACTTTTACAGGCCAGTGGTGGGGGCGTGAACAAAGGGGGCAGGTTGTGACATAAAGGGGTGAGTTATGGCGCAAAAGGGGTGGAGCCACTGGGGCATGTCACAAAAGGGGGTGGAGCCACATCATGCGATGGACAGAAAATGGAGAAAAGGTCAGTGTCCACAAGAGGGCCAAGGGCTTTTGTTAAGGGTATTACAAATATGCCGGCAACTACATTGCCGGTAAATTTAATACCAGCCCTGGCCTTGGCAGGTGTTGGATCCTGCTTTGTACTGCAAAATTGGTGTGTTTGAACTCGGTCTGTGGCCTTGATTATCCTCTTGTCTCTTGATTCTGTACTGCTGCTCCCATTTGGTATCGACTTGGCCTGTCCCACGACCTTGCTTCTTGTCCCCTTTTAGTACTAAGTTCGGTTCTCTTGCCTCCCTGGTCCTCTCATTATAAGACTTGGCAGCACCCGAGTAGTGGAGGGCTTCTCCCGAAGTGAAAAGTAGTTGTTATAGGCAGAGGACTGAGCCACGACGGGGACCTTGATGATTGTTGTGGGTTGGGATACCAGTCGTAACAATATAAACATTACACCTCATAAGTGACTGGTGAAGACAGACAGGCGCCTATTTACATATGCCCATAATTCCCCCTTATAGGAAATACTCTAGGTTCCTAACATCAGAAAAACATCTTCAGTATAAGGCATTTCCATTCAGATTATCGTCAGTACCCAGAAATAAATAAAGGTATATTCGTCTCCAGGGAATAAAGATATTGCATAACTATATGGCATTTTAGTGAGAGACTCACCTGGAGAAGTCCTCCAACACTTCCAGATAGTAATTTTTAATATTGTTGGTGGCTGATAAATAAGGAGAAACCAGTTTGGGAAATCATCACTACAAATGCCAGTGAAATGTGATGGGATCTTTAAAACTTCTCATCTCAAGAGTTGTGGTTTGAAAGAAGAGAGTCAGATGTCCTCCAACTGGAAAACACTAAAAGCTACACAGAGGAGTTTACTAGCTTATTCAACATGTTATACCGAAGAGATCACACAACAAGACCAAGCAGGGAGGGACTAAACATCATTGAAGTCACAATTGAACATGACCATAACTATTTTCAAATGGACAGAATGCAATCTTTGCCATTTTATCGTCTATCCATGTTCCTGGAGATTACCCGATTTGTCCCGCTAGGAAGAATGACAGCTGAACCAAATGGCATTCAATGGCAACTAGTGAACACCTTCCCACCTATCCCTTCTCTGAGGAAAATCAGAGATGACAAAGCAAAGTAGTGCATTGGTGGCTGAGGAGAATATGGTTCCCATTTTTATGATGGCCCTAGACATACCATTCAAAATTCCTCTAATACCAAATCTTCTGACCAAAGTTAACCTTAAAGGACAAGGAAAGTTAAACTAAAAAAGTAGGCTAGAAATGTTGTACATTATGTTTTGCGCTTCTGTACCAGCCCCGGCCAACCAAAGCCCTTTGGCAGTAAAGATCTGTGTCTCCAAAGATGCCCAGTAGCTCCCCATCTTCTTTGATTCACTGCACATGCTCTGTGCTATTATCACATACTGAGCTTAGGGACACACTCACAATATACAGTACACATAGAATATAAATGTCACAATTTAAGGCTGATTAGTAATTAATACAGATAATTACTACGTGGCAACACAGAAACAAGTGCAACTAGCATCAGAATTTAATAATCAGCCCTGTAGCATCAGCTTATATGACAGTCCAACCTCATTTTGTGCTGGATAATTAGTGATGAGCCCTAAACTTAGCTTCTCAACAGCTGCTCAGAGCATGTGACGGTCACAGACACTTTCCAAGATGGTGACCCCCTGTGACAAGTTTGAAGTCCTGGATCATTGCTGCTATTGAGAAGCTGAAACTTTAGGCTGGTGCAATAAGTTCAATATATAAAACATGGCGTTTTTAGCCCTATTCATTTTAAGGGTTTAGTTCTCCTTTAAGTATCCAGGCCCAGTGTTAACAAGCTGACTGAAGTAATCATAGTAACATTTCTACAGTTGGGGTTGGATTTTCATCTAAGCTCTTCTACTTTAAAGGGCAGACTTCATCTTTATTTGCTATTACAAGAACACAGTATGCCCTTTGCCCTCTAGTCAAAAGATTCTTCCAGGCTCTTACAAGACTTTGTCTTGTACTCAAATGATTAATGTGTTCTCCATTTGCGCCTGCCTAGTTTTGACCCAGACAGCCCTTCTGAAAACAGGACCGGTTCAAAACTGGACAGGCAGCAACCTTACATGGGCCTCCTGTATGCGGCCGACCCTGGACCCCCTCCGATGCAGTAAAGGTAAGCCCCTTGTGGCGAGGGGGGCGACATCTCAGGATAGGGTGGCCACCTTTCTCGGCTCCTTTCTCTGGGCAGGGCGTGGGTGGTGACATCAAAGGGGCGGGAAGGGCATGAGGTGATGTCACAGAGTGTCACCTAATTTTCCTTATTTGGAAAACTGGTCAGGCAGACGGCAGTTTTGCCCACAAAAGCCCTCACAAAAAACTGGCAGCTGTGCAGTTGTCTATAAATACATTGCACTATATTTGATCTGTTCTTAGGGTTACCACCTTTTCTGGAAAAAAATACCGGCCTTCCTTTATATTTATCTTTTTTCCCTATTAATAACATTGGAATCAACCATCATTTTTACAGGCCAGGCTGGTAAAATACTGGCCAGATGGCAACCCTATCTGTACTCCAAAAGGGCTCATTGTCAGGGGCGGAACTACCGGGGGAGCAGGGGGTGCGAGTGGGCCAGGGCCCCCGGCCCCCCTTTGGCAGTTCTGGGTGTATGGAGGGGGGCGGGGGCCCGGATGCGCGTCCTGCGCCAGGGCCCGCCCCCTCTAGTTCAGTTTCTGCTCATTGTGTTCTTCATGCTGCCTTATTTAAAGCTTATTTGCATCCCACTCACAGAGTTTGGCTTTTGCATGTCCCTGTAGTTGCCCACTGCCATGTAGAAGGACCAGGACAGTGAACTGGAACATGACACTAGGGGGCAAGGGTTCCCAACCATTGAGGGGGGTGGTTGCACAGTCAGAAAGCCAGTAAAAAGGGAAAGAGGGAAATTAATAATGTAATTTGGAAGGACCAGCAGGTAATAGGTAACTATAATAGAATATTCCACTTCACAAAATGTTCTGTATGGTTTACCTTTTAATGACAATTTTAGACCCACTTAGATAAATGATTAAATAATGTTCAATGAGTTAAATAATAATTTCAATGTTCAGCATGCTGAATGCAAATGAGAAGCTATTGCCCCGCCTGCGTTCGATGCTGGGGGTAAAAACGAGTGTGAAATTACAGTCGGTGTTGTAGACACATAGTTATAATCAACCCATAATAAAAATGGCGGCACAGTTTGATACAGTCGCGAACTTACGATGACCACTGCACCGGATTTCCGGGAACTGCACGTGTGGGATTTTGCGTTCCTCTGCTTGTGCTAGTTTTAAAACATGGATGCGTTCGATCTCTTTCGGAAACTGGGATCCGGGGCCAGGTTTGATTTGAAGCGGTTTAGCGGGGACGCTGAGAAGTTTAAGGTGGGTAAGAATAAGAGTGTATCTGCCTTCATTCTCCTTCTTTATAACTGAGCCAGGTGTTGCTAGTGTAATCATACACGTGACGACAAAAGTCGGTGTAAACACTGTATGGTAAATGTCATGTTTCACAGCCCTGCGTCCAATTCATCGGGGCACGCACTATAGTTATAAAGGGGAGGTTGTAACATTGAACTACTGGAGATCAGAGCATCATTTGCATAACGTTTTCTGGCCCAATAGTAATTAGTTATGCATTGGTTTGTTTTAATTGTTTCAGCCCAGAGTGAGAACACCATCCATCGCTGCAGAACCCAACCTGGACATTCCTGTCAAGAATCCCTTTGCTATAAAATGCTGATAATAATAATAAATTAATAATGTTTTTGAAATATGCAAATTATTACACTGGTACTCCATAGCAACCAGGTAGCATGGCGACTGTCTGTCAGAAAACTGGTTATTAGTTAATTCAGGTTACTAGTAACTAGGTCCTCTCCAACTCTCAACTTTTACCCTGTTCTACATATTGTCTTCCCTTTCAAATATGCTGCCCACCTTTGTAAAATATATAGAACAACAGCATAAAAAGTCCAAAATTTACAGGGTCAGCGCTAGATAAAAGCTCAGGGGAAAAGTAGAAAATAAGGGGGGGAAAAGGGAAATTTTATAGTGTAGTAATTCCTTATATTGTTATGGCTCCACACATCACATTATGGTCCCGAATATCTCTTTAGTGCAGTTACCCTTTAAAGATCACCACGTGTGAATATTTGGATGGGTACTTATAAACGTTTTAGTTTAATATGTGCACATCAAGGTTTGTAGAAATACAGCTGTATGGTGTCACTTCTTGCTAGGAGAGATTAAAATGCGCAGGAAATAGTGTAAAATCCTTTTTTATTCTATACGCATAAAAACCAAATGGTTGCACTCGCATATAAGCGATTAAAATCAGGCAAAACGTATCTCTCCGTTTAGGTCCGTGCTGTTCCGATTTGCTTTGTAGTTTGTGGTTTGGGTTCCGACCCTCGTTGCCTCCACGCACCGCTGGCTCCTTCCTGGACGCTTGGAGATGACGTCAGCCTCCTTTGCCTTATGCGTTTCGTCGCTTAGCGACTTCTTCAGAGGCTTTGTGTAGGCATAGCTTCTATTCCGTGCCTCTTAACAGAAATGGTTGCTATGGTTACACGTCCCCTATATTTCCTTCATTTGCTTCCTGCTCGAGTTGGTTTATGTGTCACCATGGCAACCCTACACTATCTTTCACTGTGTCTTGAATTCCAGTCTAAAAATGCCACTTGTCTATCATTATGTTCCTTCAAGGTTGCAATCCCTTCATATTTCTAATCTCCATATACAACAGAATAAGAAGAACAGCAGAATAAGTAGTTCAGCTCCAAGGCCATATAATAGACAAGGCTGAAGGCCAAGTGCTTTTATAGGGGTCATGGAACTCTGAGGATCCATATTTTACAACATGGGGCACATAATTATTTTAAACCAGTTATAGTAAGTCATGTGTCATTACTGATCAATCCCACCGCTCAAAAGCACAAATCTGGAATATATGATGTTTTTCTTTGTACTTTTTCAGTTTCTGATACTCTCTCTGGAAGCTGCAAAAAATGGTTTATACTTCACCTTTTTCTGTGCAATTTCAACTTCCTACTTTAATAATGTGATATAAATAATTGCACACTTTAGTTTTGTAAATGATCTCAAAGATGTTATTTGCCATTTGCACTGCATCTTGAAATAATTTTTGTAAGTTTACCCCTTTTTATTTATCTTTTTTGCAGTTAAAAAAAGGCGATGAGAGTAATTTAAATTCATCTGCTGCCTTGAAAAGTCTTGATTTTTTTGGTACTGAAGAGAAACAGGTTTCAAGAACAAATGATACAAACAAAAAATTAGATCAAAGGGGAAATGGAGATTCTGATGTCACAAATAAAGCAAGCAAAAGAAAGAAAGATTTGGGGAGAGGTGTAAAGAAACGGAAAATACAAGGTAGGTAAGAAAACCGTGGCCCCTCATCTCTGCTTGCATACACAACCTCTTACATGTTATGATATATGGAATGCATGCTCACACTTACAAAGAGATTAAAGGGGATAATACTCAAGTGGTTCTCTGAGCACCTTTGCCGTTTACATCAAAATTCATTGTAGTGGGGTCTGATATTTATAATGAGTTTTTGACTGTTAATATCAGGCTTTTGACTGAACTCTCTTCCTTACAGTGTCAGTGATTCTACTTGTGAGTTAACATTAGGGTCAGTGACACTGTGACTGTGAAAAGTGAGCTGCTGAGCCTTAAGCCTGGTATTAGTATTCTAACTGGGTAATGTAGTTATACTGGTCCCTATAGCACTAATCACCAATAACACGCAAATTAGCAGGCTGTGTTTATATTGTATATGTGTGTGTGTGTGTGTATGTATATATGTATAATATGTGAAAATTGAGCGTAGCACTGGCCAGAAATGGGATGACTTTGACGTAGTTGGCCAGCTTAAATATATTGCAATATATGGACAAACAATCCCTGTTTTGTTTAAAGGGTAAGTCATTTTGTAGTAGCGTAATGCATAAGTCTCTGTCTTAAATATATTGATAATGGGTTGAGTGCAGAGGACCTCTTGTATTTGTCTATATACATACATATATATATACACACACACACACATTTTAATAATCTTTTTTTTATTTCATTTGACAAACAAAATATTTATAATATAATATAATATAATACAATACAAAAGAAAAAATAAAACAAAATATAGGTCGGTAATCAATGCACTTATCCTTTAAATATGTGAATATGTTAAGAGTTATAAAGGAAAGCAAGCATACATTATAAAGATGCACATAATGTAGCAGTATTCTCAAGAAGGTATATCCTCTAGATCCAAAGCTTCAAACCAACAGTGCCATGCCAAATCAAATTTATTTACTATATCTCTGTAAATATAGACCAGGCAGGCCATCGTGAGGTGCTCCCGCATAAGATTTTTCCAGATACTAACAGTAGGGCGGATCCCCCCCAAAATCATTTAAGGGCAATGCATTTGCGTGCCAGGAACAATAATTCCCTCATGGATGTTAATGTATAATCTGATTTGGCAAGATATGAGATAATACAGTGTAGACTTGTCTTGTGGGATGCAGGGACTTGTATTGTGGTAACCTCAGTAAAGGTGCCCATACAATGAGAGATCCGCTCGTTTGGCAATGTCGCCAAACGAGCGTCTCTCCCTCCGATATGCCCACCTTGAGGTGGGCAATATCGGGCTGATCTGATCATGGGCCCTAGGGCCCAACGATTGGATCCTAACAATGCCTAAACGGGCAGTCGGATCGCGGGACCGCATCAACGAATAGATGCGGCCGCGATCCGACGGGATTTTTTGTCCCATCCGATCGAGATCTGGCCGACTTTCGGCCAGATCTCGATCGGTGAAGCCTGTCGGGGGGGCCCATACACGGGCCAATAAGCTGCCAACGCGGTCTGTTGGCAGCTTTTATCGGCCCGTGTATGGCCACCTTAAGTATTTCACACACCTCTGTCCAGAATGGGGCAATTGTGGGGCACCTCCACATTAGGAGAAAAGTTCGCACCAGGTGACTGACTGCTGCCCTAAACATCATTTAACCTTATTTTGCATTGAGCATGCGGACTTGGGTAATGTATGCTTGGCTGTGTTTATATTTAACTTGTTTTAAATGGCATATTACATTGTAAACATCTCCTCCCGGGTTTTGTGCATATGCTCACAAAAACAGTCCCCTAGGACTGAAAGAGGTTTGTCTATGTTTGCAGGTACATCATTTTCCCCTGATAAAAGTACCCCATATTTTTTGCAGATTGGCAGACTTATAATATAAAGTTTTCTCTATAGTGCATAGTTAAATTTGGCATGGTCTTCTGGAAATAGTTTCTATCAGCTGTTGCTCCTAAGGTGTAGACCAGGGGTCCCCCAACCTTTTGTGCCAGTGAGCCACATTGAAATGTAAAAGGAGTTGGGGAGCAAAACAAGCATGGAAAAAGTTCCTGGAGGTTCCAAATAAGGACTGTGAATTGCTATTTGTTAGCCTCAATATGGACTGGCAGCCTACAGGAGTGTAATGGAGTCTGAGTCAGGATTCCAAAATGGTGACCAAGATGGCGTCCAAGATGGCGGCTCCCTGGTTCCTCACGGACGCAGCCGGATGACACCCACCTCTTCCCACACTCGGATTGGTTGCCGGCGACGGAATGGGCGTCAATAATCGGCGCCGGCCGCATACGTCAGCGCGTCGGTCGCTGACGTCAGCGCGTCCGCGCACACGTTATGACGCCGATGCGTCCAAAATTGGCGCCAAACCTGGGCCTATAAGAAGGAACTCTGGGAAATTATCAGTGCCCAATTATAGGTCTTAGCTTGCTATTCCTGGGTGTGTTCTTCTGATATTCTTGATTATTGTGTACCGACCTCTTGCCTGATTCCTCAACTTTGAACCTCTTCTGCCTGGACTGATATCGTTGCCTGTTTGACCATTCTTCCGTCTTATCCCTATCTGTACTGCGAACTTGGACTTTTGCTACCTCCTCCCTTGGTCCTCACTACCTCTGAGGCCTTTGGCCTTACAAGGAGGCTCTGTTTGACAGTACACCTGGTTTTTATACAACTAAATCTCACCTTAATCTTCTGTAATCACATAAACATGTTGCAAATATGTGTTGTGTATTGGCTTTGCTGCTCTTGCCGTTTTACTATTATATAATTTGGATATGAGTTTATTTTGCAAAAGTAATACTTTAATACATTAAAATCTTAACATTTTAACCAAAATTCCCCAAGTATGTTCCCACTAATCTTCCATTGTGGTTTTATCTCATGTACACAAAGGCTGAAAGGTGGCGTAGCCTAGAAGTTTTTTGCATAGTATGTCATCACTGTGGGAATGTCAGGGCAAACAGAACAATTCTGATATAACTGATAGGCTATACAGATACAGAAAATTAGGTCTGCACACTCAAGAGGAATTTCCGACTCAGGTGGTAAGATTTGAAATATGCTTTACTTAATAAAAAGACAGAAACAATGACATCATCATCACAGTGAACAAAAAACATTTTGCATGATCATAGTATACATACCACCCTTAAGTACAGAAAAAGGCAGACAAGAAATTACAAGTAGCGGATACACCTGCCAAAATGAGAATAACCCCAACGTTTCGGCAAAATAGCCTTTGTCAAGGGGATTCTGATGTGCAACCGATTTAGCAGCAAAATAAATACCCTCTCCAACTACGCGTCCGTCCCTCTTTTTCGCGCGTTACCCGAACTTCCGGGTCTGTGACGTCACATCCGCCTACGTCACTTCCGCCGACCACGTGCAGCGTAGTGACGCGGCTCCCTAGGCTGTCATTACCTCGGGTAAGGAAATCTCGCGGGAATAGACGGTGGAACGCATGGGTGCTTTGAACTTACGCAGTGAAAAATACCTCGGCAATCACGCCGTATCCTAGCAACCCCAGCGTTTTCACAGGGAAATAAAAGACCGGACAAAGGACATATTATTGTGGAAAAACAGCATCTCCATAAAAATGATCATATTAAATGTGGCATAGCAACGAAAATAACACACTGAGTGTTACAACATTAAAATATATTATATATGATTCATATGCCATAATATTTCATCAACCATATTATAATAATAAAAATATGCGTGTTAAAATGACAGTGCTAAAGGATTCATACAGTATATTGTACAATTTATATATCAAGTATTTCATAAGCTATATTGTATCAGTGCAAGTAAATGTATTAAAGTGACGGTGCTAATAAAATCATACGATAAATTAATATCTAAGAAATAAAGTGCAAGTGCCTAGTACCACAAATAGAGGTCACAAACATTTCAAAAATAGAGATGTATATTGCAACTCATCCAGATAAAGTGTCCTGTGAAAATTAATCACCAGCGTGATATGTCCTTGTCAAAACCATTATACGCAAACCGTCACCGTGGAACATCCTTATCCAATTACGAAAGTTGGCATGTAGATTGTCAGGTCCATTTAAAGACGATTGTATTACTCATAATTAGATTTAAATAACACGGATCTGGATTCATCCCCATTATCCCGTAAAATCTAGAAGAATAACGGTATTTAAAAATTAAAATCTCACATATATACAGTAAATTACATAAACATCAGAACACACAATAAAACCCATTTTACACACAGGCTGAGGTCGTGGACAATTAATCTCCAACCAACCGTATTCAGAAAAATAGAGAGAGTTCCCTATCTTCATTAAGACCATGTGGGGAGAGACAGTTCAGTTTGTATATCCATTTCAATTCCCTCTGTTTGAGGAGTAGTTCCCTGTTCCCACCCATGAATGGGGCTCTTAACCTGTTCTATTCCCATGAATCGCAATTGACTAACTTGATGTTGTGCCTGCATGAAATGTCTAGCTATCGGGGACGAATTTCTACCCAGTCTCACATCACTTCGATGTTCTCCAATTCTCACAGTTAGGGATCTAGTTGTCTCACCCACATAGATCTTTCCACATGGACATTTCACCATATATATGACATGATCTGACTGACCGTTAATGTAGTCCCTCATTTCATAGCTTTTCCCACTCATTGGATGATAGAATTTATCAGTGCGAACTACAAAGTTGCAGTTAACACATCTCCCACCCTTATACATCCCCTTAGTCCCACTCAACCAGGTACCTTGTTTTTTGGGAGGTTCACTCAGGGCATGGACTAGCTGGTCCCGCAAGTTTGTCGCTCTTTTGTACGCCATCATTGGAGGATCAGCCACCCAAGGTCGTAACCTATGGTCCATCTGCAACAAATGCCAATGACGGTTTATTATATTTTTCACCTCCCCTGATTTTGTGGAATATGTGGAAACAAAAGGTAATCTATCCGTCTTTTTACTCTCTGTTTTCGTCAGTAAGGAGGATCTTGCTTTTTCTTTGACTCTCTGTTTGGCCTCCAAGAGGGCATCTGTCTCATAGCACCTACTTCTGAAGTGGGTCAACATTTCCCCTGCTCTCTCATCGAATTTAGTATCAGTGCTCAAAATACGCCTGACTCGTAGTAGTTGGCTGTAGGGTAAACCCTTTGTGGTGGAGGGTGGGTGAAAACTGTGGGGAGGGTGGGTGAAAACTATGGGGATCGAGGTAGGTAATCCTATCTGTGGGTTTCCTATAGATCCGTCACAAGTCTCCCTCCTTGCACCTCTATAGTCACATCCAAGAAATGTACCGGACATCGGTCAAACTCAAGTGTGAACTTGATAGTTGGAATTCTTGTATTAAGGTATTCCTTAAATCGTTGTAGGTGGTCCTCTGATCCCTGCCAAATAAAGAAGAGGTCATCTATGTAGCGAAGCCAAGAGACAACGTAGGGCCAAAACTCCTGATTGTTATATACAAAATCCTCCTCAAAACGTGCCATGTATAGGTTCGCGTACGCAGGAGCAACATTTGACCCCATCGATGTCCCCTGGCTTTGCTCATAGTATTTTCCCTCAAACAAAAAATAATTCTTGGTCAGGACCCATTCAAGGAACTGCAGTAATAAATCAGCAACCCCATCTGGTAGTTGCTGCCTTCGTATAATCATATCAATAGTCTCAATACCCTGATCATGTGGAATCGAGGTGTATAATGAGGAGACATCCATTGTGCACAGTAATGCATCATGTGGAATCATGTCTATGTCATTCAATTTATTAATAAAATCCGTGGTATCTTTTACGTAAGATTTGGTACATACCACCAGGGGATTCCGAACACTATCCAATAGTATGGCCATCGGCTGAAATATGGATGACATTCCCGCCACAATGGGTCTCCCAGGTGGTCTTCGCATATCCTTGTGGATCTTGGGAAGAAGATAAAACACAGGTACAATCGGAAAATCTACTCTCAAATATTTCCTAAGACGTTCTGTTATAATCCCTTCCTCTTTACTGGTATCCAAAACCTGGTCTATTAACCATTTCAAATCATTCGTGGGGTCCCCCTCCAATGGCCTATAATGTGAGGTATTACTCAATTGGGAAACATTTCTTGGATGTGACTGTAGAGGTGCAAGGAGGGAGACTTGTGACGGACATCTATAGGAAACCCACAGATAGGATTACCTACCTCGATCCCCACAGTTTTCACCCACCCTCCACCACAAAGGGTTTACCCTACAGCCAACTACTACGAGTCAGGCGTATTGTGAGCACTGATACTAAATTCGATGAGAGAGCAGGGGAAATGTTGACCCACTTCAGAAGTAGGGGCTATGAGATAGATGTCCTCTTGGAGGCCAAACAGAGAGTCAAAGAAAAACCAAGATCCTCCTTACTGACGAAAACAGAGAGTAAAAAGACGGATAGATTACCTTTTGTTTCCACATATTCCACAAAATCAGGGCAGGTGAAAAATATAATAAACCGTCATTGGCGTTTGTTGCAGATGGACCATAGGTTACGACCTTGGGTGGCTGATCCTCCAATGATGGCGTACAAAAGAGCGACAAACTTGCGGGACCAGCTAGTCCATGCCCTGAGTGAACCTCCCAAAAAACAAGGTACCTGGTTGAGTGGGACTAAGGGGATGTATAAGTGTGGGAGATGTGTTAACTGCAACTTTGTAGTTCGCACTGATAAATTCTATCATCCAATGAGTGGGAAAAGCTATGAAATGAGGGACTACATTAACTGTCAGTCAGATCATGTCATATATATGGTGAAATGTCCATGTGGAAAGATCTATGTGGGTGAGACAACTAGATCCCTAACTGTGAGAATTGGAGAACATCGAAGTGATGTGAGACTGGGTAGAAATTCGTCCCCGATAGCTAGACATTTCATGCAGGCACAACATCAAGTTAATCAATTGCGATTCATGGGAATAGAACAGGTTAAGAGCCCCATTCGGGGTGGGAACAGGGAACTACTCCTCAAACAGAGGGAATTGAAATGGATATACAAACTGAACTGTCTCTCCCCACATGGTCTTAATGAAGATAGGGAACTATCTCTTATTTTTCTGAATACGGTTGGTTGGAGATTAATTGTCCACGACCTCAGCCTGTGTGTAAAATGGGTTTTATTGTGTGTTCTGATGTTTATGTAATTTACTGTATATATGTGAGATTTTAATTTTTAAATACCGTTATTCTTCTAGATTTTACGGGATAATGGGGATGAATCCAGATCCGTGTTATTTAAATCTAATTACGAGCAATACAATCGTCTTTAAATGGACCTGACAATCTACATGCCAACTTTTCGTAATTGGATAAGGATGTTCCACGGTGACGGTTTGCGTATAATGGTTTTGACAAGGACATATCACGCTGGTGATTAATTTTCACAGGACACTTTATCTGGATGAGTTGCAATATACATCTCTATTTTTGAAATGTTTGTGACCTCTATAACAATATACTGTATGAATCCTTTAGCACTGTCACTTTAACACGCATATTTTTATTATTATAATATGGTTGATGAAATATTATGGCATATGAATCATATATAATATATTTTAATGTTGTAACACTCGGTGTGTTATTTTGGTTGCTATGCCACATTTAATATGATCGTTTTTATGGAGATGCTGTTTTTCCACAATAATATGTCCTTTGTCCGCTCTTTTATTTCCCTGTGAAAACGCTGGGGTTGCTAGGATACGACGTGATTGCCGAGGTATTTTTCACTGCGTAAGTTCAAAGCACCCATGCGTAAAGCATATTTCAAATCTTACCACCTGAGTCGGAAATTCCTCTTGAGTGTGCAGACCTAATTTTTTGTATTTGTTATATTTTGTCGCTCAGTAGGGGCGACTTTAGGTTTTTTTGCACCTCTTCTTGAATATTTGCCATTTTATTATTTGAATTAGGTGTGCCCTCCATTTACCTATAGGCTATACAGATATACATGATTTATTCAAACGAGCATAAGCATTTTCATGTTGTACTACACACAATTGTACTGGCAAAATGTGCTGGTATAGTGTTTTTTTTAAGATGCAATACTAAAACAACATTGTGCAAAAATTGAATGTGTAAGAATTTTGGTTCAGCACCCACATTTCTTTCTTTTTTTTCTATTTTTTTTGGGGGGGGGATTCCATATCTTGCCTCATCAAAAATAGATTCTGTTCATTCCTAACTTCAACTTTTCTTTTTAGAGTCCGATGCAGGAGACGTCTCTACTGGAGATGACTCCATCCTGTGGATGTCCTCTCTTGAGGCAAAACTGCAAGATGGTAAAGGAAAAAGCAAGAAAAAACTCTCAATAGAGAAAATGAAGCAGCAAAGACTGGAAAAGGTACCAAAGGACACATTACATTCTGATCCCTAAAAAAGAAAACTGTCCAGCTGGAGATACATGGGCCACAAATGGTGGTCCAAGGCATTTGTATGGTCCCCAGTCTGGCCACTGACGCCATCGACTGCCTTGTATAACATCATGTTTCTAAAATCGTGTTCAGGGTCCATATGAATTTGGTTAGTGAATTAGGGCTTCCAGACAAATTTTCATTGAGTGCAGTTGAAGGCGATATCAGGCTGCTTGTTTGCATTAGCAGAAATAGCAGGGGATAGAAAAATAGGGCTATTGCCCCATGTACCAATGACAATTTGGCAATAGTAAATAGTTGTAATATTGCAACTATATAGAATCTGCTAATTAATTCACATGAATTAATGTGTTTGTAAAGCATTTACCTTTATTTTATTTTTCACCTTGCAGATAAACCACTTCCGGAATGAGCATAAAATTTATGTCCAAGGCACAGATATTCCAGAACCGGCTGCCACATTCCAACAACTTGAGCAAGAGTATAAGATTCTCTCCAAAATAATGCAAAATGTGAAAGATGCAGGCTTCCATACACCAACGCCTATCCAGATGCAAGCTATACCCATCATGCTACATGTAATGTTAAGGTTTTGCAGCTTACAGTCACTATGAGATTCACATTAGGGGCATTCTTACCAGGAGCCAATTAACCTACTTAGCAGACATGGGGAGAACATATTCACTCATTGCAGATTGTGTCGTTCCTAGGACCACAGCACTGCAAGGCAGCAGTGCCAACTATTGAGCTTTATACTAAATCAGTCAGGTAGACAAAGTAGTTATCAATGTGATGCTTTTTGTGGAAGAATACAAATAAATACATTGATTCTACCCATAATAATTGTATGCACACTTTACAAAACGAAAGTATCTACTTATTATATTAAGCTTATTCTTGAAGCTTTTTTTTATTTTTTAGTATTAACTTCTTATTGGGTGTTTATCATACTAAAGCACAGACGGTACAGTTGCTTGTTCTTGTAGTTTTAAAGGAACAATTCAGTGTAAAAATAAAAACTGTATAAATAGGCTGTGCAAAATAAAAAATGTTTCTAATATAGTTAGTTAGGCAAAAATGTAACCTATAAAGGCTGGAGTGAACAGATGTCTAATAAAACAGCACAGAACCCAACTTCCTGCTTTGCAGCTCTTTAACTCTGAGTTAGTAAGCGACTATAAGGGGTGGGGGCCCACTTGGGACATAACTATTCAGTGAGTTTGCAATTGATCCTTAGCATGTAGCTCAGATTCAAAAGCAACAGTTATGACCCTTGTGGCTTCCCCTCAAGTCACTGATCAGTGGAAACCAAGAGAGCTGAAAAGCAGACAGTAGTGTTATTATTATTAGCATGTATTTATATAGCGCCAACATATTGCGTAGCACTGTTCTGGCTATTATGGTAGACATCCAATCTCTCCAGCCTTTATAGATGACATTTTTGGCTTACTAACTATATTGAAAACATTTTTTATTTTGCACAGATTATCTGTTTACCCATTTTTTTTTATACTGAACAATGCCAGCATTTGCAAGAAATACCTAAATGCACTAAGTTGGTTGGATAACTGGGATGTTCACTGTAGCATGTGAATAGCAAGAATATGCCTCCCTTATTTTTCTCTTATATCTTTTCTTTCTTGAGGGCCGGGAAATATTGGCATCTGCTCCTACAGGCTCTGGGAAGACAATGGCTTTCTCTATTCCAATTTTAGCACACCTTCAATGCCCAAAGAATAAAGGCTGTAGAGCATTGGTCATATCCCCCACAAGAGAACTTGCAAGCCAGGTATGTGATTTTGTAATGAAAGAAAAAAACAAAAACAAATTAGACTGGACAGAGCCCTTGCATCCTACTGTAAGTTCCCTTATTACATGTGTAGGATCTTTTATCCAGAAACCCGTTATCCAAGCTCAGAATTGCCTAAAGGCCATCTTCCATAGACTCATTTTATTTATGTAATCCAAATTTAAAAAAAACTATTTCCTTATTCTCTGTAATAATTAAAAAGTTCCTTGAACTTAATACCAACTAAGATAATTAATCCTTATTGGAAGCAAAACCAGTTTATTTGGTTTATTTAATGTTTCTGTGATTTTCTAGTACACAGGTAGATCCAAATGACATAAAGATCTGTTATCCAGAAAACCTCCTATTATATTATATATATATTGCATCTGTTTACCGTAGTATAAAGGGAAATGCAATCAGTAGCCATGTATATATCTGTTATTTTGTAAATATATTGTGCAGTGGTGAACTTGGTGTGCCCCTGTGTGTGCATATCAGACAAAAGCCCTTGCACCCACTAGCAGTTCCCTAATCGCCAGAATGCTCAGTTCGTATGCAGCCAGCAGTCAACATGCTGCCCCATTATCCTTGCTGCTCTATGTCCTGCCTTTTGTGCCCTGCCCACATATCTGGGCCTGATATTTTATGTTTCACTGGTGCAAAATTTTTGACTGTGAAAAAAAAAAAGCTGTGAATAGAGCTAATGGACTCAACACTATACTTGTGCACTAAACATCATCTTGTACTCTAGACTCACCGAGAACTGGTCAAGCTTTCAGATGGAATTGGATTTCGCATTCATGTAATTGACAAAGCATCTGTGTCTGCAAAAAAGTTTGGACCAAAATCTTCAAAGAAAATTGGTAATTGTTCTTTAAGTTAGCATTCTAGCACAATTTAAATTTTGTAAATGGAAAACGATATTCATAACTGAGATAACAATGTCCTCTTATATTACTGTATATATTGTACTATGCCCACAAATTTATTTATTGATTTTGAAATTGTATTGACTAGAAAAATGTGTACCTTATCCTGTTGTATGTGTTGTAAAGTTCCGGGGGAATGGGATCACCCATGCACTAAGGCCACAACAGTGGTAGGAAAAATTTTTTTTTCTTCTGATATAAACTCAAATATATCTTCAGGAGGATAAAACGACAACTTAAGCATAGTTCTCAGCATAAAGTAACACCAGCATTCATACACAGCAAAACAGAAAAATAATTAATTTTCCCATTCAGGGTTCAGGCTCACCTAGCCTTGCAAGCTTTTTATCCTCCGCAAGGAGAACAGTTCAATTTTCAGACTTCAATTAAGATTACTGACCTGATCAAATTGGTTCACAGTGATCATACAATTCAGCTGAAAGTAACCACTGCTGCAACATCTGCAGCCAATGACCAATGTTTCACATGCATCTACACATATGAACTATAACAGATCCTTTACAGTGTTTGCACCCTGCTGAACTTATTGTCACAGACACAGGACTTTGTGCTCCAGAATGAAGTATTGCCAGGGTCCCCCTATTTCTTTATATGCACTTGCTCTTAATTTATTCAATCATATATGGGCACATTGATGCTGCTGCAGGTTGTTAGGAGCACTTATGAGTGCAAGACCCTTTGTGATTAGCATCAATGTGTCCTCGTTAATGAGGTTTTAAAATTTGTTTTAAAAAAAATCTGACATAATTTTCAGATAAAGTCATTTTATAGGTATTTTGGGCTAACTTGTTTTTAGTGTTCTTGTTCTGACATTTTTCATATTTACCTTTCTATTTTGTATTTCCTGCAGATATCCTGGTGACCACGCCTAATAGGTTAATTTATTTGCTCAAACAAGATCCCCCTGGCATTGATCTCTCCAGGTACATGCACAAGAATAGGCATTGATGTTATAAAGTCTTTGGGAACATGACTGATATTGGGATGACAAATTAAAAGGAAAAGGACTCTTGAATCACAATAAACAACAAATTCTCACACAAATTCTCAAAGGTCACAATCGGGGGCTGACGACCGTCAGAAGATCAGTGCACAAAATAAATTAGTAATAGAAAGATACCCTTTGACAATTAATTAGTATCCAGTGATAGATTCAATCCCTACCAATAAGATAGGTGATTAACTTAAATTAAATTAAATTAAAGTGCAGTGCGTGCCTACTCATTTAGTTCATCAACGATATTATATAAAAACCAGTCACTTCCCGAATCAATCAATTCCAAGCCAATTCATAAATAAATAAATATAAAGTGCAAATTAGTGCATATACCCAGTGACTGTTGCCCAATTAATGGTAACAATCAGTTCATTGACAATTCATGATTGACTCGAATAAATTAAGTTAAAAAAGACCAAAGTTCATTAGGAAGTGCCAAAAGTTATAGACATGTGCTTAATTATAAATTGATGTTTCTAAAGAAGATTTTTTTACTTTAGTAAAGTGCCAGGCATACAATTGTCTATCACTAAAAGGATAAGTTAATTAGAAAAGTCTAAATCTAATTGATTATGACCAGGGATTAGCTAAAGGTCAACCAGAGAGCTATGGTCTTCTAGAAAGATAGAAAAGTATAATGAAAAAATAGAGGGTGGAGCTGTCCCAAAACTAGCTGCTTATTAATTTATAAGACTGGGACACCACAAAGGGGAGGCAGGACAGGGTAACCAGGACTGTGGCCTTGTAAATTAACTTGCCCTGATCTTGTTTGAGACTATGTTAAACCTGAAAAGCCACAAATCACTGGCCCCTTACAATGGAAAGAAGAATACGTAGATATAAAATCGACAGTAGCAACAGTGGATGAACCAAGCCTAATTAAATAAACCAAACATAAAAAGTTTGTTAAAAACCAGAGAAGATTGCAACTCGCCAACGCGCGTTTCGCTAAAAAGCTTTATCAAGCTATTGGGATGACTTTCTTTCGCCAGTGCAGTTGTAAACATGTATATCTAATTCAAAGCTATACAACTTTTTCTTCAAATAAAATCCTATATACCAATTTGTTTGAGTCCAAAATATATAAAAATGTTGGTCATGCTAGGAAGTTTGGAATAGTAAGATAGTCCCAGGGGCCATAAAACACTAATGGAGGACTCCCTCAGGCCCTTGGACCAGCAGCAATATCTAGCCCTTCCGAATGTGCTAAAAAGACTGCTCTGCGATTAGTGATCTTTTTGAACACTAAGGCATGTATTTTTCTGTGCATGTGTGGGTATCACTGTCTGATCCAATGCAGTGTACAGTGCTAGTTTTTGTTCATCATATAAACAGTAAATGTATGAGCTATTTTTTATACTGCGCAAAAGTCATGTCATTTTTTTCCATGTTCTTTTCATAGTGTTGAATGGTTGATTGTTGATGAATCAGACAAATTATTTGAAGATGGGAAGGCAGGATTCCGAGATCAGCTGGCTTCTATATTTGTGGCATGCACATCCCATCTACTTAAAAGAGCCATGTTCAGTGCAACATTTGCTTTTGATGTAGAACAGTGGTGCAAACTACACCTTGACAATGTGGTTTCCGTTTCTGTTGGTGCAAGGTAAGGTTCACTTCTGGCATTTCTACTAACTCTTTAAAAATAATTGGTCACATTACTACAGTTGTATCATCAGTTGATAGATGCAAATAGTGATTGCCAGAGGTTTACTAGCATATGGCCCACTTACTATTCACAAATAGTCCCTTGTTTCAAAAACAGATGGTGGTCCCTCAGCATGAGCCCAAGCTATGGGTACCAGATCATTTTCTAATAACATGTCATTAGTAGAGGCCTTGTAGCTAGATTTGGTATAAGTGCCTCTGGGTTATTTTTTTGTTTTTTAACCATGAACCATATCCCATTATGAAGATGTGGAAATCTGTTAAAGGTTCTTAAAGCAATACTGACACGTTCCTATTAAAATCATGGGAACATGTCATTATCAAGTATGTGCTGCACCCACAATAGCTCCCCTCAAAGCCGTCCCCAGCCCCGCGAACCTGCGTTAACCCGATCCTCCGACACTGTTAAAAGTTCTTCTGTGCTGTTTTAGTGATGCTGGGCTGGGGCAGGGAGATCCTTCCATAGGCTAATTAAAAATGAAAACAGGACTTCAGCCTATGGAAGGATCGCTTCTCCCCCAGCCCAGCGTCACAGAAGCAATACTGAAGATCTGTTAGTAGTGTCAGCCGGTCTGCTGCACTAAGGTTCACGGGGCTGGGGGCGGCTTTTTGGGGAAATATTACAGGTGCAGCACAAACTTGATACTGACACGTTCCTATAATTTTTTATAGGAACGTGTCAGTATCACTTTAAGCAAGCAGTTCAATTGACAGTTGAGCTTTGCCAATACCAATAAGAAGATGTGTTGCTTTTGGTATGACTTTCTGCTGTTATTTAAAAACTTAATTTACATTGGTGTCGGATTACTGCTTTGTTGAGCATGATGATTATTTTTCAAAGTAATAAAATATTTACGGTTTTGCAGAGGCTTGCACTGTTAACATTGGATTTACGGTGCTTTGTATTACTGGTAACCCATGGATACATTTAAAATGCTGGTGGATGTTACCCTAAAAAGTCTTTTGTGGAGGCTTAATTATTAAAGGTCAGATTTTAGTGGTTTTTGAAGCCACGACTAAACTCAAAAATTCTAAAACCATGATTGACATTGAATTTATTAAAAGATCTAAATCAACAACTTTTAATCGGCAAAGTTTGGCATTAGACGTTTTTATGGTTTTTACACTTAATAAATCTCAAGAGAGCTTGAGAGCTTTTTAGAAATATAGGAAAACCACAATTGCATTAGAGATTTGTGAAAAAAAAAAGAAATTTGTTTGTAAATGGGCACCATAGTGTGCACACATTCCCTGCATGTTCTGCTATTGTTTTTAATACAAAAAATATGATTCCCCTTGGCTTTTAGACTGTGGTTCTGTCCAACCCAGGTTGCCTGAAGAAGTAGAAATGAAAGCCCAGACTAAGGGACTATATGGCAGTGACCATTTTAAGCATGTTTTTATATATCTTGAACCTTGTTATGAGCTGAGATACATTAGACCAAATGTTTGACTGCAAATGGAGGCTCAAAGACATTTTTGAATATCTCTGCTCTAACCCTTCCCAGTTAAACAAATACAAAGCAGCCACTTAAAGAAGATAATCTGCAATCTGATTGCAGATTTTTGGATTATTATCAAATTGTCATTTGTGACAGACTATTATTTTACTAGGATAATTTATAATTAAATACTGTATAATATACTTTATTAATAAAGTAAAATATGTGCTTATTGTTTTGGAATTATGTAAGACCTTAATTATAGAGGAAACAGACCCTGCTATAAGGCCCAGGACATATCAGGGGCCGGGTAACACAAAAAATAAGACCTTTTTAAGAAACAACTGGTCATTCAAAGTTTATGGAGGCCCACGCATTAAGTTACATCACTGCCTGTTAAAACTTTTTTTTAGGTTATTCGAGTATTTCTTTAATCCTTGCTTGCCTTGTGTCCCTTTGTCAAATTGCTGATAGTGTTTGTTTTTATCAACAGGAACTCTGCAGTGGAGACTGTAGAGCAGTCACTGTTATTTGTTGGATCAGAAACAGGCAAGCTTTTGGCTATGAGGGACCTCGTTAAAAAGGTATAGCATGTCTGTTAAACCTATGGTAGATGTTAACACTCAAGTACATTATTAGAAAATGGGACTAGAAAAGCCTTTCAGAACCTGACTTTCATTCCATTCTGCCTATAGGGCTTCGCTCCACCAGTACTGGTGTTTGTACAGTCTATCGAACGGGCAAAGGAGCTGTTTCATGAACTCATTTATGAAGGAATCAATGTGGATGTTATACACGCAGAAAGAACACAGCAGCAGGTATCAACATACACTGCCAACTCTCAACAGCCAGACATCTTTTTGCGTCCTGTACCTTGATTCCCCCCCCTACACACACACACCAAAGCTATAAAACCATGATAAACAGCAGGTTACAGAATATCCAATTAGCTGCTGTATACAGCAGGGAAGATATTGAACACGCCAACTAAATATATTTATGCAACAATAAGTTTGCGAAAGTGAGAGAGAGAGAGCTCTTTGCTTTTACCCATCATGATATTCTTCTTCTGTGATACATTGGTAATGAGAAACCATTTTATAGGCCATCAACTAGGACACAAATAGATGATATTAATTTGCACTGATAGGGAGCAGGATTGCTTTCTAAATATGACAGATTTCGGCTGGTTTCTTGGCTTTCCATGCCTTTTTGTGCCTCCTTTTCTTTGTGTTCAATACTTATTCTCTGCTCATTCCACTTTACTACACATAACTTAATTTATGGACTTATTTGTTTTGAGTTCTTTGTATGCGTGGATTACTTGGGTTGTTACTGACATTTGATGTAAATTTGATGTCAATAGCCATCGTTGAGAAACAATGTGTTCAATACTTATTTTTCCCACTGTAAGTCAGCTATAAATATTAAAGTACTTAAGCAGTTTATTATTCCTGTTTCACCAGAGAGACAACGTTATTCAGAGTTTCCGAGAAGGGAAAATCTGGGTTCTTATTTGCACAGCCTTGCTAGCAAGAGGAATTGATTTTAAAGGTGTTAATATGGTCATCAACTATGATTTCCCTGCTAGCGCCGTGGAGTACATACACCGAATAGGTAAAGTAGAAACAGGCTATTAAACACTAGGGATTGTTTTGTTAATTTCCATTTTGCCTGATGACGTTTGAGAATTTTTTTTCTTTCTTTTTATTAAATAGGGCGAACTGGTCGAGCCGGCCACAAGGGTAAAGCAGTCAGTTTCTTTACTGAGGATGATAAGCCTATGCTTCGCAGGTAAATTACACCAAATATGGGAACTTTTTATTCATGTCTTACATTAATATTTAGAGGTGTTAGTACAAATAATTGCAGTGCATAATTGGGCTGCACACAGAATATACACCTAGATAGGAGCAGATTTTGGTGGGTTGTTTCTGTGAGAGAAAATACTATGGATAAAACAATTTTAGGGTGAAGGCAGACCAGACGATTTGTTGCTACAGTGACTAGCTGCTGGGGAAACATAAGTGGTGTGAAGTTGCCCAAAGTTTCGCCATGAGGAAATATTGGGATGTATTGGAAAGGAGCAGCGCCAATGGCGAGTCACATATGAGCTGCTGGAAGAGCATTCCCAGGAGATTAGTCGCCCCCGCTAGAGATGATTTTTTTTGGCAGGGGGACTTATCTTCTGGTCTATATATATATATATACTTTTTTGTTTTTCTGACCCTCTCCCAGCATTCATATGTTCCCAGGGAACAGCAGCTTTGACTATAAACCATCAAGTACATTAGATAATTTTGGAAAAGATTTACACTATTTTTCTTTGAAGATGTAGGGATGCATTTAATGTAAATTAAAACACTCTATTTTTTGTCAATAAATAGTAATTTCTATGCTGCTGGCTATATATTATAAATGGTAATGCAATGTGGAATTAGTTCCACATTCTTATTCTTCTTTTGTTTTACAGTGTAGCGAGTGTGATTCAGAAAGCAGGATGTCCAATTCCGGATTATATTAAAAGTTTTCGCAAACTACAAAAGTGAGTATATGCAAAATATAATATGAGCTTCATCTCATGGAAACAAGAAACTTTCTGAATATGATCAATTAAAAGTATTATACTGTTCTCAAGTAATCAAGTTACTCTTCAGTATTACACTCTCGGTATTCTGTCTCTCTTCATGCAGGAGTCGGCACGAAAAACTCAAATGTTAAACTTCAGCATCTAAAAGCTTGCTAGTTCATGTGGAAGTTAATAGGAGATGGGCAAAATTTCAAGGCTTTGTTTTTGTTTTCTTTTTTCTTTTTTTTTTTTTTTATATTCTGATTTTTTAATAGATATGCAAACATTTCAGGTTTTTTTATGTTCAGAGTAGAAAAAACTCACAAATTTGATAAATAAGCACAACGGATTCTGTTTCTCTTCATGCATGATTTGTACTGCAAGGTCTTGTTTTAAAACAGGTCTAATAAATTATTAGATTATTAGGGTTAACTTTCTGTCAAAATATGACTTCTATTCTAGCATGCAAAGAGAGAGTAAGATAATTTTACATAACCCTCAAAGAATATACATTGGGTCAGAGATGTAGATTCTACATGGTTGGAAGTCAAAAGATTAAATCTTTACCAATAAAGATGGATTTTTCCTAAATTTAACATTCACAATCAACTATGTGGAAATCTGGGCAACTTAGCAACTGATCTTCATTTTTGTCTCTCTGTTCTGCCCAGCCTGAAAATTGTTGTCTTCTGATTACTATCTCAATCCATATACATAACTCTGATCAACATGCATTCTGTCTTTCCTATGTGTAACCCACAACCACCTGCTCATCCCATCACTTGGCTTAATACTGAATAAATGTTTCAGAAAACAGAAAAAGAGGATGATCAAGCGCCCTCTAAAGAGAGATCAGATCCGCACAACTCCAAAATACATTCTGGAAAAAGCAAAAAGAAAAAGGTAAGCAAATCAGTTTTTTTGCTAGTAACTTGTTGTGTCTGAAATCTGACAAGTTACTGCAATACAACAAAGTAGCTGCAATCTGTGATTTGTATTTTGGTTCTATTGCAATTCATCTTTGGGGTGTAGTCACCTAAACCAGCCAATCAGTAGGTAACATCAGAAACATCTTAGTGGTTGCTGTGGGTTACTGCAGCTGGGCAAACTTGGTGTCTTTTGTTACATAAGGGTGGGGAAATTGTTTAAGTGGTTCATTTTATAATGTCCTTTACGTTTTGTGTGAATTAATGTAAGCTATGAATTTTGGTATGGCATTCTATTGAAATGCACATGCTTTGTTTAAACAGGAACATCATTAAAAGAAATCTGAAAGAAAAGGAAAAAGTTAGTGCTCAAGAAGACAACAAGCAGCCAGAAGCACATGAAACATGAAAACATCACTGTTCTTGAATGCAAATCCAGACATCCACAACTGTAGAAAAATCTAGACAGATCTCAATCGGTCTGGGCAGATTGCATATACAAACAGAAAATCACTTTTAGACACATCAGAGTTTTCATGTGATATTAAAAGACTTCTGGACCCCAGCACAGTTCTACCTACATTGTGCTGCCCCCCCCCCTTGGAATTATGAGCCCTGAGATGACTTCCAGCATTGCCCTTATGTAGATTTGCCAGTGAAAGCCATGGAGATGCAAGTTCCATTAATGTAGAGTCACTGCTTTATGAGTAAATTACATATTCATACTTGCCCAACTTGCCCTTCTGCTAGCTGCAAGTAGCTACTGTCTTAGACCATTACTGTTACCATTATGATAAATGCTGGGGATTTGTCGCTGAAATGCACTATTTATATTGTCTATTTTTGTAGATTTTCCTTAAAAATGCATTTCGGACTGCCATTAAAAACATCTATGGTTTTCCTTGCGTAATTGCTTAGACCAGGTCTGACTGCAGAAACAATATAGCAGAAATTGGGTCTCCTGAAGTCTAGCAGCCCAAATGCTGTGCATGCTTCTGTTAACCACTAAATGTGCATAATGGGAATAGGAATCTTGGCGATAGATGAGCTGATTATGGATCCGATTTTTCAGTGGTATAAACAGCGAGAAGAGGCAGTGGAGAGATAATACTTGCTATAACAATTACATTTACAAATATTTGAACTTATAAATGTATAGTGGAAATGTATTTGGAACTGTGTTTTCTTTCTTTAAGCAAAATATTTTGACTGGACATCCCCTTTTAACTGAAAGGCCAACACACATTCCAGATGCTCTTTGGTTCTCCTGTTTCTTTTGCTTTGCATGTGAGTTGTGCATTATAAACTAAAGTAGAACTAGTTACTGAATGCAAGACCTGAACCATTTAAAAACCAAGATTTGGAAAGTGTTTGTAACTGAGTAGAGTTTAGATTGAGAGCCATATGAGAAGGTTTTTCTAAACTGAATATATTCCAGATGGGGAAAAAGATGTTTAATTGTTTATTAATGAAGTTGGGTCAATACTGGTGATTGGCCATGCTAGTAAACTGGGCTGTAGGACATTTTTATTCAATCCACAAATAAATTGGTCTGAGTTTTGTAAAGGGAGCTTTTGCCTTTGAACTTTTCACTCCGGTGAAGTCCAGCAATGTACGTTATACTGCCATCTCCAGCCAAGGAATCTGATGGAGGTAACAACATCTACTTTCCAGTTACTGCTTCTGAGCCATACAGCTGTGGGATGATGAAAAAGAGTCAACTCTGTGCTCTGACACAGTCAATTTTACTTCCAATTTACTGTAAGCTTACTTTCTTCTTCCTGTCCATAATACTACCCTATGTAATCCTCAAGTAAAACAGATCCAAGATGGCCAGTAATAAAAATAAAATAGCATTGTAAGTATGAGGCCAAACCTTAGTGAAATGGTCAGTCCTTAAGGCATCAATCAAATAACTCAGGCAGGGCAATTACGTTTTTATTTATGACAAGTCTTAAATAAAGAAGATATTTTTGATCTCATACATAGGCAGAAATCCCTCAACTTGTGCTATTTTAGATTGATTACCTAGAGTTAAGATGGCCATACATGCATATTGACCTGTATATAGGCCCTTTATGTCAGCCTGCCCAAACATTATTTGGCCAAATACATACCAGATATCCATGGGGCATGTCATAAAATCCTATTCACAGGAATCATATCAGCATGCTGGTGCAGCATCTTTCAACTACTAATTATTGGACCAGGGGCAAAATGATGTGGTCATTCTGATTTGGCCCAGGGTGCTGGTGTAATCTTTTAAAGATCCACAAGTTTGGTGCCCTTGCCAAATAAGCAAATCTTACAGTGTAGACATAGAAGTATCAGCATATTTTTTGTAGGGCAAAAGCTCTGCAGGCATTGCCTGGTCCTTTGTGGCTTTTCTCACTACATTGTCTGGATAATTCCCTCTAATATGCAAGTTTTATTTTTACCACCATAAAATATAATTATCAATTTATCTAAAAAAACATACTTTTTCCTATTACTCTCTATTTTCTATTTGTAAAGTTTCATTTTTTATTGTTTTTTTTTTTATTAATGAACTTTAAATTTTCACTTCTGTTTTTCAGCTTGAGGGGGGGCAGCTCAATCTGTAACTGTTCTAAATTGATACATTTGTTATCTTTGTCCCTGCTGAACAGAATCCCTGAGTTTCATTAAAGGGGTGGTCCACCTTCAAGTTAACTTTGTGTATGTTCTAGAATGGCCAGTTCTAAGCAACTTTCCAATTAGTCTTCATTATTTATTTTTTATAGTTTCTGAATTAATCTGAATTAATTGAATTCTTGTTTTGACTTTTTCCAGCTTTCAAATGGGGGTCACTTACCCCATCTAATAAAACAAATGCTCTGTACGACTAAATAACATTTATTGTTATTACTGCTTTTATTAGTTCTTTTTCTAATTAGGCCTCTCCTATTCATATTCCAGTCTCTCATTTACTGTATATCAAAGAATGGTTGCAAGGGTTATTTGGATCCTAGCAACCAGCTAGCTGAAATTGCAAACTGAAGAGCTCTAAATAAAAAACTCAAAAGCCACAAATAAGAAATGAAAACCAATTGCAAGTTGTCTCAGAATATCACTCTCTAGTTATTTTAAAAGTGATTAACCCCTTTAAAGGCAGCTGTTAGAATTGATTGAATAGTTGCAAATATTCCACAGATGCTGCTGAGAAATGTGTCAATGAATTGCATCAACTAAATGTAACAAATTGTAACAGTTCAGATGCTCCTGGATCACCGAGCTGCCAGACTGAAACACTAGAGACACGATCATTTAACTTACATTTTGGAAAAACATTACAAAAAATTGAAAGCAACTGAAAAAAGTCTTTGGCGATCAATCTGAAAACCACTCCAAACAAAAGTGTTTTGAAAGTGAACAACCTCTTTAATGTTTCACGTGTCCTTACAAATACACTGTTTACAGCATATTTTACGGCTCCAGGCATTTACATTTAAAATCAATGTTCTCTCTAATTCCTTCTTGTCGATGTGTGCAAAAAAATTATTTTGTGATCACATTTTACAGTTTTGAGCACTCGGGTCAGAATTAATACAAGACTTGGGTTTTCACTCAAAATTCTTTGTATGCACCACAATTTGTTGTGTGTACTGGCCTTAAAATTTTTGTGCATGTGCACAGTTTAGAGGGAACAATAGTTTTACGGATGCTGTAAGAAATACCCATTGTTCCACTGTTAGTCACTGCTAGACAGATCAATTAACCAAATGCATACAACTGCGTTGGGCTGCTTATATTTTTTAAATAAAATACCACAATGTGCACAAACTACTCTCCCTAACTGCAGCATGTATGAAAAAAGGCATTTATTTAATTTACAACATATCTGACATAAGTGTAAAAGTGATAATGCATCTGTTGACTAATCAGTACTTCTTATAACTTGTGACCATTAGTCCATTAGTTCCTGATGTGCATCAGTCTATTGAAAGTATATTAATAAGCAAAATATATTGTGTAGCGTTTCTTTTCTTGGCTTCTCTTGGTTCCCCAGGTTGTCGCTGCACCAAACAAACGTGTCCTATTTAGCACTGACTGATTTGATGAATAGGAAATGTGGATTTGCCTTTTTTTAAAAGTAACAAATAAAGAATAAAAGCTTAGGCCAAGATTGTTCATCATTGCAGACAATGTATAGACAGGAGATGCACTGATTTTAATATTCCACACTGTAGATACTTTCAAACCAACAACTGTGAGAGTGTTGTACTATAAATTTAATCCAAACATACGAGTTGTCCTCCTTGTGATTCTTGAACTTGCTTCCTTACTGCCTCACTATGGGTTTAGTATGCAGATACGTATGTTAATGCACTCCGATTAGTGACACCCTTTATGGGAATGTTAATCTGACAAAGAAGAAAAACATGTTATGTACAACACTAATAACTACAAAAACATTTAAATAGCTGATGTTACCGGATATATATTTTTATTCCCTTTGGTTTCTCTAAAACACTTTCAACCATTTTGTTTTTTCTTTAGGTGCACAAACAGCCCAGAAATACAGATTGACTAACTGAGGTAAAAATAGTTTGCAACCAATCAGTCCAAACCTCTGGGCCGAGTGAGAATAATTTTTTGACATTTGTGTTCCTAGTGTTCAAAGTGTTTACTAAAGCAACACAATTAGTGTGTCATATTTAGTTCTTAGAAGGAATACTGTACCCCTATTGTAAAACAAATAAAAAACAAGAATACTAGGAGATTTATGACTCCATGTCAGAGGCTCATTAGAACTCCAAGGTACTTCTATTATTCTTGCATTTTGAGATCACTGCTATATGAACTGTGACAAGCACTGTTCATATAGCAGGGCTGTCCAACTGGTGGCCAGCGGGCCGGTTTGCCCCTTTGTGTGGCCCCCCCACTTAAAAGTCTGCCTGCAGTGACTGCTGCCCTTGTGTAACCTTTAAAAAGAAGCAGTGCTGAAATTAATTTATACCTGCATTGTGTAAACCTCTATTGTTCACAAACCTAAAGCCCTGTACTGTTCACACTTCAGACCCAGAATGAAAGTGCCCACATTTTTCACCTGTTCACACCTCATACAAACTACTGTAGTGTTAACAGTATTGTGTCACTGTCAGTGGTCACCTGGGGCAGCAGCTCTGATGCCGCCCCCGTCCCGGTCCGCACTTTCAACTATTAGTGTTGGGGCAGGTCCGGGGGGGGGGCCAATCACTAGTGTAGTGAGTGCTATTGCTCTTACTGCACTAGCAGAGCTGAATTTCCGAGTTAAAAAAAAAAAAAGAAATTCGGCTCTTAAAGTTACCAGAGGCGGCTTTTTGCCTCCCCTGGTAACTGGCCACTCCATGCTGCCTAAGACAAGGTTCTCATCTTGCCTCATGTCAGGAGCGGCCCTGGTCACTTTATGTAGCACAGCATGAACTGTTCATTTTAGGGTCCGGATTTCCCTGTCTCCTGCTCTATTCTGCATTCCCTATGCTCCCTGTGTGTGCCATATTCTGCCTTTCCCATGTTCTCTGTGTGTGCCATACTCTGCCTGCCCTATGCGCCATTTTTTTTTTGGTGTGCTACCACCTTTAATGTGGATATGGTCTTAAATTTTCTTGAGATAACATGGGTGTGGTTTAAAAACAGGGAGTAGTCAACACTGGCTTCCATTATCGGCCCTCTACCATGTAGGCCAGAAAAATTCCGTCCCTCAGTACCACAGAAGTTGGACAGCACTGATATAAGGAATAATGTACACTTAAATGTCAAATATACTGTAGGTATGAGATCTCTTATTCAGAACCTTGTTATCCAGAAAGCCCCAAGTTATGAGAAGGCCATCTCATATAGAGTCCATTATAAGGAAATAATTCTATTTTTTTTTTTAATTATTACCTTTTTCTGTATAATAATAAGAGTACCATGTACTTGATCCGAACTAAGCTGCATGGATCCATTCATTATTGATGGCAAAACAATCCTATTGTTTATTTCATTTTTAGCAGATTTAAGGCATGAAGATTCAAATTACAGAAAGATCCCAGGTTCCAATCATTTCAGATAACAGAACCTATAATTGTATTAGGACAGTGCTGTCCAACTTGTGTAGTACCGAGGGCCAACATTTTACTGGCCTATGTGGTGGAGGGCCGATAATAGAAGTCTGTGTTGGCCACTCCCCCTTTTAAATCACACCCACTGTAAACCACACCCATGTTACCACAATATTTTAAGATCATATCCACATTAACGGTGGTAGCACACCAAAAAACCAAATGGTTGGTGCTCACTGCAGGGAAATCCCTAATCAAATCATGTGAAAAATTGAAGTCATGTTAAAACATACCCTTAAATCCATATGCCTTATCCTCCCTTGTGGATAATACAACAACCCCCCAACACATAATTAAACACTTTAGGGGCCCTTAACAACAATTTCCAAATGATAACAAACCCCTAACAGGTTTACATGCCACAGGTAGCGTAGGGCAAGCAGGGAATGGCACACACAAGCAGCACTGAATAAACAGAGAATGGCGCACACACAAGCAGCACTGAGTAAGCAGAAAATGGCTCACACAGGGAGGGAAGACAGAACAGAGCAGGAGACAAGTAAAACTCTCAGTCTAATATGTACTACATACAGTGACACAGTGCTGGTGCCCCATTAGCATTTTGAATAAGGTGTGAACAGGTGAACAATGTGGGCAGTTTCAGTCTGAGTCTCAGGTGTGAACAGTACAGGCCTTTAGGATATAAACAATAAAGGTGTCACAAGTGTGAACAATACAGGGGATTAGTCTGAATTTTTCAACAATGCAGGGGCCAGTTAATCTCTGTAGTGATACCATTTAAATATTACATATGGTAAACAGACACAGCATGTGGGGGGCCACAGAAGGGGGGGTTCGGCCCACGGGCCGCCAGTTGGACAGCCCTGTATTAAGATATTAGGAGTTGCAGAGTTCCATGCCCATAAATATGACTTTATACAGTTCATGGGACTCTGAGAGGAGAACAATATTAATAATACACCAGTTTCAAAGAGTTATGATATACAGTTGTTAGTACAATTATATTGAGGTATTTTACAGTTTACTCATTTCTATTGTGTATTATCTGCAAGCAACGCTGGCACCAAAAGAAGAGAAACTCATACTTCTTTATAAGTATGGGTCAAATGTAACACTGGCCTGAAGAGGTGGTTGTCAAATGGAGCCATTACTAAGTCTTTATAATTAACTATGTACCCCCTGTCGAAAAATATAACAATATTTTTTCTAAACTATGAGCAAACTTACCTGCTAATGTTACATGAAATGGATCCAGGAATACACTGGAATTCTGGCATTGTGATTTTTCTTCATCATAGATATCCTGTCGTAAAATACCTCCTACAAATTCTTTACTCATTTTATTCTTCCTTTCATTCTGGTTTGCTGAAGGCATGGAAAAGTTGAGTTTTAAAATCACTGAAGTGTTTTCACCACTGAAAAGAAAAAAAAAATAAGTTGTCAAATCTGTTCGCTAACCAGCATTTTTTTGTGCGCTCCTATAAGTATGTAAACTCTGAGCAGCTATGTTTTGCTTCAGGCACAATGACACATTTACTTACATTAGCAAGTCGTTGACTTCTGCAGAAACAAAATAGGGGCGTAAAGCAGGAGACACTGAATATACTTTTTCAATCTGCAAATTGAAATTTAGAACAAATATGAGCAGGAATGGCTTCAATAATTTAATGTCCCTATGGATTCACCTAGTGAAAATGTTCTCCCCCCCAATATTTGAGTGGCATTGCCTTTCACCTTACATTTCACGAAAGTGAAAATAGGGTTGCATATTTCATGGGGCAGCTCCGTCTTCATTTCTATTAAAAACAGTGTGGGTCATTTATAAACACTGGGCAAATTTGCAACCAGATGATTAGCTTTTTTCAGCCATCTGCAGGTTGAGCAGTGAAAGCAATCGTTGATTGGTTGCCATGGGTTACTGCCCAGGTACAAATTTGCCCAGTGTTTATAAATGAGCTCCAGTGATTCTATCATGCTGTACAGCAGCTGTGGTAATAACAAAGCATCAAACACAGATATTATAGATCCTTTCTGAAACTGTAATATTTGTACAGTATGGGATCCATTATCCAGAAACCCTTTATCCTGAAAGCTCAGAATTATGGAAAGTCTGTCTCCCATAGACTCCATTATATCCGAATAATCCAAATTTTTACAAACAATTTTCTTTTTTTGTTTTTGTATTTGATGCAAACTAAGATATAAATAAGTTTTATTGGAAGCTCAACCAGCCTATTTGGCTTATTTAATGTTTACATAATTTTTTAGTAGACTTAAAGTATGAAGATTCAAATTATGGAAAGATCTGTTATCCGGAATACACCAGGCAAACTGGATAACAGGTCCCATACCTTTATTGGTAGAGTTGAATCTCTCTGCCAGTACTTAAATCAATGAAGGTGAATCCTGACATGGCAGAGCTCTATTTCCATTCAGTCCAGAATAATTCCCACTAACAATATGCACTAGGCCTGAGACAAGTGACACCTCCACAGTTTATCCTCGGTTCTTCCTATTGCTTAGCACACCATTAAAAGCAAATGCTACAAGTTCTTACTGGTACAGTGGGCTGCTGCTTTATTTACTTTGTGAACCTTTAAATTTGATCAGAGCCGGGCCGGCCAGGCGCCCCAGGCAACCTGGCCGTCCCGGCACAGGCTGGGCGCACACATGCGCAAAATGACTTGTGCATGCACAAATCAAAGCATGCATGCACGGAAGCGCTAATCGACGGGGAAACCTCAGGGAGAGAGAGGACATGGGGTAGGAGAAAGAGAAGGTACGTGCCTGGTGCCCCCCAGTTTTGCACCCTAGGCATGTGCCTACTCTGCCTTACCCCTAGTTCCGGCCCTGAATCTGATTACTAAAAAACAAAAAGGTGAATACATTGATCAAAAATTGATTGTATTACCTTAACCATGATGTACTATGAGTAAATATAAAATGATATATAAAATCAGTATAGACTTTCTCTTTGATCTACTGCACTGAACAGCCAGAAAAAGATTCTAGAGAGCCCAGAATACATGGCAGGTGCACTTTGATACTTTTGTAACCATTTTAGATAAGCAGAGAGACAATTGTAACAATTTAAGATAAGCAGGTCTCTTGGGAAAACTGTGACTTGCAGCTTAAAGGGCAATTCACATTTGTTAGCAAAACTGTAATAACACATAAAGACCACAGAAATGTGTTCAAACTTAATTTTTTTTTTTTTTTTTTAAATGAACATTGTAATTAGGGGATGTTGGGAGGTATGTGTATGTGATCTGGTTGCATGTTTTTACATACAGTATTAATATATATTTGATTCTATGATATGTATTTGTTAAGCCCACAACTACGACCTACAAAATAAGCATGAATATCTTACCCTTTGCTGAAGAGTCGCTTCATTTATTCTCAGTGGTTCCACACAACTGTCCTTAATGGTGAGGGATCCTGTGAATGTGTACATGCTTTTTTCCATACTTAACACTACATCTTGATATTCATCTTCATCTACATAATTATCTAAATGAAATGCATAAGTTAATTTTTATTAGGCTTCAAATTTTTTTCTTTAACTTGTTATATGCTATTTATTCACTGTTTAAAACTGTGTAGATAGGACCAGGCCATTATAAGTTATACACTCCTTTGCATTTATAGTCTAAGGGGGGAATGTAATAAAAATCGCTAACAGAAAAACTATTCGCACTGCGAAAAGTTATGCCTTTGCGCGAACAAATTTTGCTTTGTGCGAATTTAATATAGCTTTTGCGAGCCCGGAAACTGTTTAGCGACCACTTCCGACAGTGAAAGATCGTTTGCGAATTTTATAGTTTGCGCCAATGCGCAGTCAATGTAATAAAACTTCTTACTGAAAAAGTTGTTATGTTTGCTCCAAAAGATTACGACACCTTCAAGCACTTCTTATGAGTGCGCAATTAAAATTCGCAATGCGCAATTAAAATTCGCAATGCAATAACAGTTTAACGAACAATACTACATTGCGCGATGTGGATTTTTAGTCTTATTGGTGCGAATTGTTTTGCTCTTTGCGACTTTTATTAAATTCCCCTATTAGAGTTTTTAAACTTGTGTCTATTAGCTGACCCAATTAGATAGAATGCCTAAAGTAGTACTCATATGCTGGTTTCTAAAAGGCAGTAGTAATTGCATAGTATCCACAATCTCAGATGTCACCAAAAGAAGCAAGATGGCCAGCTTGTTCAGCAAGAGTGACCATCTTTACCCGACATATTTCACCAGTCGGAATTTCAAAACTGAAATTGCTTTATGTGCCATTGCCTTAACAGTTCAAGTGGATAAAAAAATGTTACTTTATCCTTAAAGTGGCCATAGATAGTCTGATTCCAGTGATTCGATCTCTTGCTCTAGATTGCTCCAAATTTTAGTTGGCAACACACATCTATAGCCAATCAGATATTTGCATGAAAACACCAGATAATTATTTTCCTGAGAATGATGCTATGAGCATTTTTGGTTAGCATTACACAGTAATTGCCTGTACTGGTGTTTTCATGGGATTCTCATATGGGGAATTTTAAAACAGCATTTTAAGCAAAGAAGTAACACAAAAGGAAAAATGGCAAATTGCACTATGATCCACTACCCTTACATTACCATTATGGAGTATATTATTAATTTGACTAATTCTGCGTAATTGCAGGTAAAGTTGCTGTACCGTGTTAGCCAATAAAAATGTAACAGGGCAACCCTTTTGAAATTAAAAAATAACAAAAGTGGTATAAAGGCGATACCTTTATTGACTAACTAATATAATCATAGCAAGCTTTCAGAACATTCCTTTTTCAAGCTGATTCCAATGAAGCTGCGGTGTTCTCTGGTGTGTGTGTATATATATATATATATATATATATATATACACAACATTCAACTCATAGGTCAAATGACCAAAAAAAAAGAAATATCAATCTATGTGTGATTTGTCAAAGTCATTTACGAGGGGATCTGCAGATAAGGTACAAGATAATGTGGGTCAAAGAGGCTGAGTATAAATTAGGGCTGAATTATTGGAGTATAGTATCAAAGGAATTCCATATGATCTCTTAGTCCATTTCCATACATGTTGGTTTTTCTGATCTGGCGCAGTCCTTTCTTAGTCCACTTAATTAGCCATAAATCCAAGGCCCAGGTTTAGTCCATTCTTCAGAGATTTAAAGTTTCCATCAATTTGTATTCCCACACTTTTCTATCATTATCTGTTTTAAAATTGCCCTTAAGAACCAAAATTCTTAAATTCTTTATGGAGTGATGAGGGCTATTGAAATGATTTCCTACTGGTGTGTCCAGTTTTATATTGGTTATAGTGAATCAGTGGGGTGTATTTCTCTTTCTCAGACTTTGTCCAGTCTCTCCTATATATAGTCCCTCTGTTATGCATTTAGTGCATTGTATTAAGTACAAAAAATGAGTAACGATCGTTCGTCTGAGCAAAAATTTGCCTGGTGAAAAGGCGCAAAACTTCATTAGCAATGTACTCTTTCTCTAGCATATTGTCCTCTACGTCTGTTAGTAAATTGCCAATGTCCCTGCGGATTGGACTACTGGCGAATATTTGCTAGCAACTGCCCCTTCGCCCTTTAGTAAATTTGCCCCTTAGTGTTTAGCCTTAAAATCATGTACCTTCAAAGGGATAAATGAATATAATAAGTTTGTGTTTGAAATTATTGATTTGTTTCCTCAGCAAATCGAATATGCAATTTAGGGTTCACATTTGGTCCAGTATCTAGCTCAGTCTTGGTGCATTTGTCTAATGCATTTGTCAGTTACATGAAGTACTATAATAATATTAATAATAATCTAGCCGTTCCTTGAGATACAATCAGTCATCCCCTTTATAATGTACTATGTAATGTAAGTAAATCCAGAAGTTCCTCTAACATATCTGTATAGAAATGGTACATTAGGTACATAAAAACTGTAACTCCAAATAAGAAACCCATATATTTTTACTTACATGTGTAGACAACCAGGCTAATTATTATTACTAGACAGAGCAAGAGAAAAATGCCAATAAGTATAATGGGCAGTTTATATTTCCTCCATATTTCTTCAATACATTTTGTTTTCTTTTGCTTTTGCTCCTGTGAAATTAAAAAAAAAATCAATGATAAAGAAGCCACAGTATGCTCCATATTATACTGAAATAGTGACATGTATGCGTCACTCTCAACTTGCAATGCATTATATATATATACACAAAATCCAAAGTTTCAGCGCACTCCGTCCACAGATGCTGAAGACCCAGGTGCTACATCCGCCTGGCCGGCCCATAGTATCTAGTCGTGATTCCTTACTTCATCTGATTGGTTTATATCTGGATACTATATTACAACCAGTGGTAAGAGGTACTCCTACCTATTTACAGGACACACCAAATTTACTTGATAGTATGCAACAGCTTATTCTTTCCACCAATGAACCTTGTTTCCTAGCAACTATGGATGTGGTGAGCCTTTATACAATAATACCACATGAGGCGGGGATTGATGCAGTAAGGCAGTCTCTAATGGAGGATAATACGTATGCGGGCCCACCAATAGAATTTATATTGAAACTATTAAATTTAGCCCTAACACTAAATTATTTTCACTTCGAAAATAATTATTACCTGCAAGTGGCGGGCAGTGCCATGGAGGCAGCCATGGCGCCCGCTTACACAAATCTTTACATGCACCAATATGAGCAGCACCATATCATACCCCCAGTGTCAGGATAAACTAATGTTCCTCCGGAGATTTATTGACGATATGGTTTTTATCTGGTGGGGTGAGGAAAAGGAGTTTATAGAGATGTTAAATGAATTAAATAAACTTGATAGTCCAGTTCACTTTACCTATGAAATAAATCCATCTAAAATACACCTTTTAGATGTGGAACCTTTCTTTAGCTGTAATCGGGTGCAATATACCCTGTTTAAAAAACCTACAGATAAAAATGTACTCCTACATCATAAAAGCTGTCACCCTAGGCACATGAAAAAATCAATACCCATATCTCAATTCTGTTGAGTATTGCGTTATAATTCACTACAACAGCAGGCTGAACAACAAATCAAAGATATGTGGATTCAACTTAGGGAACGCGGATATCCAGATGAAATGCTACAGAGTGCTCTTGAGATAGCTAGGACTCGCTGTGTAGCCACTGATACTACACGGAAGACTAAAGACTCTAGATCAGTGTTCCCCAACCAGTAGCTCGTGAGCAACATGTTGCTCCCCAACCCCTTGGATGTTGCTCCCAGTGGCCTCAAAGCAGGTGATTATTTTTGAATTCCAGGCTTGGAGGCAAGTTTTAGTTGCATAAAAACCAGGTGTACTGCCAAGCAGAGGCTTCTGTAGGTTGCCAGTCCATATAGGGGCTACCAATAGTCAATCACAACCCTTATATGGCACCACCTAGGAACATTTTTAATGCTTGTGTTGCTCCCCAACTCTTTTTACATCTGAATGTTGCTCACGGGTGAAAAAAGGTTGGGGACCCCTGCTCTAGATTAACATTCACCACAACATTAGGGTGCACATTTACTTAGCTCGAGTGAAGGATTAGAATAAAAAATACTTCGAATTTCTAAGTATTTTTTTGGCTACTTCGACCTTCGACTACGACTTTGAATCGAACGATTCAAACTAAAAATCATTCACCCATTCGATAGTCGAAGTACTGTCTCTTTAAAAAAAAAATTGACCACCTACTTCGCCACCTAAAACCTACCGAGCACCAATGTTAGCCTATGGGGAAGGTCCCCATCGAATCGATTGAACTAATTGCGCTAAATCCTTCGACTTCAATATTTGAAGTCTAAGGATTTAACTTCGAGGGTCGAATATCGAGGGTTAATTAACCCTTGATATTCGACCACTAGTAAATGTGCCCCTTAATGAACAAACAAGTAAATTGGAAAAACAAGTTAAGGAAAAGTGGAACATTATTTAAGCAGATACGGACCTTAAGGGAATAATGGGAGGTCCCCCTATGGTGTGTTACAAAAGAGGGGTAAACCTTAGGGACCTGCTGGTCAAGAATGATCCAGTGGCTTGTTATCAAAAGAGACCCATTGGTTGGCTAGCGGATGTGAAACTTAATTTCGCTGTCCAAACTGCACTTTGTGCAGATATATGACCCCTGGGTCCTCATTTAATCATCACCAGACAGGGAAACCATGCTCTATACGTCACCATATTACTTGCAACACTTCTCATGTAGTATATCTTATCACATGCCCTTGTGGATTGACCTATGTCGGTAAAAACGACCAAACTTTACGCCATCGGTCCGCCATCAGTACAGCATTTAGGGATGGCAAAACTAGTAAACCGGTGGCAAAAATTTTTTTTGGAAAATGGGCATTGATTGCCCACATTTAAATATATGGCTTTTGACCATATCCCACCATTAAGAAGGGGCGACGACAGATCCAAACGACTCCTCCAAAGGGAGTCTTTTTGGATACACAAATTAAACACCGTTGCACCCCTGGGTTTAAATGAGCTTTGCCCCCTAAATTGCTTCTTAAATCAACGCTAATGTGTTGAAAATGTATCATGGTGTTGTTATCTGTATTTTGGTTTATACCATTGTTTCTGTTTTGGTTTCTGGGGATATTTGTTTTTAACAATGTATCACTTGTGCTAGATACATACTTACCTGTATAATCTGTATGTTCTGATACAGGTGTTTTAATCACATGATCTGGTGGGCGTGTTTTACGTGGGGAGGGTCTTGGTGTGTATTTATTTAAGCAGTATTTGGGCTGTGAGAACAGAGTCTTGAAAAAGGTCTTAGACAGAGACCAAAACGTCGACCAGTTTCTTTTTAATGTATACTATTTCAAATCCCAGTGGCACCTTTACTTTTTGGGTTTATATATATATATATATCAAAAATATAGAAAATACCCGCACTCCTTCACATACGTTTTTTTGCCGGGTGCTAGGTCAAATGTAGTTATATATGAGTAATTTGGGGTCTCAATCATAGCTCGAGGTAAAACTGGTTCTAGAGTGTGAGCATGTAATAAAGAATAAACTCCACTGGGGCAAGGATTGATGTGCTCAATATATAATCTACACACAGTTCTCAAAATATCTCAGTATTGTATAGAAAATATGAAAAATATCTATAGTGCAAACTGTCGTTTGCTCCCTAAAGTTCAGAAACATGAAACAACCTGGAATCTCCTCTACAGGCATTGTTATTGTGCACAGCTGTTTCCTTGTGTACTTTATGTTTCCATGACTAATCACTAGGGATGCACTGAATCCACTATTTTGGATTCGCCGAACCCCCGAACCGAAATGGAATCAAATTAGGGGTGGGAATGGGCAAACATTTTATTTACTTCCTTGTTTCAGCAATGATGTCCCAGAGGGCATGCCTGTAGCTGTTTTTTTAAATCTGTGCTTCTTATCAATAGACTAAAAAATTGGAGGGGTGGTGATTTAGTAAGAAAAACACTACAGGAGGAAAGTAAATGGATATACAATATGCAAACATTCACCCCAAGGGGATTAAATATAGATATTAATTTAAGAGCATTTTTATAAGGATTATTAATCACAAATGAAGGATATAAATAATTTCACTAAAGTCACCAAATACATAAAGTAATCACTTAGATTACACACACAAAAATGATCTACACCTTTTTGTATATTTTTTATATATTTTCTATATTTTTATATGTTTAAAATATTTATTGAATTTAAATTATATAAATAATGTATTTAAAACTGATGATGTTTGTTAATAGATGAACTGTAACTCCCAGCACAAAATGAAACTATTTTTTACAAAGGAGACAATGATGTGCCGATATAACTGTGAATCTTAAGTAACTGCCAATAAGGATAAAAGTACTGAAATAACTTGTGCCACAAAGGTATACTCCAAGAGAATAAAAAGATAAATACAGATTGCGTTACCATAACAACCCACATCCACCGTACACTGTGCGAGTTGTGGAAGTGAAGTAAAACCAAGGTGGAACAAAAAACCGGAACCGGAAGTGACCAACATCGCGACCAGGAGAAACTCGGATTTAAAAGACAGGACGGATAACTTATTTTTTATACCTTTGATGAAGCCGACACGATCGGTGAAACGCGTTAGGTGAGAAGGACATTTCTTCCAAGGGTTGCAGAAATTACCACGGAGTGAACAGCGGAGAAAGCCGGCAGCGCCACTCCAGGGAAAATACAGCGCCCTATATGGACTACATGCTATTGTTTTTATAGTGAAAACGTGAGTGCATTCGATTTTAAACTATTATTTTAAATAAAACAGGATTACACTATCCTTTGTTTTCTACTTCTCTCCCTGTCTTGGAGTCAGGGGACACGTTTGTAGCTGAAACCCTTATTGTATATGCTATCAGATTCTCTTTTGGTTTGTGGGTAGAAAATTCAGCCATTGGTGGATGCTCACTGCGGTTTTGGGAAGTTAAACCTAGAAATTTCACTACTAATAACTGTTAATAGTAACTAAAAAATCTGCTGAAAAGGGAAACAGCGGAGAATAGACACCCATAAGATAATTGTTAATGAACACCGGGTGACATCTCATTTATTAAATATACTGCACTATATTAGTTTCTAACTTCTGTTGCCATAGGCGCTGGTCTTATACAATATCAACTGAGGTGGGCATTATTTTTGTAATAACTTTTAGCTGCACACACACGGACAAAAAGCTAACTTTATCAAAATTATATTACTGTAAATGACTGTATTTACATCTCTTGAAAAATATTCCAAAAAACATTTCCACAGTTTATTTATTAATTTATTTGAAAATGTTGTAGAGAATGGTCATTTTAAAAGAAGAATGAAGTACATTGTGTGCACCAGAGTGCCTGACAATATGAAGCCCTGTTTTTATTACCCTGAAGCAGTAGCAAGGGGTTGGCTGTGCCTGAATGCTAGGTAGGGTAAGATTTAGGGAAAATGTCCATTTCTCCTCTAGAAACATCTTATACACTAGTGTATACCTATTTAGGTAACCTGTTTACAAAATGCAATAATTGTGTGAATAGATTTATCAGCATGGGTCTTGACCCAAGGTTGGATTTCCCTTCCTTATCAGAGTCCTATCCCACACATCCCCTTTTTGCAATTTCCTGAGACTTATAACAGGAATATAAAATGTCCCAATTTAGGAAGCAGTGGTGCTGCCATGCAAATACAACTGTGTTATCACTATATGAAGAGAGCATATGGGTAGCAAATAAGTAACAATGTCACATACTTTATTGTTGCACAGTTTAATGGCAGTGACAAACAGCATGATTCCAGTGGTTTTGTTGTTTGCTTTAATAGTTCTCCATATGGGCCACCAAATCCTTGAAACTGATTTCAGTTATAACCAATGCTCAGAAACAAGGAAATCAGCATTTCCAAGTGACAATTAATTTGTAGCTTAGTGTTCTAGGTGAACCTTTTCACCAATTTTTATTGTGAGCAGTAAATATTACTAGGCAATATTCAGTATTTATGATAATGTATGGGAATCAAGCTTAAAATATTTGCACAAATAAAAGAATCTCAGATTGGTTTAATACGTATATTTTGAGTGCCCAGTGTTCCTCCTAATGTTACTTAAACTCACTTGACTGGACAATTAAAGTAACCATTCACAAAATTGTATTTCTATGCAAATCCAAACATTTGGGATCTAGTTTTAGTCTAGCTTTAAAGTATGTAGATATTTCTTTGGATGTAAACATTATGGCAGATCTCATTCCAATGTCTAAATATACAGAGAATAAAATGGAAAGGGAATGCAATAAACATTGCTGTATTTTACTGTTAAATGGAAAATAATTGGCTTTAGAAAAAAAATCAGCTGTACCTTTAAGACTTTAAAGCTCACAGCATAATACATTTTAACAATACTACTTGTATTTATGAACTAACGCCCATACAGCAGTGCCAAATATACAAATTGTACTTTTTTGAAAAATACAGTGGAAAAGAACATTGTTCCAAAGTCAGCAGAAAATCTGTAACCTAATTCACATTTAGGTTGATTTTGACCAGTGTACTTTTACAGCACTTATTGTAAAAAATATATAGTACAAACACAAAACATTTAAGAATTGTACAGCTAAAAGTATTATTGCTATAAGAAGGGTTACTTCTTCTTTATACCCAAAAACATTACATAAATGTATTGATCTTACCGTACTAGTACCAAGGAAGGGCTGGTTCACGTCTGGCTCATTCCCATTTATGGGACCAATAGGTATCTGTTCTGGAGTGTTTCCGGGCATTATTAAAAAACTGAGGTAAATTTAAATTTCCAAAAAGAAAATAAATATATATAATCAAATAAAAATGATTTCAGGTTACTCTGATCTGGAGTAAATACATTTTAAAAACAATCACTATTCAAAGTGCCAGTTCTCCTGATTTTCACAGCTCCTGCTGCTATTCAAATCGAAAGTCAAGGCGTGGCAGGGTTTTTCCTTGCAATATTTGTAGTTAAATGGTAACACGTCAGTACAAACATACTGGAAATGATGAGACAGTGTTTCTGGATAATCCAGTTTGGCCACATTCAGCAACATTGGCAGAGGCTTGCACAATTCAGCATTATACACACTCCTACTGAATGCAAGTAAGACCTGCTTTTTTAATGTAAGACTTCTGTAACTGGGAAATTACCGTGTCTGGATCCTCAGGTAACAGCTAAACTGTTAAAATAAACACACCTTGACCAACATTGTGCTTTGAGGGAGAACCTCAATGATTAAAAGACTCGTAATTGCTTGCGACAACTCCCCATACAGAAGCATGGAAAACACTATGATTAATACAAGCAATAACAGGCAAACACTGTTTACAAACACTTGAGAAATATTTTCCTCCCCAAATTTTATCGAGTCTTTTCCAGCACCACATGTTTCGAGTTAAATAATTTTGGAAAGTTGCTAATAATCATATTTTCTTTTATTTAGGTTCAATGGTATCTTCAGTTTACCCCCCCCCCCTTTAAGAACTACCTATTGTGTACTGATGTGTCCCACTTCCACACAAAATGTGTTAGGCCATGACATAACTATAGTGAGGGCCTGGGGGGGACAGGGGGCCCAATATGAAGAGGCAAGGGGCAAGGTGGATCACAGGTCTTACACAAGTCTGTGCATATTATGGGCCACATGGCGTAACAGGGTTTACTCCGCTATGGGATCCCAATATTCACTCTTGGTGAGTCTATGTTGTATATGTAATTATAAAGATAGAATAACTTTAGCCCTCGCTTATATGTTACCAGTTGAATTTTATATAATGTTGTACTATTGTGTGCGTGAATATTATATTTTTAACCATTTGAGTTCATTATACACCTTGCGTTTATTTAAGAGTATACCTGAGGCTTTTATTACAAGAACTGACCAGTTATCCGGCCAGTACTTACAATAATTATACAGTTAAGTTTACTAAACTTCAAACTAGGGGAAGGACAGGGAGAGAAAGAGAGAAGCATAAACAGAGATTTTTGTTACTAATATATATGAGGTTGTATTTAAGCACCTCATTGACAATAAAATTTGGATTCCTTGGATGACTTACTGTATATGTGTTAACATTGAGGAGATTGTGCGAGTAGGAGGCAGAACTTAGTCCATGTGACCAGGAAAACTCATGGGGGCAAATTCACTTAGAATCGTAGTTGCGGCAGCGTCCGATTCGCCGCACTTCACCAGGCGTATTTTCGCCAGCGCTACGCAAATTCACTAAAATCCGAAGTTGCTCTCAGGGGAAGCGTAAGGTTGCAAATTTGCACTAGCGTTAATTCGCCAAGCAAAGCGAAGTTACGCTAGCGATGCTTAATTTGCATACGGCGCAAAATTTAAGTTACAATGGAGGTATATTTAGCATCACTACACAAGCCTGGGAAACCTTCAAAACAGCAAATAACATTTTTATTTTGCCCTACACATGTGCCCACTGTGTAGTTAAGGTGCCATGAGTTAGGAAATGTAGGGGGGAAGGAGGGTAGCCCCAAAAATTTTTTCGATCTTGTTCAGCCTATCACCAATCCCTATCTACTCTATTGCACTTCGCCTGGTCTGAGGTGGCGAAGGAAGTCTAGCGTAAAAGGTAGAGTTCAGAAAAATGCGTGCGTCAGTGAATTTGCGTAGTTACGTCCGTTGCGCAAATTCGCCAGGCGTGAGAGTGCGAAGTAACATAAGCGAATTTACACCAGTGTCCGTTAGTGAATCGGCGAATTAACGAAAGTGCGCTACGCTAGTGAATTAACGCTACCGTTAGGCGCTTCGTCCTTTAGTGAATTTGCCCCATGAATTGAGTTTCACCCACAACAATTTTTCTGTTGCAATCAATTTTACCATAAAGCTTCATAAATAATGGGGAAAATTTTTTATTGAGGTCTGCAAATTATACAGAGGCATACAACTGAACAGTTTAGATAAAAAGAATCACTTAGGTTGACACTATATCCCTTTAAATAAGCTATAAGATATAGATGTAACAGGACTACATGAGTATTTGCCTGATACATAATGGTATCTGTTAAGCAAATTGGCTAAAGTTTGATTTTTTTTTATTTCCTAGTCTAACTCTGCTACAATTGCTATTGCGATTAATATTTTCATGGTGATAATTTAAATCATAAATTAATGCCATAAAACAATGGCATATGTGTGATATTAGAATGGAGGATACAATGTAGATACTTAGGTAGGTATTTTTTTTAGATTTTCACCAGGATTTGGCGAAATAACTGTGGGTGAAAAAGCACATCAATAGATAAACTGTTGTATTTTTTCCAAATGTTTCGCTCTGGTGTAACTGCCCTCAGTTTGAAAGTAATATGTCCAAAACTTGTTTTGTCATTTCTTAGTAAATTGACAATGCCAAGTTTTGGTTTTTGAAAGTTATACAATTTTATATTTTAAACTTTAATAAATATGGGCCAAAATATGTATACAAGGTGGACCTAAACTATTTTTTGGAACCTGCAGAACCCTTGAGCCACACAGACAATATGCACATGCCTCACAACTATTGGCAAATGTAAATCAGGGGTTTTCAGTTTTTCTAAGTGAAATACATAAATCAACAAAACTACATTGCTATGCAATGATTTTCATGCTGCAAAATGCTATTGGCTAAATTTCAAGGAATTGCAGGGGAGTGAAAGAATCCACACTAAAATTATATTTTGGCTCAAAAAGTATAATGGAATTTTGAACTATAAAAAGAAACGGAGATTCATTAGACAGTATAGTGTAAGTACCAGGCACATTTCAACACAACAGAAATTTACGAATCGCACCAGTTATTTAATGTAATGAAATTAATTTCATTCATTTAATGAAATTTACAGATCAATGTGTTGTTGTTTTTTAAGCTAAAACAGGATTACAGGAATCTACTACATGACTAGTCCTTTAGAGGTAATGACTACATTCTAAATTGATATGTACATGTCTTACTATTGGTGTTACTGTTCCTGTAAGAGAGAGTTAAACTCATACTAGGAATGTAAAATTGGAAAAACACTTCTGCTCACTGCTATAAGTGACTTGCAGCCTAGTAAGATTCCACTTCTCATTATGGACTGGCTTTAAACAATAACAAGAAATATAAATCTGTTAGGAAAGATAAAGAACAATAAAATGTCCTTCAATGTCATGTCTAACAATGCCCCCATAGTTTTGTTCCCATATATGAACAATCATCCTGCCAATTTGTTCTAGAGAAATCAAATAGATAACAATCTACCCCAGTATAGCCCCTTTGACTAGAAAACTACCCCATATCAGTTCTACCAAGCGCCTTCTGGTACAACAGTACACAGAGAGACTAGGCTAGGCAATAAACATTGGGGGCTCATTTATTCACACTGGGGCAATTTGCTATAATGTCCTATGACACCTGATTACATTATACCACTTGTTGGTCAACATATATAGCAACCACTGATACTTAATATGGACAGATTTGTCCATTGTTGATAAAGAAGCCTGTGAGTGTAAAAAGGCATATGGCAATAATGTGTCATCAAATGCTGGGAAACTCCTTGTTTCAGGTGTTCTCCTGGTGGGTCCCAGTCTGGAACATTTCATCCCTTTCCTATTTCTACAATATGCTTGTATAACCTCCATAACATTTGGTGTTGTTTCCATGTAATTCTTGTCAGAGTGGGCCCAGGAAGCCCAGTCTGGAACTGGGGATGTAGTAAATGTAAGGAAAGCAACTCACCCTGGTGGTCTAGGGGTGCGGCGGGAAGCCTGCCGCGCCGCTTCTCTCTCTGCCCTGTCGCTGCTCCTTAGGGCGCGCGCCCGCGTCTCGTCTCCTTTTATAGGCGTGCAATAGCACGAAATTCAAACGTTCAAAAGGGAATTTTGGCCTGTAGTTCATTGCCTGTGATAGGAATTGTTCCTGGAGCTTTTTGACCGTTTTTTATCCTGTTTATACCTGTTTTGTATTCCTGTTGTGACCCCTGCCTGGCTTTTTGACTATTCTGACCTCTGGATCCTGACTAGGGTTGCCACCTTTATGTCTGGCTGAGACCGGGCGCAGGGGGGGGTCCGTGACATCAGTGGGCGGACCAATGCTGTCAGTGGGCGGGACTATGACGTCAGTGAGTGGACCCCTGATGTGAGTGGGCGGGGCTATGATGATCACCGTGTCAATTAAGGGAATCCCGCCCGGTTTTCCTTATTTGGAAAACCGGGTAGGAAGTATAGACCCGAGCAGCCCCTCAAAATACAGGGCTGTCTGGGTCAAAACCAGACAGGTGAAAACCCTAATCCTGACCTTTGCCTGAAATACCGACTACTCCTTCTGCTTAGGATTGATTTGATTTGACCCTTGCCTGCCTGACTACGTTTACTCTCTGCCTGCCCTGGCCCGGCCTGATCTGACTACTCTATTGCCTTACGCCTTGTACAACGACCTTCAGTCCAAAGACTCTCATTAACAGTCGAGCCCCTCTGCCTATCGAGAACATCTGGCCCTGCACCTCTCGTTTCAGTCCTAGTGGCATCCAAGTAGCTGAGGGCTCCTCCCGAGGCCAAAGGTGGTCACACTACAGGTGAAGCACGAGCTGAGACCAGGGTGCTTGGCATTTGTTCTGGTGCTGGGTGCCGACCATGACAATATCTAAATCAAAGTCCTCATTACACCACCACCATCAAAAAACAAGTTGGGGGGAGGAAAAAAAAATATGCCTGGAATTACTTTATGGTTGTGTTGAAGTGCAAAGGTTTAACTCAGTGGCACATGCGGTTTCCTTCAGTGTAATGCTGCCATGTTGGCAATTTAATGCAATGTTAGTGCCCATTTCCTTAGCTATATGTCCAACATAGCTTGGGTTAATGCAACACAGTGCCAATTTTGTACAGCATGCTGCTGGCAGTAGTCAGGACTAAAGGCTCTATAGTTACTGTTACTTCAGAGCCTAAAATGGCAGACTGGCACGACGGCTCAGGAATATGCAATATCTTGTTTTCTACTACTTGTTGCTGATTTGAGGTTACCAGATCCCTTGAATGTTCTAATAAATGCATGCTTCAGGAACATCCGTGCTTTTAGCGCATGCTCGCGTGTCGTTTGCACATGCCCACACATTTAATGTAAATTAGGCCACTGCAGCAGGAACTGGACTCTGGAGAGAATCTGAGATATAAAGGAGACCATGGCTGAGACAGAGGTATGGTGGACATGTCTTGAGGTGATGGAAAAAGTCTATTGCTCTGACTCATGGGCTGCTCATTGTTTGGCTGGGAGCAATAATATACATATGTGGAAGCTGCTGTAGCTTCTCCTACAGTAGGGGAAAGATATGGGATGCAACCATAGGGAATTCATTTAGGATTTACTGCGTACTGATGCCCCCTCACCCCCATCTCAAAAGTCTACAGGGTTTGACAGATGCACTGCTTTGCGTATATGTACAACTATAGTGGGATACATGTCTGCCTTTATGACCAGGAATTGGCATGATGTCTCCTTGTGCATTTGAACTTTATTTTACTAAGATTTTTCAGTGTACAATTTGGGCTATTTTTGGGCTACTTTTAAAATGGATTTTGGCTACTTTTTTGATAGGCTTTGGCTGGTTTTGAAATGTAAACCTGGCAACCCTGTCTGGGGCGCCCAGTTGGCATTGCCCGGCGCTGGTTGCAGGGCTGCATTCAAATGAAATTGCAATCAGTGCAGCTCTCTTAGCACGTTTTACTAGAGGAGTCCATGAATTCTCAAGTCCAGCTTCCAGCACTATCTGACATTGCTATAAGGGAGTTAGCGTCTCAGGGAAAGCTGGAGACAGGTTCTTTTTGTGAGGAACGCAAGAAACATAGGGGCATGGCTACTAACATTGGGGATACATATCTGGAGAGATTTCAGATGTTGCCATAGCAACCAATCAGATCTTTTCTTTTCTAAGTTATAGGTGGCTGTTGAAATCTAATTGCTGATTGGTTGCCATGGGCAACATTTCCAGAAATTTCTCCAGATAATGTAGCTCCAATGTTAGTAAACATGCCCCATAGACCCGACCCTTTACTCCCACATAAGCCACATCCGCAACTGTTTCTACATTCTATTACCATTTTCATTTCAGTTTTATTACTAAAGAATTTTATAATCATGTTTTTTTTTTTTTTTTGCAATACCCTCCGCCCGCTTCTCTCCAGTTAGATTTATCCAAGCGATGTACACCTATGCACGTGAACTTACACACAACAAAGCTAAGAAGATGTTGCTGGCACAGAGCTCCCCTTTCCTGCCAAGGTGCCAACCAGCTTCAGTCAGTTCTCCCCACCCCTCACTCACACCACAAACAGAATGCGAGAGCTTCCGTGTTCTGGGCGGTGGGTGTTACTGGAAACCTTCCTGGTGACGACATCTCTGTTCTATTGATACTAAATACTTGTAGCACCTGTAAAGGAAGAAATAATCCTGTTAGTGGGCTACACCAACACACGACCATGGATAAACTGAAGAATGTCTTAAGTGGGCAGGATAACGAGGAGAGGAACGGCTTTGAAGAGGTAATGTAACACCTGTTATTGTCTCCACTGCTGTTTCGTTGAATAAAGATTGTTGGCACGCCAGTGAACATGACAGCTCAACCATGAACTTTAAAATCAGGGCAGAAGAGATCATAGTGCATTCCTCCCAACATCCTACTCTAAGCTACTCCGGGGTCCTTCCTACATTGCCCCCCAAAAACAGCAGACACTGAAATATTCCTATAAAGAACTCACAGAATATGATAGGCTACAATTCTTAGAATAATTTAACCCTTAATTATAAAATGCAGGATCTCTCAGCATCCTGCATTTTATAATTAAGGGTTAAATTATTCTAAGAATTGTAGCCTATCATATTCTGGGGTAGCCATACTTTGGCAGGCATTCAAAGTGCCCCGGCACAGACAGTGCTGCCATCAGAAACCCACTTTTCCCATTGAGTTACAATACAAATGTTCTATTCAGGTCCTAATATTTTATACTAAATATTAGTTTTAAGGTCCCCTGACTTTATTGATCTCATTGGTGGGATGCCATAAAAATCATGGCATATTACCCTTTCCCTACTCAAACTCATGAACACTAGAAGTAACACTTAAAATGTAAATCTTACTACTTTCTCCTGTAAAATACGTCTCCTGTCTGAGCATGGGAGCATGTCAATACTTATTCAGTGACAGTCGCCACTTATCCTCACACACACACTACAGCTCTCCTTTCTTGGCCATAATTATCTTCATTCTTCCATCAGCTATCCCTGAGCACTTATACTTTCTTTCCTTTCTGAGACACCTGATGGAGGGAATTGTTTTTCTTAGTTTATACACGTCACCAACTCTATTCTCTTGCTGTAATGCAATGTAATGTTTACATTTTCTATAGTGCATGTGCCTGTGAGAGGTAGGAAAAATGGCTGCGCTGCAAAGTTCCTCAGGTTGGTGCATTTTTTGAGTAAAGGGGCACTGATCTGGAGAAAAAAACAAAGCTATTAAATTCACTGAGGTGCTTCACCTTCTTTGTTCTTTAATGTAAAAGTGCTCAAATAGGATCACACTTAGTAACTTATATATTCATTTGTTGGAGGGGTAGATTTGCTTTAATAAGCACTTCTATTTTTTCAGTAGACACCATACTTACTCTGCAGGGTTGGACTGGATGTCAGTGGGATTAAAAGGGTTATTTACAGGGGTTATTAAGATGTTACAGCTGACTACAGCTGGTCTGTTTTGTAAGCCCCCATGGTAGTGGGTCTTGGGCTTTTGCTCCCTTTCCTCATTTAAACTAGCTCTGCCTCATTTTATCTACTAACATACCACAGAGACAGATCTGGTGATTAACTTGTTCAGCATTGATAAATTGTTTTGTAAATCGTTGTTTTAAATCGTTGTGTTGTTTTTTATCTCACAACAAAACAACACAGGGCTTTTCAGCAATGCACTACACACCTCTATTGTGTCATCAGGCATCATTTAGTCAAATCTAGGATTTACATTTTTCCCATCACTGAGAGCATTTTTGCTCAATAGAATCAATAACCTAATAATACACACAGAGGACTTCATAAAATTTAAGGAGGTTGTTTTCTTGGAACATAGAGACTTAAAGCATAAGTAAGCATTTCATTTTAAAATGTCCTAAAAAGACTCTCAGGCTGAGGGCACACAAGGCACAGGCTCAGCCTTTCTCCACAAGCATTTACCCTTTAGAGGGAGAGTAGCAGATGCACTCCCATAGAGTCAGCTGTTCCTTTGCACTGACAGGCCTGCGTCATAGTTGGAACTAGGGGTAGGCAGAAAAGGCACCTGCCTAGAGTGCAACGATAATTGGAAAATCGGAGCAAAAATGCTCTGAGATCCACTTAGTGTGTCTGCAGGCAGATTGCAGAGGAAAAGCTGAGCAGATGGGAGCACATTGGGAAGGGAAGATGCAGGCGGAGAGAACCTGACCATGTGCCTTGTGTATCCTCAACATAAACAGCCCCCAAAATAACATAACTTTTTCCCTGTATTTAGTCTCATGGTGCTCCTAAATCACAACAGCTCAGCTGCAGCTCACTTCAGCTAGATCTTGGTCTAGGATGAAGCTCTGGCCCATTTTCTTTTTTTTCTCTCTTTGTCTTTGAAGATGGTCAAATAATGTTCAATTTTGCATGCTTTATGCCTCTGCTCCAATGGAGATTAATCTGGCATGCACAACAGGTCTTCACAGGGGAAAAAGAGAAGGAGAACTCAGAAGTAAAGGCTGAGCTTCACTCTAGACCAGTAACCAGCTGAAATGGGCTGCTTGTGATTTAGAAACAACATAACATTGAATGCAGGTGGAAAGGTATGTTATTCTGTGTACTATTTAGAGTAACTTTAGATATTAAAAATGGTTTACTTGCTTTCTAATTTACTGTAAGTAAGAAGACATTGAGGATAAAATAGGAAGTTTACTTTACAAACACTTTTTTTTTACCATTCAGATGGTTTCAGTTAGTACACCTAAAATAACTTTGTTATTTTACATCACCATTTATACCATTCTGGACCTTGCTTGATCACAAGTGTTTGTTGTTTATTTAAAGAAACATAGACACCTTTATATTATACATAAAGAATTGCTTTAATGGAGCATTTTTTTCTTCACTTATTAGAACTTTCCATTAAGGACAGGACAGGACTTAAATTCAGACATGTAGACATGTGCTGATTATAAGTGGATAAAAAGCCAAGATACAGGGATTTCTAGGATATCTACGTATAGCTTCATCATTTTTTTTCAGATGTTTACAACTTTCCTCTGTTTTTACAGGTAATAGAAACAAGTTCACTAAGCTGGGGTACAAGAATCAAAGGCTTTATCGCTTGCTTTGTGATTGGCGTTGCTTGCTCCATTCTGGTAAGCTCTTACCTCTCATTGTGTGTGTGTATGTATACAGCTACATGCAGCTTTTCATTCGAATATTTTATAACAGTTAGCTCTAACCCATTGTTTTGGCAAAGGGAGAACACTCCAATGTATACAACCTAACTGTCAAACTGGGGATATTTGGCAAGAGTACTGCTTTTGTTATATTTTAAGTTCAGTGAATAAATGCACTTGCCAAAATACAGTAAACATTTTAGCCATCTTAAGAGCAATGGGATGCCTATGATTTGTTGTTGTAAACAGCAACAAAGTCATAGGAAGGATTTTCATTTGTTGCAGCCTGGGTGACAAACAGTGTTGGACTGGCCCACCGGGATACCAGGAAAACTCCCGGTGGGCCCAGATGTCAGTGGGCCTCTTGCTTCTAACCATTTGGTCTATTTCATAGTCATTCCCTATTTCTTTATGGGAACAAAGAGGTTTAATAATGGAAGAATAGACTATAGTATGCAGAGAAAACAGACTAGGAGAATAAAGAGTGAGGAGAGGAGGTATAATAGTTAGTGGGCCCTCGGCCTAAGGTTTTCTGATGGGCCTCTGGCATCCCAGACGGACACTGGTGACAAATACATTTTAGGCCAGAAAACGTTTGATCAGAAAAACATGGCTTATCCAAAGAAAATTTAACTGAATTGTATGAGAAAATCTGAGACTCGGGAGATAAGATATCTCATAGCACATCTACTGTATCACCCAATATTTGTATGAAATCAATGTGAATATGGTTGGCAGTCTGTAAATATATAATGATGATATTAGTTCTAAAATGTACTGCAATTTATTTTTCAACTTTTGTATTCATTCATTTTCTTATTTTAGGGTACTTGTCTGCTTTGGGTTCCAGGGAAAGGAATGGCACTGTTTGCAATTTTTTATACTATTGGAAACGTAGCATCTCTTGGAAGGTATTTTAAGAGCTCCGTTACTGTGCTTCCTCTAACTCTAATTTAATACAGTTAAAAAAAACTCTCTTGAATTCGAACATTGATAAATCTGCCTCTAAAATGTGAGTCTGCTGCTATTAGAAACCTTGGGCAGAACCAACTTTCTTGTTGCAGGGCTTAAGAGCTGTGCTTTTTGGCCAGCTTAGACAGCTCTTTTGTGTGTATGCGCCAGTGGGGGCCTCGGTGACCTGTATAGCTTTCTCCTTGGTGGCAAACATGGTGCTGTGTTCTCCCCCTGGGGCAGTTTTTCCAGGGGCATCACCCAGCACTTCTTTGCGGCCAGCCAGCTCCCCTCCTGTCCAAACCTCACTCCCTCCAATAAAGAAATTTAACAGAAGCTGGTAGGACCATATACTGAATCAATACGTCCTACTGGCTTTTATAAAACCAGTTTAAACCAAATAGGGCTCCTTTTTTTTAATGCCCGTCCAGCTCCCCCCCCCCCATTTTTTTCTGAGGAAAAGACTGATGTTCCTCACAAGCTATCTCTGTGGATACCCATGATGATGTTAAATAATAGAGTGTAATTGTGTTTTTTTTTTTACTCTGAAAAATATATTTACCATAAAGAGGACTTTAGATAATAGCACACTAGGGATGTAGCGAACGTCGGAAAAAAAGTTCGCGAACATATTCGCGAACTTGCGCAAAAATGCGAGCGGTTCGCGAACGGTTCGCGAACCCCATAGACTTCAATGGGAAGGCGAACTTTAACATCTAAAAAAGACATTTCTGTCCAGAAAAATGATTTTAAAGTTGTTTAAAGGGTGCAACGACCTGGACAGTGGCATGCCAGAGGGGGATCAAGGGCAAAAATGTATCTGAAAAATCTGCCTGTGTGTGCTTGGAAGAGATAGTGTAGGGGGAGAGCTGTTAGTGATTTCAGGGACAGATGATAGTAAGTTTGCTGGCTAGTAATCTGCTTGATACTGCTCTGTATTGGAACAAAAAAATAAATAAAAGCAGTCCTTACAAGGACTACTGTTATTGCAGCAGTCAGCAGATGAGATCAGAAGCAGGACAGCTGCCCACTGCAGCTACATACAGAGCACTGCAGTAGAAGGTAGATTACTAGCCAGCAAAGCTACCTAAGCTTAAATGTCCCTCAAACCCCTGCAGACTTCTGTCCCTCCAATAACAGAGCAGTATCAACACGATTACTAGCCAGCAAACTTTCAACTGTCCCTGAAATCACTAACAGGCAGCAGCTCTCTCCCTACACTATCTCTTCAGCACACACAGGCAGAGTGAAAAAACGCTGCAGGGCTTCGGTTTTTATAGGGAAGGGGAGTGGTCCAGGGGAGAGCTTCCTGATTGGCTGCCATGTACCTGCTGGTCTGGGGTGAGAGGGCAAAAAAAAGCGCCAACAATGGCGAACCCAAAATGGCGAACGTCGCGCGACGTTCGCGAACTTCCGGCGAGCGCGAACACCCGATGTTCGCGCGAACAAGTTCGCCGGCGAACAGTTCGCGCCATCTCTATAGCACACAGTCTTATAACAAAAGATGTAAAAATGTCTCAGAATTCCTACTTTCTTTTTTTTTTTAGACGAAACAACAGAAATAAATCATCAGCGCTTGGTTTGTAGGGCACTTAAAATCAAGTCCCCCACCAACCAGTGTGACTGAGTAGTAAGACCATTGTGCACTTACCCATAGCTCAGGAGCTCTAATGGGTAAACTGGGAGCTTTTAAGCCTCAGCCAACAAACATACACCTGTGAATAATTTCCTTCCTACACTATTAGCATTTTAGCTTTCAAAATCAAGTCCCCCAGTAAACATGTGACTGAGTAATAATACCATGTGCACTTCCCCTTAACTCAGGGGCAATAGTGAAATAGCAAAGAGCTTTTTAGCCCCAAGCAAATTAACATACATCTATAAGTGATTCCCTGTTTTAAAGGCTAAATGGCAGCCAGGCAATATTTGGCTACAATTTGTACACAAAACAACAGAAATAAATCGTCAGCGCTCAGTCTAACTCACGCTGTGGCGTTGACCAGCTGCCGTAGACACCATTGTTCCAGTGCTCGGACTAACCCACATTCTGGAGTTGACCAGCTGCCGAAAACGATAAAAAGCCAATATTTGTACACAAAAAGAAAGCGAAAATTTGCCAGCGCTCGGTTTGCCTTTAAAAAATAATTACAAAATTTCTTTTTTTTAGCACAATGTTTCTCATGGGCCCTTTGAAGCAATTAAAAAAGATGTTTGAGATGACTCGTTTGATTGCCACAATTGTTATGTTGGTATGTATACAGTGATAAACAGATTTAACACTGGTTCAATTTAATATAGATTCTACAAATAAAACTCAACTGGTTTGCATCATTTTTTCTTTACTTTTTATTTCATTTTTACAAAGCTTAGAAAGAAATGAGAAAAAAGAAACTGTAAAAATTTTAAACAGATGTTCCAGTAAATCTACCCGCTTCACTTGTCTCTAGCAGCTGCAAACATGGAAGTAGAAATGTATCTATATTTCACTGGTTTTGGCAAATGTCTCTTTAGAGAACCAGTGCTAAAATCAGGCAACACTTTCATAAGTCTGGAATGCAGTCTCTTGGGAATTTTCATCAATATGATTTGTTTTGGTCAAGAACATATAGGCAGCATTTTTGGTTCATTCACCATCTTAGTTTTCTCTCACAACATCTTTCCTAACCACATTACTGTAGAAAGTGATTGCTACAAGTCTACCCAATCATTCTTAAGATGTTTGACATTTAACATGTCTTCTATTTCTAGCTTTGTCTGGTATTAACACTATGTGCTGCTCTGTGGGTAAGTATGACTAAACGTATATACTACTGTAAGCTATTTACTGTCTCCTTTCTATTCTGTTTCACCAAGTGCTATTGAAATATCTCTCTCTCTCTCTCTCTCTCTCTCTCTCTCTCTCTCTCAAACATTAAAAATACAGAACACCTTTGAACATTCATAGCATAGCGGGCAAACATGGAAAATAAAATAAGGATATACAAATGAGGCAGATTCGTACACATTTATAAAGAAGGGAAAAAATGCCTTTATTTAGGGCTATGGCACATGGGGCATTTTGACTACCACTGGATCTGATGGTGTATAGTAGCAGACAAAACACCAGATATATATCGGTCATTGCTCCTGATAATACTGAATAAAATCTGCCATGTCACATGAATGTGGAGTGATGACAGACAGATCTCAAGGCCAAAATACCACTTGCCACCATCCCAAGTGCATCCAATAATATGATTTTTACTCAGTAGTATTAGGAGAGGGGTGCGTTTGTCTTCAGTTGTCCTGTTTTTAAACCACACCCCTGTTAAACCACATTACCACAAGACCATGTTCACAAAACCAAATGGTTGTGCTTACTGCAGGGATATCACTTATAACTCATATGTGAAAGTTAAATCATATTACAACACCCTTAAATCCATATGCCTAACCCTTCCCTGCTTCCCTGTGGATAACACCCCCCCCCAGAGTAGGGCACACAGGAAGAGTATGGCACACACGGGGAGCATAGGGAAGGCAGAGTATGGCACACCCAAAGGGAATAGGGTAGGCAGAGTATGGCACACACAGGGAGCATAGGGCAGGCAGAGTATGACACGTGCGTAACTTGTTCTCTTGCATCTCTGGCGCTAGTCAGTAGAATAATGCTGATACACAGTCTTCATAAAAAGTGCCGGTATAACGGCAAGAAACGCGTAAGTCATACAGCACAGCATACCCACTGCTTGTTACAATCCACGATGTGTTAGCCATTATAAAGCAAATTACTTTTTATGAAGACTGTGTCTCAGCATTATTCTACCAACTAGCACCAGAGATGCGAGAGAAAAAGTTACGCAAGTACTATACCGGCATGGAGTAGCCTGCGTCTCGCGAGGGCAGCAGCAGAGAAGACACAGCTCTGAAATTGTCCACATTTTTCTTTCTCTAAAACAAGAGTATGGCACACCCAAATAGAATAGGGCAGGCAGAGTAAGGTGCACACAAGGAACATAGGGCTGGCAGAGTATGGCACACACAGGGAGCTTAGAGCAGGCAGAAAATGGCACACACAAGGAACATAGGGCAGGCAGAGTATGACACACACACAGTGAGAATAGGGCCGGCAGAGTATGGCACACACAGGGAGCATAGGGCAGGCAGAGTATGACACACACACACAGGGAGCATAGGGCAGGCAGAGTATGGCACACACAGGGAGCGTAGGGAAGGTAGACAGAGCAGGAGACATGGAAACCTATCAAGACCACTCTAAGATGTAGAAGAACACACAGTGCTGGTGCCCCATAAGCACTTTGTATAAGGAATGAACAGGTGAACAATGTGGGCAATTTCAGTCTGGGTCTTAGGTGTGAACAGTACAGGGGCTTTAGTGGTGTGAAAAATAGGTGTTTCAATTGTGAATAATCAGGGACGATCCTGGCCCCTCTGCCCCCTGAGGCGGCAGCAGCAGTTGCTGTTGTACCCCCTCCCCCGGAAATTCACTCTCAAAGTACCAGAAGCAGCATGTAGTTGCCCCTGGTACCTAGCGGGGCGCTGCCGTCTGAGGCGACAGCCTCAACTTGCCTCATTGGCGAAGCACCCCTGTGAATAATGCCGGAGTTTAAAGTCTAAATTTGAAGTGTAAACCATGCAGGGGCCAATTAATCTCTGTAGTGATACATTTTAAAGCTTACACATGGTAAGCAGACATAGCATACAAACTTTCATGTGGGGGCCACACAAGGGGCTGCCAGTTGGACAGCACTGATCTACTACATTCTACTACTCAATGTAACTGAAAGAGTAGGGGTCGGACTTGGGTGTTTTAGCATTGGGTGCTATTCTTGAATCTTTCACTCTGTGGGGCATGAGAGCATTTTGAGCAATGTAGGGGTCCTGTTACCTTTCCACTCTTCTGTTGATAGGTTGCTTACGGAAAAGGGAGGGGGGGTGATATCACTCCAACTTGCAGTTCAGCAGTAGAGTGACTGAAGCTTATCAAAGCACAAGTCACATGACTGAGGGGACCTGGAAAAACTACATGTCTAGCTCCACATCAAATTTCAAAAATAAAATTCTGTTTGCGCTTTTGAAAAACAGATTAATGCAGAATTTTGCTGGAGGAGCACTATTTTGTAAATAATGACATTTTCCCATGAAAAATTCTTTCTAGCTTTTACTTGAATTTACAGAATTTAGCAGCAGTCATCTGTTCATCAGCTATTATTTCTGTAGTCAGGCAAGCTGTGAAGAGATAACAATTAAAATAGCAATTTACTATAACCTTCTAGTTAATTACTGTGTATTAGAGAGTTCTTCTCATTCATTTTGCAAAAAAAGACAAGGAAAAAAATTATACAGTTAGGTTCAAAACATTTGGACAGACCACTTTTTTCCTTACATTACCACAATGAATTTTAAATGAAACAACTCAGATGCAGTTGAACTGCAGACTTTCAGCTTTAATTCAGTGGTTTGAACAAAAAGATTGCATAAAAAATGTGAGGGACTAAAGCTTTTTTTTGCACAGAACCAAAATTAGAAATAAGTTGTCTCTGTCCAAAGGTTTATGGACCTAACTGTACAGACTTTCCCTTTAATTATTTAATAATTTAATGATTTTCTTGGATTAACAAGGCCTTTATTTTTTCAAAGAAATAGATTCTTTTGACATTTGTTTGTTCCTTAAAAACCAACTAATAATAATAAAAAAAAAACAAATCTCTGCAACTTTTATTTAAAATGTAATTAAGAATTAACAAATTCTCATCATCCCAGTCATGGACTGAGTAGTGTTTTATTTATTTTAATATATGTGCTATTACATTTTTCTTTGTAGTGGAAGATCAAAGGACTTGCATTATTGTTCTGTATTTTGCAGTTTTTTGCAATGGCATGGTAAGTCTGCTTCTCAATGTGACAAAAAATAGGATATAGAAGCTCTGTAATGTTCTGGGTTCATTCGAAATATGTTTCTGGGATAATTTTCACCAGTGTTCAAAATGAAGACTGTGAAATACAAAGTTTTTTCAATCTCTTGGGGACAATCCCCATGCAACCACCACAAAAAAAAACTTGTTTCCATTTTCTGGCCAAAATGCACCCCATTTGCTCAGCGACAGGGGGATGTCATTATTCATCCATGTCACTACATGCTTTGGACTGCTGTGGGGGGATGATACTTTCCTCCATTGGTGGAAAAAACGCTGCTATGGGCTTAAGTGTTCAGATTTGTTTCAGCTGTTCACCTTCCAAACACTTTTTTCAGGTCAGTTGTTTTCAGATAGTTCACCATAAATAGGGATGGGCGAATTTTTTCGCCTCAATTCGCCGAAAAAATGACGCCCATAGACTTGTAAGGTGGTGGGCGTCAAAAAAAAAAGACGCGCGTCAAAATAATTTCGCCACGCGACAATTTTTTTGACGCCCATAGACTTTAATGGACGTCTGTGACATTTCGCCAGCAGCGAATTTTTGGCGAAACGGGTCAAATTCGCCCATCCCTAAAAATTTCCTCAATTACTCCATATTTTATTTTTTACCATTTTCCCATGTTATATTCATGTCTCTAGTGTTTGTCTGGCAGCTAAGTGATCCAGGGTCATCTTAACTGTTACAATTTGATACATTTAGTTGATACAACTCAGCAGTATCTGTGGAATATTAGCAACTATTGTATCAATTCTAACAGCTGTCTTTAATGAACTCAGGGATTCTGCGCAGCAGGGACAAAAATAGCAAATGTATTAACTAAATCAATTTACAACAGTAAAAGAGTCTGCGACACACATACCCAAGCTGCTTTAGGGTAAGGGCATATTAGCAGATTCAGGGAGATTAGTCGCCCCGTCTACAAATCTCCTCTTCTTCTGGGCGACAATTTCCCAAATGCCTTCCCGCCAGCTAAAATGAAAAATCGGCAACGGGGTGGCATTCGTGGCACTTCGTTTTCGGAAGTCGCCTGAAGTTTCCTTGTGAGGAAACTTTGGGCGACTTTGGAAAACGAAGTGCCACCCCGCTGGTGATTTTTCATTCTAACCGGCGGGAAGGCAGTTCGGGGAGATTGTTGCCCCATAGAAGAGATTTGTCTCTGGGACAAATCATCTCCCGTGTGCCCTTACCCTCAATAGGAAGGTGAAATATGAAACTTTACACTTCAATGTTAGAAAAAAAATGTGAAAAAGCCTGCATTTCTGCTGAACTATCTGATACAACCCTTAGAACAGGGTCCAATTAAATCAGAGGAACTGAGAGAAAGCATTCAGAGCAGATTTACTGCTAAGTGATTCATTTTTCACGTGTTTCGGGCTGCTCGCCCTTTATCAAGTGTGAACAGGGTGTAATTCAAGAAATTGAAATCCTGAATTTTGTTGCTTCTCAATTGAATAAAATAATTTATTATTTTTCTGTGCTTCTAGGTACAGCATTTCTTTCATCCCTTTTGCAAGGTAACTAATGTTGTGCTTTGTTTAGTTCAGATATAGTTCAGTTGAGCTATATCTAGTATGTGCGTGACATTGATATTGAGTGGAATTCAAACGTCTAGCTTTATATGCACCCATAGGGTAATGCCTGGATTTAACATAAGTTTTTAACATACATACGTTACAGCTGTGCTCCCATTTCGGATCACAATTTTAACCAGGCCTATGACAACTGTCCCATCCCAGTTAGCCCTGATTATGTCACTGCTAAATGGAAATGTTATGATTTCTATATCATGCTGTACACATTGATATAACATTCATTTTTTGTTTGTTTTCTCAGAGATGCTGTGAAGAAATGTTTTACAACATGTATTTCATAAATGAAAATGAGATGCATATGCTCTAAATACTTTAAAAAAAAGATTTTATCTGCCTTATGTAACATTTTGTTAATTTTTTTCTGTAAAAAATTATTTTATAGGATGTCATTTTTTCTACATATTTCTATTTTAGATCTGGTATATTGTAATAACCATTCCATAATATTTTGCCATATTTGTAAGATATTACTGTTATTTATAGAAACCTATGAGGTGTAGGAACATGAAAAAAAAAAAATAAAAGGTTATTTAAACAAAATCAGTGAACCCATCATTTGTCTTTTACAGAATGTGTTTTGCAGAGTCAATTGTTTTAGAAGAACTGGTAAACTTATTATGGTGTCACAAATGTAGCTAAATAATGCTGGTGATGAGAGATGAATTTTGCTTTCATATTAATAAACTAGACTGAATAGATCTGGCTGCATATATAAAGTTGAGAGTGAAAATTTGTGAACCGTTACATTTTCTATAATTTTATATGAACGTGACCTAATGCATCATTTGATTTTCAAACGAGACATAAAAGTAGATGAAGAAAACCTAGTTAAATACAAAATGATTATATTTGGTCATGTATTTATTGAGAAAAACATAGATCCAATAACTTATCTGCGTGCGGCAAACGTAATTGTATTGTGCTCTCTGTATTTGGTGTGACCCCTTGTGTAACAAACACTGCAACTAAACATTTGTGGTAACTTGATCAGTCCTGCACATTTTTGACTTGTCACTGTCTCTTGAGATTCAGTTCACAGAGATGTCTTGACATTTTCCTTTAGAAATATTTGATATAGTTCAGAACTCATTGTTCCATCATAGCTGGCAAGCCGTCCAGACCCAAACCAGAACACTCCCACCACCATGTTTCACCGATGGGATAAGATTCTTATGCTGGAATGCAGTGTTTTTCTTTCTCCAAATAGTTCTATTTTGGCTTTATCTGTCCACAAAATATTCTTCCAGTATCCTTCTGGTTTGTTCACATGATCTTTAGCAAACAGTAGATTGCTAAAGATCGCTTTTGGGGGAGAGCAGTAGCCTTCTCCTTGCTATCCTGACATACACACCATTGCTTTTCAGTGTTTTTCTCATGCTGGACTCATGAACATCAACATTCTCCAATATGAGATAGGCTTTCAGTTGCTTAGAAGTTACCCTGGGTACCTTTGTAAGTTCTGGTGGGCCCCAACAGGCCCGGACTGGCCATCTGTGAATTCGGCAAATGCCTGTTGGGCCGATGTCTGTGCAATGTAAAAGGGCTGCACGGGCCTCTCTACACAACCTGCTGTCCCAATACTGTAGATTTAAAGCGATACTGACACGTTCCGACAAAAATCATAGGAAGTATCAAGTAAATGCTGCACCCGTAATCGTTACCCCCCACAAAGCTGTCCCAGTCCCTGCAAATTCACCCTCCGACACTGCTAAAAGACCTTCTGAGCCGTTTCAGTGATGCTGGGCTGGGGGTGGCGCGATCCCCCCATAGGCCGATTACGAATGAAAAACAGGAATTCAGCCTATGGAATGATTGCTCCACTCCCAGCCCAGTGTGACTGAAGAAACCCGGAAGATGTTAGTAGTGTCAGGGGGTCGGCAGCACACAGGTTCACGGGGCTGGGGGCGGCTTTGAGGGGGGCTATTACGAGTGCAGCACAAACTTGATACTGACACGTTCCTATGATTTTAATAGGAACGTGTCAGTATCGCTTTCATGAGGCTGCTGTTGCTGACAAACACCGCTAGATGTTGCTTATTTAATAATAATTCTCTAAATAAAATCTTAAACTTAAGTGTTTTTCAGGGAGGAAGGCTAAACAACCCCCATTTGAAAGCTGGAAAGAGTCAGGAGAAGAAGTTAAATAATTCAAAAACTATAAAAAATAAATAATGAAGACTAATTGAAAAGTTGCGTAGATTAGGCCATTCTATAACATACTAAAAGTTCACGGAAAGGTGAACCACCCCTTTAACATAATCAACAGGTGTTTGCTTACAGTCCAAGATGGAGGAATTATAGCTAAGTTTGTATTTCTACTTCTTTACCCCAAGTGTAACAGTAAATATATTAAATAATTTGTATTGCATGACAGCCTCTCTTTACTGCTCAATGTTTTTTTTTTTTCGTGAAAAGTACAGAAATGCTTGGGCAGCATTACCAAAGAACAACATTCAATAAAAAAATAAAAGCAGTCACAGCTGATCAGTAAAAACGGAATCTGATTTAAATAAAAATAGAACCTTAATCTAATCAAGATTAAGAGAGCAACATATATCTTCATACACTGTAATTATATATATAAATAAATTAGGCAACAGTTGCCCAGCTAGGATGTGTTTATTAGCTGTGCGCTAATTGCTGATCAAATGCTTTTCTCTATTGAGTTGAAAGCCATGGCAATGCTACCCAAATTCTCATACGGATTTTAAACATTTCAAACCAGTCTGGACAACCATTGGGCCTTTAGATTACAAGATGGATAAACCCTGTCTCCATATTATGTTTCACATAAGAACAATTGTGTTTGGCTATAAGAATAATAAAAAATAACGCAGGTTATGGAGAATTTTCAATATATATATAATTCAACTGGTTTACGTACAGATTAAATCCATTTCATTTGTTGTACAAACAAAATACGGCGTCCATAAAAGATGTGTACCAGCTTATTGTCCATGCATGAACAGCAACAGTCATATCCAAAAGATAAGTACACGGTACGGTCTGGATACCAAGGTCCAGAAATGTACAGGAAGTCCAGGAAATTCCAGGCAGGTGATGAAGTAGCATTTAAAATACTAGTTCTAGTGAAGAACTAACAACGTCTTACTGGTACTGTTGATAACCACTGAATGGGGAGCCAGGGGGCATCTGGGATCCATCCTCTGGGATTGGTGCAACTAGAAATTAAAACAGTTCTCTTTTAGAAATTCTTATCTTTTGTAAGTGAGGTAATATCAAAAATGACTAGTAAATAATGTATATTAATGGATATTATTGTAATTTCGTACCTATGTTAAGGTTTATATGCTTTTATTGTACTTGATCTGGTGATCACAAAATGTGAGGAAACAACAGTTCATCGCTTAAAACACAGGCAAGTTGCAAAAAGCAAGTTTTAATCCATCTACCACAAGTCAGGAAATGGAAGAAAATATCTGATTAGTTGCTATTTGTGATTTGCACTTCTGCCAGTTAGCAACTGTGTTAGTAAATGAGCCCATTGTTGTTAACAGCTGATTGTATTCAGTGATTATGTAAATATGCATGGTTTTATGTTCTACCTTATATCTTTAAAGCAAAATGCTTATTGGTAGTGATGGGTGCATTTGACCCATTACACTGCCAAATGTTTGCGGAACCGCGAAAAATCAACGAAATGCATTGAAATCTATGAGTGTGAAAATTGTGTGACAAATTTTTCACATGCAACATTTTTCACCCATTAGAGTCTATGGCGTTAATTGTTTCTGCGAAACTTGGCAAAAAAAATTCGCTCATCACTACTAATTAGCCATCTTGGATCACTCCTTTAGCAGAAGTTGCCCACTTTAAGTTTATAAAACATTCATTGACTCAGTTTTTTTAAAGCAATGTTATATCATTCTGTATCTGGCTGTGGATCCTTAGGTTACAATGAATTCCTAAGGGTCAGTGCACACGCTTAGATTCGGTCGGGGAGATTAGTCGCCAAGCGAAAAATCTCCTTGTCTTCGGGCGACTAATCTTCCCGAACTGCCTCCTGCCGGCTAAAATGTAAATCACTGGTGGGACGGCACTCAGAGTGCTTTGTTTTCTGAAGTTCGGGGAGATTAGTTGCTCCCGAAGAAGAGGAGATTTGTCGCCGGGTGACTAATCTCCCCGAATCTGAGCATGTGCCCTGACCCTTAAAGGTTTCTAAATGACAAAGCAAATAACTTCTAACTACAACCATATACGTTTGTAAGGTAATGGGAACATGGGGAATTTAATGGCACTGATAAATCTCCAACAAACAGCAACAGAGTTACACAAGTGATAACACTTGATATACCAGGTAATAATTAATTTTGATTCCATATGCAAAAAACATTAAACCCTAGGAAAAGTTACAGAATATAGAATGTGGCCTTATCCATATGCATATTGATTCTCATCAGTGGACTTACATAAAAAATCTTTAAAGAAAAACTATACCCCAAAATAAATATTTAAGCAACATATAGTTTATATCAAAGTATGTGGCTTGGTTTTACATATGAGCCTTTTTATTCAATATATTTTGAGAGACCTACATTGTTCAGAGGGTAAAGTTTTCCTTTAAAATCAAATAAATTTGATGATGAGAAAGCTGGACTATACTTAAGAGCATGTGCTAAACATCATGGATAAAAAAATAAGACATTTGTGTTTGAAAAAAATGCACTTTGCACACTGTGTTGAATTCCTAAATAACTCTTAGTCTCACCCACAATGTAGTAGCATCATGTGACTGAAAAGAGTGAACTGGCTTGGATTCAAGGAGATTTAGAAGAACTACTTTATGAAGTGGCTGCACAGACAACGTACTTACCATTTGTGAATTGTGAAGAGGCAAATCGAGTTATACAAATACCAGCGCCTTCTATCAAGGCCAAAAGTATTCCTCCCATTGCAGCAGATCCCACCATAGCAACTGCACCATCTGAAAACACAAATCACCTTAGTCTAGAGAAAATATGCTATTTCAGTCATTGTCCCTTCTTGGAACAGTGATATTAAAGGGAAACTCCATCTTATAATGAGTTCAGTGTTATGTAGTCACGAATATTCCAAGGCCAATTACAATTAGCCTATTTTTTATGTGACATCTATCCTGCCTTTCTCTATCCTGAAAGTGATTTACAGGACTATTATACCTTAAAAGAAAACTTCATGCTTAAATTAACTTTCAGAATTACTTAGCCATCTATAGTAGTACAGAGCAAAGTTATAGTTATAGTATAGTAGTACAGAGATAAGTTTTTGGCTGTCTAGGTCAGTGACCCCCCATCTGAAAGCCAAAAGCTATAAAGACAAAACGAAAGATGCAATTTTATAACATTCTATAAGTTAACTTAAAATGAAAATACTCCTTTAAAGGGTTTCTTGCTCTGTTATAGTATAGTTTAATTTTATTTTGTACACGTTTTAATAGTCCTTCGTTTTTATCGCTTCTACTCTCACAGATGGAGAAAACCTAAAACCAGCTTCTCGGGTATGTGCTCCCATTAGAATTATATTTCTAGTATCCCTGCCATAACGTTAGGACTTCTGAGTTAACAGGGGTTTACAATGCTTTTGATGATCCCTAGTTATTTAATAAACTAGTACTTACTTCTGGCAGCCAGGATAGCTCCTGTTAAAGCTCCGCTAGTAATGGAATTCCATGGGTCCTCCTTCCCACGTATCTTTACCATGCTGCAGTCTATCATGGAAAACAACCCACCCCACACTGCAAAGCTCCCTGAGAAAACAATACAGGAAAACATGTTGTCATATTGTAAAAAAAAAAAAAAAAAAAAAGTCTCAGAAAAAAAAAGGCCAACCATAAATAATCCTGTAAATGAAGCATACTGCTAAACAACATTTCTACTATCTACTCATACTTCATAAGCAAAATGTGTTTATTTTGTCAGCATTACAAATACATTCATGTGTTTTGTTAGTGTGAAAAAAAGGGGGATGTTTCAACAAATTCACCTGAACACTGGATTTTAAGGGAAACGTGCAGCAAATGGCACTTCCCTTGTAGTCTATAGAATAAAAAGACAGATGGATATAAATAATTAAGCCCCAAACAACAAGTTTCTACAATGGAATTTCAGATCGAGCAAAGTGAAATTCCCTTGACCCCCCCCCCACATCAGATATGACGAGATTGCTAAGGATCTTCAGCACATTTCTGGTTACACAGTATGCAACACAGTTTATCCCAACAGCATGCAGGTACATTTAAGGGCAAACTATTACCACACCAGTGTCTGCTAAAAACAAGCATCACCATATAAAAACATAAGACAAAATGCAAACTGAGAAAACAAATTCACTGTTAACATATACTCTCTCTCTGACAAATGAATAAAAAAAAAAAGACAGTAACTGACACTTACCTCCTAGCTGTGGAGCTCGTGTTCGGATTGAAATAAGACTACCCTTAAAGCGATGCTTTAAACCCTTGAATAAATAGTGGTCAGATAATTAAAATCATTAAAAAATATATTTTAGTTCATCTAATTTATACACGTCTATTGTTTAATTACTATTGGGAAGACTGAACGACAAAATAAGCCTGTTATAGGGCAAATTGTCATTTTTAACAAAATTACAGAGCCGAGTTCCATTTGTGAAGCTCCCCCATATGATGAAAACTGTAAAAGATATCAAGAACATCCCAAATATAAAACAAGCAATGCGTGATAACCAAAGAACAATTTTAATGATCAAGAATAAATTTTGCAGTTAAAAAAAAAAAAAAAGCACAAATATATTTCACGTAGCAAGCAGGATACATAAACACTAAAAATTATGCCGTAATATGGAAGAGTTAGCGTGAAAACAGTTGACAACACTATTTACAAACTGCCTAGGCTCTTTGCAGGAAGAGCTCAATCCCAATGTTTTCCTGTTTAGGTCCCCATGGACGCAAATATTTCTCTTGCCGAACGACCGACCAATCCTTTGAAATTATCGAACGATCATACATCTTACGATTTTTCGGCCGACATCTGTCAGGAAATTGATTGGCCAGGTTAAAAAATCTTTGTCGGCCCCAGTGCAATTTATGTTTGCAGGGCCAAGCAGGCAGCTCCCCTTTGTTTTCCTGGCAAATTGGTCTTTTTAGTTGATGGACAATTCGTACGATCGTGCGGAGATAATCTTGATCTCACGATGATGATCGGATCTTCTCAACATCTATGGTCAGCTTAAGTTAAAGGTTTGATCCAGATAAAGGTATAAGATACGTTATCCGCAAACCCGTTATCCAAAAAGCTCCGAATTACGGAAAGGTCATCTCCCATAGACTCCATTTTATCTAAATAATCTAAATTTTTAAAAATGATTTCCTTTTTCTCTGTAATAGTAACAGTCCTTGTACTTCATCCAAACTAAGATGTAATTGATCCTTATTGGAAGCAAAACCAGCCCTTTTGGTTTATTTAATGTTTACATGATTTTTCTAGCAGACTTAGGGCACGAAGAATACAAATTATGGAAAGATCTGTTATCTGGAATCTTCCAGGTCCCAAGCATTCTGGATAACAGGTCCCATACCAGTACTGATATATACTAAACTGTTTAAAAAAATAAACGTGCTGTAAACAACATTGCTTCAATGCAGTTCAGAAGTACATGGACAGAACAAATGCTGACCAAGCATTACGGTGGCTCAGAGATTAACACTGCTGGCTTGCACTGGGTTCACAGAATCAGTCCTAGCCAGGGCTCTTAAAATGCACACAGGCATGTTAACTTGAAACTAAACCCATAGTGTATGTTGTATGAATATTAGAGAAGGGTCATATGTGAATAATAAGCAGGCTCTATAAAGAAATAAATGTCTTTGTGCTACATAAATAAAGGATAATAATAGCCACACATGATATACTTATAATTGTCTGGTTTTAAAGTGGTAGAAGACAACAAAAAAACAAGGACGATTTACCACAAGTAGAACTGATGAAAATGTATAATTTGTCAATTTTAAAAAATCCATACTTTTTTTAATTTTAACTTATAAGTTACCAATGAAAATTGGTTTGTGTTGTACTGAATTTACCCCAATTACACAGGGAAACTTGTTCAGAGGGAGATGAAGAGCTCAGAATAAACAAACCCTAAACGAAAGCTTTTGTTAGGATTTAACATAAGGAGCAGCTCGTTATACAAACGGCTTATCTGTGAACTGGTAATTTGTTTGATCAGCTTCTCCTTCACAAATGGATGTTTTATAGATTGTGGAACCAGCAGACAGAATTCTCCCCTATCTGAACTAGATTTGTACATTATATCACTGAAACACAATGCGTTATTTATTGATTTTATGATTTATCTGTATTTAAAACTAGGTCTGATAAACTAAACAACAAACAATATTCTGTTTTAAACTATTTCTTCTTGATCCCTTAACCAGTTTACCGCAAACAGGTACAGGATGAATCAAAAAGCCTCTAGCACCAGGATTTAAACAGACACAATTAAAAAAAGATTGACAACTTCAGAGTCATGAGTCGTCACTGTCATGTGGATGCTGTACATTCTGACGGTTACAAGATTTTCTTTAAACTAAGAATAAACATGGTATTGGGAAGGATTGTTAATAACATTCCTGTTTAAAAGGAAGGTGTTTACACAATGATACATACAAACATTTTACCAGGCTATTGCGCACACACAGGGTTTGTGTGTCAAAATACCGGCCTTCCATTATATTTATCTTTTTCATTGGGTTCAACCATCATTTTTACCGGCCAGGCCGGTAAAATACCAGCCAGGTGGCAACCCTAGTATTACAGCCCTTACAGAAAACATTTTTCAGATTAGATATTATCAAGATGAATACACTTTACCTGTGGAGAGTTCCTGAACCCCTTGATAGCCTGAAATATGCCACCTCCAATCATTCCCATAGTGAATGCCCCACCACAGTCATCTACAATCCTCCATGGACTGTAAACAAAAAAAAAACAAAAAATAATTAATTAGATAACATGAATCTAAAATAAGGTGACATACTCTGTACTGACTGAAATATGAACAGGAGAGGCCTGAATAGAAAGATGAGCAATTAAAAGTAGCAATCACAACAAATGTGTAGCCATACATAGTATTTGTTTTCAGAGAGGGTCAGTGACCCCCATTTGAAAGTTGGAAAGAGCCAAAAGAAGGCAAATGATTAAAAAACTATAAGAAATAAATAATGAAGACCAATTGAACACTTGATTAGATTTAGCCATTCTATGACATACTAAACGTTAACTTGAAGGTGAACCAACCTTTAAGAGAAAACCATTCATCACACAGCTAGACTTAGGCTAATGTCAAACACGGGCTGAAATTCCATTACATTAGTAGCCTAAATGATACTAGATTTTTGCTGAACTGCAATTGGACTGGCAGTGCTAGTTTTGGGCTTTATCCTGACGACGACTTGTTGGAGAAGATTAAAAATAGCAGAGGCGCTGGGCTGGGGAAAAGCGTAATAAATAACACAGAGGCTGCTTAGTTGCCTGTTGCTTTGGTTTAGCTGAGAAGGACGAGTCTCTGACTTACCACGGCTCCCGTGTGTACTCCTCCATGGCACCGGCAAAGGTCGAAAGGAGGCGATGCAGGAAGAGAAGAAACCACGTGATTGTTGCATCACGCTTGCCCATTCGTCGCGACAGGCTGTGACGCATTAGCTGCGCCTCGACCTTGTACTGTAACCATGGATACTGATAAAATGCGTACGTAACCACGTTATTAGGTCTCGCCAGAGGCATCGCGTCAGCTAACGCCATGGTGGTTATTATCTTTTCTAGGATTCTATAAAACACAACAAATATTAATTCAAAAATAAATCCACATTCTTCCACATAAATTCTCTCGAGAGTGCCTTAATAGGTATTCGAGGTTATGATCTGTTGTAAACTAAATATCAGCTTTTTAAAAATATGACGTGCCTCACCACCAGCCATGCACTTTTCATAACTATGCTAACGAGTTACGACATTATAACATTGTGTTTAATAGCCATTTGTGTTTCCTTCAAAAGAAAGAAGAAAATGCTTCTGTGCAGTTGAAAGGTTTTTAGAGCTAGTTGTATTTTTTAGATATAAAAATGGCCATGGACAAAAAGTCAAAACCAAGAACCGTCCCTGAAAATTAGGGACACCTCAGTGTAATCAGGGGAGCTTCGCCAATGAGGCGAGTTGAGGCTGTTGCTTCAGGCGGCAGCGTCCCACTAGTTACCAGGGGCAGCAAAAATGCCGCGCCTGGTACTTTAAGAGCCAAATTTCCGTCTCTTCTAGCACAGGGAGCGCACTTAGGCTCTCTGCACTAGCGTACTGGCCCTCTCTGCCAAGCGCACGAGGGAGGGGGGCGGCGGCAACTGCTGCTGCTGCCTCAGGTGGCCAGGATCGCCCCTGAGTCTAATCCTCTTGGGTTTCAGTCACTCAACAAGACATACTGTAAGTGGGCTCCAGTGCAAAACTATGCTTTGGTTTGCCCTTACTTGTCAACAAAAATTCATCATTTTTGGATTCTGTCAGATCTTTAACAAAAGATTCGACCAAATACCAAACCCCATCCACCCCTGTTTTGCATAATTAGATCAGAAGAAAAAAATATATATATAAAAAAACAAAACAATGCTTTTAGTTGTCCAGGGATACTTATTATCTATTTATTTTTAAAATGTAATTGCTATTGAAGCAGTATCTGTCTGTTTGTTTATATTCGCCAAAAAGGTGGAAACAGAGCAATCAATAGTTCTCCTTAATGGAGTGCCATATTCCCCCTTTTTTAGGGAGGGGGTAGGGTTGCCACCTTTTCTGGAAAAAAATACCGGCCTGTGAAATACTGGCCAGGTGGCAACAGTAGAAGGGGGTGATTATAATGCTATGGGGACTTACAGGCAGCCCCCCTTACAATGAGCACCCTGCCCAAAAAGTTTGGCATTCTCTAACCCTATAATTGACTCCTGAAACTATTTAACAGAAGAAACTGATTAACAGACATGTATTTGCTAGAGGAGAGCTGACTTTTGCAACATAGTTTTAAAAAAAAGAGTAGAGAAAGAGATAACAAACAGTACTTTCAAAAGCAGTTACAATTACAAATATTTGCCTGATGCTTTTCCATAACCTATCTTAAGCTGGCCACAGACGCAAAGATCCGATCGTACGAATCATCGTACGATCGGACTTGCCCATCTCCCGACCTGCCACTAACCATTCCGATCAAATAAAATACAAAAGAACAGATCAGCCGATGCTCTGCCCCTGACAGCAATCGTACGAAAGTTATGTCCGACCAAAGCTAGTCTCCCTCTCCTCTTAAAATCGTACGATTGGCAATACATGCAGAGATATTATCAGCAGCCGACAGAAATCTTTTAACCTGTCTGATCGACCAAATGACCGATCTCTGGTCGCCAGACGAAAAATGTCGGGACTCTCCACGTACGATCAGATCTTTGTGTCTATGGCCAGCTTTAGGGCTGTCCAACTGGCGGCCCACGTCCCCCCCTGTGTGGCACTCACCTACCTGCTGTGTTTGTTTACCGTGTGTACGATTTAAATGGTTGACTACAGAGATTAACCGGCCCCTGCATTGTTTAAACCTCAAATTCACACCTGTGATCCCCCTGCATTGTTCACATTTGTGACACCTGTATTGTTGACACCCCCTAAAGCCCTGTACTGTTCACACCTGAGACTGCCAACATTGTTCACCTGTTCACACTTTATAAAAAGTGCTAATGGGGCACCAGCACTGTGTCACTGTATGTAGCACATTTTAGAGTGTCCCGATAGGTTTCCTTGTCTTTTGCTCTGTTCTGCTTTCCATATGCTCCATGTGTGTGCGCTGCTCTGCCTGTGTGTACGATATACTCTGCCTGTGTGTGCCCTGCTCTGCCTGTGTGTGTCATGCTCTGCCTGTGTGTGTCATGATCTGCCTGTGTGTGACATACTCTGCCTGTGTGTACCCTGCTCTGCCTGTGTGTGCCATTCTGTCTGTGTGTGCCATACTCTGCCTGTGTGTGCCCTGCTCTGCCTGTGTGTGCTTTGCTCTGCCTGTGTGTGCCCTGCTCTGCCTGTGTGCCCTGCTCTGCTGTGTGAGCTGGAGCTGGGAGTGCTGGACACGTACCTCTTGCCTGCATACCCCTAGTCCTGGCTCTCAAGTCCCCAGCTCCTGCCTGCTCTCCGCTCGCTTATCTACCTGCTCTCATCCCTGCTGTCATAATGTGTCAGGGAATAGGTGCTCATGCGGTGGGGCAGGGGTGGAGCACCATTGCCGGCCAGGTTGCTTAGGGCTCCTGGCTGGCCTGGCCTGCCCCTGAGATGAAGCCATCTGGATTTCAGATTTGGTCACACCATGTCTTTTTTAGTTCTAAATTCTGCCTCTAGATGTAGCTAGAGTGCAATGGCCTTAGTCCATCAGAAGCAATGTACTGAAAAAAATCGCACTCCAGCACCATTCTAGAGCAATGATGCCCAACCAGTGGCTCGTGAGCAACATGCCCAACCAGTGGCTCGTGAGCAACATCTTGGATGTTGCTCCCAGTGGCAGGTACTTATTTTAGAATATCAGGCAAAGCTTAACTTGCATATAAGCCGTGTCTACTGCCCAACAGAGCCTCCAATAGCTAATAGCTACCAATAGCCAATCACAACTCCCACACCTTGTGTATTACTCCCTTCCCTTTAGACTGTATGCCTATGCATAGGGCCTTCCTTACCTTTTTGTACCTGTATTGATTGTGATGTTTGTTACTCCATATATTCTATGTATGTAATTCGTGTGATGTAGTTGTATAATCACATTTACTTTACAGTGCTACGCAATATGTTGGCACTATATAAATACATGTTAATAATAATAATAATTTGCACCCCCTGGTTCCTTTTGCATGCTCATGTTGCTCTCCAATGTTATGTTGCTCTTTTTCATGGGTAAAAAAGGTTGAGGACCCTGGATCTAGAGGCAGGACTTAGCACTAAAAAATGGTACTAAAAATGTGAAGTCCTGATAGCTTCATCTGTACGTCTACCCAGTGTTGGACTGGCCTACCAAGATACCAGGAAAACTCCCAGTGGGCCCAGGTGTCAGTAGGCCCTCATGCTGCTAAACATTTGGCCCTATATTCCCTATTTCTATGAGAACAAAGAGGCTAAATAGATAGAATAATAGATTATAGTATGCAAAGAAAGGAGACTAGGAGAATTGAGGTTGAATGAGGAGAGGAAGAATAATAGTACTGAAAATGAGCCCCTGGTCGAAGGTATGTGGGTGGGCCCCTGGTGCCCCAGTCCAACACTGCTTCTGCCTGCCCTGACCACCACCCCCTAGTGACATCACAGATGAGGTGAGCACAGGTATATCTGGAACAACTGCTCACTGGGTAGAGGGTGGGTGAGGATCACGTGTAGGTCTACTTTCTGTTACCAGGCACATTGTGCAAGTGCATTTTACTTAATCCTAACTACATGAAGTCATGTTGGTGGCAAAACAATCCTATATGTTTTTTTTGAAGACTTAAAGTATGGTGATTCAAATTATGGAAAAAAACCCTTATCTGGCAAACCCCAAGTCCAAAGCATTCTGAATAATATATCTCATATACAAGCTTTAATCTCATGGAAATACAAATATTATTGTTAATGTAAATATTGAAAATAAGACCCTAGCAATCAGATAGCCGCTGAATTTCCAAATATGAGAGCTGCTTAGCAAAAGCTAAATAACTGAAAATCCACAAAAAAATAAAACATGAAGCTGTTTCACATTGTCTCAGAATATTAATGTCTATATCATACTAAAGCAAATAATATGACTATATCATTAAGAAAATAATTCTAATATAGAAAAATGATTTCCTTTTTCTCTGTAATAATGAAGCAATTACTTGTACTTGATGGTAACGAAACTGCATGAAACCATATCCTGTTGGGTTAATTTAAAGGGGTTCCAAACACTTTATTTCAGTTCAGTGGTATCTGTGGAATATTAACAACTATTATATAATTTCTAACAACTGCCTTTAATGAAACTCAGGGATTCTGCTCTGCAAGGACAAAGATAACAAATGTATTAACTAAATGTATGGTTTAGAACAGAGCCTTGCTTTAGAAGGTGATAAATTAAAAAAGTAATTGGAAAAAGTATTTAGTTCTGGTGAACAATCTGAAACCAACAGAACTGAAAAAAACTGATTGGAGGTGAACAAACCCTTTAATGTTTAACTTATTTTTAGCAGACTTCAGGTATGGTGATCCAAATTTAAGAAAGATCCCTTATCTGGAAAACCCCAGGTCTCGAGCATTGCAGATGATTTTTGTGATACTGTAGTTCATTTGATATTCATGGTCTATAGACAGGACCGCCATCAGAAATCACAGGGCCCCATACGACAAAATTTCCTGGGCCCCCTGAGCTGCGCCTACCGCAAGCCCCACCTACAGGTCCACCCTCCCCACCCCACAGGTCTGCCCCCCACCACACAGTAAAAAAAACAAAAAAAAAAATATTGGTGGCTAGGGTTCCCACATGTTAAAAAAAAATAAAAAGATATTGGTGGTCAGGGCCCCCCATAAAAACCATTTGTGGCCAGGGCCCCCCATTAAAAAAATATTGGTGGCTAGGGCCCCACATGAGAAAAAAATTGGTGGCCAAAATTGGTGGCCAGGCCCCCCTCCCCATATTATAAGAAAATTGGTGGCCAGGGCC